>CM067841.1:126716782-127916782 GCA_034509565.1 Triticum monococcum | reverse complement strand
ATCCATCCGGAGCAATTCAGGAGCCTTTTTCAGTTTGTTCATCCGGAGCCCATCATCTAAGATTTATTCATTCTCAACTTTCAGCTATCATTCTCCAAATTTTACCGGTGCTTCGTTCAAGTGATCTTTAATCGGCTCGTGATCTCTTTGTTCTCATGTATCTAAATTCTCTCAAGCATCTTCGTTCATTTGCTTAATTCTTCCCGGTGTTTCTTTATCTTCCCTTCGTTCATTTCCAATTCTTACGGTGGCTATTCAGGATTTTTCTTCCTTGTTATAACATCAATTTATTCGTTGTTTTCAATCCTTTCGGTGGTTCGTTGAAGACTTTCTCAAGTTGACGCTATATCTATCTTAATCCTTTTCAGAGAGAATAAGTAGTTTGCCAAATCCGTTTGCTCGACATCAATTTAAATTGGTGAAGGATACGCATAACATAATTCTTATTCTTGTTCCGTCCAAGTGATTAATTCCTTATTCTGGAGGCTCATAAAATTCCTGATTTCAATTGTTTCATCTTCTCTTTTTTCCCGGAGTTCCAACTTCTTCCAATTATTTCACTGCGGAGATCCATCTAATCATTGCAAGTCCTCACCTTGTGTTTTCAACTTCTCTTTTCCTTTCGTGTGATTATTCTTTTGTTACCGGAGTTCTTCATGGAGGCGCTACATGATGGTTCATAAAGGATTTAATTCATTCTCTAAATGTTCATCAAGTTTCTTTTCACAGAACCTCAAGCATTCTTCATCTTGTAATCTGGAGTGTTGTCTGAGATATTTCTTACCCCTTGTTCCATTCATTCAATAGTTTCGAAGGCAGCGTGTTGTGATTTCATCAAGTATGTTCTCATCTGGCCAAGTTCTTATTCAATTCCTTTTCTTTTCAATCGGAGTGCTGCCCGAAGTTGTTCCCCCTTGTTCCTCTTTTCTAACGGAGTGTTTTCAACTTCGTTCATCTCCGTTGTATTCTTTTCTCGAAATGGCTTAAACTTTGCAAGGTTCTTTGGTTTCACTCATTGGTCAAAGAAGCAACTTAGTTTTACCTCTCCTCTTTCTCTTCCGTTTTCCCTCCGGTGCCATTCTAGATCTCGGGACGAGATCCTCTCGTAGTGGTGGAGTGTTGTAACGCCCCGAGACCGTTGCGCCAGGTGTCTTCCAGTTATTCGCTGTCGTTGCCATGTCATTCGCTTGCGTGTTGCATTTCGCCATGTCATCATGTGCATTGCATCATCATGTTTTTGAAACTTGCATCCGTCCCGGTCTCCTCGTTCCGTCCGTTGTCCGTTCTGAGCCCAGACACACTCGCACGCGCCCGCGGCATGTCTGAAATATTATTTTATAGGGTTTTTATCATTTTTGCCACTAGTTGTGTCCCACTACTCAGTTTTGCCATTAGAAGTTACAACTACTCAAAAATGCCATTGATTCGTGAGATGTTTGCTCAAAAATGCCATCGTTCCGTTAGATGTTTCCTCAAAAATGCCATTAGACATTGTTATTTTCACATCAGACTCATTAACCATGTTATATGACAAAAATAAGCCTAGACCCACATGTCAGTTCTCTCTATCTCACAATGATATGTGTGGCCCCACTTGTCCGGAGTAACCAAGCGAATAATTTTATAGAAAAATAAGAACGTCGTTGGGATCAAGTGGGCCCCACACTTTATTGTAGTAAGATAGAAGGAGAGCTGGCATGCTGGTTCATAGGTATTTATGTCATTATAACATGGCAAAAGAGATTTGAGATCACAATAATGGTGTCCAGTGGCATTTTTGAACATATGTCTAACACAGCGATGGCATTTTTGAGCAGTTGAAATTCCTAGTGGCAAAACTGAGTAGTGGGAGACAGCAGATGGCATAAATGATAAAAACCCTATTTTATAAGTGGCCGGAAAATGTTCTCGGATTGGGTTGAAAGTTGGCGTGCGGTCTTATTTTAGTGTAGGTAGACCGTCTGTCAAATTTCATCGCGTTCGGAGTTCGTTTGATAGCCCAACCGTTAAACTATAGCGGCATTATAGCCGGTCTAACGTCAGACATTTTCGGTCTCCGGAAACCGTGCCGGGCTGCATCTCTCCCGTTTTCTCTTAGACCAACCCGCTTTTTCACAATCCGCCAGACCCAACCTAACCTCTCTCGTCAGCCCGCGGCCCTCCTCGCGCGCGCGTCCGAAAAGCTGTCCCGGACCCGACTCGGACTGTCATCACCGTTGGGTCCGGATCATCCCCAAACGTCTACAAAACATCTCCGTTTTCTTGTTTGGCTCCCTATCTATTTTTTTTATTCTTGACCGTCTGATTTAATCGGAGGGTCCAAACATAACCTTTCTTTTCTTTATATATAGACCCGCTTGTCTAATCCCTAAAATCTAGGGCATTTGTCCCTTACCCCGCCGCCGCCGCATCTTCATCGGGATCCATCCCGAGCCAACCCACGCCTCCTTCCTCCCTCGTTTTCAGCAGCCTCTCAACCTCAGATCCATCCTGCTGCCTCCCTGTCTTAGCTCGAGATCCCCCTCATCAACCACGCGCAGTCCACGGCCTCCACCGCGCCTCTGCCCATCGCGCGAGCCGACCAAAGCCTTCGCTACTCGATCATAAGGGGATCGCCAGCAGCTCGTTCCACCGACGGCCAACCAGCAGCACCGCCAGGACCCTGTCCTCCCTTACTGCTTCTTCTCTTTTCTCTCTTCCTCCCTCACCTGAATCTCTCACCTCTCTCTGCCCGTGGACAGGCACCGCCGCCGGAGTGTCGCACCTCGTCGTCCCATCGACGGCCAGCCTCGTCGTTGCTGGAACGGGCCGGACGCCACCGGATCTGGTTGCCCCTTCGCCCGCCACCGTCTCCGACCTTCCCCGCCGTCCTGCGACATCACCCGACCACCACGGCAAAGCTGCACGCCTTCGTTGACCGCAGCCGTCGCCCTGCTTCATGATCGAGGCCGCCCCTTTGTTTTTCCTGGTCCAGATCGAGCAGCAGGAGCCGCTCATCGTCGTTGACCCGCCAGCGCCAAGGCCCAGCGCGTGCCTAGGGCTGCCTCCTCTCCTGCGTCTCCGCGGCCCAGATCCGCCGGCCCACCACCCTGCTCCCCCTTCGGCCTGTTGGCCCGATGTGAGCAGCCCCTCCAGCGCCTCCCCTATGCACTTCTGGGCCAGCCAGATTCGGCCCATGTCACGTTTTTTTCCGTTCTGCGATTTGTCCATTTATCCAAGGAAAACCAGTTTTGTAGTTTAGCCCCTAGAACCATGCATCTAATAACTTCTCACCCATGCATCGGAATTAAACAACTTATTTATGAAACTTGTTTAGAATTTTGTCTAGATTCATAATATCCAACTTTCATCTATGTTTGAAATGTTAAAAATGTTGTTTGCATTAATTTTCTCCTATGCCATGTTAAAAGGGTTTAATTCATAACTTAATAACCGTAGCTCGGTTTTAAATATTTTTATATGTAAATGCGGTAGAATTTTTCCTAGTTTAACATGGTGGCATCTCTTTGCATGTTTAACAACCCTAAAAGTGTGTTTAGGGCAGAACAGCACAAAATTTATAATATGCATATGAGGCATTTCCAGAATTGTTGTTCGTTGCTTCCGGCCTCATTTAACCTTGACTAGATAGGTAGTTTACATTTGCTTGACCCTCTTGACATGTTTAACAACATTTAATATTGTTGGGTACATAAACGAGATCGAACTAAAAACTTGTCGTGGTGTTTCGTCAATATGCAACTCGTTGCATATTGAGCTCCACTTAATTTGTAGGATTGTTTGTGTATTTTGCCATGTCATGCTTCATTAAACCGGACATGCATCATACTCGATTGTGCATCATGCCATGAGTATGTGGTGGTTGTTTACTAGGTTGTTTGCTCTTTTCCGGTGTTGCTTCTTCGGGTTGGTTCCGATAACGTCGCGCTTGTGAGGATTCGTTCGACTACGCCCATTTGTCTTCTTCATGGACTCGTCCTTCTTCCTTGCGGGATTTCAGGCAAGATGATCATACCCTCGAAATCACTACTATCTTTGCTTTGCTAGATGCTCGCTCTTTTGCTAGCCTATGCTGCGATACCTACCACTTGCTTGTCATGCCTCCTACTTTGTTGAACCAAGCCTCTAACCCACCTTGTCCTAGCAAACCATTGTTTGGCTATGTTACCGCTTTGCTCAGCCCCTCTTATAGCGTTGTTAGTTGCAGGTGAAGATTGAAGTTTGTTCCTTGTTGGAACATGGAGATGTTGTTCCCTGTTGGAACATGTTTACTTGTTGGGATATCACAATATATCTTATTTAATTAATGCATCTATATACTTGGTAAAGGGTGGAAGGGTCGGCCTTATGCCTGGTGTTTTGTTCCACTCTTGCCGCCCTAGTTTCCATCATATCGGTGTTATGTTCCTGGATTTTGCGTTCCTTATGCAGTTGGGCTATTATGGGAACCCCTTGACAGTTCGCCTTGAGTAAAACTTCTCCAGCAATGCCCAACATTGGTTTTACCATTCGCCACCTAGCCTTTTCTTTCCCTTGGGTTCTGCAGACTCAAGGGTCATCTTTATTTTACCCCCCCCCCCCCCTGGGCCAGTGCTCCTCTGAGTGTTGGTCCACCTGTCAGCTACTGGTGGCCACCAGGGGCAACTCTGGGCTGGCTTACCCGTACCTAGGACAATCTAAGTGTGCCTTGAGAAAGAGATATGTGCAGCTCCTATCGGGATTTGTCGGCATATTCGGGCGGTGTTGCTGGTTTAGTTTTACCCTGTCGAAATGTCTTGTTGTACCGGGATACCGAGTCTGATCGGAATGTATCGGGTGGAGGTCTATTCCTTCGTTGACCGTGAGAGCTTGTGATGGGCTAAGTTGGGACACCCCTGCAGGGATTTGAAGTTTCAAAATCCGTGCCCGCGGTTATGGGCAGATGGGAATTTGTTAATGTCCGGTTGTAGAAAACCTGAAGTTAATCTTAATTAAAATGCATCAACCGCATGTGTAACCGTGATGGTCTCTTTCCGGCGGAGTCCGGGAAGTGAACACGGTGTTGGAGTTATGCTTGACGTAGGTTGTTCTACGATCACTTCTTGATCATAGTTTCTCGACCGTGCTTTGCCTTCTCTTCTCGCTCTCTTTTGCGTATGTTAGCCACCATATATGCTAGTCGCTTGCTGCAGCTCCACCTCATACTTTTACCTTACCCATAAGCTTAAATAGTCTTGATCGCGAGGGTGCGAGATTGCTGAGTCCCCGTGGCTCACAGATACTTCCAAAACCAGCTTGCAGGTGCCGATGAGTCCGTGCAGATGACGCAACCAAGCTCAGGAGGAGCTCAATGAAGATCTTGTCCTTTGTGTTGTTCCGTTCTAGTTGATCAGTAGTGGAGCCCAGTTGGGGTCGATTGGGGACCTTTGTCGCATGTGGGGTTCTTCTTCTATTTTGGTTCCGTAGTCGGACCTTGATTGTATCTGGTTGATGTAATGCCTTATTCATGTATTTGTGTGAAGTGGCGATTGTAATCCAACTATGTATTTTTTCCCTTATGTATTACATGGGTTGTGTGAAGATTACCTCACTTGCGGCTTTGCTTTCAATGCGGTTATGCCTCTAAGTTGTGCTCCGACACGTGGGAGATATAGCCGCATCGAGGGCGTTACACAAGGCCATGTCGCGATTTGCTCAGAAACCATGCCATTCTAACAGACTAGTAGTTCAAGCCTATGAACCAGTGCCGTACTAACTAACCTGTCTGCCCTGTTTCTTCTTAGGCTCACCCCAAGGACGAAGAGTTCCTCAACACCCCTATCCAGAACTACCACCAGATGCAGCAGATTTTCTCCTTCGGGCTGGCAACCGGCAAGCATGCCATGGGCTATGGTCAGCCACTGGGATCATCGATGTCGGAGTATCCAGACACCTAGGAGTCAGACACCATCAACGTTGATGCTCCTGAGAAGGATGGTGAGCATGTTCATGTGCTTGATAGAAAGAGGAAGCAGGCATGCTTCATGGAGGAGGAGCTGAGCGTCTTCAACAGCATGACTGAGGCAGTGAAGGAGGTGGCCACCGCCATCAGGGAGAGCAAGAGTGTGGACGTCCATCCTAAGCTCTACAACGCTGTCATGGATCAGATTGGCTTCATCCTAGAGGCTCTCATGGTGGCTCTCAGCCACCTGCTGGACAACAAAGCCCAGGGTGTTGGGTTTGTTGTCATGGGAATAGACCATAGGGTGCTCTGGCGAAGGACCTGGCTGGGCAAGCACTACTACTAGTGTTGCTTCTACTGGTGGTGACGGCGTGCATGATCCTCGACGGCGAGGCGACAAGGACGACGACGTATATTTTGTGTAGTCAAGGCTTGAAAACAATCTTATGGTTTGTATATTTTGGTAGGTGGTGTATACTAACCCCTCACGGTGATCCTCGCGGTGATCACGAACTTGCGGTGGTAGGATGACACCCTCTTTTGGATGTGGTGGTAGGATGACACCAAAGTAGTGCTCGGTTGAACTTGCTATGATCATGCATGCTTATCAATGCTCTTCTGCTCCATTACTTGCTCCTAGAGTTTTTCATTGCTTGATGTTTGTGTGTTCCAATGCTTGATGCTTAAACTTATTGCTTGTTTGCACTACTAGGGAAAGTGGTATGTGGTGTTCGAAGGTAGGGTTCCAGGGGTTTACAGTTCATGGGAAGGTTGCAACAAACAAGTTTCAGGGTACAACGACATCAACCACAAAGGAGGGTTTAAGATTGGGTAGGCGACATAAGATGCTTACTCCAAGTATGTGCGAGAGCATTCATGCAGCAATGTTGAGGTTGGCAAGAAGGTGGATCGACCGTTAGGGATGAATAACTTCATCATCTTCGTCTAGTTCATCGTCATAGCAGTGTTGTGGCGTTGATGTGCTCGGTGTGATCGTGTGTAAGGTGTAGTAGTCTTGATAAGCTCACCAAGTAGGGTACAAGATGAACACAATTCTATGCTCATATGTAACCAAACAACATGCACCTGTGTGAGCACATACAATGCGGGCAACCAAACTTTTTAGCTAAATTAGAGTATCCAAATAGGACCTATATATTAATCAATATATAGGCCCTGTTTGGATACTCTAATCTACCATTCTTAAGAAGTTGCTCCCCACTTCTCCCTATTCTCTCACCATGCACACTTTCCACATCAGCGATGTGCCACGTCAGCTACCATTTTCCAATCGGTGCTTCTATCTCCAACAGTAACAGCAGAAAGAGTTGGACTTAGTAATTGCATGTCGATGTTGTGACTGGATGTCTTCTCCACTATTAGCCATCTCATTCTTTCGGGAAGCCACATCCCCTTCCTAGGCCCGCACCTTCCCCACGAGTCGCTTGCTTCCTCTTAATTGTCCCATCCGGCCCCTTCCCCTACATGAGCCTTCTTCTTCCTTCAGTTACGATCTAGGCAACAGAACAGGCGTTGATCCACTAACCTAATCCCTAGACCTCCCCGCTTCGATCTATAAATACAACATGGAAATCAAGATCCCCTTCATAGCTCTACTCCTCTTTCGGCTGCCCCCCTCCACATCTAGCTTCGCGAGAGTCGTAGATAGCCCATCGGTCTCGCCGTATCGAGTCTCGATCTGGCCGTCCAAGCCTAGATGATGCAGTGTTGATTCCGCCTGCGCCGTTGTCATCCATATCACTGTTTTTGTTTGGATTCACCTGGAAGCAACCGTACAACCTGCGTCCCTCCATGGATATTTCGTATGGTTGGCAGATATTAGATTGCTTTTTAGATTATGTAATTGGTGCCTAGACCCTAGAAACATTCAGACGATTTTTTTTGTGATCTCAAGCGGGCGATTCTGTTTTGTATCATATCAAGTAAGTTTTTCTTGGACTGTATTCGATGATTCTTTGCTATATTCATAATGATTGTTCTCATTGGATGTGTCAGGGTTATTTTCGTTCAGGGTACTTTATTGGCTGATAAAGTAAAATTCTACTTGCAACTTTCAATTTTGTCTCGATGCACCACTGGAGTTGACTGGGAGTTCTATATTATCCGATTGATGATATTTCATCAGATTTATTTTGATCCTTTTGCCAGATGATAGATGAAACACCCATGTGTCGGATTTTGGGTTCCGGCAGACCCTTGAGGTTCGAACACTGGGGTGCGCGTGGAGATTTCGCCTCCTACCTACCTACACCCCTCCGCCATGCTAGGATCAGAACTACGGGAAGAACAACACAAGAGACACAGGGTTTATACTGGTTCGGGCCACCGTTGTGGTGTAATACCCTACTCCAGTGTGTGGTGTGTGGATTGCCTCTTGGGCTGATGATGATGAACAATACAAGGAAGAACAGCCTCGCGAGGGTCTGTTCTTGGCTGAGGCGATGAACTGCTGGGAGGAGTTCAGTCACCTTTCTCTCTCTCTCTCTCTCTCTCTCTATGTCTCTGCTTCCAACCTCTCTAACAAGCCTTTTTCTTCCTACCTCCCCCCTTGCTCTGTGGGTGGCTGGTCCTATTTATAGAGGCCCTGGTCCTCTTCCCAAATATCGAGCGGGAAGGGAGCCAACAATGGCGGGCTAATTTGAAGGGGGACAGCAAGTATCAGCTATCCTGACAAAAGTAGTCTTCGCCTGCGCAAAGCTCTGGTGATGACACCGTCTTGGGCTCCACGGTGACCTCCGTCTCGTAGTCCTCCTAGTCTTGGTCTCGTTGCACCGAAATGGCAACCTTTGCCTGATGCCTCGGTACTCCGCGACCGCGCTTGCCCCCTTTGCACCAAAGAGGAAAGGAGAACGCTGCGCGGGCTGGCACCCGCCTGGCGCCCTGAGTCGTCATGGCTTGCGTCACGGGCACCTCATGAGGTACCCCGCCTTGATCTCTCCGCCTCCTCGCGAGCCAGCCTGGCGAGGCCGTGCCTGAGGAAGCTCCGCGTCGTCCGCCCCGCGAGGCTTGGCCCCTCGTGAGGGTCTTGAGTTTGTGTTGGTGAAGATGGGCCGTGCTGGGGCCCCCTTTGAGCCACGCCGTAGGCCGCAGGTAGGCAAGTCTGGGGACCCCCGTTCCTAGAACGCCGACAGTAGCCCCCGGGCCCAATGCGCGCCCGGACTTGGCCGTGCAGGGAGGCGGAAGGGCAAGAGCGAAGCGCCGCGGGCCCTAACAGCCTGCGGCCTTGGGCGCCGCGTGGCAGTTGACTGGACTGGGCGCCTCCACTTCCCCACAGCGCCTCGGCAACTGCATGGATTGGACAAGTCCCTGCATGCAAAACGGGTCATGATTACCTGCGATCGTGGAGGTCGGCGGTTGGCCTCCGCCGGTTATAAGTATGGAATGTCGTGCGCCCTTCCAGTCCATCCCTCCTCGCTTCTCCTTCTTCCCGATTCTTGCTCCGTCTTGCCGTGATGGCTCCTATCCGCCGGTTCTCGATGGCAGAGAAGGGAAAGGCTCCCCGAGAGGGACCAGACCCACTCCTGCCGAAGAAACGGCTTGTCCACCGTGGCCCGGACGAGGGGGCCCTTCAGGTGGTGTCGAGGCCTTGGGGCGAGCGGGCGCCGCCGGGGTTCCCGCTCCCATTGTACGCCCACGTCGAGGGCCCCGAAGGAGCTGGTGCTGACCGCCACGAGCGGCGCCGCCGTCGGCGCCGACGGGTCACGAAGGTGTGGGTCGTCCCCCCTGGGGTCCGCACCGAGGGCTCCTCCCAAGAGTTCGTGCTCCACGTCGCCATTCCTCTTCAGTCTTGGATCCGCCTTCCTCCCTTCTTCGCCTCCGTCATCCCGCAGGGGGAGCCCCTGGAGCTCTGCGTGCTGCAGCACCCTCGCGACCGAGGCAGAGGTCGCGGTCATCGCCCCGGGCGAGGTCTACATGACTCGAGGCTAGAGAGAGATCGCCCGGGTTTGCAGGACGAGGGGCGTCTTCGCGGTCCACTTGGACTACGATGGTGCTTCGGTGATGCTCTTCAAGGTCTTCGATGCGAGCGGGCGCCGGCTGGAGTGCTGCCCCGGTGAAGGCGGCCAGGGCCCTGCTGCGACGAGGACTGGGCTCGCCAACCGCTCCCTTGGCGGCTCCTCAGGCGGTGGAGATGTCAGAGGCTCCAGCGACTCTGGCGAGCCCTTCGCGACTCCGGAGACGAGCAACGACAGCTACGAGCCCCCGAGCCGGTGCTGCTCCTGGAGCAGGGCGGGCTCGTCAGGCCGCCGCCGACTCTGATCTGGATGGGGTTGGCGTCGATGCTTGACGGCCCACTGTTGATGATGGCGTCTTTTGTAGGGATGCGCGTAGTTTGCGTCTCTTTAGGATCTGTTCCCTGCGAGGAACCAAAAACGCGCCCCATGGGGGCTTGTAAGGTGCCTGTGATTTTGTTTTGTTAATATAACCCTTGTCGTGGATTTGCGCGAGTTGCTCATCCCGTCTTAGCTCGGTCCTCCCTTTCGAACCTCACGAGGGCTTGGTGCTCTGCGCCGACAGGTCCCGGTCCCAAGGCGGCCTCAGCCGTCGCTGGTATGCCAGGTCGCGATGCCGTGGTCAAGGCCAGGAGGTGAGCGACCCGGGGTCCGGTAAGAGCCCCTGAGTTGCGATGCTCAGGAGGTCCCCTTTGGCGCCCAAGCAGCCGTCATTTGGTGAGAAAGGGGAGCGACGTCGCTAACATGGGGTAGCATTAGGTGCGGGGATGGTGCCACGGTAGCTGGCGCTTCCGGGTGATAACTTATCTCGAGGATCAGGGGCCGCTCTCTGGTGTGTGGCCGGGTCCGTGCATCGGC
Organism: Triticum monococcum; assembly: GCA_034509565.1. Classification (NCBI taxonomy): domain Eukaryota; kingdom Viridiplantae; phylum Streptophyta; class Magnoliopsida; order Poales; family Poaceae; genus Triticum; species Triticum monococcum. The sequence continues at coordinate 127,906,033 of CM067841.1, read as the reverse complement.
AGGCGCAAGGTTGCTTGGCGAGGTCCTTGTGTGTCTCTTCTCTCTCGCCTTTGCTCCCCTTTCTACTCTACGTCCTTGGGTCCCGGCCCTCGAGCGAATATCAGCCGTCGCTGGTTTGCCAGGTCGCGATGCCGTGGTCAAGGCCAGAGGGTGAGGGCTGGAGAGCCAGTTGGAGCCCTGAGTCGCGATGCTCAGGCACCCCCCCTTTAACGTGCAAGCGGTTCGCGCGGACAAGAGCGAAGGAGGCACAGCAAGAGCCTCGCCTGACGCAGCTCCTTCAGGAGGTCCTATAGGTCCATCATAGAAAAAGCAAGGGGTTGCCATACAATTGACGGTCAGCCGTTGGTTGCTTCCGTGGGGTAGTGAGGCACTGAAGGCTTGACGAGGTGACGCTATGCGGGGCTGCCGCGGCCAGAGCTCAGCCATCCAGGTTTGTCAGCGTTGCAGGGACGGACCCATGCGCAAGTGTCGTGCCGTTTGGGAGCAGCTCCGTTAGTTAGCGTCAGCTGAGCAGGCAACTAGGTAAAACACATTAGCTGTGAAGGAGTGGATTCGTTCAAATAGATGCTGGGAATGCGGAGATCACTGGGTCAGGCCCGAGCGGCTTGGGGATCATGCAGCCCGAGGGGCGCCCCCAACAAGGTAAGCTAATCGACGCGAAATAAAAGGGATACACGCCGCAGGGACGGACCCATGCGGCCTGGGAATAATGCAGCCCTGGGGGCGCTCCTAGCTGGAAGTGAAACTTGAAAGATGTCACTTGATGACACTGAAGACGAAGGGGTGTTGGTGTAGCAGACTCGGTGGGCTGGGAAGTCGATCCTCATGAGCCCCCAGGCCCAGGGGCCTCAGGAGGCTCCGGAGGCGCTGGCGGTTCCTCGCGGGCCATCTCCATCTCCGCCAGGGCTGCGGAGCGCCTGGCCTCTTGTGCCTCCGTGATGCCCCTCGTGAGGCGCTGGTGCGTGTCAGCCGCGCTCGGCAAGCCGTAAGGCATGCGAACGTAGCTGTGGGGTGGACCTCCGCAGCGCCCCACTCGCGAGGGCCAGAGGCGCTCCAGGGAGGCGACTCGGTTGAGCCCTGGTACGTCAGTGCAGACGCGCAGCCCGCCATCCTCGCCTGGATGGGGAGCCACTGCTGGTAGGCGGCGGGCGCCTCTCATGACTCTTGACTCCTGCAGCTCCTGAATGGCCTTGCTGACGAACTCCTGTGGGTCTGGATCTCCTTGCCTTGCTCCTTCTTGAGGGAAACATGCTTCGAAACACGCCTCCATGTGGTGCCCAAGCGCCTCCCTCGTGACCCTAGCTAGGTCGGTGGCCCTCCAGGGGAGAGCCCCCGAGCCCTGCCTGAGGAGGGCACCAGGCGCGCTTTCCTATGCGATGGAAGGAGGTTCCCCCTGGGTAGGCACGGGCCCAGAGGGGCCTGCCTCCTGAGGGGCCAGGCCGGACGATGTCTTCTTCTTCTTGGGGGCAGCCTCGGGAAGCCTCCTACTTCCGCGATCCGGGTCTTCCAGTGATGCGGCCTGAAAGGCTCGCTCCAGGGAACACACTGCGTCCTTCTCTTCACAGGGCACCGTGATGACTCCGCCGCTTCCTGGCATCTTGAGGACGTTGTAGCCATGGTGAGTCATGGCCATGAACTTGGCCAGCGCTGGGTACCCAAGGATGGCGTTGTACGGCAGGCGGATGTGAGCGACGTCAAAGTCGATGAGCTCGGTGCGGTAGTTGTCGCGTGCCCCGAAGGTGACAGGGAGGCGGACCTGCCCAATCGGGGTCGTGGAGCCGTCGGTGATGCCGGAGAAAGGCTTGGTTGGCTGGAGCTGGCTGTAGGGCACTTGGAGGCTGTTGAATGTCTCCATGGACAGGACGTTGAGCCCTGCCCCGCCATCGATGAGGGTCTTGGTGACCACCACGCTGCTGACGATTGGGGAACAAAGCATCGGGAGGACTCCGGATGTAGCTGCGCACTTGAGTTGGTCTGCTGAGCTGAACATGACGGCGCATGCTGACCACCTGAGAGGGTGCGTGGCTTCGAGCCTGGGGAGGACTGCATTCACTTCGCGGGCGAACTGCTTGAAGATGCGTTGAGAGGCTGGGGCTTGTGCTCCGCCCAGGATGCAGGCGATCGCGCGCGGCTCCTGGTGTTGGAAATATGCCCTAGAGGCAATAATAAATTGATTATTATTATTATTATATTTCCTTGTTCATGATAATCGTTTATTATCCATGCTAGAATTGTATTGATAGGAAACTCAGATACATGTGTGGATACATAGACAACACCATGTCCCTAGTAAGCCTCTAGTTGACTAGCTCGTTGATCAATAGATGGTTACGGTTTCCTGACCATGGACATTGGATGTCATTGATAACAGGATCACATCATTAGGAGAATGATGTGATGGACAAGACCCAATCCTAAGCCTAGCACAAAGATCGTGTAGTTCGTTCGCTAAAGCTTTTCTAATGTCAAGTATCATTTCCTTAGACCATGAGATTGTGCAACTCCCGGATACCGTAGGAATACTTTGGGTGTGCCAAACGTCACAACGTAACTGGGTGGCTATAAAGGTGCACTATGGGTATCTCCGAAAGTGTCTGTTGGGTTGGCACGAATCGAGACTGGGATTTGTCACTCCGTGTGACGGAGAGGTATCTCTGGGCCCACTCGGTAGGACATCATCATAATGTGCACAATGTGATCAAGGAGTTGATCACGGGATGATGTGTTACGGAACGAGTAAAGAGACTTGCCGGTAACGAGATTGAACAAGGTATCGGGATACCGACGATCGAATCTCGGGCAAGTATCGTACCGATAGACAAAGGGAATTGTATACGGGATTTATTAAGTCCTTGACATCGTGGTTCATCCGACGAGATCATCGTGGAGCATGTGGGAGCCAACATGGGTATCCAGATCCCGCTGTTGGTTATTGACCGGAGAACGTCTCGGTCATGTCTGCATGGTTCCCGAACCCGTAGGGTCTACACACTTAAGGTTCGATGACGCTAGGGTTATAGGGAATAGATATACGTGGTTACCGAATGTTGTTCGGAGTCCCGCATGAGATCCCCGACGTCACGAGGAGTTCTGGAATGGTCCGGAGGTAAAGATTTATATATGGGAAGTCCTGTTTTGGTCACCGGAAAAGTTTCGGGGTTTATCGGTAACGTACCGGGACCACCGGGAGGGTCCCGGGGGTCCACCAAGTGGGGCCACCAGCCCCGGGGGCCACATGGGCTGTAGGGGTGTGCGCCTTGGCCTATATGGGCCAAGGGCACCAGCCCAAGAGGCCCATGCGCCAAGAGATAAGGGAAAGGAAGAGTCCTAAAGGGGGAAGGCACCTCCTAGGTGCCTTGGGGAGGATGGACTCCTCCCTGGCCGCACCCTTCCTTGGAGGAAGGGCCAAGGCTGCGCCCCCCCCCCCCCTCTCCCTTGGCCCTATATATAGTGGGGGGAAGGGAGGGCAGCCGCACAAAAGCCCTGGCGCCTCCCTCTCCCTCCCGTGACACATCTCCCTCCTCGTCTCCCGCGGTGCTTGGCAAAGCCCTGCAGGATTGCCACGCTCCTCCACCACCACCATGTCATTGTGTTGCTGCTGGATGGAGTCTTCCTCAACCTCTCCCTCTCTCCTTGCTGGATCAAGGCATGGGAGACGTCACCGGGCTGTACGTGTGTTGAACACGGAGGTGCCGTCCGTTCGGCACTAGGATCATCGGTGATTTGGATCACGACGAGTACGACTCCATCAACCCCGTTCACTTGAACGCTTCCGCTTAGCGATCTACAAGGGTATGTAGATGCACTCTTCTTCCCTTCGTTGCTGGTCTCTCCATAGATAGATCTTGGTGACACGTAGGAAAATTTTGAATTTCTGCTACGTTCCCCAACAGTGGCATCATGAGCTAGGTCTATTGCGTAGATTCTATGCACGAGTAGAACACAAAGTAGTTGTGGGCGTTGATTTTGTCAATTTACTTGCCGTTACTAGTCTTATCTTGATTCGGCAGCATCGTGGGATGAAGCGGCCCGGACCAACCTTACACGTACGCTTACGTGAGACTGGTTCCACCGACTAACATGCACTAGTTGCATAAGGTGGCTGGCGGGTGTTTGTCTCTCCCACTTTAGTCGGATCGGATTCGATGAAAAGAGTCCTTATGAAGGGTAAATAGCAATTGGCATATCACGTTGTGGTCTTGCATAGGTAAGAAACGTTCTTGCTAGAAACCCATAGCAACCACGTAAAACATGCAAACAACAATTAGAGGACGTCTAACTTGTTTTTGCAGGGTATGCTATGTGATGTGATATGGCCAAAGGATGTGATGAATGATATATGTGATGTATGAGATGATCATGTTCTTGTAATAGGAATCACGACTTGCATGTCGATGAGTATGACAACCGGCAGGAGCCATAGGAGTTGTCTTAATTTATTTATGACCTGCGTGTCAACAAAAATGTCATGTAATTACTTTACTTTATTGCTAACCGTTAGCTGTAGTAGTAGAAGTAATAGTTGGCGAGACAACTTCATGAAGACACGATGATGGAGATCATGATGATGGAGATCATGGTGTCATGCCGATGACGATGATGATCATGGAGCCCCGAAGATGGAGATCAAAAGGAGCAATATGATATTGGCCATATCATGTCACTATTTGATTGCATGTGATGTTTATCATGTTTATACATCTTATTTTCTTAGAACGACAGTAGTAAATAAGATGATCCCTCATTAAAATTTCAAGGAAGTGTTCCCCTAACTGTGCACCGTTGCGAAAGTTCGTCGTTTCGAAGCACCACGTGATGATCGGGTGTGATAGATTCTTACGTTCGAATACAACGGGTGTTGACGAGCCTAGCATGTACAGACATGGCCTCGGAACACATGCAAACACTTAGGTTGACTTGACGAGCCTAGCATGTACAGACATGGCCTCGGAACACAGAAGACCGAAAGGTCGAGCATGAGTCGTATGGCAGATACGATCAACATGAAGATGTTCACCGATGTTGACTAGTCCGTCTCACGTGATGATCGGACACGGCCTAGTTGACTCGGATCATGTAATCACTTAGATGACTAGAGGGATGTCTATCTGAGTGGGAGTTCATAAGATGAACTTAATTATCCTGAACATAGTCAAAAGGTTTTCGCAAATTATGTCATAGCTCGCGCTTCAGTTCTACTGTTTAGATATGTTCCTAGAGAAAAATTAGTTGAAAGTTGATAGTAGCAATTATGCGGACTAGGTCCGTAAACTGAGGATTGTCCTCATTGCTTCATAGAAGGCTTATGTCCTTAATGCACCGCTCAGTGTGCTGAACCTCGAACGTCGTCTGTGGATGTTGCGAACATCTGACATACACGTTTTGATAACTACGTGATAGTTCAGTTAAATGGTTTAGAGTTGAGGCACCAAAGACGTTTTGAAACGTCGTGAAACATATGAGATGTTTCGAGGGCTGAAATTGGGATTTCAGGCTCGTGCCCACGTCAAGAGGTATAAGACCTCCGACGATTTTCTTAGCCTGCAAACTAAGGGAGAAAAGCTCAATTGTTGAGCTTGTGCTCAGATTTTCTGAGTACAACAATCATTTGAATCGAGTGGGAGTTGATCTTCCAGATGAGATAGTGATGTTTCTCCGAAGTCATTACCACCAAAATGCTGGAGCTTCGTGATGAACTATAGTATATCAGGGACATATATGATGATCCTTGAGATATTCGCGATGTTTGACACCACAAAAGTAGAAATCAAGAAGGAGCATCAATTGTTGATGGTTGGTGAAACCACTAGTTTCAAGAAGGGCAAGGGCAAGAAGGAATACTTCATGAAACGGCAATTCAGCTGCTGTCATAGTGAAGAAACCCAAGGTTGAACCCAAACCCGAGACTAAGTGCTTCTGTAATAAGAGGAACAGCCACTGGAGCAGAATTACCCTAGATACTTGGTAGATGAGAAGGCTGGCAAGATCGATAGAAGTATATTGGATATACATTGTGTTAATGTGCACTTTACTAGTACTCCTAGTAGCACCATGGTATTAGATACCTGTTCGGTTGCTAAGTGTTAGTAAACTCGAAATAAAAGGCTGCGGAGTAAACGGAGACTAGCTAAAGGTGAGCTGGCGATATGTGTTGGAAGTTTTTTCCAAGCTTGATGTGATCAAGCATCGCACGCTCCCTCTACCATCGAGATAGGTGTTTGCGTTGAGCATAGGCATGACTGGATTATGTCTATCGCAATACGGTCATTCATTTAAGGAGAATAATGGTTACTCTGTTTATTTGAATAATACCTTCAATGGTCTTGCACCTAAAATGAATGGTTTATTGAATCTCGATCGTAGTGATACACATATTCATGCCAAAAGATATAGGATAGTAATTATAGTACCACCTACTTGTGGCACTGCCACGTAAGTCATATCGGTGTAAAACGCATGAAGAAGCTCCATGTTGATGGATCTTTGGGCTCACTCGTTTTGAAAAGTTTGAGACATGTGAACCATGTCTATTGGTGTATATGCATGAAGAAACTCATGCAAATGGACCATTTGGACTCACTTGATTTTGAATCACTTGAGACATGCAAATCATACCACATGGGCAAGATGACTAAAAGCCTCGGTTTCAGTAAAATGGAACTAGAAAGCAACTTGTTGGAAGTAATACATTTTGATGTGTGCAGTCCAATGAGTGTTGAGGCGTGTAGTGGATATCGTTATGTTCTTACTTCACAGATGATTTGAGTAGATATTGAGTATATTTACTTGATGAATCACGAGTCTGAATTATTGAAAGGTTCAAGTAATTTTAGGGTGAAGTTGAAAGATCGTCGTGACAAGAGGATAAAAGATCTATGATATGATCATAGAGATGAATATCTTAATTATGAGTTTGGCACAGAATTAAGACATTGTGGAAATTGTTTCACAACTAAGACAGCCTGGAACACCATAGTGTAATGGTGTGTCCGAACATCATGACTACACCCTATTGGATATGATGCATACCATGATGTCTCTTATCGAATTACCACGATAGTTTATGGGTTAGGCATTAGAGACAACCACATTCACTTTAAATAGGGCACCACGTAATTCCGATGAGATGACACCGTATGAACTATGGTTTAGAGAAACCTAAGCTGTCATTTCTTAAAAGTTTGGGGCTGCGACGCTTATGTGGAAAAGTTTTCAGGCTGATAAGCTCGAACCCAAAGTGGATAAATGCATCTTCATAGGACACCCAAAATAGTTGGGTATACCTCCTGTCTCAGATCCGAAAGCAATAAGGGATTGTTTCTAGAATCGGGTCCTTTCTCGAGGAAAAGTTTCTCTCGAAAGAATTGAGTGGGAGGATGGTGGAGACTTGATGAGGTTATTGAACCGTCTCTTCAACTAGTGTGTGGCAGGGCACAGTAAGTTGTTCCTGTGGCACCTACACCAATTGAAGTGGAAGCTTATGATAGTGATCATGAAACTTCAGATCAAGTCACTACCAAACCTCGTGGGATGACAAGGATGCGTACTACTTCAGAGTGGTACGTAATCCTGTCTTGGAGGTCATGTTGCTAGACAACAATGAACCTACGAGCTATGGAGAAGCGATGGTGGGCCTGGATTCCAAAATGGCTCGAGCCCATATAATCCGAGAGAGGATCCATATATGAAAACAAAGTATAGACTTTGAAAGAACTACTCGATGGTCGTAAGGCTATTGAGTACAGATGGATTTTTAAAAGGAAGACGGACAATGATGGCAAGTATCACCATTAAGAAAGCTCGACTTGTCGTTAAGATGTTTTCCGACAAGTTCAAGGAGTTGACTACGATGAGACTTTCTCACTCGTAGCGATGCTAAGAGTCTGTTGGAATTATATTAGCGATTACTGCATTATTTATGAAATCTTGCAGATAGGATATCAAAACATTGTTTCCTCGACGTTTTTCTTGAGGAAAGGTTGTATGTGATACAACCGGAAGGTTTTGTCAATCCTGAAAGATGCTAATAAGTATGCAAAGCTCCAGCAATCCTTCTAAGGACTGGAGTAAGCATCTCGGAGTTGGAATATACACTTTGATTATGATAAAAGATTTTGGGTGTATACAAAGTTTATGAGAAACTTGTATTTCCAAAGAAGTGAGTGGGAGCACTATAGAATTTCTGATGAATATATGTTGTTAACATGTTGTTGATCGCAAATGATGTAGAATTTCTGGAAAGCATATATGGGGTTATTTGGAAAGTGTTTTTCAATGGAAAGCCTGGATTAAGCTACTTGAACATTGAGCATCAAGATCTATAAGGATAGATCAAAACGCTTAATGGTACTTTCAAATGAGCACATACCTTGACATCATCTTGAAGGTGTTCAAGATGGATCAGTCAAAGAAGGAGTTCTTGCCTGAGTTGTAAGGTATGAAGTTAAGACTTAAAGCTCGACCACGGCAGAATAGAGAGAAAGGACGAAGGTCGTCCCCTATGCTTAAGACATAGGCTCTACAGTATGCTATGTTGTGTACCGCACCTGAAGTGTGCCTTGCCATGAGTCAGTCAAGGGGTACAGGAGTGATCCAAGAATGGATCACAGGACAGCGGTCAAAGTTATCCTTAGTAACTAGTGGACTAAGGAATTTTCTCGATTATGGAGGTGGTAAAAGAGTTCGTCGTAAAGGGTTACGCCGATGCTAACTTTGACACTAATCCAGATTATTCTGAGTAGTAAACTGGATTCGTATAGTAGAACAGTTATTTGGAATAGCTCCAAATAGAATGTGGTAGCTGCATCTAGGAGATGACATAGAGATTTGTAAAGCACACATGGATCTGGAAGATTCAGACCCGTTGACTATAACATCTCTCACAAGCATAACATGATCAAACCCAGAACTCATCGAGTGTTAATCACATGGTAATGTGAACTAGATTATTGACTCTAGTAAACTCTTTGGGTGTTAGTCACATGGGGATGTGACCTTGAGTGTTAATCACATATAGATGTGAACTGGATTATTGACTCTAGTGCAAGTGGGAGACTGTTGGAAATATGCCCTAGAGGCAATAATAAATTGATTATTATTATTATTATATTTCCTTGTTCATGATAATCGTTTATTATCCATGCTAGAATTGTATTGATAGGAAACTCAGATACATGTGTGGATACATAGACAACACCATGTCCCTAGTAAGCCTCTAGTTGACTAGCTCGTTGATCAATAGATGGTTACGGTTTCCTGACCATGGACATTGGATGTCATTGATAACAGGATCACATCATTAGGAGAATGATGTGATGGACAAGACCCAATCCTAAGCCTAGCACAAAGATCGTGTAGTTCGTTCGCTAAAGCTTTTCTAATGTCAAGTATCATTTCCTTAGACCATGAGATTGTGCAACTCCCGGATACCGTAGGAATACTTTGGGTGTGCCAAACGTCACAACGTAACTGGGTGGCTATAAAGGTGCACTATGGGTATCTCCGAAAGTGTCTGTTGGGTTGGCACGAATCGAGACTGGGATTTGTCACTCCGTGTGACGGAGAGGTATCTCTGGCCCACTCGGTAGGACATCATCATAATGTGCACAATGTGATCAAGGAGTTGATCACGGGATGATGTGTTACGGAACGAGTAAAGAGACTTGCCGGTAACGAGATTGAACAAGGTATCGGGATACCGACGATCGAATCTCGGGCAAGTATCGTACTGATAGACAAAGGGAATTGTATACGGGATTGATTAAGTCCTTGACATCGTGGTTCATCCGATGAGATCATCGTGGAGCATGTGGGAGCCAACATGGGTATCCAGATCCCGCTGTTGGTTATTGACCGGAGAACGTCTCGGTCATGTCTGCATGGTTCCCGAACACGTAGGGTCTACACACTTAAGGTTCGATGACGCTAGGGTTATAGGGAATAGATATACGTGGTTACCGAATGTTGTTCGGAGTCCCGGATGAGATCCTGGACGTCACGAGGAGTTCCGGAATGGTCCGGAGGTAAAGATTTATATATGGGAAGTCCTGTTTTGGTCACCGGAAAAGTTTCGGGGTTTATAGGTAACGTACCGGGACCACCGGGAGGGTCCCGGGGGTCCACCAAGTGGGGCCACCAGCCCCGGGGGCCACATGGGCTGTAGGGGTGTGCGCCTTGGCCTATATGGGCCAAGGGCACCAGCCCCAAGAGGCCCATGCGCCAAGAGATAAGGGAAAGGAAGAGTCCTAAAGGGGGAAGGCACCTCCTAGGTGCCTTGGGGAGGATGGACTCCTCCCTGGCCGCACCCTTCCTTGGAGGAAGGGCCAAGGCTGCGCCCCCCCTCTCCCTTGGCCCTATATATAGTGGGGGGAAGGGAGGGCAGCCGCACAAAAGCCCTGGCGCCTCCCTCTCCCTCCCGTGACACATCTCCCTCCTCGTCTCCCGCGGTGCTTGGCGAAGCCCTGCAGGATTGCCACGCTCCTCCACCACCACCACGCCGTTGTGCTGCTGCTGGATGGAGTCTTCCTCAACCTCTCCCTCTCTCCTTGCTGGATCAAGGCATGGGAGACATCACCGGGCTGTACATGTGTTGAACATGGAGGTGCCGTCCGTTCGGCACTAGGATCATCGGTGATTTGGATCACGACGAGTACGACTCCATCAACCCCGTTCACTTGAACGCTTCCGCTTAGCGATCTACAAGGGTATGTAGATGCACTCTTCTTCCCCTCGTTGCTGGTCTCTCCATAGATAGATCTTGGTGACACGTAGGAAAATTTTAAATTTCTGCTACGTTCCCCAACACCTGGAAGCCCCCAGCCTCCTCGTCCTGGTGGCGGTCCTCGTTTCTCCTTGGCGGCGGTGGCAGCGGTGGGAGGCCTGCGTTGCCCTGCAGGCGATCCTCGCGAGGCTGATCCCTCCAGTCTTCCTCGCGAGGCGGGTCTTGCCAGCGATCCTCGCGAGGTTGGTCGCGCCACCCCTGGCGCGGGCCACGGTCTTTCCAGCGTCTTGCGTTCCTTCCTCCTCCTCGGCCGTAGCCCCGGTCACCGCGGTCAGGGCGACGGCCGATCCTTCCTTCTCGCACGGCTCGGAGTTCTTGGCATTCGCTGGTGTTGTGGGTGTGGAGGTCGTGGTACACGCAGTACCGGCTGCCCTTGGGAGGTTCAGGCCGATCTCTGCCCCGCTTGGTGTCTGGTTCTGCCGCGAGCACGGTAGCCCCCTTGCGCTTCACTTCCTTGGCCTTGAGCTTCTTCTCTTTTGGGTCTGCGCAAGGCAGCTCGAGGAGGGAGAGACGCCCTTCCTCAGCCCTGGCGCACTTGTTCGCCAAGTTGAACAGCTCCAAGGAAGTGCACAGGTCTTCATGCATCGCCAGCTCCTCCTTCATCTTGACGTCGCGCACGCCATCGGAGAAGGCTGAGATGATGGCCTCCTCAGTCACCTTGGGAATCTTAAGGCGTGCGTTGTTGAAGCGCTGGATGTACTTCTGCAGGGTCTCCCCGGGTTGTTGCTTGATGCGGCGCATGTCGCTCACGGCGGGTGGCCGGCCGCGAGTACCTTGAAAGTTGGCGATGAAGCGGGTGCGCATCTCTTCCCAGGAGGAGATTGTGCCTAGAGCCAGGTTCAGGAGCCAGGTGCGGGCCCCGTCCTTGAGCGCCATGGGAAACCAGTTCGCCATGACCTTCTCGTCTCCGTTGGCAGCTTCGATGCCCAGCTCATAGAGCTGGAGGAACTCCGCAGGGTCGGTCGCGCCGTCGTAGCGAGGAGGTAGGTCTGGCTTGAACTTGCCGGGCCACGCGACGCTGCGCAGTTCGGTGGTGTAGGCGCGGCAGCCTGCTGTGGCCACGGGAGGCCTTGGGTGATGGAGAGCCTGGTCTTGCATGTCCCCACGCGCTGGAGCAGGAGGATGGTCGCGACGTGCTGGAGCAGGGAGCGCCCGGGCAGCTTCTGGCGGGCGAGGGACATCTTGGCAGCTCTGTTCTTACCGCGCTGGCACCTGACGGAGCGGGTTCCGCCCAGGGGCCACGCGCCTTGGAGCCATGGCGTCTTCTTGAGGAGGAGGCGGCCGGGGCGTCGCCGGAGTCTCGTCGCCCGCGCGGGGCGGGGTGCGGTGCAGCGGAATGGACGGCGCGGAAGAGCCCCCTGCGGCGCGGACGAGCTCGGCAACGCGGTCGAGCCATTCTTCATAGACGTCGTCGACGGGACGGTAGCGCAGGAGCTCGTTTGCCGCGATGAGTGCAGCCCGAGCCTCCATGGGCGCGCGGAGCGCGCGGGACGAAGATCCAGCTGGGGCGAGCGAGGGAGTTGCGGTGCGGCCGTCTTGCCGCACGGACGGATGCTGGGACGATGCTTGCTGCTCGTCCCCCGCCGAGCTGGTGGCGGCGTTGACGGCAGGTGAGGACGCCCGTCGACAGGGGCTGTCTGGGCGAGGCGGGAAGCGAGGGCAGCTCGGCGCTCCGCGCGGGCCCGACGAGCGTCAGACATGAGCGTGATGGTCGGAGGAGAACGGGGTGATGGAAGACGAATTCCGGCGCACCCCTACCCGGCGCGCCAAATGTCGGATTTCGGGTTCCGGCAGACCCTTGAGGTTCAAACACTGGGGTGCGCGCGGAGATTTCGCCTCCTACCTACCTGCACCCCTCCGCCATGCTAGGATCAGAACTACGGGAAGAACAACACAAGAGACACAGGGTTTATACTGGTTCGGGCCGCCGTTGTGGTGTAATACCCTACTCCAGTGTGTGGTGTGTGGATTGCCTCTTGGGTTGATGATGATGAACAATATAAGGAAGAACAGCCTCGCGAGGGTCTGTTCTTGGCTGAGGCGATGAACTGCTGGGAGGAGTTCAGTCACCTTTCTCTCTCTCTCTCTCTCTGCTTCCAACCTCTCTAACAAGCCTTTTTCTTCCTACCTCCCCCCTTGCTCTGTGGGTGGCTGGTCCTATTTATAGAGGCCCTGGTCCTCTTCCCAAATATCGAGCGGGAAGGGAGCCAACAATGGCGGGCTAATTTGAAGGGGGACAACAAGTATCAGCTATCCTGACAAAAGTAGTCTTTGCCTGCGCAAAGCTCTGGTGATGACGCCGTCTTGGGTTCCTCGGTGACCTCCGTCTCGTAGTCCTCCTGGTCTTGGTCTCGTTACACCGAAATGGCAACCTTTGCCTGATGCCTCGGTACTCCGCGGCTGCGCTTGCCCCCTTTGCACCAAAGAGGAAAGGAGGACGCTGCGCGGGCTGGCGCCCGCCTGGCGCCCTGAGTCGTCATGGTTTGCGTCACGGGCACCTCGTGAGGTACCCCGCCTTGATCTCTCCGCCTCCTCGCGAGCTAGCCTGACGAGGCCGTGCCTGAGGAAGCTCCGCGTCGTCCGCCCTGCGAGGCTTGGCCCCTCGCGAGGGTCTTGAGTTTGTGTTGGTGAAGATGGGCCGTGCTGGGCCCCTCTTTGAGCCACGCCGCAGGCAGCAGGCAGGCAAGTCTAGGGACCCCATTCCCAGAACGCCGACACCATGGAACAATCGATTTCTGAAGCGTGTGTTGTATCAGGCTGCAAGGTGGAGGCAAAACATACTTCCTGTCCATGGGCCCATCGATTTCTGAACCCAAAATCCATGATTTATCACTTCTTATATGAAGAATGTACTATTGTAGTGGTGTAATCCTTGTGATAGCATCATCAAGTGAGATATATGCATGGCAAGGAATATGTATTATATGTTCACTTGCTGCTTTTGATGTGCCAATAAAATGTATGAGTTTGTTCCTTATTTCATACAGCTCCAAAATGGGTTCTTAATTGGTAAGATACATGGATCATTTGGGAAGGATTCTGATATATATCATATCATTTGACAACAGCAAAATACATGGATCATTTTTTACATATTCATCTATCCTACGTTTTGTTCACCTTGCTTACTCTTATTGTAGAGGCCTGACATTATGGACTCATCCGAATGTTTCATATGTAGAACTCACATATATGAGATGTGGTGTTCTCTGTTTTTTGTTCAGTAATTTCCGTATGCATGAGACGACCTCACATGCTAAATCGTCAACCACTCCTGCAACTTCTTAAAAGCTAAACTACACCTTCTACCTTAAATTAGCAATTATTTTGCTGAAATTTATAATTAAGCATCAGTAGAGTGATGGTGTTCGTTTGTAATCAAGAAAAACTCTCATCAGTATTCTTTGGTCAGTTTCTACTTGCAATTGTGCCATGCCAAATCCTTAACATATTGTTTGTATTTATAGGATAATCACTTTACATATTCATCTATCCTACGTATTGTTCACCTTGCTTACTCTTATTGTAAAGGTCTGACATTATGGACTAATCCAAATGTTTCATATGCAGCACATATACGAGATGTGGTGTTTTCTGTTTTTTCTTCGGTAATTTCCGTATGCATGAGACGACCTCACGCGCTAAAGCATCAACCACTAATGCAACTTCTTACAAACTACACTACGGCTTCTACCTAAAATTACTAATTATTTTGCTTAAATTTATAGTTAATCATCAGTAGAGTAATCGCATCTGTTTGTAATCAAGAAAAACTCTCATTAGTACTCTTTGGTAAGTTTCTACTTGCAACTGTGCCATGCCAAATCCTTAACTACTGTTTGTATTTATAGGATAATCATATTGATCTGTAATTTTTGTATTCATTACACTATCTGCGACAATGAATTAACCTTCCATATGTATACAGTGCTACAAAACTCCCACACCAGCATATAAGCATACTCTTTGTTCACACAAAATTACTTCCAAAAATACTAGCTTTTGATTTATTTAATTTTGTTCATACAAAATTCATCCAAAATTAATCTTTAAATTCCCGCAGCAATACGCGGGGAAATCATCTAGTTTAGCTAAAAAGTTAGAGTTAGTTTCTAACTCATGACTAACCCTGAACTAACTCTAGCCAAAGAGGTGTTTGGATGATATGGTTAGATTGACAATAAATGCACTAGGAGAACTATTTTCAATTAACACCTCTTGAATGAGATAGTATTTTTTGGATGGGTTAAATGCAACTAGCTCAAACTAGTCATCATATTTGAATATTTTTAAGGCTATTTGAACCCAAACTAGTTTAAACTAGCTTTAACCCATGAATCCAAACAAGGCCATAACGTGTGCGGTTAAAAAAAAACCCTGCTAGTGGCCCGGTCGCTTTGACGCAGCCGATCGGAGACCGCGGAGTGACCGCGGTGGTAATCCCATCCCCACCCCGCCACCACCTACATAATCGGCCCCCTCACACACACCGCATTGCTGTGACAGTGCACACTAAATACGAAGGGGAGAGAAGGGGGAAGGAAAACCCAACCGAAAAAGAGGAACCAGGGCAGCAAAAGGAGGGGGCTTCTCCGGCAGGCGAAGCGATCAGGTGAGCCCCAGACCGATCCCCATCGCCGCCCTCGGTTCGTCCCCGCGCTCTCGATCGATCGCGCGCTTGCTTCGCGGGGGCTCGTTGCGGTGGCGTGCCTTTTCCCCCTTTTATTTTCTGGCATTTTTCTCGATTTTTCAAGTGGGTTTTTGGTGCGAGATCCTCGGTCGTTCTAGGGTTTCGGTCGTCCCGGTGCTTCCGCCGGATGGCGGGCGAATGCGGGTTGTTGGGGCTCGATTGATTGCTAGGGTTTGTCGATTTCGGCTTAGACGGTGCTTTATTGCGGGGTTTAGCGTCGCTGATCACCAGGGGTTAGTTAGGGTTTTAGACGACGGGGAACTTTGGATTCCGCGCGGTGTGCTTGTACCATTCGCGATTACTTCTTGCCTTATCCGGCGATTTCCCGCTTGTTCGCGCTAGTTCGGTGGATTTCGTTTCAGTGCGTAGGCGCGAAATGTTTGGCTTCCTGTTTCTATTTTCCCCTTTTCGACCTTGTCCTGTTGTTTCTATGCTTATTTTGCGGATTAGAAAATTTTGGTACCAGTGCTTGTGCGTACCAGATATGGCCCTGGAAGATAACTTGTGTGGTCAATTGCTCTGTGACGAGATGACGGTTGCTTTTGCTTCATCCGTGCATGATGATTATTACCTGTCTAGTTGTGTATTGCTCGTTATTTCAATTCCGTATATTAGCGATGTGTGATTGCTTCGGATGTGGCTTCAGTGCGTAGTTCCACATACTTAATGCGCAAATAGCGCTCTACAATGTATGCATTGGGTCATACTGTGAGGTTCCTGAAGCTTGGATGCTAATTTTGGGTCTGACTGGGACGGAATTCAGTGTTTGATCTGGTTCTTGTCGCTCAAGCTCAGGGGGTTTATTCAGTGTCACGCTGTGCAGTGTTATCATCTTAGTTGAAGGGTTTCTGTTGGGCTGTTTGTGATTTGGATTTAAGCTTTGAGGATTCTTAACAGTTTGACCAACTGTTATGGTCATCACACTGTCTTGACTTGGAATTCTTGTTTCAGTTTGAATTTTGGTTGTCACCCTGCATAAAAAATGAATGATTTTTGTAATTGTCGAATGTTCCTTGCCAATTACTGTACTAATACAGGGTTTATTTGGATACAGCTTGGCATAATAATGCTCATTTGTATGCCCTGCTTAGAGTTATCTGCAGTTTGAAAAGTATATTGCCAATTATTGAATCTTTTGGTTTTATTTCTCCCTTGAATATGAGTTCATACCCACATCTACTGACTATATGATTTGCATACCTCAAAAAAATTGTGAACCACAGGGTGTTTGAAGAAAGACAGACCCACGATCGTGCAATGCAGGCAGTACAGACCCGTAATCTTCGGGAAACCCAGCTAGGAGGAGTGATCTTTGGTTGCAAGCATGAGACAATTGAAGAGTGCTTCAATAAACAGCTGTTTGGTTTGTGAATTCCACCTTTCACCTCTTGCTTTACACCATTATTATGATATTATCTGTAACAACATCATTTTGTGTTTGGCAATACCGACTATATAGGCTGATGCGCTATATAGTTCATTGGTGCCTTAAGTTACAAAATATTGTAGCCTGTTCATTCATTCCTCAGGCCTTGCCAGTATTTTAGTCAGGCTTTAAGGCCGCCTAAACACCCTTGTAAACTTATTTTTTTTGGCCAAAACCCCTACAAATGGACCATTGCCATGCTTTTTGTTCTAATTCTGATGGTGCAGATTGGATGCTCGTAAAGGAGCATTTACCTTTTTTATTTATGGAACTATGTACTCCACACTTCTTTTTCTTGATCTCGTATGTGGATAGAGCGAAATGTGTGAACTTGTCCCATCGCCATCTTGATGTGTTATAGGGTTTATGAAATATAGACTTGTTTAACCTTATCTTTTTGTTAAATTTCTCACCCTAATTAGTTTGCACCACTTGCTCTATAGGTCTGCCTGCGTTGCATTATTCATATGTGAGGAATGTCAAAGCTGGCCTACCTTTATTTCTATTCAACTACACTGACAGAAAGCTGCATGGTGTTTTTGAGGCTGCCAGTCCTGGTCAGAACTCCATTGACCCATATGCTTGGAGTAATGATGGCACTTTAAGGACACCTTTTCCTGCACAGGTATCAACAAATATGAATCTCCAAACAGTGTTCATGATTTGTTTGGTGTATCTATAGCTAAGTTTGTTTCCAGTTTATGCATGCTAATATAAAGCAACTGCTTCTGTTTTTAAGGTTCGCATTTGCACAAGGACTCGCTATCAGCCACTCTTTGAGGTCCAATACAAAAAAGTGATTCAAGATAACTATTATACACATCACTACTTCTATTTTGAGCTAGACCATGCACAAACTAGAGCTTTAATTGCTTTGTTCAAGTCAGTTGGTCCTCTCAATTTCAAGCAAGTCCCAGCTGTTTCAAGCAAAAGGAGTCTGCCTGTACCTTTACCATCAACTAACAGGATGTCATCAGGTATTCCTGTCCAAAAGAAAGGCACAGCCAATTTGAAGGACATCAATCCATCTAGTGTTCTATCAACTTCTTTACCATCAACTAAAAGGGTGGCATCAGTTACCCCGCACCAAAAGAAAGGCAGAGCCAATTCAAAGGACATCAACCCGTTTAGTGTTCTTTCAAGTTCAAGTGGAATTGTTCCAGATGACTGGGTTGATTCTGATGTGGATAGTGGCAGTGTTACTGGAACATCAGACAGCAAAACTGATGGGAAGACATCTGGAGAGCTAGTTTCTGACTGGGAGGATTTGGATGACAATGATTTTCAGAACCAGTTTGGTCCAGATGAGGCCAGTCAACATTCCTCGTACAAAAGTGTTGCTGACGGAATGGAGCTTATGCAGTGCAATGAACCGGTTGCCAATCCTGTGAATGGAGGAAGTCATTCTTCTAATGGAGGCATGCTTGTGAACTCACACAATGGAATAGGCAATGGGCTTCAAAATGAATCAGATGGTGTTGGGGTACAGCTTGAAAGATCGTCTATCCTGAAAAAACTGAAGGAGTTGGTTGACTTAAGACAGCAGGCAGCACTATCATCCCATGATTTTGTTTATTCTAGTCCAGATGTGTATGTACCTGAAGAAACACAGGTTAATGCGAACCTTTCTGGTCAGGATGAGTATGTATCTGAAAAAACACAGATCAGTGCAAACCTTTCTAGCCAAGATGAGTATGTACCTGAAGAAACACGGGTCAACACAAGCCTTCCTAGTCAAGATGAATATGTTGCTGAAGAAATACAGGTCAATGCAAAACTTTCTAGTCAAGATGAATATGTACCTGAAGAAACACAGGTCAATGGAAGCTTTCCTTGCCAAGATCAAAAGGTTGCTGAAGAAACACATGTGAATGTAGACCTTCCTATTCAAGATCAATATGTACCTGAAGAAGCACAGGCCAATGCAAGCCTTTCTACTCCCAGCCATCATGTACCTGAAGAAACACAGGCCAATTCAAGCCTTTCCAACAAGCCATTATGTTCTACCGTGGAAGATAATTCATCTTTTGAGCAACATCAAGCAAAGGCTGAGGTGCCCATTCTATCCCTTTCTGTGTGCATTATTTTGCTTTTCATCATTCGACTACAATTCATAACCTTGTGCCTGATAACATGTGTATCACTCACATTATTCTTTTCATTCTCCTGTGCAGCTTCTACGAATCATCACTGACTTGGCCAAGAAGGCTGATGCACTGGAGAAGAATCAGGTTCCTCATTTCTTCTTGAACATGTGAAATGTGGAATGTAACTATTGATTGGCGCTTTTATTACTTGTTGGATTGAAAAGAATACAAGATTTTGTGTTACACATCACGTGCGGTTTTATGCACTTGGGTAGTATGCTGTTATGGGGATTTTTCTCGAGGAAAAGACAGTAGTAGGGAAATTTTACTACAAGAGTAGGAGGGAATGCTACTACCACATATATTGAAAATAGAAGTTAATTTGTTATAAAGTAATTAAGGATTCCCACATGGTTACATTGCTCAATTTTCTTACCACTGTGATTTATGCTCACTTGTATGGACCATTCATTTCATCTTTATACAGTACTTATTTCTGTCAATCCGCAGACCTGGTTAGCTGGTATGATAAATCTGGCTACCTTACTTTTCGTGCCATGTATACTCATTATCCAAAATGTGTTGGCCGCTATTTTGTACTTTTTATGCAAACACGTCCTGCATATATATAGTCTGATTATGGTCCTGTTATTTTCCAGATTAAATCAGATCAAGAAATCATTTCGTTGAAGGAAGTAGTTAAAGACTCTGGAAGAAAAGTTCAGCAACTGGAATATCGCATAGATGAGTTACAATTCAAATTTGACTCCTCCTTGTCTCTTCAAGGAAGCATGTGCGATAATCTGGACATGCCAGCAATATTCCTGATCGGTGGTTATAATGGTGTGACCTGGTTATCATCTCTTGATTCCTTCTCTCCAAAAAAAGACATCCTTGTGTCTCTCACATCGATGGGCTCTGCGCGTTCATATGCATCTGTTGCCGCAATGGAAGGCTGTATATTTGTTTTTGGTGGTGGGGATGGAAGTTCATGGTATAACACAGGTAGGTATACTGATATTTAAATGTGCTTCTGTCTTTCTTTCTCTGGACCTCAAACTGCATTTATGTACTTTCTTTTCTTACAGCGGAATGCTATAATACAAGGAGTAATGAGTGGATGATATGCCCCTGTTTGAACCATGAGAAAGGATCTCTTGCTGGAGTAAGTCTTAATGGCAAAATATATGCGATGGGTGGAGGAGATGGAACACAAACTTTTTCAGAAGTTGAGATGTTTGATCCTTTTCTTGGGAAGTGGATATGTAGTCCGTCTATGCTGCAACCAGTATGTTCTTGGCCTCCCAGTTGCTTCTAGTGATTACTTTGTGTCCTTTGATATGTTTGCAGCCTATTTCATAGCAACACTGAACTCATTCTCCTAGTCTTGTCATGATTGCACTGTGATGAACTCAGTGACCTTAATATGGACAATAAGTGACATCTGTTTACTTCAAATTTTCAACTTGATCATCTTCTGCATAGCTTTGTACCAGTTGAGTTCTGCATTGCATCCTCGTGTACACACAATATCTTGAATTTTGTTCCTACTTAATGTAGGATAACGGAAAAATGTCCTTGAATTAATTAGAATAGTCATGATTGCACTGTAATAAACTCAGTGACCTTAATGCTATCAAATAGGAGACATCGGCTTAATTTAGTTTTTCAATGTTATCATCTTCTGCATAGCTTCGTACCAATTAAATTCTGCATTGCATCCTCATCTTAGATTATCTAGAATCTTGTTGCTGTGTAATGGTATAACTGAAAAGCATAGTTGAATTGATTATTCTAATATTGGCGGTAATCGGGAGAGTAGTTCAGCTAGTTGGCTAATTTTGACACTGATCTCTTAAGTATGCTGCAACACGTTTCAGAGATTTGCTCTAGCAGCAGCAGAATCGAGTGGTGTCATCTATGCGTCTGGTGGATTCGATGGTAGCAAGTATTTACAGTAAGTTTCCTTGCTATTTTCCTCCATTATGTTACTTCCATGTGTTCCACACTTTTAAGAGCATTACTAGTAGAGCCCTCAAACCCTCGAACCCTAACACCCATGTGACTTTTTGCTCATCAGTTTCTATAAAAATATGCTGCACCTATATAGTATACATTATAAAAGTACATTTCATGATGGTAATATCAATGTGATGGTGTAAATGCTAGTAAATCTCGAGTCAAATCTATAAATGGTTCTGACACATTCTTTCTCTTGGATGCTAATATGACCACTTGAATGATAATATGACCACTTGAATGATAAAATGACATGTAAGCAATGAGAGGATGGTGTAAATCTTTAATCAAATCTATAAATGTTTCTGACACATTCTTTTTCTTGGATGCTAATATAACCATTTGAATGATAAAATGATAAAATGACATGGTGGAAGCACATGATTTAAGACATCATCAACTAACAACCACATCATGTACAGGTCAGCAGAAAGGTATGATCCAAGGGAGGGTTTCTGGGTTAAGCTCCCAAGCATGAAAGCAAGGAGAGGATGTCATGCTGTAGCTGTCCTGGGAGAAGTCCTGTGAGTATACTCTTCATGTTATTTTAGATCTCGCTGAACACAAAGCCGATGGCATCTTGGGCATTAATCTTGGCAAGAAACTGAGTTAGGAGGTTTATTGTTTCAGATATGCTATTGGAGGGTATGATGGGGACAGCATGGTTTCCAGTGTTGAGATCTTTGATCCTCGCCTCAACGCCTGGAGGATGGGTGATCCCATGAGCAACCCAAGAGGATACGCCTCTGCGGTTACTTTTGATGATAGCTTGTTTGTCCTCGGCGGTCTGCGGTCCAACGAACAGATACTGGACACTGTAAGTAAACATTGTACCGACGGTTAACTGTTGCCCTCACAAATATGTGCTCTCTTTCAAGGACAATTTCTTCCTTTCTGTTGCAGGTGGAAGTCTACAATGTGAACTCCGGCTGGTCAGTGCCAGGTTTCAATTCAATAGGGAAGAGATCTTTTGCATCTGCCATTGTCATGTCATCGGATTCGGGAGTACAGTGCTCATCTCACCAGTCTCTTAACATTTTGCCGGCATGCAAGGAACAGTAACCCCATGTTTTCCGAAAAGCAGTTTTAGGGCTCATTGTCTCACCCTTCCTTTTGAGCTCCAGTTATGTACAGCGAAAACCAGAAACTCGACATGCACCACAGTTTAGCAACCCTCATTCAGCCGTGTACCTTTAACCATGCATCTCATTGAATGCTGAGACATGTAGAATGTTCTGAATTCTCGTTAAACCAGGAACTATCCATCTTATGGAATGCAATACCGTTAGGATGTTCTGAATGCTAATTTGCTGCTGTCGTATCTTATTGAATGTGTTACTTCTTTGGTTAAGAAGTACTTGCAATCTTTCTGAAACCTTGGTTCAGATATAGGTAGAGGCAAGCTTCTGAAAACTCGCCTAAAAGTGTTTATATTAGACACTTGGAAGTGTTGTGTGTGATTTTGCCATGATGCATAGTTTTTGTAAAGCTACACTGCCTTTCTGAGTTTCCAAAACATTATCCAGCCTGCTAATGTTCTTGCCTTGCATCACATCCTTGCGTAGGGCAGTGAATGCTTTTTCTTTCAAATCGTAGTAAATATTCACTAATTAAAGGAAAAAAAAGACTAATTAAAGGACCCCTGGCTCATCATGGGATCAGCTTGCGCCGCTTCTTGTGACACACTCGGGACGTATCACTTTATCGGGGATGGGGATGTTTTGTGCTTTTTTTTATATTTAAATTCAAGATGGATACCAAGCATTTTTACCATTTGGTTTCTCGTGTCTGTATTTCTGAAGCTATATCTTTCTTGTCTTATGTTGATAGATTTTAACGAATTTTTATGCGATTACGTACTTTTCACATTAGTGTATACACTTTTTGTTAGAGCAACTTCAATGGGACGATCTATTTCGTCCGCGGCCGTTCGTTTGGGTCGGCGCGGAGAGAAAAGGCGGCCTAACGCGCCGACCCAAACGGACGCGCGTTCGTTTTTCGTCCGCGGGCGATCCATTCCTGACCCATTTTAGAGCCTGATTTGCGTCGGCGCGGACACGCGACGGACGCGCGCTCGCCTACTCCTATTCCCGGACCCGCTGGTCTGTGGTACATTGGCCTTTCGTCTCACCCTGCGGCCAACAAAGCAACCCTCCCGCCTTCTTCGCCGCCGACGCTGTTGTCCATTTTTTCCGGCGACTCTTCCAGCTGCCGCCGCCTCCACATCCGCCCAGCAACGCCGCCCCCTCCCCCCGTCGCCCTCCGTCACCGTTTTGCCGTCGGGGAGCAAACTGCTTCCCACCGCCGCTTCCCCCACCACACAGCCGCCCGCGACCAAGAAGCCGCCTCGTCGCCCCTGCCACATCTGACTGGCACGCTCGTCGGACACCGGCAGGGCAGCTAGCTGGTCTGTGGGCGCCGCGACTTCCCTCGCCGTCCGTCTCCTTCGTCGACACTCGCAAGCTGTTCGACAGTTTGTCAAGGTACGAAATGGACTCCGCCGAAGAGTTCTTTTTCCACAATTTTCTTTGCGGCTCCGACGATTCGTCGTCCGACGACGAGGAGGAGATATTGGTTGCCGTGTTGGTCCATCACCACCTCAATAGCCAGCGGCTGTTGTTTCGTGGCTCCATTCCGGGCCACCTTCCGGCGTTGAATCGCAACCGAGAGAGCGGGCATTTCCTTCTCTGGAAGGACTACTTTGATACAACAAACCCGTTGTTCAAACATCACAAATTCCGCCGCCGGTTCCGTATGAGTAGGCATGTTTTCAACCTATTAGAGAGGGAGTGGTCGGCTATGATGACTACTTCGAGTGCAAAGAGGATGCCGTCGGCAAGATTTGTTTCTTCTCTTATCAGAAATGTACTGCCGCCATCCGAATGCTTGCATACGGAGTGCCCGGTGATCTCACTGACGAGTACGTCCATATGAGCGAGTCTACATGCTTAGAGTCCATGTATAAGTTCTGCAAGGCTGTGATTGCTGTGTTTGGCCCTGAGTACTTGAGAGAACCGACAGGTGAAGATACAGCCCGTTTGCTGGCGATGAATGCTAGCAGGGGCTTCCCGGGGATGCTTGTGTAACGCCCCGGACACACTCGCCGATGGTCGTTACTCCTGGCAGGATCTTGACTGGCCCCACAGATCAATACCAGTCTTTTCTGCGCACTTTGTCCTCACTCGTGCGCACCCGGGAGCAACTTCCCGATCGGTCACCCATCCTGAAATTTCTCCAAACTGAGCACGCTTAACTTTGGAGTTCTGTTCGAATGGGCTCCCGAAAAAGAAGAAATTCCTTATTTACATGAGTAGTCTATCATCTGTATTAAGCCAGGCTATCACATACACCCCCACTCCGAGGAACCGACGTCCTCGTCGGGCCACAGGAACGTTCCCTCTTTGGCACAAATGTCTGTGTATCCAGTCCGGTACATGTGCCATGCCGTGTGCCACGACGGGTCACAAACGTCATGAACAACATGACCGCGCACCTGTCCGCAAACATCCGTGTAACCACGAGGGTCGGCTCTGATACCAACTTGTAACGCCCCGGACACACCCGCCGATGGTCGTTACTCCCGGCGGGATCTAGACTGGCCCCATAGATCAATACTAGTCTTTTCTGCGCACTTTGTCCTCACTCGTGTGCATCCAGGAGCAACTTTCCGGTCGGTCACCTATCCTGAAATTTCTCCAAGCTGAGCACGCTTAACTTTGGAGTTTTGTCTAAATGGGCTCCCAGAAAAGAAGGAATTCCTTATTTATATGAGTAGTCTATCATCCATATTAAGCTAGGCTATCACAGCTTGGCAGCATAGACTGCATGCACTGGGAGTGGAAGAACTGCCTTTCTGCTTGGCAAGGGCAGTATAAGGGACATGTCAGGGCTTGCACTGTCATACTAGAGGCCGTGGCGTCTCAAGATCTCTGGATCTGGCACTCTTTCTTTGGCATGGCTGGATCACACAATGATATCAACGTGCTTCAGCGCTCGCCGGTGTTTGCTAGGCTTGCCGAAGGCAACAGCCCACCGGTGAACTTTACTGTCAACGGCCACAACTACGACAAAGGGTACTATTTGGGTGACGGTGTCTATCCTCAGTGGACCACTATTGTCAAAACAATACCCAACTCTGTCGGAGAGAAAAGGAAAAGATTTGCCCAAGAGCAAGAGAGTGCTAGGAAGGATGTCGAGCGTGCCTTTGGTGTTTTGCAATCTCAATGGGGCATCGTTCGGTATCCTGCTAATACTTGGAGCACGCACAAACTATGTGAGGTGATGACTGCTTGTGTGATCATGCACAATATGATCGTAGAAGACGAGCGCCCGAAACGTCTGAACGATCAAGGCTTTCAGTTTCAGGGTGAGAATGTTGTGCCTGAGCATGGAGTAGTGACAACATTTGAGCAGTTCACTCAGTTTCATGAAGACATGCGTGATTGAAAAACTCACGTGCAACTACAAAATGATTTGGTTGAGCATATGTGGACTCATGTTGGCAACCACTAAATGTATCTTCTTTTATTCGTTTGCAAAACTATGTGAAACATTTTTATTTGTATTTGGCTTGTAAAACTATACTATTTATTTGGGCGACCAGACTATTTGGCGTGTTAACATTTTCATTTCACAATATGTTTGAATGCAAATCAATGTAAAATTGGCCGGCCAGCCGGCCATGCCTGCACATATGGATCGGCGTGTTGGGCGCGCTGCTGACCCATATCAAAAACAGGGCGGACGCCGGGTGGGCGGCCGACCCAAACGGATAAAAAACGAATGAAATCGCTGTTCATTTGGGTCGGTCCGTTGGAGTTGGTCTTAGTGTGTTCCTTTTTGTAGTATGTCTACTTTTCATATGCTTGTGTTTTCTCACGTTATTCCTAAGTTGTGTGTACGTACCAACGCTCATGGAGTATTTACTTTCCAAGGCAGTGTCAAGATAGTTTGTGTATTTTCCAAGTCAGCGTGTGTATTTCTATGTTTTGACATGCGTACTTCCCCATGTGCTTGCATGTGTACATGCCAAGTTTGTGTGTGTGGTGGCGAATCAACCTGTGGTTGAGTTGGTTAGGTGGACAGTGATATCCACAACCCACCAGGGTTCAAATCCTGGTGCTCGCATTATTCCTGGATTTATTTCAGGATTTCCGGCGATGCGCTTTCAGCGGGAGGAGACGTTCCCGTCGACGACGAGGCGCCTACGATGACTTCGTAAATCTCAAGATGATATGCCGGTTCAGTCTCTCGGAGATGCTCATAGGGATAAGGTATGCGTGTGTGCGTTCATAGGGGTGAGTGTATGCGCGTGTATATGAGCGCTTGTGTCTATACTGATGTTCAAAAAAAAAAGTTTGTATGTGTGGTGTGTTCGTGTTCATTGATGTGCACTACTCTTGTACATCATCAAAGAAAATCAAAAGAAAAACACAAGAAACCAAGATATCCAAAAGAGAAAAATGGATAATCCAAAATAGCCTCAAATGATAATCGACCTCTATGTGGGTTCCTTGAAAAAAGATTGGTCGCTAGGTAAAAGAATAGTTGGCTCGTTGAGGATCGCCTCTTGCATTCCACACTCCATGAGAGTTGCCTGCATGCGCCCGTGCTTTGTAACATGGGAAAGGAATGATGAACGTTGTGATTGATTTCTTTCAGTGAATTTATTGTGTTACCGAGTAATGACCGATCGTGATTTATTTCTTCTTGTGAATTTAAATTTATCGTGTTACGATACCAAATAATTACCGATTGTGATTGATTCCTTTTCGTGAATTTATTGCATTATCAAATATTAATCTGATTTGACCAATCAAATTAAAAACTGTTTCCAAAGAATAACTGGAGAGATAAAAAACAGATGGAAGGTGAAGGTAAGCGTATGTGGGAGGTTGGACGAAGGGATGGTGGAGAGAAAATGTGCAAGATAGAATGTTAGTTTATTTTTAAGTAAAAAAAGTAGTGATAGAGATGACAACCAAAGATTAAAATGTGGAATGTAATATGGAATTAATAGAAATTGGACCAGTAAAAGCATATACATGTATAAGAATTGTGCAAGGCATGCATGACAAAAGGTAATAAAAGCATTTGTGGAGGGGATGTAAGTACGGTAGTCAATAGAAAAAACATGCATGCGCAAAAAACAACAACAACCTGGTACCAGGAAAAAAAACTATGGCGAGCGTGAGTAAGAGAGTACACATTTACTTATGTACGAAGTTGAACTAATTAAGATGGAAAATGTAGTTAGGGGTTGGATTTACGTAGGTTAATCAATTTCAAGTTGAAATATTTATAAAACTATTTGGTTTTCATTAGATAACATGTAGTATGCAATGACAAATGTGACATGCCAACCCGACATTCCTTGGATGTGTGAACATCCATGGCTTGCTTTTGATGAGTGGAAAATGCAGAACCCGTAGTAGATGTGTCAACATTAATGAATTTGCCAGTTCAAGAAAATAATTCGATAAGACTAGAATGAAAATGAGCATAAGCATTCATGACTTGGGTTTTAGCGATGATGTTGACTGGAAGCTTCAAAGGGAGGAAGATTCAAAAGAACCACATAGTGTAGGAATGCATCTTAGCAAAACATCAATTCGCGTGGTAAGAGGGACATACATGTTCATTTGGTATGTGTGAAAGTGAATGTGTTTTATGAAGGAAGAAAACAATGTGTTTTGTGGTGGTAGATTTAAGGGTTAAGAGCAAAACATTGTGTTAACTATGTGGTAAGATGTTTAAGTATGGATGAATAATATAAGTTGATGTCCTTAAAACAAATGTTGATGCAATAGGCACAATGACAAAAAACGAAGACAAGCTAAGCCTAAGAGTGAGTGAGTACATGGAAGCATCTCGCTTCATGACATTGCGCTAATTGAACAACATACCGCAATCATGAATGTGTTGAGGTGGGTGGAGGAAGATAACATAAGAAGTCTTACATGTATGATCTATATATGTTTATATTTAACTTTGGTTACAAATTCATAGAAATGTGTAAAGAAACATTACACCAAAGCTTAGTTTTCTTTTTGGTGCCTACATAAGTGCAAGTCGAAGAACCAAGCACATGATTTATTTATGAGTCATATGTATGTTTTAAGTCAACTCGAACAAAAGCTAGCATCAAAGGCAAACTATTGATAGAGAAAAAAGTAGTAATACACAAAGTCACTTCATTTTTAGATACAAACGACACGTCGGACTGTGTGTATCTAAACTTCTCAAACTTTGGCTACGTAAAAGATATTAGATCCGTCAACTAAAAATAACAATACCATTTTATCCTTCTTTAATCTTTTTCAAAATACCTCATTTATAGTTTCTATAAATGTATGTTCATCTAAATAATAATACTCAAAATTGTGTACCGACTTACTCGGCAAAACAAACTTTTTTATGGCAATTTAGATGTCGCGAGAATAAACAAATTTAGTTAGCAAGCCCGACAAATCCTGACAAAAACAATAAACTGGATGAATTTGCCATGCTTGCCAACTAAACTTGCCATCGAAAGAAAAAAATTGCCATGCAAATCGTTCACGTGACATGCCTCCTGGTGAACGTTCGAGGGTTATGAGGGTTTCCTAAAAAATCTAACCGCACAAACACATTACCTCTGGAAAAGAAAAAAAAACTATACAAATCAACATTTCTTTAAATAGGGTACTACTCTCTCTATTCCTAAATATTTGTCTTTTTAGAGATTTCAAATAGACTATCATATATAGATGTATATAGACATATTTCAGAGTGTAGATTCACTTATTTTGCTTCGTATATAGTCATTTTTTGAAATATCTAGAAAGACAAATATTTAGAAACGGAGGGAGTATATCCCAGCGCTTGAATGAAGATGGGAGTCACTGTAACGTTCTTGATTAAGTCCAACGCAATCTTCTCCTGCAGTCGAATCGCTCGCTCATGATCCGTTTCCACTTTCCATAAAACAAGCCAACCTTCCCCCGGAAGGAAGCCCCCACGAACGTTAAAAGTGGCCCGCCCGTTCGTTCCTCTCCCCAGATCCAAACCGCCGCCACCCAGAAATTCAAGCCTCCCTCCATCGGCCAACCCCGTCCAGATTCCGGACCGCCATGTCGTCGTGGTTTCCGTCCTCCTACTACGACGAGGATGACGTCAAGCCGGCGGTGACGACGCATTGGCGCTGTGACTATGGCTACGGTGGGGAAGTCGCCGGGGAGGACGTCAAGCCGCGTCCGGGTCCTCCGAGAGCAGGAGCAGGCCGAGGTGTACATGGACAGGACGATCGGGCGGCGCTCTCTTGGCCGGCGGCTGAGGAGTTCAAGTCGACGCTGCGCACGCAGGAGTCCCTCGCCGGCCTCCGCACCAGGTACGGCATCCCGGAGGGGTTCGGCCTGCACCTCGCCGGACCCCGCCAGGCAGCGTGCGTGCCGCCCCCTCCCGCCGCGCGCGGAGCCCGAGGCGGCGCCGCGGCGGTGCCGATCTGCGTGCACACGCAGGCGTTCGCCGCGGGCATGCGCCTGCCGCTGCACCCCTTCTTCAGCGACGCGCTCGCGCACTTCGGCATCGCGCCGTCGCAGCTCGCGCCCAACGGGTGGCGCGTCCTGGCCGGGTTCGCGGTGCTCTGCCACTTCCGCGGCGCCGGCGCGCCCTCCCTGCACGTGTTCCGCCACTTCTTCGCCCTCACGCCGCTCCCCAAAGGGAAGGGCTGGTTCTCCTTCCGCTCCAGGGAGAGCGTCCCTGCGCTCTTCACCGGGCTCCCCACGTCCGTCAAGGGGTGGAAGGAGGAGTTCCTGCTCGTGTCGCCTCCGCCGGGTGCGCCCTGGCGGTGCCCCGTGCGGTGGGGCTCCCCGACGAAGGAGGCGACGAGCGACCCCATGCTCACCGGCAGCGATGCGGCCGTGGCGTGCCGGCTGTCGCAGGGGCAGGGCGTCGTCGACCTGAAGACGTACCTGTCCGAGAGCAACCTCGTCGCCGCCAAGATTAGCCGCGCCCCGGCGTGTCTCGGTACGTATGGGTGTCACTACTGTATAGGCACATGTGGATAGATGGATGGAGTGGAGAATGTTCTAATGTTGGATTGTTTCTGTGCGCAGGGACGGGAGCTTCCCAAGGTGCAGCGCCGCCCACGGCCACAGGGAAGAAGAGAAAGGCGGCTGCTCCTGCTGGTGGTGGCGGCGGCGGCGACGTGCTTCGCTCGGAGCTGCGCGCGAAGGAGATGGCTCTGTCCAAGGCAAGGGCGAGATCAGCCAGCTGAAGAAGGAGCTGGGCAATGCCAAGAAGAGGGAGCTTGCCGAGGCGCAGCAGGCACTGGCCTACGCGGCGCAGGTGCTCAAGCCGGAAGGCGGCGGGAAGGGCGCGGGGGCCGGCAAGCGGCGTCGTGGCGCCCAGTGATCACGTACGTCGTGACCAACGGTGGGCCGAGTGCACTCGGCGAGTCGCGTTGCAACAAATTACGAACTTAGAAATTTGTGGACTTCTGCAAAAAAATTATTGAAATCTGCCTTGAGGTTGAGTTGGTTGATGATTCTCACATTGGTAGCAAAAAAGTACTCCCTCCGTAAACTAATATAAAAGCGTTTAGAATACTAAAATAATGATCTAAATGTTCTTATATTAGTTTACAGAGGGAGTAGTTAACATTTTGATAGGGGGTAATATATTTTTTTTCTTCAATTCAACCCGAAATGTTTCACCACATTTTAATCATCACTAGCCTAATTGAAGTTCGGAAATTCCCCTTCATTCCAAAATAATTGTCATATTTAAACTAAAACCACGAAGGATATACTTAGCATAGATGTGCACTTTTAAAGAACTATTCAATCCAGCCAGTAGCCATCTTGTCCCTAGGCTTGATAATTCAGGGGCCGGGGACGAAATAAGAACCCACAGCGCATCAATATAAATATATGGAAATATGTACTCTTTTTAGTCTGCATAACCTTTACGCTTTTCCGGAGGCTGTCATATTCGTCTTCTGAGTCTTCCTCTAGAGTTCCATATTCGTCCTCTTGGGTCCTATATTTGCTCTCTGGGCTCCCATATTCCTCTTCCGAGTCTTTCTCTAAAGTCCTATATTTGTTCTCTGGCACTATAAAAAATATGTCAACTTGTGACCTTCTGTCAGTGACCCTGAAAGAATTGGTCGTAAATCTACGACCATTTGAGACCAATTGGTCAAAAGCTGTTCGAGGAGCTCCAAACCCTAAACCATAACGACCATTTTGGTCAGAAAGGTCACAATTTCTTTACACGAAATGGTCGTAAAGCAGACTGCACTGGTCCGCTGCCATATTTTAGCTGATCACGACCAATATAAATGGTCATAACGTTCTAAACATCGATGCATTGATATGACTGGACGCCACATCATCAATTCCGCCTACGTGTCATGTCATTTTTGCTGATGTGTTACTTTTAGCAGTTGGTTTGACCACTCGCATATTTTACTGAAATGATTTGTGGACCTATCACTGACATGCGGGGCCAAGTAACACAATACCAATGACATGTGGGACCCGTTGTCCACTCACATATTAACTTCTTGAGTACAGTGACATGTGAGGCCTACTACTGAACCAACTAATACAATACCTATGACATGTGGGACCGTCCTCCTCTGAAATAAATGACCTGCAAATTGGCGAATAAACGCAGCAAAAAGTGGCTCCCGTGGGACTCGATCCGGCAACGTCTAAGTCTCGTTTAGAGAAGCAAATAACCAGGCTACCACCACTTTGTTGATTGGGTAGCGCGCGGCCTACTTAAGGTTTCTCTTCGACTGGGCTTGGGCCTTGTTCGGACGAGGCCACCTCATATTTTTTTTCTCTTAACATTTTCGTGTGTCGCCTAGGCTTTGGCCCATTCAGGAATAAAAGCTAGTGTCGATGCTATGCTAGAACATGGGCCGGCCCAGGCCGGGCTCCCTCTTTTTTCGTTATTTTTTTGTTTTTTGTTTTCTTTTCCGTTTTTATTTTTGCTTCATAAAAAAGTTGGGGATTACAAAAAAAGATTATAATTCAAAAAATGTACACTAATGCAAAACAACGTTTGCGAATTCAGAAGTATGCTAACAAATTCTTTAAATTGAATGAAAAAAATAAATTTCATGAAATGTTTTGAATTCAAGAACATTTTTTAATTCAACGAACATTTTTCCAAAAATCATGAACATTATCAAAATATTATGAAAACTTTTTGAAGTCAATAAACCATTTTCTAAAATTTTATCTCTCTAGAAAAAAGGTTCTTCATTATAGGAAAATCTCGAAACAACTTAAAAATATAAAATTGCGAGAATAGGAAAATGAAAACACCCTATAATTCCGGTCAAAACGGCAGCATGACCGTCGTAGCTAGAGGGAGTCTTTCAAAACATTTGTGGATCTCTAATGAAATAACTAGTTGCGTACCTAGAAATGATTTTTGGAAACATAAAGAGAAAACTGTGAAACAAATGTAGTTTAAATAGCTAGGGGTTGAATAAAACAATGATTTTTGAAAAAAATAAAGAGCAAACAATGAGGCAGCTGCACTGTGTATCTAAAAATGATTTTTGGAAAAAATAAAGAGCAAACAATGAGGCATCTGCACTTCAAATTTGATCCGCTTTCAGCTGAAACAACGAAAATTTGTCGTTTTCACAAGAGGTGGATGGAAAGGTTTTGACACCCAACCATTTGGTCAATTGTACATAAAATATGGCCTAATATTTTATAAAAATGATTTGATCCAATTTTGATCCTCCACCAAATGCAACTCAATCCATCATTATTTTGAGCCCAGCTTCAACATTCGTATTTATATCCAGTGTGGTGCTTTGCAAAGCAAGTACCACCTAGGCTCCTCCTTTTGAGCTGAAAATTTGTAAAGACGGTCTTCTTAGTAACTCATCATCCTCAGCCAAAACTCACGCCCATTAGCCATGTATATTTTCCGTACCGCTAATCAAACACTTGGCTGCTAATTCATGTTTGAGCATCGATCGGTCTCCTCGTGAGAATCTTATGTTTTAATTTTCTTCCTAGCACCTACCAGGGGAGTGCCCAACCCACTAGACATGCCTAGGCCGTCCAGAACACATGGCAACGCCATGGTCACGCGGTGACCACGCGGCGGGCATGCGAGTTTACGCGCTCTAGGGTTGGGGCCCTCGGCCCTCGGCCACCATCCAAACCTTGACTTGTCGCCACAAAACCATGTATTTATGATTAAATAGGTACTTATGCAACTAGAAATTATTTTTGGAAAAAATAAATAGCAAACTATGAGGCAGCTGCAGTTCAAATTTGACCCGCTTCCAGCTGAATCGGCGGAAAATTGTCTTTTTCACGAGAGGTGGATCAAAACTTTTTACACCCAACCATTTTGTCAATTGTGCATTAAATATGTCCTAATATTTTAGAAAATTGACTTGGTTCAATTTTGCAACAATTATTTTGGAGGTCCTTCACAAAAAAACCTCCTTTTGGGCACTCGAAAAATGGAAAATGATTTTTTCGTCCAAAGAAAATGAAAACTTCCTTAGGCAACATTGTTTGCCATTCCAATATGCACCCTTGTGCACAATATGATATCATTGAATAAACTATGCCATGAATGTGGCCATAGGATTGATCATTTGGCTTGAAAGCCATAGATCTCCACACGTGATAGCTCGTTTCTGAGAACACTTTTTAAAAATAATTGCCGTATTACAAGTTTGTTATTTTTACTGGTAACTTGGCCACATATAATGACACAATGCGAAGGTTTCCCAATTTTTTTGATTTTTTTGAATTTTTTATGCCCGTTTCAAAATGCGGTCAAAACGGCGGGAATGACCGTTCCTAGCTAGTGGTTGAATCTTAGAATTTTTTTTGGTGTTTCTCTGATTAAATAAATACTTATGTACCTAGAAATGATTTTTGAAAAGAATAAAGAGCAAACTACAAGGCAGCTACAGTTCAAATTTGACTTGCTTCCAGCTAAATCGGTGGAAATTTGTCTTTTTCACGAGAGGTGGATCAAAACTCTTTACACCCAACTATTTTGTCAATTGTGCATTAAATATGTCCTAGTATTTTAGAAAATTAATTTGGTCCAATTTTGCAACAATTATTTGGGAGGTCCTTCACAAAAAACCTCCTTTTGGGCACTCGAAAAATGGAAAATGGTTTTTTCGTCCAAAGAAAATGAAAACTTCCTTAGGAAACACTGTTTGTCATTCCAATATGCACCCTTGTGCACAATATGAGATCATTTGAACAAACTATGCCATGAATGTGGCCATAAGATTAAGCATTTGGGTTGAAAGCCATGAATCTTCACACATGATAGCTCATTTCTGAGAATACTTTTTTAAAATAATTGCCGTACTACAAGTTTGTTATTTTTCCTGGAAACTTGGTCACATATAATGACACAATGCGAAGGTTTTCCAATTTTTTGTTTTTTCTTGAATTTTTTATGCCCGTTTCAAAATGCACTCAAAACGGCGGGAATGACCGTCCCTAGCTAGTGGTTGAATCTTAGAATTTTTTTGGTGTTTCTCTGATTAAATAGATACTTTTGTACATAGAAATGATTCTTGTAAAAAATAAATAGCAAACTATGAGGCAGCCGTAGTTCAAATTTGACCCGCTTCCTCCTAAATCAGCGAGAATTTGTCTTTTTCACCAGAGGTGGATCAAAACTTTTTACACCCAACCATTTGGTCAATGGTGCATTAATTATGGCCTAGTATTTTATAAAATTGATTTGATCCAATTTTGCAACAATTATTTGGTAGGTTCTTCACAAAAAACCTTATTTGGGGCACTCGAAAAATGGAAAATGATTTTTTCGTCTAAAGAAAATGAAAATTTCCTTAGGCAACATTGTTTGCCATTCCAATATGCACCCTTGTGCACAATATTAGATCATTTCAACAAATTATGCCATGAATGTGGCCATAAGATTGATCATTTGGCTTGAAAGTCATTGATCTCCACACATGATAGCTCGTTTCTGAGAACTCTTTTTAAAAAAATTTACCGTATTACAAGTTTATTATTTTTCCTGGTAACTTGATCACATATAATGACACAATGTGAAGGTTTTCCAATTTTTTGATTTTTTTTGAAATTTTTATGCCCATTTCAAAATGCGGTCGAAACGGCGGGCTTGACCGTTCATAGCTAGTTGTTGAATCTTGAATTTTTTTGGTGTTTCTGTGATTAAATAGATACTTTTTTTACCTAGAAATGATTTTTGGAAAAAATAAAGAGCAAACTATGAGGTAGCTGCAGTTCAAATTTGACCCGCTTCCTACTGAATCGGCGGAAATTTGTCTTTTTCACCAGAGGTGGATAAAAACTTTTGACACCCAACTGTTTGGTCAATTATACATTAAATATGGACTAATGTTTTAGAAAAATTATTTAGTGCCATTTTGCAACAAATGTATGGTAGTTCCTTCATAAAAAACACATTTTGGTCGCTTAGAAAATAAAAAATGGTTCTTTTGAGCAAAGAAAATGAAAACCTCCCAAATCAACATTGTTTGTCATCCCTAAATACACACATGCACAAAATATTCGTTTATTTCAACTAACCATAAGAGGTTAAATGTTTTCCATTTTTTTAATGAATTTCAAATGCCGATTTCAAAATGTGATCAAATTTGACCGCGTGCCCGTTCTTAGTTAGGTGCTTAATAATGCAAAAATCTCGGTTTGTCCATGATGAAATAGCTACTTTTGTAACTAAAAATGTTTTTTTGAAAAAAATAAATAGAAAACTATAAAACACATGTAGTTCAAATTTGACCCGCTTCTTGCCGAATTGACTGTTTCACGAAATAGCTTGAAAGATTGGAAATGCAATCAAACTGATAATCATCCACGAAAGGTGGTCTAACTTAAGTGAAAATCTTAGTGATGCCATTTTGCGAAATATTTACGGTAACTGCTTCAACCCCCTGTTTTTAGCACTAACAAAAGTAATTTTCGGACTGCTCATTTTTGAACCAACCAGGACGCAGCCCATGGATCACTCCCTTTATTCGATCTAAGCCGTCCACCCTACTGATCCAGCGTCTCTCGATCCCCTCCTTCCCGAGAAACCCTAGGGCGCTGCTGCTGTCAGGACCCCGATTCCAAGTCACATCAATCTAGCCGGTAACACCTCATATCACTTTGCGGCCTCACGCACGGTATTCCCATGGGTGTCGCCTTACCATGGCTCGGGACCGTTTGCGCCTTTTGGCTCACGTATATGATAGTGTCGCTAGCATCCATATGACAGAGAACCCGGGCCGACATGACTAGTCGTGAACCCAAAGTGGCACTAACTTACGGGGACAGGCATACATGAATCAACATCGAGCATGTCGGTCAGCAGCGTGTGAATCCGGCTGTAGCACTGGGCTAACAGGACTCCGGTGAACCGGGCTGTAGCAGGCTAGGCAGGACTCCGGATGTCACCGCGTGATATTTCCCCGAAGGGACAGACACAGGAACGAAGTGAATCACATGCCGGCCAGTCAAGTGTTCCGGAGCAGTAGTGCTGGGCTAGCAGGACTCCGGTGAACCGGGCTGTAGCGGACTACTATGGCTCATGGAAACACAAGACTACATTTCCCCATAAGAGAGGCTACCAAGGATAAACAACTAGGTTGTCGGATCCCACACATACCAAGCATTTCAATCATACACACAATATGCTCAATATGTGCAATACAACATGGAATCACAACAAGACTCTACGACTCAAAGTATTTATTCATTAGGCTCCGAGGAGCGAGATATTACAAACATGGGTCTCATGACCCAACAATCATAGCATACAAACAAAGCACATGTGGAAGCTTAACATGTCTGAGTACAGACATCTATAAATGAAAAAGGCTGAGAAACCTGACTATCTACCAGATCCTGCCGAGGGCACAAGATCATAGCTGAGGTAACAAGCTAAACGTCGAAGTCCACATGGAACTACTAGCGAGACTGAAGTCTCTCTGCAAAAACATAAATTAAGCAAACGTGAGTACAAATGTACCCAGCAAGACTTACATCAGAACTAACTACATATGCATCGGTATCAATAAAGGGGGTGGTGGAGTTTGACTGCAGCAAGCCAGCTTTGACTCAGTGGCTATCCTATACTACGACTGTGAGTAACCCTTTTGGGGTGGCGCACACGAGTCCACATATTCACCATATCAATACACCACTATGGATCCGCTCCCGTCTCCCTACGAGAAGGCCATCCATAGCACTCACGCTTATCTTGCGCATTTTAGAGTATCCACTTTCACTTGTCTATGAACTATGCAAGGGGTCCAAGTTTCCATATCCGAGGAATCCGGCTATTCGAATAGATAATGATAACCCTGCAGGGGTGTACTTCTTCACACACGCTCTCGCCACTTACCACCATGTACACATCGTGTATCTCGGCAACCTTCAAGCGGAAGCCTGGCGAGGGAGTCGGCCATGACCTGACTAACCAATAAGTCTCTAGTCCAGGTTTATCGCCTATTCGGGTTACATCCGCAAGGAGATCCGGCCGGGGTGTCGCTCACGGCCCCAAACGATGTGAGTAGGGTTCCCAAGCCCACCATCGGGGTGCAACTTGGTACACCGGGCCACTGTGCCTAGTCTGTCCCAAGCCCACCTGTACCGGGTGCCACTTGGTAGACTACTAACACTACCTACAAGCACCAGAAACTAGTTGCAACTCCTGGACAGAGATCATGTTGATTAATAAGTCGAGAGAGCTTGGAGCGCCCGGAGCCCAATATGTGGTAGTAACTGTTCACGGATCACAAACACAGAACTCAGTTCCTGAGGATGGCTGCAATGAGACAACCCACCATGTACTCCTACATGGCCTCTCACCACTACCTTTACCAAATCGTGTTCACACACTTAGCTCTCAACAGTAGGACATGTTCACCACATTCCAATTCCTCCCCGATGAATCGGACCTGACTCAACTCTAAGCAGTAGCAGGCATGACAAACAAGCATGAATGAGTAGGCACATCAGGGCTCAAACAACTCCTACTCATGCTAGTGGGTTTCATCTATTTACTGTGGCAATGACAGGTCATGCAGAGGAAAGGGGTTCAACTACCGCAGCATGTAACAGTTGAATCGGTGTTGTCCTAATGCAGTAAAAGAGAGCAGGAGCGAGAGAGTGGGATTGTATCGGAATGAACACGGGGGTTTTGCTTGCCTGACACTTCTGAAGATAGTATAGTTCTTCATCGGTGTCATCGAATTCATCGTTGGATCGACGTCTACTGAGGGGGGACAAACACCGGCAACTGAGAAAGAACTCAATCAACACATGACGATATGCAACAATATGATGCATGCTATGACATGGCAATATGAATGTGTTTTGGGCTAATGCAAGCTAGAACATATTGAAATGATTCCATTTGAACCAAAGATTCAAATGCAAACCCATTTTATGAAGTCATATTAGTGCATTAACTTGTTTCACCTAAATAGCAAGGTTAAAGTGTTCTAACGTGCATGAAACTAGTATAGATGGAAAGATTGGATTTTTCTGATCATTTTTCATATATAACTTATTTGATTTGGAGTTACGGTTGATTTTCTATGATTTTTAGAAGTTTTAGACATTTTCTGAATTAAACAAATCATTTAAGATTTATTTAAATTCTAGAAAAGGATTACCGTGTCAGCGTGACATCATCATGATGTCAACAGGTCAATAGGGCACGGTCCAGGTCAAACCTGACCAGTGGGACCGACTGGTCAGTGACCCTAAGACACTTAGTGTCACAGACAAGTGGGTCCGGTCAACGGTGGCATGGCCAGGTCAAGCTGACCTGTGGGGCCCGTGGGTTAGTTTAATCTAAACAGGGGTTTAAACCAGGGTTAGTTAGGCAGCAGGGCCCAGGTGTCAGTGGCGTAGGGGGGTTGGTTAGTGGGGTGTTTAACTGCTAATGACGGCCACGTCAGCTACCGGCGTTTAGCCGCCGGCGACCAAATCCGCGGTGGAGGGAGTCGGGATTTCACTGCAGGGCCCTATTTGGCACGCGGGAAGCATCTACGTGAAGCTGGGGGGCTGCCGCGTCGAGTGGTGGTGGTGTTTGGGCTCGGGGTGGTCGGAAAAGACGCCGACGGCGACGTTGGCGGCTGCTGGAGTTCGGGTGTTGGCGGGGTTGGTGCTAGGATGCGCGGTAGGGCGAGTGAGTGTGTGGGTTAGGCTCCTGGGGGCCTCCTGAGCACGTTGATGCGCTCTGACACGAGCGGCAGGAGCTGTGGCCGCGGCGGCGCCATGGCCGGCGGAACTGAGCTCATGGCTCTGGCGGTGACAACTGGTAGAGGACGAGCTAGAGGAGGGGAACAAGGGGGGACTGGAGAGGAGCTCACTGCGGGGCTAGCAGAGGTGACGGCGACGTCGGGGAAGCGCTGGGGCCGGCGAATCAATGGTGGCAATCTCGGGCACCCGTCGGTGAAGACGATGACGAGGACGACGATGTAGAGCAGCCGAGGACGCGTGAGTCGGTGGCGAGGACGAGAGAGTTGAGGCGGAGCTCGCAGGCATAACGAGGGCTCGAGGAGGAGGCGGTGGCCGCAGCAACGACGAGCAGCGGCGACGGCTCCGCTCGGCTTTGGAAGAGAGAGCGAGAGCAGAGGAGAGGAGAGCCACGGGGAAGAGTGAGAGGGGTCAGGGGGTTGCGTGGAGTGTTCAGGGCGTCGGGGGAGTGAAGCAGGCAGGGTGGAGGTGGCCTGCACGTGGCCAGCAGGCGACGAGCACGCGCCCCTGTCCTTCTGTCCAAGGAGGAAGACGACAGGGGGCAGCGGTGGTGGGCTGGGCCGCCAGCTACAGTACTGGGCCTATTGGTGGGCGCCAGGTAAGCTTCTGCCAGGTAAGTCCCTCTCTCTCCTTTTATTTTTATTTTCTATTTTTCTTTTCTGTTCTTGATTTAGTAATAATTCTAAACCATTTTTAAAACTCCTGGGAAAATTTGTGGGCACTTTTAAAATGTTTACTAACAGCCCTCAAATGTTTTCAGAATTATTGTAGCATTTAAATTATTTATAGCCATTAAATGCTCCAATTTAAATACTTATGATTTAATCCAATAACCTGAAATGACCTAGGGAAAATATGCACCCATTTTTGTCAGAGGTTTTCACCAGTTTAAAAATGATAGACTTTTCCTGAAGTCACTTTGGGTTTATTGGAAGTGATTTTATTTGAGCCTATTCGAATTCATTTGGTGCTAGGGTTTGGTTAGTCCCCATTTCAAGTTTCTCAGAAATTTAGACATGATGCAAGATGATGATGCAATGACAAGCAAGCCCAATGCTAGGGCTGTGACAACTCACCCCCACTAAACAAGAATCTCGTCCCGAGATTCAAGACGTGAGGTAAGAAGACAGAGGGGATACAAAGCTAGCACGATCTTCATGATCCAAGTGCCCTCATCGAAGATGTTGATTCGTTCTACCACATGATCTTGACGTCTTGACCTTCGAGATCTTTGCCCAACACGACACGAAGGAGAAAGGGAAACTCTAGAAGGATCGATCTTCTCAAAGATCAAACAACTCAGGATCAACTCACGGAATGAGACGTAGGAATATCTCTTTAGCTAAGACACGAGACACTCATCGGGGTGATAGGAAATAGAAGGTGGTGGCTCGATTTGGTAGGAAACAATTCCACGCTCGATAACGACG
The DNA here is from genome assembly GCA_034509565.1 of Triticum monococcum. Lineage (NCBI taxonomy): Eukaryota > Viridiplantae > Streptophyta > Magnoliopsida > Poales > Poaceae > Triticum > Triticum monococcum. Next base: position 127,865,341 of record CM067841.1, on the reverse strand, counting down.
TAGCGAGGAGTTGAGTTGCCATGATATCATAACGAGACATCTTAAGGAAGGTGACTCGCAGAAACATTCCCTTAAGTGGCAAAAAAAATTACTTTTGATCCTGAGATCATTGAAACTCCTTATACCAGGCTAAGGTAATCACAACAATCGTTTGGTGGAGTACTAAGGGATGGTATACTCGGACTAGAATGGATGATGTGGACTACCTTGTTGAAGACAACGCAAGGGATGATTTTTCTTATCATCGGGAATGGATGGGACCCATGGTAGGATGGCACCACGGCGGGTGCAGGCTGGGAACAAAATGCAAACACTGGGAATGATTCTAGTAACTGGGTAGAAGCTCAACAGTAGAAAATGATTCCACTGTTTGAATGATTATAGCATAATCGAAGGAACTGGGAGCACATGAATTCCTGGGGAGCAACTTCTACAATAAGTCGCACGAAGTCCTCATGGAGAAGATGGAAAAAATTTGCTCAATCGAGATACTACAATGACAGATTTTCTGGCTAGGTGTGTCGGCCAGAACAACAATCTTGTCGGGACCTACATCATAGATCTTGGAATAGCTCCAACCATCATATCTGCCTGAGATTTAGATCTGGTTGGTAACGGAACATTTCAGACAACATGTCTGGAAAATAAATTTTGCAACACAAACCGAAGAAATGATGTTGCGAGATTCTCAGGAAATGAACTACAATAGCAAGCTCCAAAACATGAGTTGATTCTGCTACATACATGTGAACATGATGTCCAAGACAAGCATGATCACGTAGAAGTCCTATAACAAAACACTACCGAGTTCAGGTGGGGAACCATCATCGAGGATATCGAAGTCTTTTCATAAGTCTAGATTAGCTCTTACGAAGGGACTCCTTCTCCTTGAGCAAATCAGTCAGTGGCTTGGTGTGCTAGGAACACATATGGAGTGGAGGCGGCCAACCTATCAACCATAGAGCACTTCGCACGTGCATGACTGACTTGGGATGGTACCACAGGAAACAAAACAATCTTCATCGAACTCACGGCGGCAACTTGCACCAAATGCATGTGAATCAGAGAAAGTCACTTCTTTCACCAAAACATATACCTCATGAACGGAACACGAAGGCAATGCTTACAAAAGTTTCCAACACTAGCTCAATGTTCAACATGAATCATGGAGGAGACAAGATGTTGCTGTTGGGCTTAACAGCAACTCATCAGAATTTCCATATCACTAGACTTCCACCATTGTGTGAACAATGTGTTAGTATTGGTCAGACCAAAAGATGTAATGGTGTATGCTCGAGGGATCAAGCACGAGTAAGACAACATTACGAACATCGTTGGTACTGATTTGATTTGACGATAGCCCACACTCAAATCAAAGGATTGATAAGACAATAGGTCCAACAACTGATCACAGGGATCAATCGATGAAGATATCATCTTTCTTCAACACACACTACACAAGAATATCCCTTTGGAACGAACTAAGTTAGGCAAGCTTTTATCTTCCAACTCTCCAAGTTGTTGTTCAGCTTAACCAACTAGCTCAGGGGTATCGAACACGGATTCTTGGAGAAAGGGTGGTTTATTGGAAAACCAACTTGATCACGAACTCAACATATCGGCCAGGGGATGACCTGGTGATACTTCCGTGAAGATATCCGGAAAATCATGAACCACCGAAAAGTTATTAAGCTCGGGAGCAATCTTGCTTTCGAGGCAAGATGATATGATCAAAAGGGTGAGGAATTGACACAATCCTAACTCATTGGTCGAAGAGTGCACCACAAATAAGGACTAGGTAGCACGGCCATTCTTAGAATGATGACTCAATAACCAACACGCTAAGAATGAGAGTATTGTCCATTAACTACCAAGCAACGGAGTTGCTAAGAATATTGATTTCACACATCATGGTTCACTTGTCGGCATTCCGGTCAAAAGAACACAAAGACCGAGGAATGAATAATGATGGCGAGAAGTATTACTGTACCAAGAATTCATGAGATGGTGTGCAATTCCCATGACATTCTTGATATAAAGATGGTAATACTCCAAGGTAGAACAGAACAAAAAGTGGACTGACATTTTGATCTGTGGAATACAACTAGTTTGACCCAATCCTAGATATGGATGAGGTACTGGAGTTTGTTTCTCCTAGTCATTCTGGAATAGAATGGCTTGATGGACCACAAGAGCAATAGGCACCGATGAACGAATGCTCACATACTCTTGACTATCAATTGATAGATGAAGGTCGGAATATAACTGAAGGGGGACAACTCAAAGGAACATATAACTTTCTGAGTTGTGGATGCATAGATTAGTATGTCGAACCAAGTTCAACATGTTTCTTCCGGATAACCCATGCAGAGAGGTAGGACTGGAAGAGTCACAATTATGAATGGAGAACTCCTCAATAGTACTCTGATTGTGATCTTTTGGTTCAAATAACTTCTGTTGTATTGGTTCATGGTATTTGGAAGAAGGAAATACCACGGACCTCGAGGACTATCGCAAAGGTTACTAATATCCTAAAGGAACGAGCAAACACTATCAACATGAGGTAAGTAGGGTGAATCTTGGGTCCAAGGACCCGGAAATAGAATACCTACTAACTAAATAACATCACGAGATGCTATCGAGAATGGTGGCCAGAATCATCACACAGGGAACACCAAACATGTCTAGATTACTATCTCTAAGATACCCTAGTGTCATAATAATAGCTCGAACATATATGTCAAGACAACAGAGTACCTCAACTCATTGATTAGTGTGCTTATTCTGACCAAAAGGACATCGGGAACGGAAAGAAAGGATTTGCAAATGCATCATATTGTTTAGAAACCTGGGATGACTCGGACAGCATAACGGCTGTAAATGCTCAAAGATATTTGAGACATCCTGCAAAAATGGTGGCATTACCACTCAACATCACAATATCAAGGTTCCGAGATCAACTGTTAACACACAGAAGTACTAGAAACTGAACTGAGACTTGAACTCAACAATCCTAGGCAACTACGATTTAGTAACACGTCATCCTGAGAGATAGAAGAGAAGCCTAGTTCTTAACCCCCGTAGAAGAGAGAGGATGACTCAGATCACAAGGACATAAGGTAAAGGAGTAAAAAGAGCCTTACGTTCCCTTCCACAATCAATTCCCTTATATAACTAAAGCATTTCTAGACACGACTTCGACTAGTTTGGCTTGGTAATCCTACATGCGGTCAGGCTCTGATACCAAAGCTGCCAGGACCCTAATTCCAAGTCACATTGATCTAGCCGGTAACACCTCATATCACTTTGCGGCCTCACGCACGGTATTCCCACGGGTGTCGCCTTACCATGGCTCGGGACCGTTTGTGCCTTTTGGCTCATGTATATGATAGTGTCGCTAGCATCCATATGACAGAGAACCCAGGCCGATATGACTAGTCGTGAACCCAAAGTGGCACTAACTTATGGGGACAGGCATACATGAATCAACATCGAGCATGTCGGTCAGCAGCGTGCGAATCCGGCTGTAGCACTGGGCTAACAGGACTCCGGTGAACTGGGCTGTAGCAGGCTAGGCAGGACTCCGGATGTCACCGCGTGACATTTCCCTGAAGGGACAGACACAGGAATGAAGTGAATCACATGCCGGCCAATCAAGTGTTCCGGAGCAGTAGTGCTGGGCTAGCAGGACTCCGGTGAACCGGGCTATAGCGGACTACTATGGCTCATGGAAACATAAGACTACATTTCCCCATAAAAGAGGCTACCAAGGATAAACAACTAGGTTGTCGGATCCCACACATACCAAGCATTTCAATCATACACACAATATGCTCAATATGTGCAATACAACATGGCATCACAACAAGACTCTACGACTCAAAGTATTTATTCATTAGGCTCCGAGGAGCGAGATATTACAAACATGGGTCTCATGACCCAACAATCATAGCATACAAACAAAGCACATGCGGAAGCTTAACATGTCTGAGTACAGACATCTATAAATGAAAAAGGCTGAGAAACCTGACTATCTACCAGATCTTGCCGAGGGCACAAGATCGTAGCTGAGGTAACAAGCTAAACGTCGAAGTCCACATGGAACTACTAGCGAGACTGAAGTCTCTCGGCAAAAACATAAATTAAGCAAACGTGAGTACAAATGTACCCAGCAAGACTTACATCAGAATAACTACATATGCATCGGTATCAATAAAGGGGGTGGTGGAGTTTGACTGCAGCAAGCCAGCTTTGACTCAGTGGCTATCCTATACTACGAGTGCGAGTAACTCTTTTGGGGTGGCGCACACGAGTCCACATATTCACCATATCAATACACCACTATGGATCCGCTCCCGTCTCACTACGAGAAGGCCATCCATAGCACTCACGCTTATCTTGCGCATTTTAGAGTATCCACTTTCACTTGTCTATGAACTATGCAAGGGGTCCAAGTTTCCATATCCGAGGAATCCGGCTATTCGAATAGATAATGATAACCCTGCAGGGGTGTACTTCTTCACACACGCTCTCGCCACTTACCACCATGTACACATCGTGTATCTCGGCAACCTTCAAGCGGAAGCCTGACGAGGGAGTCGGGCACGACCTGACTAACCAACAAGTCTCTAGTCCAGGTTTATCGCTTATTCGGGTTCCATCCGCAAGGAGATCCGGTCGGGGTGTCGCTCACAGCCCCAAACGATGTGAGCAGGGTTCCCAAGCCCGCCATCCGGGTGCCACTTGGTACACCAGGCCACTGTGCCTAGTCCGTCCCAAGCCCACCTGTATCGGGTGCCACTTGGTAGACTACTAACACTACCTACAAACACCAGAAACTAGTTGCAACTCCTGGACAGAGATCAGGTTGATTAATAAGTCGAGAGAGCTTGGAGCGCCTGGAGCCCAATGTGTGGTAGTAACTGTTCATGGATCACAAACACAGAACTCAGTTCCTGAGGACGGCTGCAACGAGACAACCCACCATGTACTCCTACATGGCCTCTCACCACTACCTTTAGCAAATCGTGTGCACACACTTAGCTCTCAATAGTAGGACATGTTCACCACATTCCAATTCCTCCCCGATGAATCGGACCTGACTCAACTCTAAGCAGTAGCAGGCATGACAAACAAGCATGAATGAGTAGGCACATCAGGGCTCAAACAACTCCTACTCATGCTAGTGGGTTTCATCTATTTACTGTGGCAATGACAGGTCATGCAGAGGAAAGGGGTTCAACTACCGCAGCATGTAACAGTTGAATCGGTGTTGTCCTAATGCAGTAAAAGAGCAGGAGCGAGAGAGTGGGATTGTATCGAAATGAACAAGGGGGTTTTGCTTGCCTGGTACTTCTGAAGATAGTATAGTTCTTCATCGGTGTCATCGAATTCAGCGCTGGATCAACGTCTACTGAGGGGGGACAAACACCGGCAACTGAGAAAGAACTCAATCAACACATGACGGTATGCAACAATATGATGCATGCTATGACATGGCAATATGAATGTGTTTTGGGCTAATGCAAGCTAGAACATATTGAAATGAGTCCATTTGAACCAAAGATTCAAATGCAAACCCATTTTATGAAGTCATATTCCTGCATTAACTTGTTTCACCTAAGCAGCAAGGTTAAAGTGTTCTAACATGCATGAAACTAGTACAGATGGAAAGATTGGATTTTTCTGATCATTTTTCATATATAACTTATTTGATTTGGAGTTACGGTTGATTTTCTATGATTTTTAGAAGTTTTAGACATTTTTTGAATTAAACAAATCATTTAAGATTTATTTAAATTCCAGAAAAGGATTACTGTGTCAGCCTGACATCATCATGTCATCAGCAGGTCAATAGGGCATGGTCCAGGTCAAACCTGACCAGTGGGACCCACTGGTCAGTGACCCTGAGACACTTAGTGTCACAGACAGGTGGGTCCGGTCAACGGTGACATGGCCAGGTCAAGCTGACCTGTGGGGCCTGTGGGTTAGTTTAATCTAAACAAGGGTTTAAACCAGGGTTAGTTAGGCAGCAGGGCCCAGGTGTCAATGGTGTAGGGGGGGGTTGGTTAGTGGGGTGTTTAACTGCTAATGACGGCCACGTCAGCTGCCGGTGTTTAGCCGCCGGCGACCAAATCCGCGGTGGAGGGAGTCGAGATTTCGCTGCAGGGCCCTATTTGGCGCGCGGGGAGCATCTATGTGAAGCTGGGGGGGCTGCCGCGTCGAGTGGTGGTGGTGTTTGGGCTCGGGGTGGTTGGAAAAGACGCCGGCGACGACGTTGGCGGCTGCCGGAGTTCGGGTGTTGGCGGGGTTGGTGCTAGGGTGCGCGGTAGGGCAAGTGAGTGTGTGGGTTAGGCTCCTGGGGGCCTCCTGAGCACGTTGATGCGCTCCGATACAAGCGGCAGGAGCTGTGGCCGCGGCGGCACCATGGCCGGCGGAACTGAGCTCACGGCTCTGGCGGTGACAGCGGCTAGAGGACGAGCTAGAGGAGGGGAACAAGGGGGGGACTAGAGAGGAGCTCACTGCGGGGCTAGCAGAGGTGACGGCGACGTCGAGGAAGCGCTGGGGCCGGCGAATCAATGGTGTCAATCTCGGGCGCCCATCGGTGAAGACGATGACGAGGATGACGATGTAGGGCAGCCGAGGATGCGTGAGTCGGTGGCGAGGACGAGAGAGTTGAGGCGGAGCTCGCAGGCACGACGAGGGGTCGAGGGGGAGGCGGTGGCCGTAGGAACGACGAGCGGCGGCGACGGCTCCGCTCGGCTTCGGAAGAGAGAGCGAGAGCAGAGGAGAGGAGGGCCACGGGGAGGAGTGAGAGGGGTCAGGGGGTTGCGTGGCGTGTTCAGGGCGTCGGGGGAGTGAAGCAGGCAGGGTGGAGGTGGCCTGCACATGGCCAGCAAGCGGCGAGCACGCGCCCCTGTCCTTCTGTCAAAGGAGGAAGACGACAGGGGGCAGCGGTGGTGGGCTGGGCTGCCAGCTACAGTACTGGGCCTATTGGTGGGCGCCAGGTAAGTCCCTCTCTCTCTTTTTATTTTTATTTTCTATTTTGCTTTCCTGTTTTTGATTTAGTAATACTAGGAAAATGGCCCATGCGTTGCAATGGGATAAAAATTCTGTCAAAAGCTACACCGAGGAGGTCGTATTTGAGAGAATTGATCAAACTGCAATGATAGCAAACATGCAGTGGTTGCAACGATAGCATTTTTTTGACATGTACTCCCTCCGTTCCCAAATATAAGTCTTTCTAGAGATTCCAATAAGTGACTACATACGGAGCAAAATGAGTGAATCGACACTTTAAAATATGTTTACATACATCCATATGTTGTAATCCATTTAAAATGTCTAAAAAGACTTATATTTAGGAACGGTGGGCAGTATTCGGTTTTTTTGAGTTGTATGTGCATCAACAATTTGGTTCTAAGTTTCCCCACATTTATTACTTGCTTTATTTATTGTTAGGCCGGAAGTAATTCAATATGCGTGCATGTTAATGCAAGGGCGCTGTGCATTGCATGCACATCCGGGATATTCCCTCCCTCTTTGTTGTGGATTGCACTAAATCTTATTAATAAATCTCCCTGCTCCTTGTTATTTGCGGCCGTCGATGGATGGTTTCGTTTGGGCAGCGTGATCGACGCGTGTGAAGTCGAGTGGCTTCGTGTGACATCCCCGAACAGTGCTTAGCGACGCGTGTATCTCCGTCTCTGTCCGAGTCCTCCCAGATCCCACACGCGCCCGAGCGGTGAGCATCTTCATCCACAAACAGAGCAGTCCGAGTCCTCCCAGATTCCACACGTGCCCGAGCGTTGAGAGCACACCTTCATCCATGCCGAATTCCTCCTCTCGCTCATTCATCCAAGAAGCAGTCACCCGCCTCCCAGGGGCACCTCTCCCGCAGCCTTCACGCGAGCGCTCGCAGGAGCTCGAACCTGAGTCAGTCGAGCCCGTCACCCCCCGCCGGCGATCTGCAGCAGCAGTAGAGCAGCAGGACCCCCCCCCCCGCCGTTGAGCGTAGCTCCCCCACGGTTCTCCCTCTCCTTCTATCATTGGTCTCCTCTCTCTCCTCACACCCTCTCTATATTCTCTCGAACAGGAAGCAGCAGCTCCAGTGCTCCCCTTGCAGCCTCCCCAGACTTGGTCTTCGCTTGGTGTTGGCGGACAGTCGAGCAGGAGCATCTCCCTACACTGGCCTCGGCCGCGCTTTCGTCATCTCCCTTCCTCTCTTCGAGCCTCGTGGGCTCGACCTCCTCGTCGTCCGGTGGAGATTGGCAAGTCTCCTCTCGACGCTCTCCCTTGCAGGTTATCCTATTATAAATTAGGTCAGATTCTTTGACCATCTCCTTCAAGGCCGCCTGTTCTCTTCAGCTCACAAACATATTTGAACTGGTGGGATTGTGTATAAGAAAACGATGTGGGACTATTAATTTTACCGGATTATTAGGCCACGATGCTGTTGGGGAACGTAGTAATTTCGAAAATTTTCCTACGCACACGCAAGATCATGGTGATGCACAGCAACGAGAGGGGAGAGTGTTGTCTACGTACCAACGCAGACCGACTGCGGAAGCGATCACACAACGTAGAGGAAGTAGTCGTACGTCTTCTTCCCGATCCGACCGATCCAAGCACCGTTACTCCGGCACCTCCGAGTTCTTAGCACACGTTCAGCTCGATGACGATCCTCGGGCTCCGATCCAGCAAAGCGTCGAGGAAGAGTTCCGTCAGCACAACGGCGTGGTGACGATCTTGATGTACTACCGACGCAGGGCTTCGCCTAAGCACTACAACGGTATGATCGAGGTGGAATTTGGTGGCAGGGGGCACCGCACACGGCTAAGGAACGATCTCAAGGATCAACTTGTGTGTCTTGGGGTGTCCCCTGCCCCCGTATATAAAGGTTGGAGGAGGGGGGCCGGCCGGCCAGAGAGAGGGAGGCGCAGGAGGAGTCCTACTCCTACCGGGAGTAGGACTCCCCCCTCCAATCCTAGTCCAACTAGGAATCCTTAAAGGGGAGAGAAAGAGAGGTGGCCGGCCCCTCTCCTAGTCCTAATAGGACTAGGGAGAGGGGGGGGGGGAGGCGCAGCCCTATGTGGGCTGCCCTCTCACCTTTCCACTAAGGCCCATGTTGGCCCATTTGGCTCCCGGGGGGTTCCGGTAACCCTCCCGGTAATCCGGTAAAATCCCGATTTCACCCGGAACACTTCCGATGTCCAAACATAGGCTTCCAATATATCAATCTTTACGTCTCGACCATTTCGAGACTCCTCGTCATGTCCGTGATCACATCCGGGACTCCGAACAACCTTCGGTACATCAAAATGCATAAACTCATAATAACTGTCATCGTAACGTTAAGCGTGCGGACCCTACGGTTCGAGAACAATGTAGACATGACCGAGACACGTCTCCGGTAAATAACCAATAGCGGGACCTGGATGCCCATATTGGCTCCTACATATTCTACGAAGATCTTTATCGGTCAGACCGCATAACAACATACGTTGTTCCCTTTGTCATCGGTATGTTACTTGCCCGAGATTCGATCGTCGGTATCCAATACCTAGTTCAATCTCGTTACTGGCAAGTCTCTTTACTCGTTCCGTAATACATCATCTCACAACTAACATATTAGTTGCAGTGCTTGCAAGGCTTATGTGATGTGCATTACCGAGAGGGCCCAGAGATACCTCTCCGACACTCGAAGTGACAAACCCTAATCTCGAAATACGCCAACCCAACATCTACCATTGGAGACACCTGTAGTACTCCTTTATAATCACCCAGTTACGTTGTGACGTTTGGTAGTACCCAAAGTGTTCCTCCGGTAAACGGGAGTTGCATAATCTCATAGTTATAGGAACATGTATAAGTCATGAAGAAAGCAATAGCAACATACTAAACGATCGGGTGCTAAGCTAATGGAATGGGTCATGTCAATCAGATCATTCAACTAATGATGTGACCTCGTTAATCAAATAACAACTCTTTGTTCATGGTTAGGAAACATAACCATCTTTGATTAACGAGCTAGTCAAGTAGAGGCATACTAGTGACACTCTGTTGGTCTATGTATTCACACATGTATTATGTTTCCGGTTAATACAATTCTAGCATGAATAATAAACATTTATCATGATATAAGGAAGTAAATAATAACTTTATTATTGCCTCTAGGGAATATTTCCTTCAGTCTCCCACTTGCACTAGAGTCAATAATCTAGTTCACATCGCCATGTGATTTAGCAGCAATGGTTCACATCACCATGTGATTAACACCCATAGTTCACATCGTCATGTGACCAACACTCAAAGGGTTTACTAGAGTCAGTAATCTAGTTCACATATCTATGTGATTAACACCCAAAGAGTACTAAGGTGTGATCATGTTTTGCTTGTGAGATAATTTTAGTCAACGGGTCTGTCACTTTCAGATCCGTAAGTATTTTGCAAGTTCTATGTCTACAATGCTCTACACGGAGCTACTCTAGCTAATTGCTCCCACTTTCAATATGTATCCAGATTTAGAATCATCTGGATCAGTGTCAAAAACTTGCATCGACGTAACCCTTTACGACGAACCTTTTTGTCACGTCCATAATCGAGAAACATTTCCTTATTTCACTAAGGATAATTCTGACCGCTGTCCAGTGATCTACTCCTAGATCACTATTGTACTCCCTTGCCAAATCAGTGCAGGGTATACAATAGATCTGGTACACAGCATGGCATACTTTATAGAACCTATGAATGAGGCATAGGGAATGACTTTCATTCTCTTTCTATCTTCTGCCGTGGTCGGGCTTTGAGTCTTTACTCAACTTCACACCTTGTAACATAGGCAAGAAACTTTTTTCTTTGACTGTTCCATTTTGAACTACTTCAAAATCTTGTCAAGGTATGTACTTATTGAAAAACTTATCAAGCGTCTTGATCTATCTTTATAGATCTTGAAGCTCAATATGTAAGCAGCTTTACCGAAGTCTTTCTTTGAAAAAATCTTTTCAAACACTCCTTTTATGCTTTACAGAATAATTCTACATTATTTTTGATCAACAATATGTCATTCACATATACTTATCAGAAATGCTGTAGCGCTCCCACTCACTTTCTCGTAAATACAGGCTTCACCGCAAGTCTGTATAAAACTTATATGCTTTGATCAACTTATCAAAGCATATATTCCAACTCCGAGATGCTTGCACCAGTCCACAGATGGATCGCTAGTGCTTGCACATTTTTGTTAGCACCTTTTGTATTGACAAAACCTTCTAGTTGCATCACATACAACTCTTCTTTAATAAATCCATTAAGGAATGCAGTTTTGTTTATCCATTTGCCAGATTTCACAAAATGCGGCAATTGCTAACATGATTCGGACAGACTTAAGCATAGATACGAGTGAGAAAAACTCATCGTAGTCAACACCTTGAACTTGTCAAAAACTTTTGCGACAATTCTAGCTTTGTAGATAGTAACACTACTATCAGCGTCCGTCTTCCTCTTGAAGACCCATTTATTTTCTATGGCATGCCGATCATCGGGAAAATCCATCAAAGTCCATACTTTGTTCTCATACATGGATCATATCTCAGATTTCATGGCCTCAAACCATTTCGCGGAATCTGGGCTCATCATCGCTTCCTCATAGTTCGTAGGTTCATCATGATCTAGTAGCATGACTTCCAGAATTGGATTACCGTACCACTCTGGTGCGGATCTCACTCTGGTTGATCTACGTGGTTCAGTAGTGTCTTGTTCTGAAGTTTCATGATCATCATCATTAGCTTCCTCACTAACTGGTGTAGGTGTCACAGAAACATTTTTCTGTGATGTACTACTTTCCAATAAGGGAGCAGGTACAGTTACCTCGTCAAGTTCTACTTTCCTCCCACTCACTTCTTTTGAGAGAAACTCCTTCTCCAGAAAGTTTCCGAATTTAGCAACAAAAGTCTTGCCTTCGGATCTGTGATAGAAGGTGTATCCAATAGTTTCCTTTGGATATCTTATGAAGATGCACTTCTCCGATTTGAGTTTTGAGCTTATCAGGATGAAACTTTTTCATATAAGCATCGCAACCCCAAACTTTAAGAAACGACAACTTTGGTTTCTTGCCAAACCATAGTTCACACGGTGTCGTCTCAACGGATTTAGATGGTGCCCTATTTAACGTGAATGCAGCTGTCTCTAATGCTTAACCCCAAAACGATAGTGGTAGATCGGTAAGATACATCATAGATTGCACTATATCCAATAAAGTACGGTTATGACGTTCGGACACACCATTATGCTGTGGTGTTCCATGTGGCATGATTTTGTGAAACTATTCCACATTGTTTTAATTGAAGACCAAACTCGTAACTCAAATATTTTACCTCTGCGATCATATCGTAGAAACTTTTATTTTCTTGTCACGATGATTTTCCACTTCACTCTGAAATTCTTTGAACTTTTCAAATGTTTCAGACTTATGTTTCATCAAGTAGATATACTCATATCTGCTCAAATCATTTGTGAAGATTAGAAAATAATGATATCTGTCGCGAGCCTCAATATTCATCGGACCACATACATCAGTATGTATGATTTCCAACAAATCTTTTCTCGCTCCATTGTTCCGGAGAACGGCGTTTTAGTCATCTTGCCCAAAAGGCATGGTTCGCAAGCATCAAGTGATTCATAATCAAGTGATTCCGAAAGCCCATCAGCATGGAGTTTCTTCATGCGCTTTATACCAATATGACCTAAACATCAGTGCCACAAATAAGTTGCACTATCATTATTAACTTTGCATCTATTGGTTTCAATATTATGAATATGTGTATTGTTAAGATCGAGATCCAATGAACTATTTTCATTGGGTGTGAAACCATATTAGGTTTTATTCATGTAAACAGAACAACAATTTATTCTCTTACTTAAATGAATAACCGTATTACAATAAACATGATCAAATCATATTCATGTTCAACGCAAACACCAAATAACACTTATTTAGGTTCAACACTAATCCCGAAATTATAGGGAGTGTGCGATGATGATCATGTCAATCTTGGAACCACTTCCAACACACATCGTCACTTCACCCTTAACTAGTCTCTGTTTATTCTGCAACTCCCGTTTCGAGTTACTACTCTTAGCAACTGAACTAGCATCAAATACTAAGGGGTTGCTATAAACACTAGTAAAGTACACATCAATAACATGTATATCAAATATACTTATGTTCACTTTGCCATCCTTCTTATCCGCCAATCACTTGGGGTAGTTCCGCTTCCAGTGACCAGTCCCTTTGCAGTAGAAGCACTTAGTCTCAGGCTTAGGTCCAGACTTGGGCTTCTTCACTTGAGTAGCAACTTGCTTGCCGTTCTTCTTGAAGTTCCCTTTCTTCCCTTTGCCCTTTTCTTGAAACTAGTGGTCTTGTCTACCATTAACACTTGATGTTTTTCTTGATTTCTACCTTCATCGATTTCATTATCATGAAAAGCTCGGGAGTCGTTTTCGTCATCCCTTGCATACTATAGTTCATCACGAAGTTCTACTAACTTGGTCATGGTGACTAGAGAATTCTGTCAATCACTATTTTATCTGGAAGATTAACTCCCACTTGATTCAAGCGATTGTAGTACCCAGACAATCTGAGCACATGCTCACTAGTTGAGCGATTCTCCTCCATCTTTTAGCTATAGAACTTGCTGGAGACTTCATGTCTCTCAACTCGGGTATTTGCTTGAAATATTAACTTCAACTCCTGGAACATCTCATATGGTCCATGACGTTCAAAACGTCTTTGAAGTCCCGATTCTAAGCCGTTAAGCATGGTGCACTAAACTATCAAGTAGTCATCATATTGAGCTAGCCAAACGTTCATAACGTCTGCATCTGCTCCTGCAATAGGTCTGTCACCTAGCGGTGCATCAAGGACATAATTCTTCTGTGCAGCAATGAGGATAAACCTCAGATCACGGATCCAATCCGCATCATTGCTACTAACATCTTTCAACACAATTTTCTCTAGGAACATATCAAAATAAACACAGGGAAGCAACAACGCGAGCTATTGATCTACAACATGATTTGCAAAATACTACCAGGACTAAGTTCATGATAAATTTAAGTTCAATTTAATCATATTACTTAAGAACTCCCACTTAGATAGACATCCCTCTAATCCTCTAAGTGATCACGTGATCCAAATCAACTAAACCATAACCGATCATCACGTGAGATGGAGTAGTTTTCAATGGTGAACATCGTTATGTTGATCATATCTACTATATGATTCACGCTCGACCTTTCGGTCTCCGTGTTTCGAGGCCATATCTGTATATGCTTGGCTCGTCAAGTATAACCTGAGTATTCTGCGTGTGCAACTGTTTTGCACCCGTTGTATTTGAACGTAGAGCTTATCACACCCGATCATCACGTGGTGTCTGGACACGAAGAACTTTGGCAACGGTGCATACTCAGGGAGAACACTTCTTGATAATTTAGTGAGAGATCATCTTATAATGCTACCGTCAATCAAAGCAAGATAAGATGCATAAAAGGATAAACATCACATGCAATCAATATAAGTGATATGATATGGCCATCATCATCTTGTGCTTGTGATCTCCATCTCCGAAGCACCGTCATGATCTCCATCGTCACCGGCGCGACACCTTGATCTCCATCGTAGCATCGTTGTCGTCTCGCCAATCTTATGCTTCCACGACTATCACTACCGTTTAGTAATAAAGTAAAGCATTACATCACGATTGCATTGCATACAATAAAGCGACAACCATATGGCTCCTGCCAGTTGCCGATAACTCGGTTACAAAACATGATCATCTCATACAATAAAATCAGCATCATGCCTTGACCATATCATATCACAACATACCCTGCAAAAACAAGTTAGACGTCCTCTACTTTGTTGTTGCAAGTTTTACGTGGCTGCTACGGGCTTAAGTAAGAACTCATCTCACCTACGCATCAAAACCACAACGATAGTTCGTCAAATAGACTCCGTTTTAACCTTCTCAAGGACCGGGCGTAGTCACACTTGGTTCAACTAAAGTTGGAGAGACAGTCTTCCGCAAGCCATCTATGTGCAAAGCACGTCGAGGGAACCGGTCTCGCGTAAGAGTACGCGTAATGTTGGTCCGGATCGTCTCACCCAACAATACCGCCGAACCAAAGTATGACATGCTGGTAGGCAGTATGACTTGTATCGCCCACAACTCACTTGTGTTCTACTCGTGCAAATAACATCAAACCATAAAAACATAGGCTCGGATGCCACTGTTGGGGAACGTAGTAATTTCGAAAATTTTCCTACGCACACGCAAGATCATGGTGATGCACAACAACGAGAGGGGAGAGTGTTGTCTACGTACCAATGCAGACCGACTGCGGAAGCGATCACACAACGTAGAGGAAGTAGTCGTACGTCTTCTTCCCGATCCGACCGATCCAAGCACCGTTACTCCGGCACCTCCGAGTTCTTAGCACACGTTCAGCTCGATGACGATCCTCGGGCTCCGATCCAGCAAAGCGTCGAGGAAGAGTTCCGTCAGCACAACGGCGTGGTGATGATCTTGATGTACTACCGACGCAGGGCTTCGCCTAAGCACTACAACGGTATGATCGAGGTGGAATTTGGTGGCAGGGGGCACCGCACACGGCTAAGGAACGATCTCAAGGATCAACTTGTGTGTCTTGGGGTGTCCCCTGCCCCCGTATATAAAGGTTGGAGGAGGGGGGCCGGCCGGCCAGAGAGAGGGAGGCGCAGGAGGAGTCCTACTCCTACCGGGAGTAGGACCCCCCCTCCAATCCTAGTCCAACTAGGAATCCTTAAAGGGGAGAGAAAGAGAGGTGGCCGGCCCCTCTCCTAGTCCTAATAGGACTAGGGAGAGGGGGGGAGGCGCAGCCCTATGTGGGCTGCCCTCTCACCTTTCCACTAAGGCCCATGTTGGCCCATTTGGCTCCCGGGGGGTTCCGGTAACCCTCCCGGTAATCCGGTAAAATCCCGATTTCACCCGGAACACTTCCGATGTCCAAACATAGGCTTCCAATATATCAATCTTTACGTCTCGACCATTTCGAGACTCCTCGTCATGTCCGTGATCACATCCGGGACTCCGAACAACCTTCGGTACATCAAAATGCATAAACTCATAATAACTGTCATCGTAACGTTAAGCGTGCGGACCCTACGGTTCGAGAACAATGTAGACATGACCGAGACACGTCTCCGGTCAATAACCAATAGCGGGACCTGGATGCCCATATTGGCTCCTACATATTCTACGAAGATCTTTATCGGTCAGACCGCATAACAACATACGTTGTTCCCTTTGTCATCGGTATGTTACTTGCCCGAGATTCGATCGTCGGTATCCAATACCTAGTTCAATCTCGTTACTGGCAAGTCTCTTTACTCGTTCCGTAATACATCATCTCACAACTAACATATTAGTTGCAGTGCTTGCAAGGCTTATGTGATGTGCATTACCGAGAGGGCCCAGAGATACCTCTCCGACACTCGAAGTGACAAACCCTAATCTCGAAATACGCCAACCCAACATCTACCATTGGAGACACCTGTAGTACTCCTTTATAATCACCCAGTTACGTTGTGACGTTTGGTAGTACCCAAAGTGTTCCTCCGGTAAACGGGAGTTGCATAATCTCATAGTTATAGGAACATGTATAAGTCATGAAGAAAGCAATAGCAACATACTAAATGATCGGGTGCTAAGCTAATGGAATGGGTCATGTCAATCAGATCATTCAACTAATGATGTGACCTCGTTAATCAAATAACAACTCTTTGTTCATGGTTAGGAAACATAACCATCTTTGATTAACAAGCTAGTCAAGTAGAGGCATACTAGTGACACTCTGTTGGTCTATGTATTCACACATGTATTATGTTTCCGGTTAATACAATTCTAGCATGAATAATAAACATTTATCATGATATAAGGAAATAAATAATAACTTTATTATTGCCTCTAGGGCATATTTCCTTCAGATGCCTCCTGATTCGAGGCCCAAGCGGCAATGCGCATGATGGCCGTGTGCTTGCTCTGTATCCTATGCGAGGCTGTTGTGGTGTAGTGTGCTTGCTCTGTATCTCCATTATTGTTCTATATCAGCACCAGCTGCAATTCAAACAGATCGGACGTCCACTCCTCGCACACCACCGACTGCACCAACCGCGACAGGTCCAACATGTCGCCGTCACCCTCCTACAAGGACGCGTCCGTCAGGTACTTGCGGGTGAGGAGCTCCAGCAGGAGCACGCCCAAGGAGTAGTCGTCCGCCTTCAGCATGGGTCGCCGCGTGTCCACCATCTCCGGGGCACGGTAGCTGCCTGTGCCCGCGCGGACGGAGGACGACGCGTAGATGGGGTGGAGGCAGAAGTCGGAGAGTGCGGCACCGCCCCTCAGTTTCTTGTCTGCCGCCGCGCTGGAAAGGGTGCGGATAAGGTACATAATATGGAGGGGAAGGAGTACTGCGGGATGAATATACAGAATGACAGGGGATTTGTGCAAAAACATGATATTCACTTGAAAAGGGACTGCAGGTTCAATTCACAGAAAACACAAGGACATTTCTGCAAAAACGGCGACAACGTACAACCAGAAACACTATTTGCTTTATTTTGATTTAGTAATAATACTAAACCATTTTTAAAACTCCCGGGAAAATTTGTGGGCACTTTTAAAATGTTTACTAACAGACCTCAAATGTTTTCAGAATTATTAAAGCATTTAAAATATTTATAGCCATTAAATGCTCCAATTCAAATATTTATGATTTAATCCAATAACCTGAAATGACCTAGGGAAAATATGCACCCATTTTTGTCAGAGGTTTTCATCAGTTTAAAAAATGATAGACTTTTCCTGAAGTCACTTTGGGTTTATTGGAAGTGATTTTATTTGAGCCTATTCGAATTCATTTGGTGCTAGGGTTTGGTTAGTCTCCATTTCAAGTTTCTGAGAAATTTAGACATGATGCAAGATGATGATGCAATGACAAGCAAGGCCAATGCTAGGGCTGTGACAGCTGCCCCTCCTCTCCCCGATCCAAATCCCTCCTCCGCCACCCTTCCTCCCCTAACCAGATCCAGATCCCTCCCCCACCCCTCGTGTCCACTCCTACAGCCGACGCCCCTCCCTCACCTTCGACGACCCACGCTGCCGCCGCACACTACCGCGCCCTCCCCTCACCCTGGCCCAATTCAATCCAACCCCGCGCGCACGCCGCTGCAGCCGCCGTCGACCCCTTCCTCCCTCCCCTCCCTCGCAACCATGGCATTCGCACTCCCCCGCCCTCGCCACTGCCTCCTCGGCGGTGTTCCCCTCCTTCTCAGCCGCCTTCGCGGTGCCGAGGGGACGCGCCGCCGCGGCTAGGAGAGTCTCGCTCCGCGGGGCCGCACCCGCGACCTGCTACCCCGCGACCTGCTCTCACCTTGCAGCACTAGGAGCTGCCAGATCCGCTGAATCCCCCACCCATCCAGCCCTCTCCAACCCATGGCTAGGGTTTCGGTCTCCCTCAGATTGTTCAACCTCGCCTCACATACTCCCCCTTCCTCCCAGATCCACCAGGCCGCGCTCCTCCCATGGCATCCATGGCGCGGGTCACCCTACATCAGCTGATATGTGACGAGCGAGGCAGGGAAGAGGTGTTCCTTCTCATGGTCTGAAGTGCATCTCGCATTCCATGACGTCCTTGGCGAGATGTACGCGACTTCTTCAGCACGTAAAACGGCACGTGGCAGTGAAGATCAAAAGCTGCAGCGGTACAACCACGGTTGTGGTAAGAGAAGGATGACCCCTTCCCTTCCTTGCTAGCTAGCTGTTCTGATTTGGGTTGGTCCAATCTGATCCAATCCTGCCATGTAGTTTGGTTGTAACATAGGAGAGGGATACCTGCAGTTGAGTTTCAGTTTGGACAACATTTGATACACATTATTGGGGGATTTGGTTTACTTCAGTTTGTATGTGCGTTCCTAAAATTGAAAATGAAATTGGTTTGGTGTTCAATTCCCACAAACCAATCTGCAACATTTTTATTCGACTTGTACTGCATCAGCAACTTAAACTTGTCTGTTTTATTTACCAAATCTGTAGAGGCTTGATAGATATCAATTTCACCCTACTGTTAGTTTGCTTGCTCCGGGTCTTGTGGGGTTGGGGAGTGTTGGGTCCCCACTCTGCCGAGCTGCAACAAGCTGGCTGGGGGAGCACTACTGTTTAGTAGTACATTATTGCCACCCGTCAGGTTTATACTGTTGTTTACTAGATCAAACTTGATCCATGCTCCTATTGGTATTAGGTGATCATGTAGGTCAAGTTATATTACAGCTGGATGCTTAGTTTCTTACTGTCCCTGATCCATGCTCCTATAGAGTTGTTTCTGGCATACAGGAGGGGAAGGGCGAAATGGCTTGGTCAGTTCTTCAACAAGTGTTTTGACATTCAGTTAATTTGACAGGTGGCTATGGAACCTTGGAGGAGTTGCTTAAGTCATCACGTGGGCACAACTAGGAGTAAACAAGAAGCCGGTAAAAACTAACTTCCATTTGTTGTTGATGCTTATCATACAAAAATCATACAGCCCCAATCATCCTGGGATGATGTGTTTGTCTGCAATATATAGTGACTTGGTCATCAGCATGCATGCATCTCCCCTAGTCATCTACGCATTAGACCAACAGTGAACATATTAAAGTTAGTTGCCAAGAGAAAGTGTGCTACTACTAGTCTACTACATAGGAGTGATTTGTGCATGCAAGTGATGTGCGTACTTGTACAGTGCTCCTATATAAAGGCTTGGTGGCCCTATGCCACAAGCTAGTGTGCTACTACAGAATGAACATTAATGCATGCAAGTGTTTGCGCTAGCTTACAGTGGTATAGTTTGGGTAAATACCTTACTGTTTGTGCTACAGAATTGGAATGAGTGTTGGTGGTGTTAGTTTATAGTTAAGAAAATTTATCACCTACTCAATTTATCAAGTATATGCTCTTTTTATGTGGTATTTAACGAAATTGTACCAAAATAATATGGTATATCTGTATATATCGAAACCTTGTCGAGGGAACATCAAGGCTTCATTACTGCCTTAATGTCTCATTCAATTATTACTTGACTTCTTAATATAGTTGTATGATTAACCCTTCTGTTTCCCTTCTTTGGGTTTGCAAGCAACAATTTCATTGGTGCTGAGTGTTTTTCGCTTATTACAGTAGATATGATGGATTTTTTACTTTCGTATTTCCAGAAATGCGTGTACAGAGATTTGCAACCTGAAGGAGTGATGGAAGTGAAGATTGAGTGCTTTTCTGTAAGATTAATAATAGATGGTATATTTTTTTGGTTCTGATTTAAGAGTGTTCGATCTGGTACATAGTGCATTTGTTTAGTCTCAAAATTTCAGTGTTATTTCTCTATTTCTCGTATTATTCACACTACGTCATTGGTGAAAGCATGCTGAAAAGAATAATTAAACAGTGGTGTGCTAAGTTAAACTAAAATGTTTGCTTACTACACCACCACATTAGCCATCAAATTTGTGATAAGAAAACTGAAACCTCTTCTTCCTAAAGGAGAGGTCAGGTCCTTGCTTGCTAGAGTCGATCTATTTATCTGCATTGTGAAGTAACAACGGTTCTTTGGTCCATGTTAAGATGTCAAGAAACTGTTTGTTTGTTGAAACAACCATCAGTCACTCTCAAGATACTGCTGACTGATTTCTGTTGCTAGTATAGTTCAAGCTTCTTTGCCATGTATTTCATTAGGATGTGAACAATCTACTGCATGCTCACAAAGCTATAGACTTCAATTTTTTGTTTCTTTGCTGTCAATATTTGCCAAGCTATTTAAACGATGATGACAAACTGAAATCATGAATACTCATATAGAAACTTGAACAACCATCTTGTTTAATTTGGTGATGTTCCTCCATGCTAAGAGCTAATCTGCTGCATTGGTATTCAACTTTCATTGACAGTTTTAGTTTTGCTGAAATCATGTTTTCTTTTCTATGCTTATGTCTGTGGACGAACACTACTAGCTCCAGAAGGACCGACATTACCATCAAGTATGCCATCGAGCTAATTCACCAATCCATCATCAACTATGCTTTGCTCTCTTTAGTTTTGCTCTTTGCTGTAAAGCACAAAGAAAATTGAAGCTATGTAGATTAATTGATCTGAAGAGGGTCAAAGAGGATGTGACAATATGTTTACTGCCTTATTATCTTCTGCTTGATCTGACACTATTTATGTCCAAACCTGGGAGTATATTTTTTGCTTGTCGTCATCACCCATTTGTTGGGCTGTATAAGTGTATCTGTTGTCTGATTTGCTCCATCATATTTCCTGATGTACTTCTACATATATATGTTGGTTGTAATCTGCTTGAACGATCCAAGTACTTGATATTCCATTTTGTTCTTGTAGGTGAATGGAGCTTGTGTTGTTGGTAGAACTCCGTTGATGACTTCTTCCTATGTTGAAGAGCATGTTTTGTGGTATCCAAGAGTAGAGGTTTATTTGTAGATCCCAATATTTATGATTGTGTGGATCTAGGTGAAGTTTGAAGTTCCTGGGTATGCAAGATTCGATGGTGAAACTGGTTGTTGTGATGTGAATGAGTGTATGGAAGCTGGTTGTTGTGATGTGAATGAGTGTATGTAGTTTCACGTGTTTTGTTCAGTATAGCATATTGTAATAAACTTATTTTAGCTGTTATTTGAAGATTTTCATATGCTTTCTCTCTTCTATATGTTTGATATATACATATATATTGCTTATTAATAACCTATGAAAAACCTGACAATTGGGACCCATCTGAAAACTAGAGCTGACAAAAAAAGCTGGAAGTAAAAAAGAAATGGACCTCAAAATGTCGTGTGCTAGAAAATAAAAAGGCCAAATTGTAGGCCAGGCCCATGTAGCTAACCGAAATTAACATAAAATACATATATTAAAAGGGCTTGCCTAAAAAAATACATGGGCCGAATTACTGGGTCAGACCCATGTAGCTAATAAAGGCACATGAAAAAATACTTTTAAAAGGCCGAATTGTTGGGCTAGGCCCATGTAGAAAATCGAATTGGACTGGGTTGAATCTTGTGCCACATCAGATTGCCACGCTGGATGCCTACGTGGCCTGGGGAGGTTGCTAGTGACCAAAATGTCACAATAGACGTATTTTGGTCATAAACGTCTATGACCATTCCAGAAGAAAGGTCGCTATAGTCAGTTTACGACCGCCAACTTTTGACCTTATGTTTTTGGTCACAAAAAGGTCACAAATTGAAAACAGTGACCATTTAGTGACCAATAGTGCTGGTCAGAAGTTGACATATTTATTGTAGTGTGGGTTCCCATATTCGACAGTGTGGGTGCTACTGAGGTCAACCATGTGCTGGACATCTATAGTTAGGCGACAGGGCAGCACGTGAACTATGCAAAATCATCGATCTACTTTAGCAAGGGTGTGCTAGATAGTGTTCGACATGATATCAAGAGCTTGCTTAATGTGCCAAATGAGACTCTGAATGAGAAATACCTTGGTATGCCTTCAGATGTTGGGAGCTCTAAGAATGGGGCTTTTAAATACCTGAAAGATCCCCTTTGGAGCAAGGTACAGGGATGGATTGAGATGACGTTATCCACTGCGAGAAAGGAGGTGCTTGTTAAATCAGTGGCCCAGATAGTACCTGTTTTCTCCATGTCCTGTTTTAACCTACCCCAAGGTCTTTGTCAACATTTTAATATGTTTATTCAGAAGTTTTGGTGGGGGAGCAAAGAAGATAAACGTAAACCACATTGGGTCTCATGGGAATCAATGACACAACCAAAATCCATGGGTGGTTTTGGCTTTAAAGATTTTGAGTTATTCAATCTGGCCATGTTAGCCAAGCAGGTATGGCGCCTGCTTCAGACCCCTGATTCGCTAAGTGACAGACTCCTAAAAAGTGTCTATTACCCCAACAACAATATATTGGAGGCAAACTTAGGAGGACATCCAAGCCAAGTATGGAGAGCTATTGTGGAGGGCCGTGATATTCTGAAACAGGGAATAATAAAGCGTATAGGAAACAGTCAGACTACGCGCATATGGGATGATAATTGGATTCCCCGAGATGAAATGCTGAGACCGTATGGGTGTTGTGTTGCAAATCCTCCGGAGTTGGTGACTGATCTCATAGATGCCACGTTGGCCACATGGAACCGGCAGCTCGTACAACAGGTTTTTATGCCTATGGACGCGGAGATCATATTATCTATTCCCTTATGCACACGGAACTTGGCAGATTTCTGGGGTTGGCACTTTGAGCGCCATGGAAACTTCTTAGTCAAAACAGCATACAATATGTTGGTGGCAACCAAGCGGAGGTGAGAAGCATGGCTGCATGAGGAGGTGGGTTCTTCGAGTTCTAATGTTGAGCAAAAATCATGGAAGTTTCTGTGGAAAACAGCCGTACCGGGGAAGGTGAGAATGTTCCTCTGACGACTGTCCAAGCACTCACTGCCGACAGAAGATGTGAGGGCCCATAGAGACATGTCAACCACATCATCGTGCGGTCTTTGCGGAATGCCGGACTCATGGAGACATTCACTTTTGGACTGCACCATGTTGAGGTGCACATGGGCTCTCGCCGACGATGAGCTACTACATAAAATGTCAACCAACACCGAGCCCAGCGCAAAGACGTGGCTATTCAATCTGATGGAAGTGTTGTCCCATGATCAGTATGTGTAGCTATCAGTAACGCTTTGGGCGCTTTGGTCGGCTCGCCGCAAAGCTGTTCACGAAGGAGTCTTCCAGAGTCCTTAGTCCATACATGCATTCATTCACAGCTTCATCAGCGAGCTAAACATGATCAGGGAGAACCAACCGACACATATGCACTTGGGGGCGGATCATGAGCCACCCATCCTCTACGACCTAAAGCACCACCGACTGGTTTTGCGAAAATCCACATTGATGCCGCAGTTCTAAAAGGAAGAGGGGGCTCTGCAGCGACTGTTTGTCGAGACAGCCAAGGCAATTTCCTGGGAAGCTCGTCATTGGTTATACACGGAGTTGATGATCCCTCTACTCTGGAGACCATAGCCTGCAGAGAGGCACTCACTTTGGCACAAGATCTCCAGCTACAACATATGATCATAGCATCAGATACCAAGCAAGTTGTTCAGGAGATAAACACTAGATCCAGAGGTGGGAACGGAGCAATTATTAGTGAGATCAATGTTGGGGACCCAGTAATTTCAAAAAAATTCCTACGCACACGCAAGATCTATCATGGTGATGCATAGCAACGAGAGGGGAAGAGTGTTGTCCATGTACCCTCGTAGACCATAAGCGGAAGCATTATCACAATGCGGTTGATGTAGCCGTACGTCTTCACGATCCGACCGATCCTAGTACCGAAAGTACGGCACCTCCGCGATCTGCACACGTTCGGCTCGGGGACGTCCCTCGTACTCTTGATCCAGTTGAGGTCGGGGGAGAGTTTCGTCAGCACGACGGCGTGGTGGCGGTGATGATGAAGTTACCGGTGCAGGGCTTCGCCTAAGCACTACAACGATATGACCGAGGTGTGTAACTGTGGAGGGGGCACCACACACAGCTAAGAGATTGTCTGTTGTGCCTTTGGGGTGTCCCCTGCCCACATATATAAAGGAGGGAGGAGGAGGAGGAGGCCGGCCCTAGAGGGGGCGCGCCAAGTGTGGGGAGTCCTATGTAACACCCACGATGCGGCTATATCTCCCATGTGTCGGAGCACGACTTAGAGGCATAACCGCATAGTAGGCATGTCGCAAAAGGGGTAATCTTTACACATCCCATGTACTGAATAAGAAAGGGATAAAGAGTTGGCTTACAATCGCCACTTCACACAAGTACAAGTTAAACATACATCATCCAGAGTACAATCAAGGTCCGACTACGGAACCAAAATAAAGAAAGACAACCCCAATTGCTAGATCCCTGATCGTCCCAACTGGGCTCCACTACTGATCAACAGGAAACAAAACAACACAACACACACGATCTTCATCGAGCTCCCACTTGAGCTCAGTTGGGTCACCTGCACTGGTATCGTCGGCACCTGCAACTGTTTGGAAGTATCTATGAGCCACGAGGACTCAGCAATCTCACACCCGCGAGATCAAGACTATTTAAGCTTATGGGTAGGAAAGGGTGAGGTGGAGCTACAACAAGCACTAAGCATATATGGTGGCTAACATACACAAATAAGAGCGAGAAGAGAAGCAACGCACGATCGTGAACTAGAAGTGATCAAGAAGTGATCCTGAATCTACTTACGTTCAAGCATAACACAAGAACCGCGTTCACTTCCCGGACTCCGCCGGAAAGAGACCATCACGGCTACACATGCAGTTGATGCATTTTAATTAAGTTAAGTTTCAAGTTATCTACAACCGGATATTAACAAATTCCCATCTGCCCATAACCGCGGGCACGACTTACGAAAGTCCAAAACCCTGCAGGGTGTCCCAACTTAGCCCATCACAAGCTCTCACGGTCAACGAAGGATATTCCTTCTCCCAGGAAGACCCGATCAGACTCGGAATCCCGGTTACAAAACATTTCGACAATGGTAAAACAAGACCAGCAAAGCCGCCCGGATGTGCCGACAAATCCCGATAGGAGCTGCACATATCTCATTCTCAGGGCACACCGGATGAGCCAGACGTCGGGTTGGCATAGACCCTGGTTGCCCAGGGGGCGCCGGACATCGCTCAGTTTGGACCAACACTTAGAGAAGCACTGGCCCGGGGGTTTAAAATAAAGACGACCCTTGAGTCTGCAGAACCCAAGGGAAAAAGGCTTAGGTGGCAAATGTTAAAACCAAGGTTGGGCCTTGCTGGAGGAGTTTTATTCAAAGCGAACTGTCAAGGGGGTCCCATTCCCCCAACCGCGTAAGGAACGCAAAATCAAGGAACATAATACCGGTATGACAGAAACTAGGGCAGAAGAGTGTAACAAAACACCAGGCATAAGGCCGAGCCTTCCACCCTTTACCAAGTATATAGGTGCATTGAAGTAAACAAGATATAATAATGATATCCCAACAATATCCATGTTCCAACAAGGAACAAACTTCATCTTCACCTGCAACTAGCAACACTATAAGAGGGGCTGAGCAAAGCGGTAACATAGCCAAATAATGGTTTGCTAGGAAAGGTGGGTTAGAGGCTTGACATGGCAATATGGGAGGCATGATATAGCAAGTCGTAGGTATCGCGGCATAGCAATAGAGCGAGCAACTAGCAAGCAAAGATAGAAGTGATTTCGAGGGTATGGTCATCTTGCCTGAGATCCCGCAAGGAAGAAGAACAAGTCCTTGAAGAATACAAACGGACGTAGTCGAACGGATCCTCACAAACGCGACGTTACCGGAACTAACAAGAAGAAGCAACACCGAAAAGAAGCAGGCAACATGGTAAACAACCATGACATAAATATGGCATGATGCACAACCAAGTATGATGCATGTCCGGTTTAATGAAGCATGGCATGGCAAAGTGCACAAACAAAACTACAAGTTAAGTGGAGCTCAATATCCAACGAGTTGCATATTGACGAAACACCACAACAGTTATTTAGTTCACTCTCGTTTATGTACCCAACAATATTAAGTGTTGGTTAGCATGGAAAGGGGTGAAGCATAACAAAACTATACCATCTAAACAATTTAAATGGGGCCGGATATAACAAACAACAAATCCAGTAAATCCCCATATGCATTTAGCAAATTAATGCAAACAACAATTTAAACATGCTTGATGTTGTTATCATGATGCGGATGACATTTGCAAGTTTTATGCAATTTTTATTAGAAGTTGACATGAGTGTGATGAGAGCATTTGTCACTGTGGTAGAAAGAAAGGGGTGCCACGACGACGAAACAAAAATGATGCCGCGGCAACATTCCGATGATCCGGTAGCTCACGGGGATACCGGTGAAAAAGGAAGTGGGTGTGAGTGTGTCATGCAAGAAGATGGGGTGCTCCTGGATACCGGGTTCCCACATGTCAACGGCAAGGCAACGAGGAACTCGCAACGAACAACTCGGACACGGTACAACCACGAGCATCTCATACATCACACAACATTCGTTCACGAGCGTCGTCTCGGTGGTTATACCTTCCAAGGGAGCATTCTCGAGCGGTTTGAGTTCGTAGAGGAAGTAGTCATTCACGGGTCGTTGTGGGAAGTAGTCGTTCATGTCCGTAGATGTTCGGGGTCATGACACGGAACTTGATTTCCACGGGGTCTTCACCAATGGTTGTGGTACATGTTCTGTAGACGTTCGGGCGACGGTAGTGGTACACGTTTTGAAGGTGAACTTGATGAATACGAATCCCTTCGGGGTTGTCATGGTACTAAGGGTCTTCGGACTTGATGGCTCCGAGTCCTCCGGGAGTCGACGGTAGTGTCGTGGTACTTGGCGTCTTGTCGAGTCCCAGCGACGGTGGTCATACACGACGCGTTGTGGAAGTAGTGTACTCGCGGTCTTCGGTGACGGTAGTCATACGTGTATCGACAAGGTACTTGGCGCATCCTTGGTCCTTCGGGTTTCGGTCTTGGCGATTTCGTAGATGGTAGAAGGGGTACTGGATAGTTCTGGCACTTGGCAAAAATCCTGTGACGGTGTATGATGAACTTGGTTCGGGATTTGGCATCGTTCAACAGGGTACTTCTCGGGACAACCGACAAAAAAACAGAGAAGCACAAGGGGCACCGGTCAGGATGGAGCTCAGATCCTTAGCAAGGAAGAGGCGCAGGGGTGAAAGGAGTTGGCGCATGGGAAGGAGTAACAGGGGAAGTGGGCGAGCAGAGTACGGGGTCACCGGAGAAGGGGCTCGCCGGCGGGTGAGGCAAGGTGGCTCCGGCGAGGGCACCAGTGGCCGGGACGGACGAGGCAGTGACGAGGAGGCTGGGGTGCGAAAGACGACATGGAGGAGTAGAAGATGAAGGAGGCGGGAGGCAAGCCACGCATGAGGGAGGAGGTCGAGGCCGGCGCTGCGGCGGCGTCCTGCTGGTCGCCGGAGCAAGCGGTGGCGAGGTGCGGCGCTGGGGCACTCAAGACCGAGCGAAGAGGGCTGCGGGGATGGAGCTCCAACGGCGACAGGGAGGCGCGGCCACGGGATCGAGCGCGGGCGCTCTCCTGGCGCTCGATGTGTGCGTGCGTGCGGTGCTGCGGGAAAGAACGAGGAGATGGGGAATCGGGCGCAGGATGGTTCAGGCGCGGGCGCGAGGGGTTCAGCTCCTCTCTGTGCGGCGGCTCTAGGAGGAAGGGTCGAGGGAGAGAAGCGGGCGCGAGCAAGAGAGAGTGGTGATCGGGCAGGAGAGGGACGACGGGTGTGGCGGTGTTGCCAGGAGGGAGAAGGTGAGATCGAGAGAGAGAGAGAGGTGTTGGCCCCCTGGCGGCTAGGGTTTACCATGGGTCTGCTGGCCCAGGGGAGGTTTGGGCCGGTCTGGGGTGGGGAGGCCCAAGTGGCCAGCTGGGCTCTGCTCTCCCTCTATTTACTCTATTCAAAACATCAGAAAAAGAGAAAGAAAAGGGAAGAAAAGAAAAGGGTAGAGAAAGAGTTTGGGCACGGGGATAAATTTCCCGGACTCGCAAAAATGTGCATGTTCCAAGAAAAATGGAGTGGGCATTTTTGAAAGTTTAAATTCAAACTCATTTGATTTAAAATCAAATGGTTTGAATAGGAAGTGAGTGTTGGGAAGGTCCAAAAATGTTCCGGATTTAGGAGTTGCTCGGGAAAATGAAGAAAAGATATATGGCAAAGTTAGAGGCCAAGAGTTGTGATAACAAAGGCATTGGGATTTTATTTTTGCAAGTGTGTTTATGGGTGATTCCGAAAAAATGGAATATTTAAAATAGCTCCCTAATATCGAGAGGATATGTTATAAAGAGAATCACCATGTGAATTCCCTCGGTTTAAATGGATCAATGATCCATGCCATTTATTTAGTTGAGTTAAAAAAATGACATGATGGCATGATGACATGATGCAATGCAAAAATGCAAAGATGAATGCAACAGACAAAACAAATTACCCGACGAAACTTGGAAAACCAAGGAAGGCATCTGAAGCTCCGGTCTTGGGGTGTTACAACACTCCACCACTACGAGAGGATCTCGTCCCGAGATCTAGGATGGCACCGGAGGGAAAAGGAAGAGGAAGATAAGAGGTAAAACTAAGTTGCTTCTTTGACAAACGCGTGAAACCAAAGAACCTTGATAGGTTAATCAATTTCGAGAAAAGAATACAACAGAGATGAACAAAGTTGAAAACACTCCGTTATAAAAGAGGAACAAGGAAGAACAAATTCGGACTGCACTCCGGTTGAAAAGAGATGCAAGACTTGATAAGGCGAAAAGAACTTGAGCAAAAGGGCACAACACTCCGGTTAAATGGATAGCATGAAAAGAACATGATCCACACCATTCGAGATGATGAGAGAAAAGAGAAACATCACAATGCCTCCGGATGAAGGAATCAAAGGTAGATCGTCGGAACAAAAGAACGGAGAAGAAAAATGAGAATTTCTACCACAATTGAACTTGGAAAGCATCCTTGCAAGAAAGGATTGCATGGGGTTGTTGGGAAATCAACAACGAAACGACTAAGCTTGTAGTGGGCTTATGGAAAACATCTCGAAATTGAGGCGAAATTCTGCCACTAACGGAATCAATAGATTGTATTGATGTCAACAAGGAGACGAGAAAATTATTTCACCGGGAGGATAAATGAATAACTTGGGTCATTTATGAGCATCATAAATAGCAACAATCCTCAGGGAAGGCTTTAGGTGAAACTGTTGGGGAACGTAGTAATTTCAAAAAATTTCCTACGCACACGCAAGATCATGGTGATGCATAGCAACGAGAGGGGAGAGTGTTGTCTACGTACCAACGCAGACCGACTGCGGAAGCGATCACACAACATAGAGGAAGTAGTCGTACGTCTTCCCGATCCGACCGATCCAAGCACCGTTACTCCGGCACCTCCGAGTTCTTAGCACACGTTCAGCTCGATGACGATCCTCGGGCTCCGATCCAGCAAAGCGTCGAGGAAGAGTTCCGTCAGCACGATGGCGTGGTGACGATCTTGATGTACTACCGACGCAGGGCTTCGCCTAAGCACTACAACGGTATGATCGAGGTGGAATTTGGTGGCAGGGGGCACCGCACACGGCTAATGAACGATCTCAAGGATCAACTTGTGTGTCTAGAGGTGCCCCCTGCCCCCGTATATAAAGGATGAGAGGGGGAGGGCTGGCCGGCCAAGCAAGGGAGGCGCAGGAGGAGTCCTACTCCTACCGGGAGTAGGACTCCCCCCTCCAATCCTATTCCAACTAGGACTCCAAGGGGGAAAGAGAGAGAGAGGTGGCCGACCACCTCTCCTAGTCCTAATAGGACTAGGGGAGGGGGGGAGGCGCGCAACCCTCCATGGCAGCCCCTTTCACCTTTCCACTAAGGCCCATGTAGGCCCATTTGGCTCCCGGGGGGTTCCAGTAACCCTCCCGGTAATCCGGTAAAATCCCGATTTCACCCGGAACACTTCCGATGTCCAAACATAGGCTTCCAATATATCAATCTTTATGTCTCGACCATTTCGAGACTCCTCGTCATGTCCGTGATCACATCCGGGACTCCCAACAACCTTCGGTACATCAAAATGCATAAACTCATAATAACTGTCATCGTAACATTAAGCGTGCGGACCCTACGGTTCGAGAACAATGTAGACATGATCGAGACACGTCTCCGGTCAATAACCAATAGCGGGACCTGGATGCCCATATTGGCTCCTACATATTCTACGAAGATCTTTATCGGTCAGACCGCATAACAACATACGTTGTTCCCTTTGTCATCGGTATGTTACTTGCCCGAGATTCGATCGTCGGTATCCAATACCTAGTTCAATCTCGTTACCGGCAAGTCTCTTTACTCGTTCTGTAATACATCATCTCGCAACTAACTCATTAGTTGCAATGCTCGCAAGGCTTGTGTAATGTGCATTACCGAGAGGGCCCAGAGATACCTCTCCGACAATCGGAGTGACAAATCCTAATCTTGAAATACGCCAACCCAACATCTACCATTGGAGACACCTGTAGTACTCCTTTATAATCACCCAGTTATGTTGTGACATTTGGTAGCACCCAAAGTGTTCCTCCGGCAAACGGGAGTTGCATAATCTCATAGTCATAGGAACATGTATAAGTCATGAAGAAAGCAATAGCAACATACTAAACGATCGAGTGCTAAGCTAATGAAATGGGTCATGTCAATCAGATCATTCAACTAATGATGTGACCTCGTTAATCAAATAACAACACATTGTTCATGGTCAGGAAACTTAACCATCTTTGATTAACGAGCTAGTCAAGTAGAGGCATACTAGTGACACTCTGTTTGTCTATGTATTCACACATGTATTATGTTTCCGGTTAATACAATTCTAGCATGAATAATAAACATTTATCATGATGTAATGAAATAAATAATAAATTTATTATTGCCTCTAGGGCATATTTCCTTCAGTCTCCCACTTGCACTAGAGTCAATAATCTAGATCACATCACCATGTGATTAACATCGATAGTTCACATCATCATGTGATTAACACCCATAGTTCACATTGCACTATGCGACCAATACCCAAAGGGTTTACTAGATTCAGTAATATAGTTCACATCGCTATGTGATTAACACCCAAAGAGTACTAAGGTGTGATCATGTTTTGCTTGTGAGAGAATCTTAGTCAACGGGTCTGCCACATTCAGATCCACATGTATTTTGCAAATTTTTATGTCAACAATGCTCTGCATGGAGCTACTCTAGCTAATTGCTCCCACTTTCAATATGTATCTAGACCGAGATTTAGAGTCATCTAGATTAGTGTCAAAACTTGCATCGGCGTAACCCTTTATGACGAACCTTTTGCTAAATCAGTGCAGGGTATACAATAGATCTGGTATACAGCATGACATACTTTATAGAACCTATGGCCAAGGCATAGGGAATAACTTTCATTCTCTTTCTATCTTCTGCCGTGGTCGGGCTTTGAGTCTTACTCAACTTCACACCTTGTAATACAGGCAAGAACTCTTTCTTTGACTGCTCCATTTTGAACTACTTCAAAATCTTGTCAAGGTATGTACTCATTGAAAAACACTTATCAAGCATCTTGATCTATCTTTATAGATCTTAAAGCTCAATATGTAAGCAGCTTCACCGAAGTCTTTCTTTGAAAAACTCCTTTCAAACACTCCTTTATGCTTTACAGAATAATTCTACATTATTTCCGATCAACAATATGTCATTCACATATACTTATCAGAAATGCTGTAGTGCTCCCACTCACTTTCTTGTAAATACAAGCTTCACCACAAGTCTGTATAAAACTATATCCTTTGATCAACTTATCAAAGCGTATATTCCGACTCCGAGATGCTTGCACCAGTCCATAGATGGATCGCTGGAGTTTGCATATTTTGTTAGCACCTTTAGGATTGACAAAACCTTCTGGTTGCATCGTATACAACTCTTCTTTAGTAAATCCATTAAGGAATGCAGTTTTGTTTATCCATTTGCCAGATTTCATAAAATGCGGCAATTGCTAACATGATTCGGACAGACTTTAAGCATAGATACGAGTGAGAAAATCTCATCGTAGTCAACACCTTGAACTTGTCGAAAACCTTTTGCGACAATTCTAGCTTTGTAGATAGTAACACTACTATCAGCGTCCGTCTTCCTCTTGAAGATCCATTTATTTTCTATGTCTTGCCGATCATCGGGCAAGTCACCCAAAGTCCACACTTTGTTCTCATACATGGATCCCATCTCAGATTTCATGGCCTCAAGCCATTTCTCGGAATTTGGGCTCATCATTGCTTCCTCATAGTTCGTAGGTTCGTCATGGTCAAGTAACATGACCTCCAGAACAGGATTACCGTACCACTATGGTGCGGATCTCACTCTGGATTACCTACGAGATTCGGTAGTAACTTGATCTGAAGTTACATGATCATCATCATTAGCTTCCTCACTAATTGGTGTAGTAGTCACAGGAACATATTTCTATGATGAACTATTTTCCAATAAGGGAGAAGGTACAATTACCTTATCAAGTTTTCTACTTTCCTCCCACTCACTTCTTTCGAGAGAAATTCCTTCTCTAGAAAGGATCCATTCTTAGCAACGAATGTCTTGCCTTCGGATCTGTGATAGAAGGTGTACCCAACTGTCTCCTTTGGGTATCCTATGAAGACATATTTCTCCGATTTGAGTTTGAGCTTATCGAGATGAAACTTTTTCACATAAGCATCGCAACTCTAAACTTTAAGAAACGACAGCTTAGGTTTCTTGCCAAACCATAGTTCACACGGTGTCGTCTCAACGGATTTAGATGGTGCCCTATTTAACGTGAATGCAGCTGTCTCTAATGCATAACCCCAAAACGATAGTGGTAGATCGGTAAGATACATCATAGATTGTACTATATCCAATAAAGTACGGTTATGACGTTCGGACACACCATTATGCTATGGTGTTCCAGGTGGCGTGCGTAGTGAAACTATTTCACATTTTTTAACTGAAGACCAAACTCGTAACTCAAATATTTTACCTCTGCGATCATATCATAGAAACTTTTATTTTCTTGTCACAATGATTTTCCACTTCACTCTGAAATTCTTTGAACTGTTCAAATGTTTCAGACTTATGTTTCATCAAGTAGATATACTTATATATGCTCAAATCATCTGTGAAGATCAGAAAATAATGATACCTATCGCGAGCCTCAATATTCATCGGACCACATACATCAGTATGTATGATTTCCAACAAATCTGTTGCTCGCTCCATTGTTCCGAAGCACAGAGTCTTAGTCATCTTGCCCATGAGGCATGGTTCGCAAGCATCAACTGATTCATAATCAAGTGATTCCAAAAGCCCATCAGCATGGAGTTTCTTCATGCGCTTTACACCAATATGACCTAAACGGCAGTGCTACAAATAAGTTGCACTATCATTATTAACTTTGTATCTTTTGGTTTCAATATTATGATTATGTGTATCACTACGATCGAGATCCAACGAACTATTTTCATTGGTGTGTAACTATATAAGGTTTTATTCATGTAAACAGAACAACAATTTATTCTCTTACTTAAATGAGTAACCGTATTACAATAAACATGATCAAATCATATTCATGCTCAACGCAAACACCAAATAACACTTATTTAGGTTCAACACTAATCCCAAAATTATAGGGAGTGTGCGATGATGATCATATCAATCTTGGAACCACTTCCAACACACATCGTCACTTCACCCTTAACTAGTCTCTATTTATTCTGCAACTCCCGTTTCGAGTTACTAATCTTAGCAACTGAACTAGTATCAAATACTGAGGGTTTGCTATAAACACTAGTAAAGTACACATCAACAACATGTATATCAGATATACTTATGTTCACTTTGCCATCCTTCTTATCCGCCAATCACTTGGGGTAGTTCCGCTTCCAGTGACCAGTCCCTTTGCAGTAGAAGCACTCAGTCTCAGGCTTAGGTCCAGACTTGGGCTTCTTCACTTGAGCAGCAACTTTGCTTGCTGTTCTTTTTGAAGTTCCCCTTCTTCCCTCTGCCCTTTTCTTGAAACCAGTGGTCTTGTCTACCATCAACACTTGATGTTTTTCTTGATTTCTACCTTCATCGATTTCATCATCATGAAAAGCTTGGGAGTTGTTTCCTTTATCCCTTG
Source organism: Triticum monococcum (assembly GCA_034509565.1). NCBI lineage: Eukaryota > Viridiplantae > Streptophyta > Magnoliopsida > Poales > Poaceae > Triticum > Triticum monococcum. Next base: position 127,830,503 of record CM067841.1, on the reverse strand, counting down.
CATATTATAGTTCATCATGAAGTTCTACTAACTTGGTGATGGTGACTAGAGAATTCTGTCAATCACTATCTTATCTGGAAGATTAACTCCCACTTGATTCAAGCAATTGTAGTACTCAGACAATCTGAGCACATGCTCACTAGTTGAGTGATTCTCCTCCATCTTTTAGCTATAGAACTTGTTGGAGACTTCATATCTCTCAACTCGGGTATTTGCTTGAAATATTAACTTCAACTCCTGGAACATCTCATATGCTCCATGACGTTCAAAACGTCTTTGAAGTCCCGATTCTAAGCCATTAAGCATGGTGCACTAGACTATCAAGTAGTCATCATATTGAGCTAGCCAAACGTTCATAACGTCTGCATCTGCTCCTGCAATAGGTCTGTCACCTAGCGGTGCATGAAGGACATAATTCTTCTGTGCAGCAATGAGGATAAACCTCAGATCACGGATCCAATCCGCATCATTGCTACTAACATCTTTCAACACAATTTTCTCTAGGAACATATCAAAAATAAACAGAGGGAAGCAACAACGCGAGCTATTGATCTACAACATAATTTGCAAAATACTACCAGGACTAAGTTCATGATAAATTTAAGTTCAATTTAATCATATTACTTAAGAACTCCCACTTAGATGGACATCCCTCTAATCCTCTAAGTGATCACGTGATCCAAATCAACTAAACCATGTCCGATCATCACGTGAGATGGAGTAGTTTCATTGGTGAACATCACTATGTTGATCATATCTACTATATGATTCACGCTCGACCTTTCGGTCTCCGTGTTCCGAGGCCATATCTGTATATGCTTGGCTCGTCAAGTATAACCTGAGTATTCCGCGTGTGCAACTGTTTTGCACCCGTTGTATTTGAACGTAGAGCCTATCACACCCGATCATCACGTGGTGTCTCAGCACGAAGAAATTTCGCAACGGTGCATACTCAGGGAGAACACTTCTTGATAATTAGTGAGAGATCATCTTAAAATGCTACCGTCAAACTAAGCAAAATAAGATGTATAAAAGATAAACATCATATGCAATCAAAATATGTGACATGATATGGCCATCATCATCTTGCTTCTTTCATCTCCATCTCCAAAGTACTGTCATGATCTATATCGTCACTGGCATGACACCATGATCTCCATCATCTTGATCTATATCAATGTGTCGTCACGTGGTCGTCTCACCAACACTTGCTCTTGCAACTATTGCTATCGCATAGCGATAAAGTAAAGCAATTATTGGGCGCTTGCATCTTATGCAATAGACAGACAACCATAAGGCTTTTGCCAGTTGCCGATAAGTTCAACAAAACATGATCATCTTATACAACAACTTATAACTCATCACGTTTTGACCATATCACATCACAACATGCCCTGCAAAAACAAGTTAGACGTCCTCTACTTTGTTGTTGCAAATTTTACGTGGCTGCTACGGGCTTAAGCAAGAACCAATCTCACCTACGCATCAAAACCACAACGATAGTTTGTCAAATAGACTCCGTTTTAACCTTCGCAAGGACCGGGCGTAGCCACACTCGGTTCAACTAAAGTTGGAGAAACAGTCACCCGCAAGTCACCTATGTGCAAAGCACGTCGGGGAAACCGGTCTCGCGTAAGCGTACGCGTAATGTCGCTCCGGGCCGCTTCATCCAACAATACCGCCGAACCAAACTATGACATGCTGGTAGGCAGTATGACTTATATCGCCCACAACTCACTTGTGTTCTACTCGTGCAAATAACATAAAACCATAAAACCTAGGCTCGGATGCCACTGTTGGGGAACGTAGTAATTTCAAAAATTTTCCTACGCACACGCAAGATCATGGTGATGCATAGCAACGAGAGGGGAGAGTGTTGTCTACGTACCAACGCAGACCGACTGCGGAAGTGATCACACAACGTAGAGGAAGTAGTCGTACGTCTTCCCGATCCGACCGATCCAAGCACCGTTACTCCGGCACCTCCGAGTTCTTAGCACACGTTCAGCTCGATGACGATCCTCGGGCTCTGATCCAGCAAAGCGTCGAGGAAGAGTTCCGTCAGCACGACGGCGTGGTGACGATCTTGATGTACTACCGACGCAGGGCTTCGCCTAAGCACTACAACGGTATGATCGAGGTGGAATTTGGTGGCAGGGGGCACCGCACACGGCTAAGGAACGATCTCAAGGATCAACTTGTGTGTCTAGAGGTGCCCCCTGCCCCCGTATATAAAGGATGAGAGGGGGAGGGCTGGCCGGCCAAGCAAGGGAGGCGCAGGAGGAGTCCTACTCCTACCGGGAGTAGGACTCCCCCCTCCAATCCTATTCCAACTAGGACTCCAAGGGGGAAAGAGAGAGATAGGTGGCCGGCCACCTCTCCTAGTCCTAATAGGACTAGGGGAGGGGGGGAGGCGCGCAGCCCTCCATGGCAGCCCCTTTCACCTTTCCACTAAGGCCCATGTAGGCCCATTTGGCTCCCCGGGGGTTCCGGTAACCCTCCCGGTAATCCGGTAAAATCCCGATTTCACCCGGAACACTTCCGATGTCCAAACATAGGCTTCCAATATATCAATCTTTATGTCTCGACCATTTCGAGACTCCTCGTCATGTCCGTGATCACATCCGGGACTCCCAACAACCTTCGGTACATCAAAATGCATAAACTCATAATAACTGTCATCGTAACGTTAAGCGTGCGGACCCTACGGTTCGAGAACAATGTAGACATGACCAAGACATGTCTCCGGTCAATAACCAATAGCGGGACCTGGATGCCCATATTGGCTCCTACATATTCTATGAAGATCTTTATCGGTCAGACCGCATAACAACATACGTTGTTCCCTTTGTCATCGGTATGTTACTTGCCCGAGATTCGATCGTCGGTATCCAATACCTAGTTCAATCTCGTTACCGGCAAGTCTCTTTACTCGTTCTGTAATACATCATCTCGCAACTAACTCATTAGTTGCAATGCTTGCAAGGCTTGTGTAATGTGCATTACCGAGAGGGCCCAGAGATACCTCTCCGACAATCGGAGTGACAAATCCTAATCTTGAAATACGCCAACCCAACATCTACCATTGGAGACACCTGTAGTACTCCTTTATAATCACCCAGTTACGTTGTGACGTTTGGTAGCACCCAAAGTGTTCCTCCGGCAAATGGGAGTTGCATAATCTCATAGTCATAGGAACATGTATAAGTCATGAAGAAAGCAATAGCAACATACTAAACGATCGAGTGCTAAGCTAATGAAATGGGTCATGTCAATCAGATCATTCAACTAATGATGTGACCTCATTAATCAAATAAAAACACATTGTTCATGGTCAGGAAACTTAACCATCTTTGATTAACGAGCTAGTCAAGTAGAGGCATACTAGTGACACTCTGTTTGTCTATGTATTCACACATGTATTATGTTTCCGGTTAATACAATTCTAGCATGAATAATAAACATTTATCATGATGTAATGAAATAAATAATAACTTTATTATTGCCTCTGGGGCATATTTCCTTCAAAAACATGACACAAGATAACTCCAACAAAGAGATTGGTGGATTTAAAATATCTCATTCTTGACAACATGTGAATCATGAAACACGAGCTCAAATTTTCAAGAATGACATAACACCAGCTCAAAAGATAAGGGAGAAACAATTGCACTCCAGATTGCAAGATGAAGAATGCTTGAGCTCCTCTGAAAAGAATCTTGATGAACACTTCGAGAAGGGATTAAATCCTTGATGAGCCGTCATGCAGAGTCTCCATGAAGAACTCCGGTCATAAAAGGATGATATAAGGAAATTGAAGTTGAAAAACACAAGGTGAATCCTTGCAATGATTTAGATGAATCTTCGTGGTGATATAATAGAGAGAGCTTGGAACTCCAGGAAAAGAAAAGATGAAACAATAGAATCTGAGAATTTTGATGAACCTCTGGAATAAGGAATTGAATTCACTCGATGAAACAAGAATAAGAATTACCTTATGCTTATCCTTCACCAATTTAAATTGATGACAAGCAGCGGATTTGGCATACTATTTATTCCCGTTGAAAAGGATTGAAGAGAGATATAGTGCAGACTTGAATAAGGTCTTCGACGAACCACCGGTAGGATTGAAAATGAACGAAAAAAGATAAGGAAACACTGGGAAGAATTAGAGAACGAATGAAGATACTTGTGGGAATTTAGATACATGAGAACGAAGAGATCATGATCTGATTAGAGAAAACTTGAACGATGCACCGGTAAGATTTGTAGAACGAGAGCTGAAGGCTGGAATGAATAAATCTTCTGAAATGATAGCCTCCGGAGAATCAAACTGATAGAGGAATCTTGAATTGCTCTGGATGGGTGAAAAGAATTCTCGCAATCGAAAACAATTATGAGAGGATGGCATCAAGCTTGAATTACGAATCTTTTAAGAGAACGGGCAAGGATTTAAGAGGAACTCTTCTTCGGTCGTCAAATGCACAGAATGACGATGAGAAAGACCACCATGAATTGTTGAGACACTCCGGAATAATGAAGAATATAACTGTTGAATCAACAATGAAAAGAATTTGAAAGATCTTGGAGAACGGCATTTGACTGATGATAATTCATTCTTACGTTAAACTTTGAGAAAATTTGAGGATAGCTCCAGGAAAATTAGACGAGTCAGGTAAGATCCTGGGAAAAGACCTATGGGTTAGGGCCCACTCAAAAGATACACCATTGAACAATTTAAAAGAGAGATTGCACCAGTTGAATTAAATAGCTTGAATGAGATAACAACCTCGAAATAGCTTGAATGGATTAAGAGTGGAAACACGAATCTTCGAGATATCTTCAGCACTCCCGAACAAATGAATAGCGAGAGGTGAAAAATTAAGAGGTGCAACGGCATGGAAAAGCATTTGAAACAAGGAAAAGAATACGATCAACCCTGAAAGGCTTGAGTTGGAACCACCGGAGAAGGAAAAGAACGAAGAATGATGAACTTGAAGCTCCATTAGAATCTTCCTGAGAATCACCGGATAAGAACACTGAAAAAGAGGAGTAAAGAGGCTTCACATCCATAAGATGGCTACTTGATAAAGAAATCCGAGTCCTTGAAGAAAAGGGTGGGAGGGCGGGAAAAACAAAGGCAACTTGGGATGGATGAGACAAACACCGTCGAGAAAACTAAGATTGGATCTTGCGGATGTTGAAAATGATCGGATCCCCTTGAAGAGGAACACGCCGGTTGAAAAGGATTGACATGACAATCTTGATTATCATGAAGGATTAGTATTCACATAGAAATATGAGAACACCGCTTAGGTAAGGTATGGAATCAACACTTGACATTGAAGCAACTCGAATACCACAACTCAAAACAAAACAAAGGATTGGCTTGCAGAATAAGCCGGAAACAAACATATGACATATCCCATATCATATCAATTGTCTTTTGGAAAGATATTCTAGGAGCTACTTGAATTCCCACTTATAAACTCCCGAAACCTTCTGGTTCTGCAATCGGGTGTTGGGGATACAGGGGAAGCATAATATCTCACCCAAAACTAGCAAATCCTACATCCGGCTGTATCCATCCTTCAACACATAACCAAGAAACCTTCGGAAATCATTTACCTCAACCTTCGAAAAGCATCCGTTATACGAGTTATGGCAATACTCCCGAACTCCCGCCCCAGTACTGGGTGGCGTCGAGGTTATCTCACCAACAACTGCATAAAAGAGATTTTCGATGTCGGCGAACTCGGGTATTCCAGAACTGCAACGATAAAATTGTGACGACAACACCTCGGAGCTCAACTCCCCGGGACACTGCCACAACCCTAAATGTCAGGAGGCACCAAGAACAATGTTCTCATCACAAAACCATCGGAACAATTCCAAGATACCCGCGTGATCCTAAAAAACAATTTTGTGAAATTTGAGAAGAGAAGAGTCAAAACTCAACGTCAGGAGGCCTCACCAGAGCGACGAAGGGACTGAGGAGTAAAAAGAATCCTACTCTCCGATATATATAATCCTAAGACTCAAAACATTTTTTTCTAGACTCAACAACGCCATCGATTCGATCAAGCAGGGGCTCCTAAGTCGGGGAAGGCTCAGATTACCAACTTGTAACACCCACGATGCGGCTATATCTCCCATGTGTCGGAGCACGACTTAGAGGCATAACCGCATAGTGGGCATGTCGCAAAAGGGGTAATCTTTACACATCCCATGTACTGAATAAGAAAGGGACAAAGAGTTGGCTTACAATCGCCACTTCACACAAATACAAGTTAAACATACATCATCCAGAGTACATTCAAGGTCCGACTACGGAACCAAAATAAAGAAAGACAACCCCAATTTCTAGATCCCCGATCGTCCCAACTAGGCTCCACTACTGATCAACATGAAACGAAACAACACAAAGAACACGATCTTCATCGAGCTCCCACTTGAGCTCAGTTGGGTCACTTGCACTGGTATCGTCGGCACTTGCAACTGTTTGGAAGTATCTGTGAGCCACGAGGACTCAGCAATCTCACACCCGCGAGATCAAGAGTATTTAAGCTTATGGGTAGGAAAGGGTAGTGAGGTGGAGCTGCAACAAGCACTAAGCATATATGGTGGCTAACATATGCAAATAAGAGCGAGAAGAGAAGCAACGCACGGTCGTGAACTAGAAGTGATCCTAAATCTACTTACGTTCAAGCATAACACAAGAACCGTGTTCACTTCCCGGACTTCGCTGGAAAGAGACCATCACGGCTACACACGCAGTTGATGCATTTTAATTAAGTTAAGTTTCAAGTTATCTACAACCAGATATTAACAAATTCCCATATGCCCACAACCACGGGCATGGCTTTCGAAAGTCCAAAACCCCGCAAGGGTGTCCCAACTTAGCCCATCACAAGCTCTCATGGTCAACGAAGGATATTCCTTCTCCCAGGAAGACCCGATCAGACTCAGAATCCCGGTTACAAGACATTTCGACAATGGTAAAACAAGACCAGCAAAGCCGCCCGGATGTGCCGACAAATCCCGATAGGAGCTGCACATATCTCGTTCTCAGGGCACACCAGATGAGCCAGACGTCGGGTTGGCATAGACCCTGGTTGCCCAGGGGGCGCCAGACATCACTCAGGTTGGACCAACACTTAGAGAAGCACTGGCCCGGGGGTTTAAAATAAAGATGACCCTTGAGTCTGCAGAACCCAAGGGAAAAAGGCTTAGGTGGCAAATGTTAAAACCAAGGTTGGGCCTTGCTGGAGGAGTTTTATTCAAAGCGAACTATCAAGGGGTCCCATTCCCCCAACCGCATAAGCAACACAAAATCAAGGAACATAATACCGGTATGACGGAAACTAGGGTGGCAAGAGCGGAACAAAACACCAGGCATAAGGCCGAGTCTTCCACCCTTTACCAAGTATATAGGTGCATTAAAGTAAACAAGATATAATAATGATACCCCAACAATATCCATGTTCCAACAAGGAACAAACTTCATCTTCACCTGCAACTAGCAACGCTATAAGAGGGGCTGAGCAAAGCGGTAACATAGCCAAATAACGGTTTGCTAGGAAAGGTGGGTTAGAGGCTTGACATGGCAATATGTGCCAAGTGCTTAAACTTGAAGAACAACTATTCTCATTTAAGATTCCATTGCAATCGTGCATACTGCTTTGCTCTTGTATCGCTGTATTTACTCATACAAACTTATTTTTAAATTGAACAATCCAATGGAAACTCCAATGGCACAACAGGTATTTTTACGCATGTTTCTTTAACAGGTTTGCTTTTATAAATAGCTCTGTTGATTTCAATTTCAATTGTGTATACAGTTGACTTCTCATATCATGCACATTACTAGCATCATACAGGGCCAATACTGTTGTTCTACATGTAGACCCGTGGTACCCATCTGAAATCTTGTTGTGCCATTTAGTTTCCCATGCTTTGTATTTTTCAGTGCTGCTTTGTCTTGAACTGATATGATTTGAACCGTGTCTCTATTTTGATTTGGCAAGACAATGCAGTGACCATAGGACATAGATATATGTTTATTTGATGCTTTTATAATGTACTACTTGGCAATAGAAGACTTGGTAGTTTAATCTTGTCCACCTTACTAATGAACTGGTTCACCGAAATGAGTTTCATATACTAGTACATGCTAAACTTATTATGTGTCTACTTGTTTCTTCTTTTAGAATGCTGACAGAATATTGGGGAAGAGTGCCTTATTAAGCAATGATAAAGGAAGTAATGAAGATAAGGTTCAGGATCATGAGACAGCCTTGTTAGTCTCCGGCAAAGCTGATAAAACAGCTAAGGAAAACTATCTTGAAGACAGTGAGGCGACCCCAAAGTCTTGTCTTGGCTTACTGTTCGAGTTACTGGCCACTACCGCTTGCACAAGTTATTCAAACTCACTGTCTGAATCAGTTCGGTTTCTTGAGTCTCAACTACAAGCTGAAAGACATCGATCATCTGTGCTGCGACAAGAAGCGGAAGGACCGCGGAAGTCCCTGGAGAATTCGGATGCATACTTTCTGGTGCAACAACAAGCGTTGGAGGATTTTATCGCCAAACAGGACAAAGCTAATAAGCTTGCTAAGGTTACCGCCAGCACGGTGGATACCCAGCATAACGTTTCTTGAGCTCTTCTGAAGTTGTTTCATTTATGGACTTGTTTTGCTGCCACGTTTATTTGCACTGGTGGCCAATTTTGACGGCTAGTGTATGTAATATGCTGCTTTGTTCCCTATATTTGCACTGGTGGCGAACTTTGATGCCCAGTGGATGTAATATGTGTAATAGATGTAATAGGCTAGTGTTAGTTGCCTGCTTATTTATTTCCTTATTGTCTTGTTTAGTTGTTTGCTTGTAGTCACTGTAGTTCTTTTTCCATGTTTTTCTAGTGGCCACAATAACCTATTTTTGGTAACTAGGCCACAATAATCATGGCAACACACGGACTGTTGTAACCATGCACTACCAGGGAAAACCTTATACACAGAATCTTAGCAGCGCCGCGGTACAAAAAGAGGCGCTACTGCTAATTAGCAGTAGCGCGGGTCAAAAACAATCACTACTGATACACAGTTAGGAGTAGCGCGTGCTGGCGGAACCGCGCTGCTACAAATATCGACCGACAATACCCACCAACCTAAGTTTAGCAGCAGCGCGGTGATACGTCTCCAACGTATCTTTAATTTTTTATTGTTCCATGCTATTATATTATCCGTTTTGGATGTTTAATGGGCTTTATTATACACTTATATATTATTTTTGGGACTAACCTACTAACCAAAGGACAAGTGCAAATTGCTGTTTTTTTTGCCTATTTCAGTATTTCGCAGAAAAGGAATATCAAACGGAATGAAACCTTCGGGAGAGTGATTTTTGGAACAAACGTGATCCAGAGGACTTGGAGTGGATGTCAAGAAAGAAGCGAGGAGGCCACGAGGCAGGGAGGTGCGCCTGCCCCCTGGGCGCGCCCCCACCCTCATGGGCCCCTCGCAGCTCCACCAACCTACTTCTTCCTCCTATATATACCCATATACCCCAAAAACATCCAGGAGCACCATGAAACCCTATTTCCACCGCCGCAACCTTCTGTACCCGTGAGATCCCATCTTGGGGCCTTTTCCGGAGCTTCGCCGGAGGATGAATCTGTCACGGAGGGCTTCTACATCAACACCATAGCCCCTCCGATGATGTGTGAGTAGTTTACCACAGACCTTCGGGTCCATAGTTATTAGCTAGATGGCTTCTTCTTTCTCTTTGGATCTCAATACAAAGTTCTCCTTGATCTTGGAGATCTATTTGATGTAACTCTATTTGCGGTGTGTTTGTCGACATCCGATGAATTGTGGGTTTATGATCAAGTTTATCTATGAACAATATTTGAATATCCTCTGAATTCTTTTATGTATGATTGGTTATCTTTGCAAGTCTCTTTGAATTATCAGTTTGATTTGGCCTACTAGATTGATCTTTCTTCAATGGGAGAAGTGCTTAGCTTTGGGTTCAATCTTGCCGCGTCCTTTCCCAGTGACAACAGGGGCAACAAGGCATGTATTGTATTGTTGCCATCGAGGATAAAAAGATGGGGTTTATATCATATTGCTTGAGTTTATCCCTCTTGTTGGTGTCAAAACCGGCGGATCTCGGGTAGGGGGCCCCGAACTGTGCGTCTAGGCGGATGGTAACAGGAGGCAAGGGACACAATGTTTTACCCAGGTTCGGGCCCTCTTGATGGAGCTAAAACCCTACGTCCTGCTTGATTGATATTGATGATATGGGTAGTACAAGAGTAGATCTACCACGAGATCAAGGAGGCTAAACCCTAGAAGCTAGCCTATGGTATGATTGTCTGTCCCTACGGACTAAAACCCTCCGGTTTATATAGACACCGGAGAGGGCTAGGGTTACACAAAGTCAGTTACAATGGTAGGAGATCTACATATCCGTATCGCCAAGCTTGCCTTCCACGCCAAGGAAAGTCCCTTCCGGACACATGACGAAGTCTTCAATCTTGTATCTTCATAGCCCAGGAGTCCGGCCGAAGGTATAGTCCGGCTATCCGGACACCCCCTAATCCGGGACTCCCTCAGTAGCCCCTAAACCAGGCTTCAATGACGACGAGTCTGGCGCGCAGATTGTCTTCGGCATTGCAAGGCGGGTTCCTCCTCCAAGTACTTCATAGAAGATTTTGAACACAAAGGTAGTGTCCGGCTCTGCAAAATAAGTTTCCACATATTGCCATAGAGAGAATAATATTTACACAAATCTAATCTGCTGACGTATTCCGTAGCGTGACATCACACCACGGCCATGTCTTTATTCAAATCGTTTTACCATCCCACCTCAGCGCGTTTAGCGAGGCGGTTTCCTTGGCACGTCTTGTCAAAGCAGAGATCATGTCCCCTTATTCCGGGATTCTCGTCAATACGAGCGTGGGTAACCCAACCGCACCTGTTGGTATGTTTTCTCGATCAAAGGCGAGTCCCAAATGGTCATAGGGAGGGCCCTTGGTATTCAACCTCTTATAAAGAGACCAAGGCCTTACTCCTTTCTTTCAATCTCAAACGAGTTCGCCCTTCGCCTCGAGTTCCAACACCCAAGGCTCCAGATTTCAGGCGCTTCGGACCTTCGACAATGTCCGGTTCCGACCTTCGAGGCCGATGGATGCCCTCCTCCGTCACGGAGGAGGACGTGCTGAAGTTGAGAGAGGCCAGGCTCTTGACCGGCGAAATCTGGCATAGGCTGCCTGCTCAAGGGCAGGTCATTCCCACTCCCAAGCCTGGTGAGAGTGTGGTGTTCATGTCTCACTTCCTTCGGGGGCTAGGCTTCCCGACGGATCCCTTCATGAGGGGGCTCATGTATTATTATGGGCTGGAATTTCATGACTTAGCCCCGGAGTCCATCCTCCATATTTCCTCATTCATCGTCGTGTGTGAAGCCTTCCTCCGTATTACTCCTCACTTCGGACTATGGCTCAAGACCTTCAAAGTAGAGCCGAAGATGATCGAGGGACGGCACGCGGAGTGCGGAGGTGCTTTTATAAGCAAGAATGCTGGTACTCCATGGCCCGAGGGCTCTTTTCTAGAGGAGTCCAGCTTATGGCAACAAGAGTGGTTTTATATCACCGCTCCCAGGAGCACCAAGTGGGTGGCGCCACCTGCCTTTCGCTCGGGTCCCCCACCACAGCTAGTGTCATGGGTCAATAAAGGAATGGACTGGGGTCCATCCAAGGGCGTGCCCTTGTTGCAGGGCCGCATTTGAGATCTCCTAGAAAGAGATATTAGTCTGGTGGCGGTGACACAGGTTATGCTGATTCGCCAAGCTCTGCCCTGCAAACGTCGCCCCCTCCGCCTATGGGAGTTCAATCCGGAGGGACCACGAGCTCTTCAACATTTTATGGGCGCGACGCCCGTGGAGATGTACAAATTGTTCTTCGGATCATAAGCAATGTGTCCGTACTTGACCGAGGACGCAGGTCTGAGCTGCAACCGCCCGGATACTCAAGTAAGTAGCCCTGTGCCCGGACTCGCAATCCGCATATTTATAAAATTGCCCTTAAAAGAGCTGTCCTTTAAACAGGAGTGGATAGAGAAAGCAAAGCTAATCAGGTGTCCGGCCCCCCTCCCCGAGACCATGCCGGGTCCCGTGCTAGTCAAGATGTTGGAGGTTGTGCCTTCGGAGGAAAGCGAGGGAGGGGACAAGGAAGCTACGGCCTCCTCGAAGGAGGCTGTTCGGAAGGGAGGAATTGAAAATTCCTCTCCCCAGGGGTAGAAGAGGACCGCCTCGGAAGACCCGGAGACCATGGCCTCAAAGCGGGGGAAGAAATCTTCGCCAGAGGGTCCTGTCCTGGGGGATACTTCAGCCGAATTATGCCCTCAAGGGGATCAGCCCTCCACCGAGCCGTAAGTAGAGAGGAGTTTTCGTTTTAGGAAATGAGAGAAATCATTGCTTTATATCTGAGAAAAGTAATCGAAAATTTACCTTGTAGCTCGGACCTTAGCCCTTCTCAACAGAGCTCGTCTTTGGGTGATCTTCTTCCGGAGATGATGGAGAGCGGAACGCCTCCCCCTGCCATACCGCCTTGCGAGGCGGGTGACCCTGAGGTATCGTCGCGGAGGGTTTCTCCGAATCTGGCAGGGCCGGAAGGTAGTCATATGCCCCCCAAAGCCCTCCATGTTCGGCCTTCGAGTAGGGCCATAGGACGAGTCCGGCACCGTCTGGTGCGCGGTCGGAGGAGCTGAAGGATCTGCTAGGGCGAGCATCTATCTCAGAGGAGCACCGTGCATTGATGGGTACGGTGATTGAGAGGATTTCATCCGCGGAGAGCGGATTGCATGAGGCCGTCATGAGTTTACTGACGGGTTTTGAGGTACGTGAGATAATGTACCCCTTTTGGACAGTTGCGCATAAATAAGATGCGCCCTGTGTAGATAGTAGCCCCTGAGACTCTGTGCGTTGTCAAAAGTGACGGCGCGCAGAGGATCATAATCCCAGGTCTAATATGCCGCCTTCATACGTAGGTCGCGAAGTGTCGGGTGGCCAGCCGGACTAATGAATTTGCCGAGCTAAAGCGGCAACTTGACGTGGCAGATGCCGACATCGTGCTTGTCAACAAGCAGCTTGACGAGGCACAAGGTATGTAATTACTCCGGCGGCACCTGGTAAGAGGAGCTTTATGCCAGTATCTTACAATGTGTGCGCTTGATGCAGATGGTGCTGCTGCCATGGAGAATCTTCGGGCGGAACTTGCCCGAGCCAAGGAGCAAGCCAGAAAAAGTGATGCGACTGCCGGAAAGGCAATTGAAGAGCTGAAAGCCGAACAGGCTGCTCACTGCCGAAGCAAGAAGGAAATGGCCGAGATGGCTGTGAAGCTGAAGAGCGCTACTGACTGTTGCAAGCTTCTTGAAAAATAAGATCAGGCGGAACAGACGGACCTGGAGAAGGCCGTTGCCGATGCCAAGGATGCTCGCTCTGCGATGAGAGCTATGAAGGAGGAGCTGCGTCAGGCCGGACAGATCACGGCTGGAAAGCCCTTTATGCTGCGGAGGAAGTTCTGTGATCCTAAACATGCTCCGTTAAACCGGATGTGGAGTACGATGGACACCTATCTGGATTTGGCAGTGAGTGCCGCAGATGCGGCCAAACACTTCCGAGATCAAGAAGATCGCGAAGTGGAAAAGCTCTTTTGGTCGCAGTTCCACAATCCAGAGCATCCACTGTCATTAGCCGATCGTTTGGCCGAATGGGCCGAGCTGAATAGGTTGTCCGGACTCGCCATGAAGTATGTCATGAGTCATCTGTGGCCAGAGAGGCCAGAGCCGAAAAGTTATTTCAACTTGGTGCAACAGTTCCTTGGTGTTGTGCCACATATCGATGCGATGAAGAGGTCAGCATGCATAGAGGGTGCGCGGATGGCTCTTGCCCTTGTCAAGACATACTGGGCGGAAATGGAGGCCACCGCTGTTGCATCCCCAGACTCGGATGGAACCCGAGTACCTGCCGAGCACTATTTTCAGGAAGTTCTGCAAGGCGCTCGTTTAATAGAGACGCAGTGCTCGAAGGATACTATATTCGAATAGCATATATCATTGTAAAACAATATTTTGATAAATTGTAGAAGCTTTTTATACTTGTGCCTGCAAGTATTATAATACCTCCTGTGCGGCCGTTTAACATATATGTATATATAATCTGAAAGATGGCAGTCGTCGGCTTCAGCGCCCACGCACATAATGCGGGGGTGTTCGCAGAAGGCACATTTTCACACTTGATCCAACGTCTTGGTCCTACAAAGGAGGTGATAGCGCAGCGAACTAGGCAATCGGACTATGATGCTTTATCACTTTCACTTAGCCATAGGAGTTTGACAGTGAGGCTACTTATATAGCCCCTGGTGATCCCTGTGCTCGCCCAAACTCGGGGCGCGTATGTGCCTGGCCGGGAAACGGCCCTTCGTTAATGCGGAGGAATCCTAAAGATTCCGGTAAGTCATCGAGTGGTTGACCAGTCTCACGCTATATCATGACAGTCAGTTTTCGGCTTTCTCTACTGAGGTGCTCGCCTGGCCGAACCAGGGCACAATCGCAGTAGTTCTCCTGGTGCCGCCTTAGCTGATAGAGCGGAACGTAAGGCAGCAAAACACAGGAGCCGGGCAAACCCAACATTTGACCAAAGACATGATTCGGAGCTGATGCATATAAGGCCAAACTCGCGACGCCGAACACTCCCTAAGGTATTCGGTCTTTATGAGGGCGGGCGGGATAACGCCCTTAGTAATAAGCCCCTAGTGTCCTGGTACGCGCAAAACTCTGACGTGGCCACATGCCAAAACGCCAGCCTCCTCCTTGGTTATACCAAGAAACCAGGGGATGTGTATCAACAAGAGACAGTAAAAAAAGGTTTACGCAGGGTCTTAATCTAAAAAGAATCCTTGGAACGGGTCCCTGCTGCATGTCTACGCCTGTGTCTCCGTTGTGCCGTATCCTGGACGGGCATAGCATGGTGTTCATCTGTAAAAGAGAGGAACTTAGTTGAAGAAAGATCGTGCCAAACATAAGTTATACTAAATAAACAAAGTATAAATCAAAATGGGTAAAATTGAGCTTTATTGTCTCTTGTTTTATATGTGCGGAGCCCCTAGTACAGGGGTATACGACTATTAAGCCTTTATCAATTCTATGTTTATGCCGGACTCGTCTAGCCGTGTCCGTGGTCTTGACGACCTGTTTAGGTGCTTTGGCTGGTGAAGCCGCTTTATTGTGGGGTCGTCAAGGCAGCCGCACTGTCTTCCGCGCGAGAGGAACACTCAATGTTTTCCCTTTAATGAGATGATGCCTCGTGGACCAGGCATCTTAAGCGTAAGAGATGCATAATACGGTATTGCGTTAAAGCGGGCGAAAGCTTCGCGTCCCAGCAGTGCTTGATAGCTACTTGAGAATGGGGCGATGTGGAAAGTTAGCTGTTCGCGACGGAATTTATCGGGGGAGCCGAACATAACTTCTAGCCGGAGAGAACCCATACAGCGGGCATCCGGACCTGGCGTTACCCCTTGAAAGGAGGTTTTGCTATGGCAAATTTTTGTTGGGTCTATCCCCATGTTGTGGATTATGTCCTGGTATAACTTGTTTAGACCACTACCGCCGTCCATCAGGACATTTGTAAAGTGGAGTCCGCCGATTATTGGATCTAATACCAAGGCAGTCCATCCCGCGTTCCGGATACTTCTAGAGTAATCCTGATGGTCGAAGGTGATCGGTTTTAACAACCATTGGCGAGACTCCTTTGGGATAGGCCGTATGGCGCGTATCTCTGGTGGCGCCGTTCTGTTCGTCACGTGAAGTAAATTTACTGTTTTGACTTCTTGTGGGAAATTATTTTGTTTCCTGGTGCTCTGCTTGTGGGGTTCATCGTCGTCCTCACTTGGTGTGTCAAGCCCCTTGTGTTCGGCATTGAGTTTGCCGGATTGCTTGAAAACCCAACAATCTCTCTGGGTATGGTTCGCAGGCTTCCCGGGAGTACTGTGTATTTGACATATCTTGTCCAAGATTTTGTTTAAGTTGGATAGCTCATCCCTGTTATCCTTGAGGGGCGTCTTTCTCTGATTCTGCCGTGAGCTTTTGAATCCGGCGTTGACCGCCGTGCTCTTTGGGCTGTTTCCCTTATTCCGGCGCTGGTCCTTGCTGCGTCGGGGTTTTCCGTTTCCATCCGTAACTTCGGATGTACTTGGGTTGCTGGTGCTACATCTTGCCAACCAGCTGTCCTCTCCTGCGCAAAAGCGGGTCATGAGGCTTGTTAATGCGGCCATTGTTCTTGGCTTTTCTTGGCCGAGGTGTCTGGCGAGCCATTCGTCTCGAACGTTATGCTTAAAAGCTACTAGGGCTTCGGCGTCCGGACAGTCGACTATCTGATTCTTTTTAGTAAGAAATCTGTTCCAAAATTTCCGGGCTGACTCTCCGGGCTGTTGAGTTATGTGACTGAGATCGTCTGCATCCGGAGGGCGGACATAGGTCCCTTGAAAATTTGCCCGGAAAGCATCCTCAAGCTCTTCCCAACTTCCAATGGTGTTTTCGGGAAGGCTTTTGAGCCAATGTCGGGCTGGTCCTTTAAGCTTGAGGGGTAAGTATTTTATGGCGTGGAGGTCATCTCCTCTGGCCATGTATATGTGGAGGATATAATCCTCGATCCAGACCCCAGGGTCTGTTGTTCCGTCATACGCCTCTATGTTTACGGGCTTGAATCCCGCTGGAAATTCATGGTCCAGCACCTCATCAGTGAAACATAGGGGGTGTGCGGAACCCCTGTATTTGGGTGTGCCGTGATGTTCGGATATTTGTTGTGTTGCATTGCGTACTAGAGCTTGCTTTCTTGGCCCATAGATAGATCTGGCTGGGCCGTCTTTTTGATGCGGATCCTTTGGTGGATCGCGCGCCGGCTTGTGTGCGGCGCCACTTGCCGCACCATGCTGGCCATGCGTTCGTCTATCTGACCGGATGGCTTTCCTATTTTTTGACTGCGGGGGCTCTAAGGCCTCCTCGTCAAATTCAGGCAGTAGCTTTCGCTTTGGATAGCTTTTTGTGCGGCGACTGCCGCCATATTTGTCTGCAGTGTTGCGTACTTTGCTCCATCTGATTCTGAGTGCATCTTCCGCAGTTTTGAGCTTCCGCTTCTGCTTTTTCAGGCTATGCGCAGTGGCGACGAGCCTTTTGTGGAGGTTCTTCTGCTCCATGAGTTTATCCGGCGTAAGGTCGTCCGGACTGTTGTTTTCGCCGGGGACGGGGTGTTAGGTTTGTTTATCCAAGTTGCCCTGTTTGGACGCTTGCTCGAAGGCATGTTCGTCGTCCGCCGGCTCGTCCTGCTCTATGGCTGGGTCTGTATGGCTGATGTCTCTGTCGAGGCGGGGTTTGGAGCGGCGCTTACGTCGCTGCTTTGATTGCTTTTCGAGTGAACGATCCCTCGTTGCATCCCTGTGTTCCTCGTTGTCGCTTCCTTTGGGTGTGTCCACCATGTATACATCATGAGATGAGGTGGCTGTCCAGTGCCTTATAGGCGTTGGTTCATGTTAATCTCCTACATCATCATCCATACCGTCGATGTCTTCGAAGTCGAAGTCGAGCACGTCGTTTAAATTATCGACAGTGGCTACAAAGTGGGTGGTGGGTGGGCATCGAATTTCTTCGTCGTCCACATCCCAATTCTACCGGTCATAGTCTGGCCAGGGCTCTCCTGACAAAGAGAGAGACCTGAGTGAATTAAGAATGTCACCGAAGGGCGAGTGCTGAAAGATGTCTGAGGCGGTGAACTCCATGATCGGCGCCCAATCGGATTTGATCGGTAGGGGCGCGGAGGGCTCGGAGTCCGGAGAGGAGTCCAGCACCTTGGAGTCACGGGCTTCGCAGAGGACAAGGCTGGTGTTCAGCTTGATCGCCGTAGAGATTGCAGCCCCCGAGGCGGTGTCTAACCACCCATCCTCGATTGGTGTGATCGGCTCCGAGCTAGGGGTCGTAGCGGACACAGATGCGGCCTCCAGGGCACTGTTCGGCACCAGAGCTAGATCATGCCCATCATGACAGTGCGGCGCGCTCGGCTGTGGCTTGAATCCGTCGAAGATCAAGTCTCCGCGGCTGTCGGCCGTGTAGTTCAAACTTCCAAATCTGACCTGATGGCCAGGGGTGTAGCTTTCGATGTGCTCCAGATGACCAAGCGAATTGGCCCGCGGTGCAAAGCCGCCGAATACGAAGATCTGTCCGGGGAGAAAAGTCTCACCCTGGATCGCATCGCTGTTGATGGTCGGAGAAGCCATCGGGCCTAAAAGTGACGACACAGAGGAACTCTCAATGAAAGCACCAATGTCGGTGTCAAAACCGGCGGATCTTGGGTAGGGGGTCCCGAACTGTGCGTCTAGGCGGATGGTAACAGGAGGCAGGGGACACAATGTTTTACCCAGGTTCGGGCCCTCTTGATGGAGGTAAAACCCTACGTCCTGCTTGATTGATATTGATGATATGGGTAATACAAGAGTAGATCTACCACGAGATCAAGGAGGCTAAACCCTAGAAGCTAGCCTATGGTATGATTGTCTGTCCCTACGGACTAAAACCCTCCGGTTTATATAGACACCGGAGAGGGCTAGGGTTACACAGAGTCGGTTACAATGGTAGGAGATCTACATATCCGTATCGCCAAGCTTGCCTTCCACGCCAAGGAAAGTCCCTTCCGGACATGGGATGAAGTCTTCAATCTTGTATCTTCATAGTCCAGGAGTCCGGCTGAAGGTATAGTCCGGCTATCCGGACACCCCCTAATCCGGGACTCCCTCACCTCTACATCATGTCATCTTGCCTAATGCGTTACTCCGTTCTTATGAACTTAATACTCTAGATGCATGCTGGATAGCGATCGATGTGTGGAGTAATAGTAGTAGATGCAGAATCGTTTTGGTCTACTTGTCCCGGACATGATGCCTATATACATGATCATGCCTAGATATTCTCATAATTATGCACTTTTCTATCAATTGCTCGACAGTAATTTGTTCACCCACCGTAATACTTATGCTATCTTGAGATAAGCCACTAGTGAAACCTATGCCCCCCCGGGTCTATTCTCCATCATATAAGTTTCCAATCTACTTTACTTTGCATTCTTTACTTTCTGTTTATACTATAAAAATACCAAAAATATTTATTTATCTTATTATCTCTATCCGATCTCACTTTTGCAAGTGGCCGTGAAGGGATTGACAACCCCTTTATCATGTTGGTTGCAAGGTTCTTATTTGTTTGTGTAGGTACGAGGCGACTTGCGTGTAGTCTCATACTGGATTGATACCTTGGTTCTCAAAAACTGAGGGAAATACTTACGCTACTTTGCTGCATCACCCTTTCCTCTTCAAGGGAAAAACCAACGCAAGCTCAAGAGGTAGCACGCGGTGTCACGACACGCTCTACTGCTAATGCAATAGTAGTAGCGCGCTTTTTACTGCGGTCGCTGCAGCTAATTTTGAAAGCCACATGGTTGGCCCCGCTTACCAGTAGCACGTGTGAGGAAAGCGCGCTGCTGCTATACTCTTATCAGTAGCACTTTTTGCCGCCCGCGCTACTGCTAAGACGCAACACAGTACCACCTTTTCCCCTCACCCTCCTCCCCTCCCCCATCTCCTATCTTCTGTTTCCCCTACCTCCCAAATCCTCTCTCTCACTTTGCTTCTTCCTCAATACTTCTCCCCCCATTACTCTCCCTCTTCTACCTACCTTTCTCTCTCTTCATTACTCCTAGCTAACTACACCACCTCCATTAATGCATCTCCTTTATCTTTTTCCTCCCCCCTACACTAGTTGAAGTTGTCTCCTCCCAAATTAGTTAGCTAGGTAGATGTAGCATTTAGTTAAGTGACCTTTTCCCCCCTAACTAGATCTTTCTTCGTCAAGAAGAGCTTTGTCCACTTTTGATCTGCCTACATCATCATCTCCACCATGTGCTCGATCTCGAAATAGGTGACTAAAATTTCATGCTTTTGCAAGAATGGAAATATGTGTATGTATGTGTGATATGATAATTGGGCGATATGATGGAAATTTTGTGTGTGGAATGAGTTGACACCAAATTGTGCTTTTGAGTTGCCTATGTTTTGCCGAAATGTCGATTTATTTCTGTTTTGGCGAATTCTAGGCAAACTCTAGATCTATATGTCCTATTTTTAGGGAAGGTCATGCCAATCTTTTGTATAACTTTGATGCATGCACGCATTTTTATAATCAATTTGTTTATGATTATCGTGGAGACATTCATGATGGTCAGTGGAACGATGGTGGACAGGTGGTTGCGGTCGGTGGTGCATGACATGATAGAAAATAACCTGACAGAGGTTTTATGTCCGTGTTGAAAATGCAAAGGAATAGTTTGGCTCGACCCCTATGACAATGGTTGTGTCGAAGCGCACCTGCTCATGACTGGTTTCATGGATGGATATACTCGGTGGAAATTAAAGATGAGGATGATGATGTTGAGGACCTCTAGTGAACCTGAAGTAGAAAAACCTCCTGATAATGATAATGAAGTTTCTATCTCTGATGGTGAAACTCAATCTGGTAATGAACACTGACCTTCTGATAATGAAAAAGATAATGATGAGGTTCGGGAAGATACTCAAATAAATAATAAAGAACCAGACAATGATGTTGATATAGAACCAGTAGTTGATCTTGATAACCCACAACCCAAGAATAAAAGATATGATGAAAGAGATTTTGTTGCTAGAAAACACGGTAAGGAAAGAGAACCATGGGTTCAAAAACCTATGTCCTTTCCACCTAAGTCAACTAAAACGAAAGACGATGAAGAATTTGAATGCTTTCCTGAAATGCTGAGGCCAGTCTTTTTGCGTACTCGCTTGACTGATATCTTGAAAATGCCTCCTTATGCAAAGTACATGAAAGACATCATCACCAATCTATACCTACTATTAAAGGGAATAGGTATTCTTGGTTTGGTTTAGTTCTTTTCGTTTGGTTTACACACGTTAAGCGATCTGGGCCACGTTCTTGTATGTTGATGGGCTTTTTATGGGCTTTCATAGAGAGACCGTGAAAAATAATTGGGTCAAAATAAATCAACATTGTGGAAATTAAACACAAGACCTCTTGTCTATCTCTTAGATGTAACAACCAAAGACTTATGAACATTTCATACTTACTAATCCAACGTCACTCTAAATATACGAGTGGTAGTCATCATGTTTAATTTTTTTGCGAGAAAAGGAGTTGATATTAAAATGGCCAAATTACAGAAAGGTCCACACAAAAAAGGAAAGTACAACCAAGCCCCTCTGCAACCCGACTACGCCGGCACTGTGGACGAGCCGATGACGCACCATTTGCGGCTGCTTGCTAATGCCTTGGATCGAAGCAGCCCCTAGGCGAAACGGGAAGTCTCCGATCAATGGTCCCTGAGGACCTACACCCATGGCTGTCGTCGTCGTCGCACCGCTCAACATCGCCTTCCTTCTCCAGATCTTCAACCATCGGAATTTCCATCCCTCGATCTCCAGCACGGGGGAACCGTGCACGACCGCTTCACCAAGCAGCGAGCACAAAGAAAGGAGCTAGTCCACAGCGGAGCTCCACCGGAACTTCGCCGTCGAAGGGGAGATCAACACCTGCAAAAAGCCGATCCAGTCGTGCCGCCACCTCCATGACGCCACCGGCTGGCTCCCTAGGCACGCCTACACTATGTTCACATTGCAAATCGGGCCTCCCCCGTCCTCACGCCGCTGGAGCGGCTGGCGGAGGGCGAGGGAGCCGCTAATTCGGCAACGGTGAGGTGGAGAGCCAGGGGTTTGCACAAATCGCTCTTCGTTCTTGTAGATGGGAAAGGGTGAGGTCCAAGGCTCATGTTTAGGGAGAGGACTAAAGCGGGTGCGGACTTCATGGTAATTAATGAAAGGGTTATGCTTAAATGCCATTAAAAATGATTGTACTTAAATGGAATCAGTGGGAGATTATGCCCCACAAAGAAAATATGAACACGAATAAATTGCAACGTATTTTTTATGTTCATTTTGTAGAAGGGCGATGTTGCATTGCAACATGTTCTTCATAATGAATCTGATGTTGTAGGACATTATGCTTGTGCAAAACATCAATTTTCTCCGTTGCAACGCACGGGCATATGTGCTAGTAAGAGAAAAATACCGGAAGCTGAAATCTCCACCATGCTTGCTAATTATACTTTTAAGGATGGAGTACCTAAATAACTTGGAGATTCGGGAATACCAACTATATATACCTTGATCCATCAAAAGAAATTATGTGAAAACTACCTTTTGTGATTTGGGAGCTGGTGTTAGTGTTATGCCTTTCTCTTTATATAAAAGACTTGATTTGAATAAACTCACACCTACTGAAATATCATTGCAAATGGATGACAAATCAACTGCCATACTGATGTCTACTATGCAACTTTATTCTTGTAGACACGTGTTGGGCCTCCAAGCGCAGAGTTTTGTAGGACAGTAGCAATTTTCCCTCAATTGGATGACCTAATGTTTATCAATCCGTGAGAGGTGTAGGATGAAGATGGTCTCTCTCAAACAACCCTGCAACCAAATACAAGAAATCTCTTGTGTCCCCAACACACCCAATACAATGGCAAATTGTATAAGTGCGCTAGTTTGGCGAAGAGATGGTGATAAAAGTGTAATATGGATGGTAGAAATATAGTTTTATAATCTGAATAAATAAAAACAGCAAGGTAGAAAATAGTAAACGGGCACAAAAACGGTATTGCAATGCTTAAAAATGAGGCCTAGGGTCCGTACTTTCACTAGTGCAATCTCTCAACAGTGCTAACATAGTTGGATCATATGATTATCCCTCAAAGTGCAATAACGAATCACTCCCGAATTCTTATTAGCGGAGAACAAAAGATAAAAATTGTTTGTAGGGTATGAAACCACCTCAAAGCTATTCTTTCTGATCAATCTATCCTAGACTTTGTACTAAAATAACGCAAGCTATTATTTACGATCGATCTAATCAAGAGTTCATACTAAAATAACACCATATGACACGCATCAACCAACTCTAATGTCACCTAGATACTCCAATGTCACCATGAGTATTCGTGAGTTGATTATATGATATGCATCAAACAACTTCATGATCATAACATTCAATCCATACAAAGAACTACAAAGAGACCCCAAAGTTTCTATCAGAGAAAAGATCATAAAAACGTGCATCAACCCCTATGCATAAATTACCCCAATGTCACCTCGGGAATCCGCAAGTTGAGTGCCATAACATACATCAAGTGAATAAATATGATACCCCATTGTTACCTCAAATATTCATACCGCGAGACATACATCATGTGTTCTCATATCTAAATATTCAATCCGACAAGACAAAACTACAAAGGGTAAATTAAAGATTCAATTCATCGCAACAAGAGTATAGAGGGGAGAAACATCATATGATCCATCTATGTTAACAAAGCCCATGATATATATCACGAGGGAGAGATTAAACACATAGCTACTGGTACAGACCCTTAGCCCCGAGGGTGGACTACTCCCTCCTCATCGTGGTGGCCGTCAGGATGATGAAGATGGCCACCAGAGATGATCCCCCCTCTGGCAGGGTGCCAGAATGGGTCTAGATTGGTTTTCAATGGCTACAGAGCCTTGCAGCGGTGGAACTTTTGATCTAGGTTAACCCCAAAGGGTTTTTGAATATTTGTGAATTTATAGGGTAAAGAGGGGGTGCGGGAGGCTGCCGAGGTGGGCACAACGCACCTGGGTGCGCCTGGGCCCCGGGCATGCCCTGGTAGGTTGTGCCCCCCTCGGGGCACCCCCAGGTGCTGCTCTGGCCCATCTTGGCTGTTCTGGTCCATAAAATATCTCCAAAAAGTTTTGTGGTGTTTGGACTCCGTTTGATATTGATTTCCTGCGATGTAAAAAACAAGCAAAAAATAGCAACTGGCACTGGTTACTGGGAAAATAGGTTAGTTCCAAAAAAATGATATAAAGTTGCTATCTAATGATTGTAAAACATCCAAGAATAATAGCATGAATACTTTATAAATTATAGATACGTTGGAGACGTATCAGCATCCCCAAGCTTAATTCCTACTCGTCCTCGAGTAGGTAAATGATAGAAGAAATAATTTATGAAGTGTGAATGCTAGCAAAGTGCATAAGTTTGATCAATGATAATTTCAATCACTTTTCCTAGCATCAGAACAGCAATTTTTTCTCATAAAATTTCTCATGTTAAAGTAGCAACCAATCCACATGTTAAGGTTCAAAAAATGAACTCTCTTGAAACTCAACAACCTATGTTCTTAGTCACCAAGCAATTACAATTCAACTTATTCGACGGAGTTTAAGTAAGAGCTCGACATACTCAACCATCATATAGTCTTCTATGATTGCTAACACTCATCGCATACACATGAGCAAAATGTTTCAACCGGGCACATCGAAAGATAGGGGCTTATTGTTTTGCCTCCCAACGTATTCACCTCATGGGTGATGTCAACAATAATAACTCATGCTACCCATATCCAACTGGATATATGTGCCTAGATCTTTCCTCACCACATGATGCTTGCCAAAGGAGAAAAATAAAAAGGAATAGAGAGAAAAACTTTGACTCTTACATAAAAGTAAATACATAAAAGTAAAATATAGGCCCTTTGCAGAGGGAAGCAGAGGTTTCCATGCGCTTATTTGTTTGTATGCTCAACCCCTTAGTGCAAAATAACATCACATTATGTTGCCCCTTATTATAGCAACCTTTATTATGCAGTCTGTCGCTTTTATTCTTTGCCATCACACGTTCGTACAACGCTCTGTTTTTTCTTACACTAAATGATCTAACACTTTTAGAAGCAATTTTTATTGCCTTATTGCACCGATGACAACTTAGTTGAAGGATTTTATTCAATCCTTAGGTAGGTATGGTGGACTCTTGAAAATAAGATTTGGGTTTAAGGGTTTTTGGATGCACAAGTAGTATCTCTACTTGGTGCAGAATTTTTCTCTAGCAAAGATGGGGGGCAAGCACCGCATGTTGAAGGATCTATGACAATATAACTTCTATGTGAATATGAACAAACATAAACCATTATGTTGTCTTCCTTGTCCAACGTCAACAATTTTGGCATATAATATTTTGATGGGGGCTCACAATCACAAAAGATTTCCATGATAGTGTATTTGCATGTGAAAGTTCTCTTCCTTATACTAATTATTCGTGAATTGCTTGTATGACCAATATTGTGATTGTCAAGCCTCAAAAGATTTTACTTTCTAAACGCAATGTGAAGCTACCACTAGGCATGATATGATTTCAACTTTATGACATTTCAATTTATTCAATGATTTACTCATAGGATACAAGTGAAGCACAAGATTAAATGACAAGCTACTCCAAAAATATATAAGTGAGGCACTAGAGCAATTCCATAGAAAATAGCTTTGTTGACGGGAAGTGAGTGCCGCTTACTTAGCCTCCTTGGCAACTATTTGAGGACTCTATTTTATTTAAAAACTTTTAGATCTAAGTATTTTATTAAAACAGAAAGTAAAACAAAACAAAATGGCATTCCAACAATAGCACATATCATGTCAAGAAGCAAAAACTAAGGCTCAACCGATACTAACCGATAATTGTTGTTGAAGAAAGGTGGGATGCCTACCGGGGCATACCCAAGCTTACATGCTTGAGACTTCTTGAAATATTATCTTGGGATGCCTTGGGAATCCCCAAACTTGAGCTTTTGTGTCTCCTTAATTCCTTTTATATCACGGTTTCCCTAGATCCTAAAAACTTCATCCACACAAAACTCAACAAGAACTCGTGAGATAAGTTAGTATAAACCAATTCAAAAACTTTATCATTCTCTACTGTAGAAAATCACAAAAAATATTATTCAACATTACATACTAAATGCCTTTGCATATTTAATACTCCTATCCTCAAATAGAATCATTAAACAAGCAAACATATGCAAACAATGCAAACATAACAGCAATATACCAAACCAGTACAGTCTGTAAAGAGTGCAAGATTCATCATACTTACCTAACTCCACAAATTATGAGAATTTTACCCCACTGTAGAAAATTTATCAGATCTTATTTTGCAAAAAGTTTCAACATTTTATCACATTCTTAATTTTCTAGGGAATTTTTGCAACAGCGATAAACTTTCTGTTTTCAAACAGCAACATGTAGACTTGCAAAAAAAGCATGGTGAGGACTATCCATGACATTTTTATTGAAATGAAAGATGCAAAACATTATTATAAATAACAGAAATCAAATACTCACAAATTAAATTGACGCTCCAAGAAAAACATATATCATGTGGCGAATGAAAACATAGCTCCAAGTGAGGTTACCGATATTGTTGGAAACGAAAGAGGGGATGCCTTCCGGGGCATCCCTAAGCTTAGTTTCTTAGATATTCCTTGAATTTTACCTTGGGGTGCCTTGTGAATCCCCAAGCTTAGGGTCTCGTCACTCCGTATTCTCCTCATATAGACATCTCACCCAAAACTTGAAAACTTCAATCACACAAAACTTAACGGAACTTTGTGAGATAGGTTAGTATGATAAAGAGCAAACCATTTCACTTTGGTATTGTCGAAGACAAGATTCATAATTGTTTCCACACAATTCCTACTATATCAGATCATTTCCACAATTTATATTGAGCAATATAAGCCATAGAAACTAGAAAACAAGCAAACTATGCATTGAAAACAGAATATGTCCAAAACAGAACAGTCTGTAATGATCTGCATAATAACAATACTTATGCTACTCAAAAAATTATGAAACAATTAGTACCACGTGAGAAATTTGTATATTAATCTTATGCAAAAATAATCAACTTAAAATCGCTCTTCTGTTAAAAATTATAATTATTTTCGTGAGCGCGAAAGTTTTTGTTTTCAGCAAGATCAAATCAACTATCACTCAACATGATCCCAAAGGCTTTACTTGTCACTTTATTGAAACAAAAGCAATAAAACATGATTAATACAGGATAATAATCATTTTAACACACAAAAATAGTAGGTAAAAGTGTTGGGTTGTCTCCCAACAAGCGCTTTTCTTTAATGCCTTTTAGCTAGGCATGCTGATTTCAATGATGCTCGCATAAAAGATAAGAATTCAAACATAACAAGAGCATCATGAATCACATGGCAAGCACATTTAAGCCTAACCCACTTCCTATGCATAGGAATTTTATGCGCAAACAACTTATGGGAACAAGAATCAACTAGCATAGGAAGGCAAAACACGCATAACTTCAAAACTTTCAACACATAGAGAGGAAACTTGTAGCGACCCGGCCTCAGACGGTCAAGTCTCTGTGCTTCAGTGTCATCCCTGGATCGGTAATGCTGACACACACAGTACTCGAGGATTTATAACAGAGTAGCAATCACACACTTATTACATCTAATGTCTCAAAAGAGAACTTATTACAATAAATATGGCTTAAGGCCATCTAATATGATAACAACGGAAGGCTTGGAAGATAAAGTGAGTCCATCAACTCCAACGGCATAGCTGAGCTGCACGGCAATGACCTAACGAACCTTACTCGTCTGAAAAGTCTGCAACATAATACGTTCCAGCCCAAAAACGGGTCACCACATGGAATATGCTGGCAAAATAACACAGTAGAGCAAGAACAGAATAATGCTATCACTACATGCATATTTGGCTGGTGGAAAGCTCTATGGTTATAGTTCTGCAAAAAGCCAATTTTTTCCTACAACAAAGGAATAGATTTTAACTTAACTATCATGGTATTTGAAACATCATTGAGAAGGTTCCTCCAACTCAATCCCAATTAAATTAATTATCAACCCGACAATATTAATTTAGAGTGATGAGATACTTAAGATACTCCAAGTACTAGATACTCAAGATTGTCCATAACCGGGGAAACGACTAACCATGATTAGATTGTACACTCTGTAGAGGTTTGCGCACTTTTCCCCCACAAGACTCGATCGCCTCCGCTAGATTTCTCGCACTACACGGGGTTTGAGAAACGGATGACCGAGACACAGTCTTTCAGAAACATTAACTCTCTACTCCGGGCAGACCATACCAAACCTACAACCCACTACCTGCTGATCCACCTCTTCAAGAGCTTCACGTAACTTACTCAACTATGCTAGAGTCCATAATAGCTTGTGGCTGCACATGAAAGTTTCTAGCATGAATCATCTCAGTTCCCTTTGAGCTTGGGTGGCGGTCCATAGGAAGATTACACGGGTACTCCGGGATTTCCAAAAATACAGGCAACACTGGGTACTCCAGGTGCCTCAATCCACCCAGATGTGTATTCAAGTTGCCACCTTAAGTTGAAACATTAATTATCAATCTCACATCTGTCATGGATTTTACTCGCCCAAACCTCGTCTACAAGAATAGCATAGCAATATAAGCAATTCATAAGAGTAACTCCCAAGGGTTTGAATGTAATAGGGCAATAGGTTCTACCTCATCAACTACTTCCCAACCCACATGTTATCAAGTCCTAACCATGCAATGTTTGAGGGCTGAAACTAATGCATAAAAACTGGGTGATAAAGGGGTATGATCAAAGTGTTACTTGCCTTGCGGACGATCCGCGTAACCTAGAGACTCCAAATAACATGCTTCGCACTCCGAGAATTCTATCGCAAACAAACTATAGCATACATAAGCAATCAAGCAAAGAAACACGGGTAAAAACTCAAATAAGAAGATCTAACTAGAAAGTTCAACTTAAGAACTCCGGTTTGCAAAAAGAATCAAATCGAACGGAGCAAAGAAACTCAAACGGCAAAAGAAAGAAGATCCGATTACTAATCTTGACTTGGGTGAAATTTTACAGTAGAAAAAACTTTTTCAAGTTGGTTAAGTGGAAAGAGGGTCTCGAGACGAAGATCTAGGCGCTTGAATCGCCTGGTTCCGACTAACGAGCGAAAAGATAAACTAGAACAAAAATCGGATCAGAATTCGCGATCAGAAATAATCACGGAATAATCCGATAAAAGAAAACTAATGAACAGGCTAACGATGAAGGAAATATGCCCTAGAGGCAATAATAAAGTTATTATTTATTTCCTTATTTCATGATAAATGTTTATTATTCACGCTAGATTTGTATTAACCGGAAACATAATACATGTGTGAATACATAGACAAACAGAGTGTCACTAGTATACCTCTACTTGACTAGCTCGTTAATCAAAGATGGTTATGTTTCCTAACCATAGACAAAGAGTTGTTATTTGATTAACGGGATCACACCATTAGTTGAATGATCTGATTGACATGACCCATTTCATTAGCTTAGCACCCGATCGTTTAGTATGTTGCTATTGCTTTCTTCATGACTTATACATGTTCCTATGACAATGAGATTATGCAACTCCCGTGTGCCGAAGGAACACTTTGTGTTCTACCAAACGTCACAACGTAACTGGGTGATTATAAAGGTGCTCTACAGGTGTCTCCAAAGGTACATGTTGGGTTGACGTATTTCGAGATTAGGATTTGTCACTCCGATCGTCGGAGAGGTATCTCTGGGCCCTCTCGGTAATGCACATCACTTAAGCCTTGCAAGCATTGCAACTAATGAGTTAGTTGCGAGATGATGTATTACGGAACGAGTAAAGAGACTTGTCAGTAACGAGATTGAACTAGGTATTGGATACCGACGATCGAATCTCGGGCAAGTAACATACCGATGACAAAGGGAACAACGTATGTTGTTATGCGGTCTGACCGATAAAGATCTTCGTAGAATATGTAGGAGCCAATATGAGCATCCAGGTTCCGCTATTGGTTATTAACCGAAGACATGTCTCGGTCATGTCTACATTGTTCTCAAACCCGTAGGGTCCGCACGCTTAAGGTTTCGATGACAGTTATATTATGAGTTTATACATTTTGATGTACCGAAGGTTGTTCAGAGTCCCGGATGTAATCACGGACATGACGAGGAGTCTCGAAATGGTCGAGACATAAAGATTGATATATTGGAAGCCTATGTTTGGATATCGGAAGTGTTCCGGGTGAAATCGGGATTTTACCGGAGTACCGGGAGGTTACCAGAACCCCCCGGGAGATATATGGGCCTTAGTGGAAAAGAGAAGAGGCAGCCAGAGATGGGCTGCGCGCCCCTCCCCTCCCTTGGTCCGAATAGGACAAGGAGAGGGGGCCGGCCCCCCTTCCTCTTTTCCCCCCTTCGCGAATCCTATTCCAACTAGGATTGGGGGGGGGGGGGGGAATCCTACTCCCGGAGGGAGTAGGACTCCTCCTGGCGCGCATCTCCTAGGCCGGCCGCACCCCCCCTTGAGCCTTTATATACAGAGGCAGGGGCACCCCAGAGGAACACAAGTTGATCCACGTGATCATATTCTTAGCCGTGTGCGGCGCCCCTGCCACCATAGTCCTTGATAATATTGTAGCGGTGCTTAGGCAAAGCCCTGCGACAGTAGTACATCAAGATCGTCACCACGCCGTCATGCTGACGGAACTCTTCCCCGACACTTTGCTGGATCAGAGTCTGGGGATCGTCATCGAGCTGAACGTGTGCTAGAACTCGGAGGTGCCGTAGTTTCGGTGCTTGATCGGTCGGACCGTGGAGACGTACGACTACATCAACCAAACGCTTCCGTTGTCGATCTACAAGGGTATGTAGATCACACTCTCCCCTCTCGTTGCTATGCATCACCATGATCTTGCGTGTGCGTAGGGATTTTTTTGAAATTACTACGTTCCCCAACAGTGGCATCCGAGCCTAGGTTTTATGGTTTGATGTTATATGCATGAGTAGAACACAAGTGAGTTGTGGGTGATATAAGTCATACTGCTTACCAACATGTCATACTTTGGTTCGGCGGTATTGTTGGATGAAGCGGCCCGGACCGACATTACGCGTACGCTTACGCGAGACAGGTTCTCGCGACGTGCTTTGCACATAGGTGGCTTGCGGGTGTCAGTTTCTCCAACTTTAGTTGAACCGAGTGTGGCTATGCCCGGTCCTTGCGAAGGTTAAAACAACACCAACTTGACAAACTATCGTTGTGGTTTTGATGCGTAGGTAAGATTGGTTCTTGCTTAAGCCCGTAGCAGCCACGTAAAACTTGCAACAACAAAGTAGAGGACGTCTAACTTGTTTTTGCAGGGCATGTTGTGATGTGATATGGTCAAGACATGATGCTAAATTTTATTGTATGAGATGATCATGTTTTGTAACCGAGTTATCGGCAACTGGCAGGAGCCATATGGTTGTCGCTTTATTGTATGCAATGCAATCGCGCTGTAATGCTTTACTTTATCACTAAGCGGTAGCGATAGTCGTGAAAGCATAAGATTGGCGAGACGACAACGATGCTACGATGGAGATCAAGGTGTCGCGCCTGTGACGATGGTGATCATAACGGTGCTTTGGAGATGGAGATCACAAGCACAAGATGATGATGGCCATATCATATCACTTATATTGATTGCATGTGATGTTTATCTTTTATGCATCTTATCTTTCTTTGATTGACGGTAGCATTATAAGATGATCTCTCACTAAATTTCAAGATAAAAGTGTTCTCCCTGAGTATGCACCGTTGCCAAAGTTCGTCGTTCCCAGACACCACGTGATGATCGGGTGTGATAAGCTCTACGTCCATCTACAACGGGTGCAAGCCAGTTTTGCACTCGCAGAATACTCAGGTTAAACTTGACGAGCCTAGCATATGTAGATATGGCCTCGGAACACGGAGATCGAAAGGTCGAGCGTGAATCATATAGTAGATATGATCAACATAGTGATGTTCACCATTGAAAGCTACTCCATTTCACGTGATGATCGGTTATGGTTTAGTTGATTTGGATCACACGATCACTTAGATGATTAGAGGGATGTCTATCTAAGTGGGAGTTCTTAAGTAATATGATTAATTGAACTTTAATTTATCATGAACTTAGCCTGGTAGTATTAGCATATCTATGTTGTAGATCAATAGCTCGCGTTGTTGCTTTCATATGTTTATTTTGATATGTTCCTAGAGAAAATTGTGTTGAAAGATGTTAGTAGCAATGATGCGGATTGGATCCATGATATGAGGTTTATCCTCATTGCTGCACAGAAAAATTATGTCCTTGATGCACTGCTAGGTGACAGACCTATTGCAGGAGCAGATGCAGACGTTATGAACGTTTGGCTAGCTCAATATGATGACTACTTGATAGTTTAGTGCACCATGCTTAACGACTTAGAATCGGGACTTCAAAGACATTTTGAATGTCATGGACCATATGAGATGTCCCAGGAGTTGAAGTTAATATTTCAAGCAAATACCCGAGTTGAGAGATATGAAGTCTCCAACAAGTTCTATAGCTACAAGATGGAGGAGAATCGCTCAAGCAGTGAGCATGTACTCAGATTGTCTGGGTACTACAATCGCTTGAATCAAGTGGGAGTTAATCTTCTAGATAAGATAGTGATTGACAGAATTCTCTAGTCACCATCACCAAGTTAGTAGAACTTCATGATGAACTATAGTATGCAAGGGATAACGGAAACGATTCCCAAGCTCTTCGTGATGCTAAAATCGACGAAGGTAGAAATCAAGAAAAACATCAAGTGTTGATGGTAGACAAGACCACTAGTTTCAAGAAAAGGGCAAAAGGAAGAAGCGGAACTTCAAGAAGAACGGCAAGCAAGTTGCTACTCAAGTGAAGAAACCCAAGTCTGGTCCTAAGCCTGAGACAAAGTGCTTCTACTGCAAAGGGATTGGTCACTGGAAGCGGAACTACCCCAAGTATTTGGTGGATAAGAAAGGATGGCAAAATAAACAAAGGTATATTTGATATACATGTTATTGATGTGTACTTTACTAGTGTTCATAGCAACCCCTCAGTATTTGGTACTAGTTCAGTTGCTAAGATTAGTAACTCGAAACGGGAGTTGTAGAATAAACAGAGACTAGTTAAGGGTGAAGTGACGATGTGTATTGATATGATCATCATCGCACACTCCCTATACTTTTGGGATTAATGTTGAACCTAAATAAGTGTTATTTGGTGTTTGAGTTGAGCATAAATATGATTTGATCATGTTTATTGCAATACGGTTATTCATTTAAGTTAGAGAACAATTGTTGTTTTGTTTACATGAATAAAACCTTCTATGGTCATACACACCAATGTAAATGGTTTGTTGGATCTCGATTGTAATGATACACATATTCATAATATTGAAGCCAAAAGATGCAAAGTTAATAATGATAGTGCAACTTGTTTGTGGCACTGCCGTTTAGGTCATATTGGTGTAAAGCGCATGAAGAAACTCCATGCTGATGGGATTTTGGAATCACTTGATTATGAATCACTTGATGCTTGCA
Organism: Triticum monococcum; assembly: GCA_034509565.1. Taxonomy (NCBI): domain Eukaryota; kingdom Viridiplantae; phylum Streptophyta; class Magnoliopsida; order Poales; family Poaceae; genus Triticum; species Triticum monococcum. Next base: position 127,797,053 of record CM067841.1, on the reverse strand, counting down.
TGGGCAAGATGACTAAAACGCCGTTCTCCGGAACAATGGAGCAAGCAACAGATTTGTTGGAAATCATACATATTGATGCATGTGGTCCGATGAATATCAAGGCTTGCAGCGGGTATCATTATTTTCTGACCTTCACAGATGATTTGAGCAGATATAGGTATATCTACTTGATGAAACATAAGTCTGAAACATTTGAAAAGTTCAAAGAATTTCAGAGTGATGTGGAAAATCATCGTGACAAGAAAATAAGGTTTCTACGATCTGATCGCGGAGACAAATATTTGAGTTACGAGTTTGGTCTTCAATTAAAACAATGTGGAATAGTTTCACAAACTCACGCCACCCGGAACACCTCAGCGTAATGGTGTGTCCGAACGTCATAATCGTACTTTACTAGATATGGTGCGATCTATGATGTCTCTTACTGATTTACCGCTATCGTTTTGGGGTTATGCTTTAGAGACGGCCGCATTCATGTTAAATAGGGCACCATCAAAATCCGTTGAGACGACGCCTTATGAACTATGGTTTGGCAAGAAACCAAAGTTGTCGTTTCTTAAAGTTTGGGGTTGCGATGCTTATGTGAAAAAGTTTCATCCTGATAAGCTCAAACCCAAATCGGAGAAATATTTCTTCATAGGATACCCAAAAGAGACTGTTGGGTACACCTTCTATCATAGATTCGAAGGCAAGACATTCGTTGCTGAGAATGGATACTTTCAAGAGAAGGAGTTTCTCTCGAAAGAAGTGAGTGGGAGGAAAGTAGAAAACTTGATAAAGTAATTGTACCATCTCCCTTATTGGAAAGTAGTTCATCACAGAAATCTGTTCTTGTGACTACTACACCAATTAGTGAGGAAGCTAATGATGATGATCATGTAACTTCAGATCAAGTTACTACCGAATCTCGTAGGTAAACCAGAGTGAGATCCGCACCAGAGTGGTATGGTAATCCTGTTCTAGAAGTCATGTTACTAGACCATGACGAACTTGCGAACTATGAGGAAGCGATGATGAGCCCAGATTCCGCAAAATGGCTTGAGGCCATGAAATCTGAGATGGGATCCATGTATGAGAACAAAGTGTAGACTTTGGTTGACTTGCCCGATGATCGTCAAGCCATAGAAAATAAATGGATCTTCAAGAGGAAGACGGACGCTGATAGTAGTGTTACTATCTACAAAGCTAGAATTGTCGCAAAAAGGTTTTCGACAAGTTCAAGGTGTTGACTACGATGAGATTTTCTCACTCGTAGTGATGCTTAAGTCTGTCCGAATCATGTTAGCAATTGCCGCATTTTATGAAATCTGGCAAATGGATAAACAAAACTGCATTCCTTAATGGATTTATTAAAGAAGAGTTGTATATGATGCAACCAGAAGGTTTTGTCAATCCTAAAGGTGCTAACAAAATATGCAAGCTCCAGCGATTCATCTATGGACTGGTGCAAGCATCTCGGAGTTGGAATACACGCTTTGATAAGTTGATCAAAGCATATAGTTTTATACAGACTTGCGGTGAAGCCTGTATTTACAAGAAAGTGAGTGGGAGCACTACACCATTTCTGATAAGTATATGTGAATGACATATTGTTGATCGGAAATAATGTAGAATTATTCTGCAAAGCATAAAGGAGTATTTGAAAGGAGTTTTTCAAAGAAAGACCTCGGTGAAGCTACTTACATATTGAGCATCAAGATCTATAGAGATAGATCAAAACGCTTGATAAGTTTTTTCAATGAGTACATACCTTGACAAGATTTTGAAGTAGTTCAAAATGGAACAGTCAAAGAAAGAGTTCTTGCCTGTGTTACAAGGTGTGAAATTGAGTAAGACTCAAAGCCCGACCACGGCAGAAGATAGAAAGAGAATGAAAGTCATTCCCTATGCCTCAGCCATAGGTTCTATAAAGTATGCCATGCTATGTACCAGATCTATTGTATACTCTACACTATTTTTTGGCAAGGAAGTACAATAGTGATCTAGGAGTACATCACTGGTCATCGGTCAAAATTATCCTTAGTGGAATAAGGATATGTTTCTCGATTATGGAGGTGACAAAAAGGTTCGTCGTAAAAGGATTACGTCGATACAAGTTTTTGGTACTGATCCGGATGACTCTAAGTCTTCATCTGGATACATATTGAAAGTGGGAGCAATTAGCTAAAGTAGCTCCGTGCAGAGCATTGTAGACATAGAAATTTGCAAAATACATACGGATCTGAATTTTGGCAGACTCGTTGACTAAGCTTCTCTCACAAGCAAAACATGATCACACCTTAGTACTCTTTGGGTGTTAATCACATATAGATGTGAACTAGATTACTGACTCTAGTAAACCCTTCGAGTGTTGGTCACATGACGATGTGAACTATGGGTGTTAATCGCATGGTGATGTGAACTATTGATGTTAAATCACATGGTGATGTGATCTAGATTATTGACTCTAGTGCAAGTGGGAGACTGAAGGAAATATGCCCTAGAGGCAATAATAAAGTTATTATTTATTTCCTTATTTCATGATAAATGTTTATTATTCATGCTAGAATTGTATTAACCGGAAACATAATACATGTGTGAATACATAGACAAACAGAGTGTCACTAGTATACCTCTACTTGACTAGCTCGTTAATCAAAGATGGTTATGTTTCCTAACCATAGACAAAGAGTTGTTATTTGATTAACGGGATCAAATCATTAGTTGAATGATCTGATTGACATGACCCATTTCATTAGCTTAGCACCTGATCGTTTAGTATGTTGCTATTGCTTTGTTCATGACTTATACATGTTCCTATGACTATGAGATTATGCAACTCCTGTGTGCCGGAGGAACACTTTGTGTGCTACCAAACGTCACAACATAACTGGGTGATTATAAAGGTGCTCTATAGGTGTCTCCAAAGTACATGTTGGGTTGACATATTTCGAGATTAGGATTTGTCACTCCGATCGTCGGAGAGGTATCTCTGGGCCCTCTCGGTAATGCACATCACTTAAGCCTTGCAAGCATTGCATCTAATGAGTTAGTTGCGGGATGATGTATTACGGAACGAGTAAAGAGACTTGTCGGTAACAAGATTGAACTAGGTATTGGATACCGACGATCGAATCTCGGGCAAGTAACATACCGATGACAAAGGGAACAACGTATGTTGTTATGCGGTATGACCGATAAAGATCTTCGTAGAATATGTAGGAGCCAATATGAGCATCCAGGTTCTGCTATTGGTTATTGGCCGAAGACATGTCTCGGTCATGTCTACATTGTTGTCGAACCCGTAGGGTCCGCACGCTTAAGGTTTCGATGACAGTTATATTATGAGTTTATACATTTTGATGTACCGAAGGTTGTTCGGAGTCCCGGATGTAATCACAGACATGACGAGGAGTCTTGAAATGGTCGAGACATAAATATTGATATATTGGAAGCCTATGTTTGGATATCGGAAGTGTTCCGGGTGAAATCGGGATTTTACCGGAGTACCGGGAGGTTACCGGAACCCCCCGGGAGATATATGGGCCTTAGTGGGCCTTAGTGGAAAAGAGAAGAGGCAGCCAGAGATGGGCCGCGCGCCCCTCCCCTCCCTTGGTCCGAACAGGACAAGGAGAGGGGGTCGGCCCCCCTTCCTCTTTTCCCCCCTCCGCGAATCCTATTCCAACTAGGATTGGGGGGGGGGGGAATCCTACTCCCGGAGGGAGTAGGACTCCTCCTGGCGCGCCTCTCCTAGGCCGGCCGCACCCCCCCTTGAGACTTTATATACGGAGGAAGGGGCACCCCAGAGGAACACAAGTTGATCCACGTGATCATATTCTTAGCCGTGTGCGGCGCCCCCTGCCACCATAGTCCTCGATAATATTGTAGCGGTGCTTTGGCGAAGCCCTGCGACAGTAGTACACCAAGATCGTCACCACGCCGTCGTGCTGACGGAACTCTTCCCCGACACTTTGCTGGATCGGAGTCCGGGGATCGTCATCGAGCTGAACGTGTGCTAGAACTCGGAGGTGCCGTAGTTTCGGTGCTTGATCGGTCAGACCGTGGAGACGTACGACTACATCAACCAAACGCTTCCGTTGTCGATCTACAAGGGTATGTAGATCACACTCTCCCCTCTCGTTGCTATGCATCACCATGATCTTGCGTGTGCGTAGGAATTTTTTGAAATTACTACGTTCCTCAACAAACGAACGAGGTTCGTTATGTGTAAATAACGAGCAAAAACCGTTCGTTAAAACGAACGTCCGCTAAAAAGAAAAACTGGCGAACCAAAAAAATGACGAGTTAGGGTTTCTTTTAAAAAGAAAAAAATAGATAGTTTTTTTTTAAAAACCGGCGACTACCTCATCGGTCCGGTGAGGCACGGCGGCGACGGTGAGGCGAGGCGCGGCAGCGGGCGAGGCGGCGGTGGCGGCTGCGGCTGTGGGCGGCGGCGGCTGCAGCTGCGGGGCGAGGCGAGGTGGCGGTGGTGGGTGGTGGTGGCGGCGGGGGAGTATATAAGGAGGGGGGGGTATGCCTTGGGAGGGGGCAAAGGGTGGTGGGCAGTCCGAGCCGGACTCCTCGAGTCGGGCGGTGGCGGCTGGGCTTCGGCCTAGTTAGCCTGAGCACTTTATTTTAAAAAAATAATTGCACCGAAACTAAAAAAAATCCCAGAAAATAAAATAAAAATCTAAAAATGCCAAAACAAATTTTCACCATCTAAATAAAATATTTAGAACGAGATGAACATTTTCTTGGCCCTAAAATGCAATTTTGAAAATGTGCAATTTTTCTAATGCAAATAAAATTGCAATAAAATCCGAATAAAATCAAATATTTGATTTTAATTTTTTATCCAATATTTCAATTATTTTGGAGAAGTCATATTATCTCCTCTCATATATTTTTATATGAAATATTTCTGGAGAGAAAAATAATTAAAACCAACCTCCTTGTTTCAATATTTGATAAAAATCAAATATGAAAACCGGGAAATCCCCAACTCTCTCTGAGGGTCCTTGAGTTGCTTAGGATTTTCGAGGATCGCGAAACGAAATGCAATAAAATATGATATGCAATAATGATCTATGTATAACATTCCAAATTGAAAATTTGGGATGTTACAAAGCTACCCCCCTTAAGATGAATCTCGCCCTCGAGATTCAGGTTGGCTAGAAAATAGATGTGGGTGGTCTTTGCAAAGATCATCCTCTCGTTCCCAGGTGGCTTCATCCTCGGTATGGTGGCTCCACTGAACTTTTCAAAACTTGAAAACCTTGCTGCGGGTGACTCGACTGGCAAACTCAAGAATCTTGACTGGCTTCTCCTCATAAGTCAAATCACTGTCTAGCTGGATCGCCTCCAAGGGTATTGTATCTCTTAGCGGTATATCGGCCATCTCAGCGTGGCACTTCTTCAACTATGAAATGTGAAACACATCATGAACTCCTGACAGTCCTTCAGGTAACTCCAACTTGTAGGCAACTTCTCCCATCCGTTCCAAAACACGATACGGTCCTACAAATCTCGGGGCTAACTTTCTCTTAACTCCAAAACGTTTCACTCCTCACAAGGGTGATACTCGCAGATATGCTTTGTCTCCAATTTCATAGGTTACCTCCTTGCGCTTTGAATCTGCATAACTCTTCTGCCTGGACTGAGCTATCTTAAGTCTATCTCGAATCAGCTTAACCTTCTCTTCGGACTCCTTGATCAAGTCTGGTCCAAACAACTATCGGTCTCCTACTTCATCCCACATCAACGGTGTTCTGCACCTTCGTCCATACAGGGCTTCAAACGGTGCCATCTTCAAACTGGCTTGGCAACTATTGTTGTATGAGAACTCTGCGTAAGGCAGATTGTCATCCCAACTATGTCAGGACCCCGATTCCAAGTCACATCGATCTAGCCGGTAACACCTCATATCACTTTGCGCCCTCACGCACAGTATTCCCACGGGTGTCGCCTTACCATGGCCCGGGACCGTTTGTGCCTTTTGGCTCACGTATATGATAGTGTCGCTAGCATCCATATGACAGAGAACCCGTGCCGACATGACTAGTCGTGAACCCAAAGTGGCACTAACTTACGGGGACAGGCATACATGAATCAACATCGAGCATGTCGGTCAGCAGCGTGTGAATCCGGGCTGTAGCACTGGGCTAACAGGACTCCGGGAACCCGGGCTATAGCAGGTTAGGCAAGACTCGGGATGTCACCTCGTGACATTTCCCCGAAGGGACAGACACAGGAACAAAGTGAAACACATGCCGGCCAGTCAAGTGTCCTGAGCAGTAGTGCTGGGCTAGCAGGACTCCGGTGAACCAGGCTGTAGCGGACTACTATGGCTCATGGAAGCACTAGACTACATTTCCCCATAAGAGAGGCTACCAAGGATAAACAACTAGGTTGTCGGATCCCACACATACCAAGCATTTCAATCATACACACAATATGCTCGATATGTGTAAATACAACATGGCATCACAACAAGACTCTACGACTCAAAGTATTTATTCATTAGACTCCGAGGAGTGAGATATTACAAACATGTGTCTCATGACCCAACAATCATACCATACAAATCAAAGCACATGCGGAAGCTTAACATGTTTGAGTATAGACATCTACAAATGAAAAAGGCTGAGAAGCCTGACTATCTACCAGATCCTGCTAAGGGCACAAGATCGTAGCCGAGGTAGCAAGCTAAACGTCAAAGCCCACACGGAACTACTAGAGAGACTGACGTCTCTCTGCAAAACATAAATTAAGCAAACATGAGTACAAATGTACCCAACAAGACTTACATCAGAACTATCTACATATGCATCGGTATCAACAAAGGGGTAGTGGAGTTTAACTGCAGCAAGCCAGCTTTGACTCAGTGGCTAACCTGAACTATGACTGCAAGCAACTCTTTGAGGTGGCGCACACGAGTCCACATATTCACCATATCAATACACCACTATGGATCTGCTCCCGTCACCCTACGAGAAGGCCATCCATAGCACACACGCTTATCTTGCGCATTTTAGAGTATCCACTTTCACTTGTCTATGAACTATGCAAGGGGTCCAAGTTTCCATATCTGAGGAATCCAGCTATTCGAATAGATAATGATAACCCTGCAAGGGTGTATTTCTTCACACACGCTCCCACCACTTATCACCATATACACGCCATGTATCTTGGCAACCTTCAAGCGGAAGCCTGGAGAGGGCGTCGGCCACGACCTGACTAACCACACAAGTCTCTAGTCTAGGTTTATCGCCTATTCGGGTTCCATCCGTGAGGAGATCCGGCCAGAGTTTCGCTCACAGCCCCAAACGATGTGTGCAGGGTTCCCAAGACACCAAACGGGTGCCCGGTACATCGTGCCAGAGTGTATCTACCGCATCATAGCCCACCCCTAGGGTCAGCGCTACGTACAGCCGCCAACACATATCCTATAAACACCAGAAACTAGTTGCAACTCCTGGACAGAGGACTAGGGCAGTTAATAAGTCGAGAGGGTCAATTAAGGATCCCAATGAGTGGTAGTAGCTGTTCATGGATCACAAACACAGAACTCAGTTCCTGAGGACGGTTTCAATGAGACAACCCACCCTGTACTCCTAAATGGCCTCTCACCGCTACCTTTACTAAATTGTGTTCACACACTTAGCTCACACACAGTAGGACATGTTCATCACCATTCCAATTCATCCCCGATGAATCAGACCTGACTCAACTCTAAGAAGTAGCAGGCATGACAAACAAGCATGAATGAGTAGGCACATCAGGGCTCAAACAACTCCTACTCATGCTAGTGGGTTTCATCTATTTACTGTGGCAATGACAGGTCATGCAGAGGAAAGGGGTTCAATTACCACAACATGTAATAGTTGAATCATTGTTGTCCTAATGCAGTAAAAGAGAGCAGGAGCAAGAGAGTGGGATTGTATCGGAATGAACAAGGGGGTTTTGCTTGCCTGGCACTTCTGAAGATAATATAGCTCTTCATCGGTGTCATCGAACTCATCGTCGGAACACGTCTATCGAGAGGGGACAACCACCGGCAAACATAGAAAGAACACAATCAATGCAATGCAAGAATATGATGCATGAATGTGACATGGCAATATGCTGTGATTTGAGCTAATGCAGCTAGCAACGATTTAAATGGAGTTGGTTTGAACACTAGATTCAAATTTGAACTCGACATGAGGCATTTCAAATACCATTGATTCAAATTGTCATATACAGTGGCTGTAAGTTGTTCAATCATGCATGGGAATGCCATAAACAGATTCTTCATATTTTTCTGATAATTTTTCATATATAAATTATTTCATTTGGAGTTACGGTTGAATTTCTATGATTTTTGGAAGTTTAGGGGATTTTCTGAAAATAAATAAATCATTTAGATTTATTTAAAAATACAGAAAAGCATTTACTGTGTCAGCCTTGCATCATGCTGACGTCATCTGGTCAACAGACGCAGTCCAGGTCAAACCTGACCAGTGGGACCCACTGGTCAGTGACCCAGTGCTGCCTAGGGTCACAGACAGGTGGGGCCCGGTCAACGGACACGTCAGCATAGTCAAAACTGCACGTGGGGCCACTGCAATTAGATTAACCTTAATCTATTTTAGTTAGCCGTTTAGTTAGGCAATGGGGCCTGGCTACCAGAATCTAAGCTTGGCCTAAACACAGTAATTAGACTAGTCTAATCCGCCCACGTCACCGGATTAACTCCGGCGATAACCGAAGAGCAGCGGCGATGCCCGTCCGACCAACTCCGGCGTCGGCTGGACGCGTGGTTGGGCGCGTTCGAAAGCCTGTGATGCGGCGCATCTAATGGTGGCCGTAGTGTGTGCTGGGACGGCATGCAACGGCAGCGACGACGAGCTGGGCAGTGACCGGAGCTCTGGTGTCGGTGGTGTTGCTGCTGTAGCGTGCTAGCGGGCAAGCGGATGCGCTAGTGAGGTGCTATGGGGTGCGGGGAGAGGTTTGGACTTGCCGGGGCGACCATTTGGTCATCGGAGCTACGTTGGCGACGAGCTCAGGTGGCGGCGGTTACGGTCATCGGCGGGGCAGTGGCTACGGCATGCAAACGAGAAAACGGAGAGGGGGAGAAGGAGCAGCAGCTCACGGCGGTTGCGGCGGGCGTCGAAGCGGGCTCGGGGAAGGCCGGAGCTAAGCGGGGCGGCGAGGCCAATCTCCGACGGCCGAGGAGGGGGAAAACGTCGGGGGCGGCGCTTCGGGGCACTTCTAGTCGCATGACTCGGTGAGGGGGTCGAGGAAGAAGTGGCGGAGCTTCTGGGCGCGTCGGCGAGGCGAGGAGAGCATGGTGGCCGTGGAAAACGGCGTCGGTGGCGACGGCAGCGCTCGGCTGTGGGGAGGAGAACGAGACAGAGGAGGGGAAAAGCTCAGGGGAGAGTAAGGGAGGTCCAGGGGGGGTGCGTGGCGTCTCCTAGAGGCGTCCAGGCCCTCGGCGGCAAGCAGGAGCTGGCGAGGCACGTGGCCAGCGCGCGGCGAGCACGCGCTCGTCCTTCTGGCGCGCCGAGGAAGATGACTGGCAAGGTGGGCTCGGGTGGGCTGCTCAGAAGCTGGGCCGACTATAGTAGCATGCCGCCAGGTACGTTTCTGTTCTGTTTTATTTTTGTTTTGTTTGTTTTTATTTATTCATTTTGCCACTGATTCAAAATTCGAATAAATTCAAAACAGGGCAAAACCTTCTGAATATTTTTATGTTGCCATTATGGACTTTTCCAGAGGCACATAAATAGTTCTAGGGCCTTTTGAATTATATTCTATAAAAAATGAATATAATCCAAAACTCAAATATTTATTGATTTAATTTCGAAGTCCCAAAATAATTCCTTCAAAAATGTTCACTATTTTTGGTTTGGTATCAAAGCCTTGCCGAAATTATCAAACATTTATGAAGTCATTTTGGAAACAATGAATGCAATTTAAAGGGTTCTTGCCCTTCTTTTAAAATGATTTCTGAGGCTTTCAATTTCCTCATTTCAAGTTTCTTGAAAATAACAGGATGCATGATGCTCACTGATGCAACTATCTGCAAACAATTCTAGGGCTGTGACAACTCACCCCCACTGAACAAGAATCTCGTCCCGAGATTCAAGCATAGGGAAAAAAGAAGGGGGAACGCAAACTAACACGATCTTCATGATCCCGGTGGCACTTCATAAGAACGTTGATTCGATCACCATCATTGTCTCGATGTCTTGCCCTGAGAACTCCAACTAACATGACAATGAGAGGAAAGAGAAAACTCTAGAAGGATCGATCACATCGAAGATCGAACTACTCATGATCAACTCACGGAGTGAGACATTGAAACATCTCTCGAGCCGAGACACGGAGTACATATCTAGAGGGGTGGAGTGGAACAGATGACGAGGGTTTACTAGGTAGACAACAATTCCACACATAAGAGGGTGGTGAACGGTTGTCAACGTAGCAAGGATTTGAGTTGCCATGATACCATAACGAGACACCCTAGAGAAGGATGACTCATAGAATTATCCCTTAAGTGGCAAAAAGAATTACTTTTGATCCAGATCAATATAATTCTCTATACCAGCCTAGGGAAAATCTCGAGCAATCATTTGAAGGAGTTCGAAAGAATGACATACCCTGACTAGAATGGATGATGTGGACTACCTTGTTGAAGACAACGCAATGGATGATTTTTGCTTATCATCGGAAATGGATGGGACCCATGATAAGTCCACTTTTGAAGATGACTCTGGATAGAAATTACCGAGGTGGGAAGCCCATGGAATATTGGCACAACAGCGGTGCAGGCTGGGAACAAAATGCAAATGATGGGAATGTTCCAACCATCATATCTGCCTAAGATTCAGATCTGGTTAGTAACAGGATACTTTAGACTCAACATGTCTACAAAACAAAGTTTGCAACACAATTGATGCGATGACATTGCGAGATTCTCAGGAGATGAACTACGATAGCAAGCTCCAAAACATGAGTGGGTTCTACTACACCCATGTAAACACGTTGTCCCAGACAAGCATGACCACGTAGTAGTCTTATAATAAAACACTACCGAGTTTAGGTGGGGAGCCATCATCGAGGATATCAAAGTCCTTGCATAAGGCATGCTCTTAAGAAGGAACTTCTTCTCCTTGAACAAGTCATTCAGTGGCTTGGTGTGCTATGGAACACATATAGAATGGAGGTAGCGAGCCTGTCAAACCATAGCATACTTCGCACATGCATGACTGACTTGGGATGGTACCAGAGGAAACAAAAACAATCTTTCTCGAACTCACGGCGGCAACTTGCACCAAATGCACATGAATCAGAGAAAGCCGCTTCTTTCATCCAACATATGCTTCCTGAACGAGACATGAAGATAATGCTTTTAGAAGTTTCCAACACTAGCGGGATGTTCAACACGAATCATGGAAGAGATAAAAATGTCGCTGATGGGCTCAACAACAATTCATCCAGGTTTCCATATAAGTGGAATTCCACAATTATGTGAACAAGGTGATAGCATTGGTCAGACTCAAAATATATAATGGTGTATGCTCGAAGAAACAACCACGAGTAAGACAACATTACGAATATCGTTGGTTCTGATTTGATTTGAGGATAGCCCATACTCGAATCAAAGATTGGATAAGATGATAGGTCCATTAACTGATCACGAGGGTCAATCGATGAAAATACCATCTTTCTTCAACACACATACACGATATCCCTAAAATTGAACTAATGCGGACAAGCTTTTATCTTCTAACTCTCCAAGTTGTTGTTTAGCTTAACCAACTAGCTCAGGGGTATCCAACACAGATTCTTGGAGAAAGGGGTGGTTTATAAGAAACCAACTTGATAACGAACTCAACATAGCAGTCAGGTAACAACCTGGTTATACTTCCGAGAAGATATACGGAAAATCACGAACCACCGATATGTCACTAAGCTCGAGAACAATCTTGCTTTTCAGGGCAAGACGATATGATCAAATAAGCAAGGATTGACACTATCCTAACTCATTGATCGAAAAGTGCACCGGAAATAAGGACTAGGTAGCACGATCAATCTCAGAACGATGGTTCAGTAACCAACACGCTAAGGATGAGAATATTGTCCTTTAACTACCAAGCAACGAAGTTGCAAGGAGTATTGATTTCACACATAACGATTCACTTGTCGGCATTCCGGTTACGATAACACAGGAACCAAGGAATGAACAACGATGGCGAGGAGTATCACTATATCAAGAATTCATGAGAGGTTGTGTAATTCTCATGACATTCTTGACATAAGACGGTAATACTTCACGGTAGAACAGAATCAAAAGCTGGGTTGGCATTTTGATTCATGGCATACAACTACTTTGACCCAATCCTCGAAGTAGACAAGGTACTAGAGTTTGATTCTCCTAGTCATTCCAGAATAGAATGGCTTGACGGACCACAAGAATAATAAGCATCGATAACACGGATACACAATTACTCCTGACTATCAATTGATAGGCAATGGTCGGAATACAAATGAAGAGGGACAACTCAAGAGGACATATATCTTTCTGAGTTGTGGATGCATAGATTAATATGTCGAACCTAAGTTCAACAGGTTTCTTCCAGATAACCCATGCAGAAAGGTAGAACTCGCAGAATCACAATTATGAACGGAGAACTCCTCAAGAGTACTCTAATTATGATATTTTGGTTCAAAGAACTTCTGCCTTAATGGTTCATGGTATTTGGAAGAAAGAAATACCACGGACCTCGAGGACTGTCGCAATGTTACTAATATCCTAAAGGAACGAGCAAACACTATCAATAGGAGGTAAGTAGGGTGAATCTCGGGTTCAAGAACCCAGGAATAGAATACCTACTAACTAAATGGCATCACGGGATGCTTTCGAGAATGGCGGCCAGCATCATCACACTGAGAACACAAAACATGGCTAGGTTACTAGGTGATACTCTAGACACCTAGGGTCATAATAATAACTCCAACATATATGTCGAGGAAATAGAGTACCTCAACTCAGCAATTAGTGTGAGTAACCTGGCCTAAAGGAACATCGAAATCAGAGGGAAAAGATTTTGCAAATGCATCAGATTGTTTAGAAACCTGGGACGAATCGGACAACATAACGGCTATAAATGCTCAAAAATATCTGAGACATCCTACGAAATAGTGGCATGACCACTCAATCATCACAATATCAAGGTTCTGAGGCCAGCTATGAACACACGAAAGTAGTAGAAACTGAACTGAGTCTTGAAACTAACAACTCTTTAAGTCTATGGATTAGTAACACGTCATCCTGATAGGTAGATGAAAAGGGCTAGTTCTTAAACCCCGTAGAAAATAAGAGGATGGCTCAGATCAGAAGGGCATAAGGTAAAGGAGTAAAAAGATCCTTACGCTCCCTTCCCCAATCAATTCCCTTACATAACTAAAGCATTTCTAGACACAACTTCGACCAGTTTGGCTTGGTAATACTACAGGCAGTCAGGCTCTGATACCAAAGCTGTCAGGACCCCGATTCCAAGTCACATCGATCTAGCCGGTAACACCTCATATCACTTTGCAGCCTCACGCACGGTATTCCCACGGGTGTCGCCTTACCACGGCTCGGGACCGTTTGCGCCTTTTAGCTCACGTATATGATAGTGTCGCTAGCATCCATATGACAGAGAACCTGGGCCGACATGACTAGTCGTGAACCCAAAGTGGCACTAACTTACGGGGATAGGCATACATGAATCAACATCGAGCATGTCGGCCAGCAGCGTGTGAATCCGGGTTGTAGCACTAGGATAACAGGACTCCAGGAACCCGGCCTGTAGCAGGCTAGGCAGGACTCTGGATGTCACCGCGTGACATTCCCCCGAAGGGACAGACATAGGAACGAAGTGAAACACATGCCGGCCAGTCAAATGTCCTGAGCAGTAGTGCTGGGCTAGCAGGACTCCGGTGAACCGGGCTGTAGGGGACTACTATGGCTCATGGAAGCACTAGACTACATTTCCCCATAAGAGAGGCTACCAAGGATAAACAACTAGGTTGTCGGATCCCACACATACCAAGCATTTCAATCATACACACAATATGCTCGATATGTCTAAATACAACATGGCATCACAACAAGACTCTGTGACTCAAAGTATTTATTCATTAGATTCCGAGGAGCAAGATATTACAAACATGGGTCTCATGACCCAACAATCATAGCATACAAATCAAAGCACATGTGGAAGCTTAACATGTATGAGTACATACATCTACAAATGAAAAAGGCTGAGAAGCCTGACTATCTACCAGATCCCGCCGAGGGCACAAGATCGTAGCTGAGGTAGCAAGCTAGACGTCGAAGCCCACACGGAACTACTAGAGAGACTGACATCTCTCTGCAAAACATAAATTAAGCAAACGTGAGTACAAATGTACCCAGCAAGACTTACATCAGAACTATCTACATATGCATCGGTATCAACAAATGGGTAGTGGAGTTTAACTGCAGCAAGCCAGCTTTGACTCGGTGGCTAACCTGCACTACGACTGCAAGCAACTCTTTGAGGTGGCGTACACGAGTCCACATATTCACCATATCAATACACCACTATGGATCTGCTCCCGTCACCCTATGAGAAGGCCATCCATAGCACTCATGCTTATCTTGCGCATTTTAGAGTATCCACTTTCACTTGTGTATGAACTATGCAAGGGGTCCAAGTTTCCATATCCGAGGAATCCGGCTATTCGAATAGATAACGATAACCCTGTAGGGGTTTACTTCTTCACACACGCTCCCACCACTTATCACCATATACACGTCATGTATCTCGGCAACCTTCAAGCGGAAGCCTGGCGAGGGTGTCAGCCACGACCTAACTAACCATACAAGTCTCTAGTATAGGTTTATCGCCTATTCAGGTTCCATCCGCGAGGAGATCCGACCGGAGTTTCGCTCACAGCCCCAAACGATGTGTGCAGGGTTCCCGAGACACCAAACGGGCGCCCGGTACACCATGCCATGGTGTATCTACCACATCATAGCCCACCCCTAGGGTCAGCGCTACGCACGGCCGCCAACACATATCCTATAAACACCAGAAACTAGTTGCAACTCCTGGACAGAGGACTAGGGCAGTTAATAAGTCGAGAGGGTCAATTAAGGATCCCAATGAGTGGTAGTAGCTGTTCATGGATCACAAACACAGAACTCAGTTCCTGAGGACGGTTTCAATGAGACAACCCACCCTGTACTCCTACATGGCCTCTCACCGCTACCTTTACTAAATTGTGTTCACACACTTAGCTCACACACAGTAGGACATGTTCATCACCATTCCAATTCATCCCCGATGAATCAGACCTGACTCAACTCTAAGAAGTAGCAGGCATGACAAACAAGCATGAATGAGTAGGCACATCAGGGCTCAAACAACTCCTACTCATGCTAGTGGGTTTCATCTATTTACTGTGGCAATGACAGGTCATGCAGAGGAAAGGGGTTCAATTACCACAACATGTAATAGTTGAATCGTTGTTGTCCTAATGCAGTAAAAGAGAGCAGGAGCAAGAGAGTGGGATTGTATCGGAATGAACAAGGAGGGTTTTGCTTGCCTGACACTTCTGAAGATAATATAGCTCTTCATCGGTGTCATCGAACTCATCGTCGGAACACGTCTATCGAGAGGGGACAACCACCGGCAAACATAGAAAGAACACAATCAATGCAATGCAACAATATGATGCATTTATGTGACATGGCAATACGCTGTGATTTGAGCTAATGCAGCTAGCAACGATTTAAATGGAGTTGGTTTGAACACTAGATTCAAATTTGAACTCCACATGAGGCATTTCAAATACCATTGATTCAAATTGTCATATACAGTGGCTGTAAGTTGTTCAAACATGCATGACAATGCCATAAACAGATTCCTCATATTTTTCTGATAATTTTTCATATATAAATTATTTCATTTGGAGTTACGGTTGAATTTCTATGATTTTTGGAAGTTTAGGGGATTTTCTGAAAATAAATAAATCATTTAGATTTATTTAAAAATACAGAAAAGCATTTACTGCATCAGCCTTGCATCATGCTGATGTCATCTGGTCAACAGACGCAGTCCAGGTCAAACCTGACCAGTGGGACCCACTGGTCACTGACCCAGTGCTGCCTAGGGTCACAGACAGGTGGGGCCCGGTCAACAGACACGTCAGCATAGTCAAAACTGCACGTGGTGCCACTGCAATTAGATTAACCTTAATCTATTTCAGTTAGCCATTTAGTTAGGCGGTGGGGCCCGGCTGTCAGCATCTAAGCTTGGCCTAAGCACAGTAATTAGACTAGTCTAATCCGCCCACGTCACCGGATTAACTCCGGGGATAACCAAAGCGCGGCGGCGATGCCTGTCCGGCCAACTCCGGTGTTGGCTAGACGCGCGGCTGGGCGCGTTCGAAAGCCTGCGATGCGGCGCATCTAATGGTGGCCGCGGGGTGTGCTGGGATGGCGTGCCACCGCGGTGACGACGAGCTAGGCGGTGACCGGAGCTCGGGCGTCGGTGGTGTTGCTGCTGCAGCGTGCTAGCGGGCGAGCGGATGCGCTAGCGAGGTGCTATGGGGTGTGGGGAGAGGTCTGGACTTGCCAGGGCGACCATTTGGTCACCGGAGCTACGTCGGTGACGAGCTCAAGCGGCGGCGGTTACGGTCATCGGCGGGGCAACGGCTACGGCATGCAAACGAGAAAACGGATAGGGGGAGAAGGAGCAGCAGCTCACGGCGGTTGCGGCGGGCGTCGAAGGGGGCTCGGGGAAGGCCGAAGTTGAGCGGGGCGGCCAGGCCGATCTCCGACGGCCGAGGAGGGGGATAATGCCGGGGGCGGCGCTTCAGGGCACTTCTAGTCGCATGAGTCGGTGAGGGGGTCGAGGAAGAAGTGGCGGAGCTTCTAGGCGCTTCGGCGAGGCGAGGGGAGCATGGTGGCCGTGGAAAATGGCGTCGGTGGCGACGGCAGCGCTCGGCTGTGGGGAGGAGAACGAGACAGAGGAGGGGAAAAGCTCAGGGGAGAGTGAGGGAGGTCCAGGGGGTGTGTGGCGTCTCCTAGAGGCGTCCTGGCCCTCGGTGGCAAGCAGGAGCTGGCGAGGCGCGTGGCCAGCGTGCGGCGAGCACGCGCTCGTCCTTCTGGCGCGCCGAGGAAGATGACTGGCAAGGTGGGCTCGGGTGGGCTGATCAGAAGCTGGGCTGACTACAGTAGCAGGCCGCCAGGTACATTTCTGTTCTGTTTTATTTCTATTTTGTTTTGTTTTTATTTATTCATTTTGCCACTGATTCAAAATTCGAATAAATTCAAAAGAGGGCAAAACCTTCTGAATATTTTTATGTTGCCATTATGGACTTTTGCAGAGGCACATAAATAATTCCAGGGCCTTTTGAATTATATTCTATAAAAAATGAATATAATCCAAAACTCAAATACTTATTGATTTAATTTCAAAGTCCCAAAATAATTCCTTCAAAAATGTTCACTATTTTTGGTTTGGTCTCGAAGCCTTGCCAAAATTATCAAACATTTATGAAGTCATTTTGGAAACAATGAATGCAATTTAAAGGGTTCTTGCCCTTCTTTTAAAATGATTTCTGAGGCTTTCAATTTCCTCATTTCAAGTTTATTGAAAATAATAGGATGCATGATGCTCACTGATGCAACTATCTGCAAACAATTCTAGGGCTGTGACAAACTAGATGCATAATCTAGCGCACATGCTCTCAACATGTCCTCCAGAATCTGGTTGACTCTCTCGGTCTGTCCATCTGTCTACGAGTGAAATGTTGTACTGAACTCCAATCTCGTTCCCAAAGTCTGTTGCAGCTGATGCCAAAACTTTGAAGTAAAGTGTGTTCCTCTATCCGATACGATGGTCCTCGAAACTCCATGCAGACATACGATCCTGGTCATATATATCTTGGCCAACTTTGCACTGGTATAAGTTGTTTTCACTGGGATAAAGTGTGCCACTTTGGTCAAACGGTCAACTACTACCCATCAATGTTGGGGATATCGCTTATCGGGAACTTATCGGCCGACCCATGATAAGGGGTAAATCGGCCAGTTTATCGGCATATCGGCCAAGTTATCGCCATATCGGTTGATTTATCGGTCAATTTATCTTATCGGTCCGACAATGGTAAGCGATAAATCGGCCGATTTAGCGGAATATCGGAAGATATCTTGAATAGTGCTACCCATAGAATCATATCCTGATTTGGTCCTGGGAAATCCGGTGATAAAATCCATGCCAAGTTTATCCCACTTCCATTCGGGTATCGGCATAGGCTGTAACAATCCTGCTGGCTTTTGATGCTCTGCCTTCACTCTCTGACATACATCACATACGGCTACATACTCGGCAACATCTTTCTTCATCCTTGTCCACCAGAAACGTTCCTTTAAATCCAAATACATCTTGGTTTTTTCGGGGTGTATCCAGTATGGTGAGTCATGAGCCTCCTGAAGTATTAACTTCCTGATCTCTGGGTTATTGTCCACATAAACCCGGTCCTCAAACCATAAGGTGTCGTGCTCATCCTCACGAAAACCTTTGGCCTTTCCTTTGCTCATTCTCTCTTTTATCTCAGCAATCTCTTTGTCATCCTTCTGAGCTTCTCGAATCTTTCCCAACAATGTAGACTGAACCTCCATTGTTGCAACAAAACCTCTAGGAACAATCTCCAATCGAAGTTCCCTGAGATCCTCTGCTAACTCCTTTGGCAATCCCGTACTCTCTAGGATATTAGCATAACTCTTCCGTCTCAAAGCGTCTGCTACGACATTGGCCTTTCCTGGGTGATAGTGCAGCTTCATGTCATAATCCTTTATAAGCTCCAACCATCTCCTCTGCCTAAGGTTCAACTCCTTCTGTGTGAAAATGTACTTCAAACTCTTATGATCCGTGTGCACATCACAACTATTTCCAATAAGGTAATGCCTCCAAGTCTTCAATGCATGCACTACGGCATCCAACTCCAAATCATGCGTGGCATAATTTAACTCGTGTGGTTTTAGTTGTCGTGAGGCATACGAAACAACTCTTCTGTCCTGCATAAGCACACTTCCAAGTCCTAGGCATACGAAATCCTTACGTATATCTGGCGGTGTCAGCACAGGGGCTATAGTCAAACGTTTCTTTAACTCCTGGAAACTTGCCTCGCAATCTTCTGTCCATTTAAACTTGGTATCCTTCTTCAATAATTCCTTCATTGGCTTCGCAATCTTGGAAAAATTCTCAATGAACCTCCGATAGTATCCTGTGAGTCCAAGAAAACTGCGGATCTCGCTAACTGAAGTGGGTGCCAACCATTCAGTGACTGACTGAACCTTGGTGGGATCTACTGCTATACCTTCTCCTGATATAACATGTCCAAGGAATCCGACTTCCTTCAACCAAAATTCGCATTTGCTGAACTTGGCATACAACTGATGTTCCCTGAGTTTCTCGAGAACTAAACGCAAATGCTCCTTGTGTTCCTCTTCATTCTTCGAATATACCATTATATCATCAATGAACACTACTACAAACTTATCCAAATATTCCATGAATACTTTGTTCATCATGCTCATGAAATAGGCAGGGGCGTTAGTCAATCCAAATGACACGACCGTATATTCATATAACCCATACTGTGTGGTGAATGTTTTCTTTGGTATATCTTTCTCTCACATTTTCAACTGATGGTACCCCGATCGCAGATCGATCTTCGAAAACACCTTAGCTCCTTGCAGCTGGTCAAACCAATCATTGATCATCGGCAATGGGTACTTGTTCTTAATCATCACTTCATTCAAGGCCCGATAATCAACAACCATTCTTAGGGACTTATCCTTCTTCTCAACCAAAAGCACTGGGGCTCCCCATGGTGATGAACTCCGTCGAATGTAACCTTTCTCCAATAACTCCTTGATCTGTTTCTTAATCTCCTCCAAATCATTCACGGGCATCCTATAGGGTCTCTGGGATATGGGCCCAGTGCCTGGTAATAGCTCTATCAAAAACTCGATATCTCGATCCGGTGGCATGCCTGGTAACTCCTCTGGGAAAACATCCGGGTAATCCTTTACTACAGGAACTTCCTCCTGAAAAACTCCCGTGAGTGCATTTACTTGGCTACTTCTTGGCGCATGCCTAGATATATATTTGATCCTTTTTCCCTTGGGGGTGGTGAGACAAATTGACTTACTAACACAGTCAATGCTTCCTCCATACTTTGACATCCAGTCCATTCCTAATATCACATCCAATCCTTGTGACTCCAAGATAATTAGGTCGGACGGATAAACATGGTTGCCAATGGTTAAGGGTATCTGGTCACACCATCGACTAGCCATATACTCTGCTTCGGGTGAGCTTACTAACAGAGGGGTCCTAAGAGTTTGGGTCGGTAGTATAAACTTATCCACGAATTCCCTTGATATGTATGAATGCGATGCACCAGTATCGAAAAGAACAAGAGCGGTAAATGACTTAACCAAAAACTTACCTATAACCGCGTCTGGCTGCTCTTCAACCTCCTCCACGTTAATGGGGTTCACTTGTCCTTTGTTGAATGGATTGGGCTTCTTCCCAGCGCTCCCATTACTGTTTCCATTCTTCGCTTCAGGGCACTCCGTGGCATAGTGTCCAGTCTTCCCGCACTTAAAGCAAGTAATGTGACTTAGATCTCTTTTGGCGGGTGTGGCTGGATTGGGGCGGTTCTGATTGTTGTTTGTTCCATTCCCATTCTTAGAACCATTGTGGTTATGCGAACTTCCTCCAGTGTGGTTGTGACCTCCATGGTTATGAACAAGTCCTCCCGAGTTCGGGGTTAGGCGAGGCTTCTACCGAGCTCCTGAGTTATACCTCCCTTGTCCATACTTCCTCTTACGACTCTCAATCTGCTGCTGCTTCCCTTCAATCATAAGGGCCTTATCTACCAACTCCTGGTAGTTGTTGAGTGTTGCCACCATCAAATGCATACTCATCTCATCATTCAGCCCTTCCATAAACTTCTCCTGCTTTGCGACATCTGTGGCCACATCATCAGGGGCATAGCGAGATAACTTGCTAAACTCATCCGCGTACTGAGCCACGGTACGGTTCCCCTGGCATAGGTTGAGAAACTCACACTTCTTCAAATTCATGGCTCCAGTTGAGACATGGGCTGTACGGAAGGCTAGCTGAAATTGGTCCCATGTCACCGTGGCTATAGGGTAGGTGACAGTGTAATTCTCCCACCATGATGCTGCTGGTCCATCCAACTGATGTGCGGCAAAACGCACCTTCTCAGCATCAGTACATCCTACAGTGGTTAACTCCCTTCCAATCCTACGGAGCCAATCATCTGCTACAATAGGCTCGGTGCTACTGGAAAACACCGACAGCTGCAACCTCAGAAAACGGGCTAAGTTGTCCACTGGTGGTGGTGGCGGATTGTTGTTGTTGTTGTTGCCTTGGTTCTGAACTAACAATTACATCAGGGTATTCTGCTGCTGGATCAACTGAGTGAGCTCCGGTGGGAAAGCAAATCCGGGGTCACGTCCCGGAGGCATCTGATGGGTTTAGAGGGGAGATATTAGAATAGAATGAGGTCTAATGACAAAGCATTACCCGTATGCACATGAGACAAACACAATCATTTCACTCACTCAATCAAGCAAGGCATACAATCGGTATAACTATCGTAAAAGTGCTCAGACTATACTATTCACGTGGTGGAATACTACTACTGATGTGGTGGTCTACTAAAAATATTCCTCGGTTGCAGACTCCATGATATCTGATCCAGCTTCGTCTTCAAGGTCATCATCGCTAAGGTCGGAGTCGGTGTCGTCGATGATGATGTAGTCCTCCGGGCGAATCTCCTTGGGTTCTTTGTCTTCTTCTACTGGTGTGGGGTCTCCCATGAATATTCCGATCTTCTTAATCAGATCGTTCTTCTTCTCCACTAGTATGACGATTTCCTCCTCATAATCTTCACGTGTAGCCTTGAGTTCCTCCTCCAGTTCCACGATCCTAGTCATTGCCTTCTTCAAATCTATCATGCCTGCGCACATCTGATTCTCCTGGCGTCGAATGTGCTGGTTTAGTTCCTGGATGAAAGCTGCAATTGATCTATCCTTCTTGGTGCTGATCATCTCCCATTGCTCATCTCGGCACCCACAGATCTGGTAGATAGTATCCTTAAGCTCCTTTTGGTAAACTTCTCCAATGCGTCCCATGGTGATGTGAGCTGCCATACTCTTTCCTAAACTCCAGGTTGGTGCATCAAAAGAAAACTCTATGGGTTTAGTGACTGGCGTGAAGGTTCTTCCTGGAACTTGAACTTGAATCATCCATCGCTCCTCTTCTGGTAAAGTGGCATTGTAGGTCCCGATGAAGCTTGGTATTCCTATATTCAGGTACCTAGTGACTTCCTTCAAGTGTCATCCAAAAGGTGCTTCTTCATCCGGTTGTGCAAACTTGTTCCTTGCATCCGCCATCCTAAAGAGTAGAAAATGGAGAGGAGTCAAAAATGAGGAGAGAATAGTGATCTATGGCTTTTAGCTTAGTGGCCGTGTCCTACACTCAGCGTGTGCTCTGATACCATCTTGTAGCGACCCGGCCTCAAACGGTCAAGTCTCTGTGCTTCAGTGTCATCCCTGGATCGGTAATGCTGCCGTGTCCTACACACAGTACTCGAGGATTTATAACAGAGTAGCAATCACACACTTATTACATCGAATGTCTCGAGAGAGAACTTATTACAATAAATATGGCTTAAGGCCATCTAATACGATAACAGCGGAAGGCTTGGAAGATAAAGTGAGTCCATCAACTCCAACGACATAGCCGAGCTGCACGGCAACGACCTAACGAACCTTACTCCTCATCTGAAAAGTCTGCAACATAATACGTTGTAGCCCAAAAACGGGTCAGCACATGGAATATGCTGGCAAAATAACACAGTAGAGCAAGAACAGAATAATGCTATCACTACATGCATATTTGGCTGGTGGAAAGCTCTATGGTTATAGTTTTGGGAAAAGCCAATTTTTCCCTACAACAAAGGAATAGATTTTAATTTAACTATCATGGTAGTTGAAACATCATTGATAAGGTTCCTCCAACTCAATCCCAATTAAAGTAATTATCAACCCGACAATATTAATTTAGAGTGATGAGATACTCAAGATACTCCAAGTACTAGATACTCAAGATTGTCCATAACCGGGGACACGGCTAACCATGATTAGATTGTACACTCTGCAGAGGTTTGCGCACTTTCCCCCCACAAGACTCGATCGCCTCCGTTAGATTTCTCGCACTACACGGTGTTTGAGAAACGGATGACCGAGACAGTCTTTCAGAAACATTAACTCTCTACTTCGGGCAGACCATACCGAACCTACAACCCACTACTTGCTGATCCACCTCTTCAAAAGCTTCACGTAACTTACTCAACTATGCTAGAGCCCATAATAGCTTGTGGCTGCACACGGAAGTTTCTAGCATGAATCATCTCAGTTCCCTTTGAGCCTGGGTGGCGGTCCTTAGGAAGATCACACGGGTACTTCGGGATTTCCAAAAATACAGGGAACACTGGGTACTCCAGGTGCCTCAATCCACCCAGATGTGTATTTAAGTTGCCACCTTAAGTTGAACCATTAATTATCAATCTCACATCTGTCATGGATTTCACTAACCCAAACCTCGTCTACGAGCATAGCATAGCAATATAAGCAATTCATAGGAGTAACTCCCAAGGGTTTGAATGTAACAGGGCAATAGGTTCTACCTCATCAAGTACTTCCCAACCCACATGTTGTCAAGTCCTAACCATGCATGTTTGACGGTTGAAACTAATGCAAAAAAACTGGGTGATAAAGGGGTATGATCAAAGTGTTACTTGCCTTGCTGACGATTCGCATAACCTAGAGACTCCAAATAACACGCTTCGCACTCCGGGAATTATATCGCAAACAAACAATAGCATACATAAGCAATCAAGCAAATAAACACGGGTAAAAACTCAAATAAGAAGATCTAACCAGAGAGTTCAACTTAACAACTCCGGTTTGCAAAAAGAATCAAATCGAACGGAGCAACGAAACTCAAACGGCGAAAGAAACAAGATCCGATTACTAATCTGAACTTAGGTCAAATTTTACAGTAGCAAAAACTTGTTCAAGTTGGTTATGAGGAAAGAGGGTCTCGAGACCAAGATCTAGGAGCTTGAATTGCCTGATTCCGACTAACGAGCGAAAAGATAAACTAGAACGAAAATCGGATCAGAATTCACGATCAGAAATAATCGCGGAATAATCCGATAAAAGAAAACTGACGAACAGGCTAACGAACGAGCGTTCGTTATCTGTAACTAACGAGCAAAAACCGTTCGTTCAAACGAACGTCCGCTAAAAAGAAAAACCAGGAAAAACCAGCGAACCAAAAAAAAGACGAGTTAGGGTTTCCTTTAAAAAACCGACGAATACCTCGTCGGTCCGGCGAGGCGAGGCGCGGCAGCGGGCGAGGCGGCGGTGGCGGCGCGGCGTGGCAAGGCGGCGGCTGCGGCTGCGGGCGGCTGCGGCGGCTGCAGGGCGAGGCGAGGCGGCGATGGTGGGTGGTGGTGGCGGCGGGGGGAGTATATAAGGAGGGGGGTGTGCCTTGGGGAGGGGGCAAAGGGCGGCAGGGAGTCCGAGCCGAACTCCTAGAGTCGGGCGGCGGCAGCTGGGCTTCGGCCTAGTTAGCCTGCGCACTTTTTTTCAAAATAATTCCGTCGAAACTAAAAAAAATCCTAGAAAATAAAATAAAAATCTAAAAATGCCAAAACAAATTTTCACCGTTTAATTAAAATATTTAGAACGAGATGAACATTTTCTTGGCCCTAAAATGCAATTTGTAAACGTGCATTTTTTCTAATGCAAATAAAATTGCAATAATATCTGAATAAAATCAAATATTTGATTTTAATATTTTTCCTCCAATATTTCAATTATTTTGGAGAAGTCATATTATCTCCTCCCATATATTTTTATATGAAATATTTTCGGAGAGAAAGATAATTAAAACCAACCTCCTCGTTTCAATATTCGATAAAAATCAAATATGAAAACCAGGAAATCCCCAACTCTCTCTGAGGGTCCTTGAGTTGCTTAGGATTTTCGAGGATCGTGAAACGAAATGCAATAAAATATGATATACAAGAATGATCTATGTATAACATTCCAAATTGAAAATTTGGGATGTTACAAAACTTGACATTCTTGCAATTCCTACAAGCATAAGTTCCTCCCTCGTAATAATTTTCAGTAGCATCATGAAGAATTTCAAAAATATAACCATCACATAAATCATTCTTTTCATGATACATAAGCATAGCAATTTTCTTACTCCCCACATAAGAAAATGTATTCTCATGAATAGTTGTGGGAGCAAACTCAACAAAATAACTATCATGGGATTGAAAATTAAAGTCATGATGACAAATTTCATGGTTATCATTATTCTTTATAGCATAGATGTCATCACCATAATCATCATAGATAGGAACTTTGTTGTCATAATCAATTGCAACCTCTTCCAAAATAATGGATTCGTCATTAAATAAAGTCATGACCTCTCTAAATCCACTTTCATCAATATAATCATCATAAATAGGTGGCATGCAATCATCATAATAAATTTTCTCATCAAAATTTGGGGGACTAAAAATATCATCTTCATCAAACATAATATCCCCAAGCTTATGGCTTTGCATAGCATCATGGATGTTTAAAGAATTGATACTAACAACATTGCAATCATGTTCATCATTCAAATATTTCGTGCCAAACATTTTATTGACTTCTTCTTCTGACAAGTGAGCACAATTTTCCAATCCATCATTTTCAAGAAAGATATTATAAAGATGATCAATAATATGATGCAACCTCAATTCCATTTTATGTAGTTTTATTTTATAAACCAAACTAGTGATAAAACAAGAAACTAAAAGATTCAATTGCAAGATCTAAAGATATACCTTCAAGAACTCACATCCCCGGCAACGACGCCATAAAAGAGCTTGATGTCTACTACGCAACTTTATTCTTGTAGACACGTGTTGGGCCTCCAAGTGCAGAGTTTTGTAGGACAGTAGCCATTTTCCCTCAAGTGGATGACCTAAGGTTTATGAATCCGTGAGAGGTGTAGGATGAAGATGGTCTCTCTCAAATGACCCTGTAACCAAATACAAGAAATCTATTGTGTCCCATATACACCCAATACAATGGCAATTT
Organism: Triticum monococcum; assembly: GCA_034509565.1. NCBI lineage: Eukaryota > Viridiplantae > Streptophyta > Magnoliopsida > Poales > Poaceae > Triticum > Triticum monococcum. Next base: position 127,770,778 of record CM067841.1, on the reverse strand, counting down.
GTATAGGTGCACTAGTTCGGCAAAGAGATGGTGATAAAAGTGTAATATGGTTGGTAGAAATATATTTTAATAATCTGAATAAATAAAAACAGCATGGTAGCAAATAGTAAACGGGCACAAAAACGGTATTGCAATGCTTAAAAATGAGGCCTAGGGTCCGTACTTTCACTAGTGCAATCTCTCAACAGTGCTAACATAGTTGGATCATATGATTATCCCTCAAAATGCAATAAAGAATCGCTCCCGAATTCCTATTAGCGGAGAACAAAAGATAGAAATTGTTTGTAGGGTATGACCACCTCAAAGCTATTCTTTCCGATCAATCTATCCTAGAGTTCATACTAAAATAACACACGCTATTCTTTCCGGTCGATCTAATCAAGAGTTCGTACTAAAATAACACCATATGATGCACATCGACCAACTCTAATGCCACATAGATACTCCAGTGTCACCACGAGTATCCATGAGTTGATTCTACGATATGCATCAAACAACTTCATGATCATAACATTCAATCCACACAAAGAACTACAAAGAGACCCCAAAGTTTCTATCGGAGAAAAGATAATAAAAACATGCATCAACCCCTATGCATAGATTACCCCAATGTCACCTCGGGAATCCGCAAGTTGAGTGCCATAACATACATCAAGTGAATAAATATGATACCCCATTGTCACCTCAAGTATTCATACCGCAAGACATACATCATGTGTTCTCATATCTGAATATTCAATCCAACAAGACAAAACTTCAAAGCATAAAGATTCAATTCATCACAACAAGAGTATAGAGGGGAGAAACATCATATGATCCATCTATGTTAACAAAGACCATGATATAGATCACGAGAGAGAGAGAGAGAGATTAAACACATAGCTACTGGTACAAACCCTTAGCCTCGAGGGTGGACTACTCCCTCCTCATCGTGGTGGCCGCCGGGGTGATGAAGATGGCCACCCGAGATGATTCCCCCCTCTGTCAGGGTGCCGGAATGGCTCTAGATTGGTCTTCGATGGCTACAGAGCCTTGCGGCGGCTGAACTTCTGATCTAGGTTCACTCCGAAGGGTTTTGAAATATTTGTGAATTTATAGGGTAAAGAGGGGGTGCCGGAGGCCACGAGGTGGGCATGATATGTCTCCAACGTATCTATAATTTTTGATTGCTCCATGCTATTATATATTCTGTTTTGGATGTTTAATGGGCTTTATTATACACTTTTATATTATTTTTGGGACTAACCTATTAACCCAAGGCCCAATGCAAATTGATGTTTTTTTGCCTATTTTAGTGTTCGGTAGAAAAGGAATATCAAACGGAGTCCAAACAAACGGGAGCGTGATTTTTAGAACAAACATGATCCAGAGGACTTGGCGTGGACGTCAAGCAATCAACGAGGAGGCCACGAGGTAGGGGCGCGCCGTCCACCCTCGTGGGCCTCTCGTAGGTCCACCGACCTACATCTTCCTCCTATATATACCTATGTACCCCGAAACCATCAAGGAGCACCACGAAAACCTATTTCCATCGCCGCAACCTTCTGTACCCGTGGGATCCCATCTTGGGGCCTTTTCCGGTGCTCCGCCAGAGGGGGAATCGATCACGGAGGGCTTCTACATCATCACCATAGCCTCTCCGATGATGTGTGAGTAGTTTACCTCAGACCTTCGGGTCCATAGTTATTAGCTAGATGGCTTCTTCTCTCTCTCTTTGGATCTCAATACAAAGTTCTCCTCGATCTTCTTGAAGATCTATTCGATGTAACTCTTTTTGCGGTGTGTTTGTCGAGATCTGATGAATTGTGGGTTTATGATCAAGATTATCTATGAACAATATTCGAATCTTCTCTAAATTCTTTTATGTATGATTGGTTATCTTTGCAAGTCTATTCGAATTATCAGTTTGGTTTGGCCTACTAGATTGATCTTTCTTGCAATGGGAGAAGTGCTTAGCTTTGGGTTCAATCATGCGGTGCTCGATCCCAGTGACAGTAGGGGAAATGACACGTATTGTATTGTTGTCATCGAGGATAAAAAGATGGGGTTTATATCATATTGCTTGAGTTTATCCCTCTAAATCATGTCATCTTGCCTAATGTGTTACTCTGTTCTTATGAACTTAATACTCTAGATGCATGCTGGATAGCGATCGATGTGTGGAGTAATAGTAGTAGATGCAGGCAGGAGTCGGTCTACTTGTTGCGGACGTGATGCCTATATAAAAGATCATGCCTACATATTCTCATAATTATGCACTTTTCTATCAATTGCTCGACCATAATTTGTTCACCCACCGTAATACTTATGTATCTTGAGAGAAGCCACTAGTGAAACCTATGGCCCTGGGGTCTATTCTCCATCATATCAATCTCCCGTCTACTAGCTATTTCTTTCACCGTTTATTTTGCAATCTTTACTTTTAATCTGTATCATAAAATACCGAAAATATTATCTTATTATCTCTATCAGATCTCACTTTTGCAAGTGGCCGTGAAGGGATTGACAACCCCTTTATCGCGTTGGTTGTAAGGTTCTTATTTGTTTGTGTAGGTACGAGGGACTTGCGTGCGGCCTCCTACTGGATTGATACCTTGGTTCTCAAAAATTGAGGGAAATACTTACGCTAATTTGCTACATCACCCTTTCCTCTTCAAGGGAAAACCAACGCATGCTCAAGAGGTAGCAGGGCACAACCCACCTGGGCGCGCCTGGGCCCCCAGGCGCGCCCAGGTGGGTTGTGCCCCCTCGGGGCACCCCCAGGTGCTGCTCTGGCCCATCTAGGGTGTTCTGGTCCACAAAAAATCTCCAACAAGTTTCGCGGTGTTTGGACTCCGTTTGATATTGATATCCTGCAATGTAAAGATCAAGCAAAAAATAGCAACTGGCACTAGGCACTGGGTCAATAGGTTAGTCCCAAAAATGATATAAAGTTGCTATAAAATGATTGTAAAACATCCAAGAATAATAAAATAACAGCATGAATACTTCATAAATTGTAGATACGTTGGAGACATATCACATACCTATTGGTATTTGTGATGATGTGCCCGTTGTTGTTGCTAATGTTACTATTTTGACTGACTTTGTTATACTTGAGATACCCGAGGATGACAACATGTCGATTATCCTTGGGAGACCCTTTTTGAATACTGCAGGGGCTGTCATTGGTTGCAATAAAAGCAAGGTCACTTTTCATATCAATGGTAATGAACATACGGTGCACTTTCCAAAGAAACAATTCCAAGTGAATGGTATTAATGTTATTGAAAAATCTTCGACGATCGCTATTGGAAGTTTTCAACTACCTCTACCTACTGCTAAAAAGAAATATGAAATGCTTATTGTTGGGGACATTCACATCCCCATTGAGGTAACTTAGTGATTTACGAAAGTTCTTCGGTTTCATGCTAATCGAAAGTGGTTGTTAATAAGACTTGATCAACCTTATTAATGAATCATTTTTGAGAGGTATGAAGTTGGTGAATTTAGTGAGCACTACCTTCTGCCCCCACCTTTTGTTTTCTGTTCCTATTAGTTAAATAAAATAAAATGTCATGTTTTGTCTGTTTTCTGAATTTTCCGTGTAATAAAAAAATGACCCAAAAATAAAAGTTCTCAGAATGCTCTGAAATTTAATATGATTTTTTCTGAATATTTAAGATTTTTTGGTGCAAATAACTTCAGAGGGAGGTGCACCAGGTAGACACAACCCACCTGGGCGTGCCAGGACCCCCAGGTGCGCCCTGGTAGGTTGTGGTCCCCATGTGGGCGCTCTCACTTATCTCTTCATCCCACATCACCACCTACCTCCAGAAAAAATCACCATTGCTCTCTCTCTCTCTCTCTCTCGTGTTCTTGCTCTCAAACCCGCGGATTTCGATCTCTTTGCTCGAAGCTCCATTTCTGAAACTATTTCGGGGGATTGTTGCTTGGTATGTGACTCCTCCATTTGTCCAATTAGTTTTTGCTTTAGTGGTTTTTATTTTGAATAGTTAGCTACTCTCGGTGCTACTCTAGATGAGTTTGCATGTTGAATTCTTAGAGTTCTAAGTAGTTTGAATGCTTGATATGCCCTCTATGCATCCTTATGAGTAGTTTCTATCAATCTTGTGTAGTTTTGTTAACAACTTTTTGTGGCCAATTTTTTTAGAAAATTGTGCGTGAATATGATGAACCTCTTTGGAAGGAGTTCTTCGAGGAGGAGATCCTCGGAGGCACCTTCTAATAGCAGCTACGTTCGTCGTTCTTATGTTGAACCAAGTGAAAGTTCCATACGAAATGCCTCCACCAAAACATGTTTATGGCCATGCAATGATTATATGGTGAGTGTGGGCATTAAGGAAGGATTTGAGCAATATGTTCACAATACCGAGCTTGGTCCGTACATTTCAGATAAGTGCAACCAACACCTCACTCTCACCGAATCATTTGTCAAAGGATTTAAATTCCATCCCTGTGAGTCTAGGGTGTCACTTAAATTGTATGAGAACCCATTTACCATATCTCTACAGAGATTTGCTCACCACTGCAAATTCCCATTCTAGGGTTCACTTGACGAACCACCAAGGTCTGAGTTTGAGATATTCTTGACTAGTCTTTGCTATGGTGAGACTAGGGGAGTGATGCAAGGTAGAATAAAGAGCATTCATTTTACCTCAATCTAGTACTTTGCATTATTTAAGGGAAAATGTATTGTAGGCAAACAAGATTGTAGTACACTTTGTGCTCCAGACTTGAGCCTCATACGCACTGCTCTCACCGGTGACAAAAGTTATAACCTTGGAGCGATTATTGCATGTAGTCTGCAACACAACGCTGTTAGTGGATATTTTTATGGTGGAATTTATTCCACATGCTTAGCAAGAGAGCTGGGTGTTTCACCTTTGCCATATGACCCTATTTTACCCACGTAGTACTTAGACTTTGATGCTATGAAACTTCATAAGATCCTTAGAGGTGAACACCATAATTTCACCTATAAATTGTTGTTTAATCAAAGTTCTGTTGTGCACACATATTTGCCTGCACTTGCTCTCTTTGATGTTCACAGTAGGGGAAGCTATTTTGTTCTTGAGAGCGAGGCCCGAGCCCAAAACGCGGCAATTGTGGCCGCACTGCAGGCTGAGACATCCGCACCGAGAGCCTCCGTGAGCTATCACTCGGATCATTATGCAGGCTATTAACTAATTACCAAGTTAGGCCAAAAGCCTAAGCTTGGGGGAGTACGTATTTCCATCGACATTACATTCATGTTCACACATTCCATTTCACTTGTCGGTTTCTACACTCTTTCATTGTATTATCCATGCTAAATTTATTTTCTCGCTTTCTTCTTGTGTGTTTAAAAAACTTTGAGAAAATACAAAAATATTTCTTGCTTATTTTTAATTTTTCTTTCTAGAATAGTTAGTTGTAGTATCTAAAAAAAAACCCAAAAATATTTCCTTATTCTTCTTTTACTTGTTGGGAGCTTTCCAGTGTAAGTAGTTATTTTTCTCGTTTTTGCTTTTCCCTTCTATTTGCTTGTTTAAGAAAAACCAAAAACTCCAAAAATATTTCAGTGTGTTTCTCTGAATTTCTTTTTCTTTCTTTTGAGTCATACCAAGGAGAAGACCATGATGAAAATGTTGACTGGCTCACATATCAATTATTGTTGATCTAACAGAGAGCCCATATTACCTTGTCTTCTCCTTTTGAATAAAATGTTTACAAATCCCAGCTTAGTCCATGACACTCTTGCACTATTATTATTTTCATATCGTTCGGTCATGCAAGTGAAAGGCAATAATGACGATATTTGATGAACTGGTCGTGGCAGAGAGAAACGGGTTTGAACTCGACTTGTTCTGTTTTTGTGAATATGTTTAACCTAGTATCCATGATTCAACCTATTATGATCAAACATGTTTCAATAACAATTAGAGATTATAGTTTCTCATGCCATGCATAAGTAGCTAGGAGTGGATAATGATTTATCTTGGATGTCAACATTGTGTTAAAATGATTGTGATGTAGTATGATGGTATGGTATCCTCCTCTGAATGTTCGAGTGGCTTGACTTGGCACATGTTCATGCATGTTATTGAATCAAAACCAACATAGCCTCTATGATATTTATTTTCATGGTGTTCATATCCTACTCATGCTAGTATCCAATGTTACTTATGCATAATGCATGTTCATGACCGTTGTTGCTCTCTAGCTGGCCGCTTCTCAACCTATTTGCTAGTCTTCGCCTGTACTAAGAGGGAACTCTGCTTGTGCATCAAAAACCTTAACCCAAGTCATTCCAGATGAGTCCACCATACCTACCTATATGCGGTATTACACTACCGTCCTAAGTAAATTTGCATGTGCCACCTCTAAAAACTTCAAATAAATATCCTTTTGTGTGCCTGGATTGTTCATAGAGCGACACGAGGTAGTCGGTATCTTCCATGCTAAGCGGGTTAATCTCATGATGTGTGTTTATTCACTCGTCATTGCACGAGAAGGGGCGGTAATAGGGATTCCTAGTCCCGAACTGCAAAAAGAAAAGAGCTTACAAATAATCAAACAAAAACTCCTACGGAGTCATAACTTTTACTTTATCGCTTGGGAATCGCCACTAATGGGTTTAGCATGGAAGATATTGATAACTAATGGTCGCATAGTAAACAAGAAGGGCACACCTCTCAAATTTCATTTACCTCTATTTTAAAAACTTGAGCTCTGGCACCTCTGCAAATCACTGCTTCCCTCTGTGAAGGGACTATCTATTTACTTTTATGTTGTGTCATCACCTTCTTAAATAAGCGCCAAAACCTGAGAGCATTGTTGTCATGCTCATGCATTGTGTGTAGCTAATGTTGGGTGCATCATGACTGGATCTTTTCTACCATGAATTACAATGTTTAGTCGCTGCTTGAACTTTGGAGGTGCTCTGCATTTATGTTTTGCGGTCTCAGAAAGGGCTAGTGAGATACCACTATTGTCATATTATATGAGGGTTGTTTTGACAACGTGTTGTTGTTTGAGATATCTTATTATTGCTCGCTAGCTGATTATGTCATTGATATGAGTTAATATAATTTTTAAGAATTATTGTTGACATGGTTAGTTATAATCTTGGCTGAAAACCTGGGTCTTGATTAAGCTTATTTTTGCAAACAAGCACTACAAGAAATACTGTCAATTATGACTCCCCATTTTGGTCGTTGATTCGTCATTATTATAGTTTATTGACCTTTTTTGACCAAGTTATGAAGGTCAACAGTTGACCGTCAAGAACAAACAAACGTGACCTTTTTAGAAATTTTCGTCATGGCCACCCTTGACCAAAATTATGGTCATTACTAATGAGACTAGACCACGTAGGATCTGATGTGGCCGAGCCACATGGCATTGTCCATGTGGCACATTTGATGACGTGGCAAAAATGATGACGTGGATGCCATGTAGGAACGGTCTAAATCAATTGTTTTAATGGGCTGAGCCCAATAATCTAGCCCACTTCTCAAATTACTTTTGGGCCATATGCATGGGCCAAGCCCAACATATCAGCCTATTAATAATGTTCGTACTTGGGCCGAGACATGCAAATCATTTATTCAATCCATCATTAAATGGGCCAGCCCATTTCTGTCAAACAAATACATATTGAATATTTTTTTTGTAAAAAAACTACATTGGGCCTTGAAACGGTCCAGCCCACTCACACAATTTAGTATTTTTGTTCCAGCCCTTACTGAAGGGTGACCAACAACAACCAATAGTGTCTCAAAAAGAAAATTTTCATTGCACAATTTTGCAGTCAACCAACACAGGAGAATATAATGACAATAATAATAGAATTCTTCAGGATTTCAATAATTTTGGCTTGGAGAGGACTACGATCTGCTTGTTGAGCATCTTCCTGGCTGCACCTTTGGAGAGAGGGCAGTGGCAGGCGCGACCACAAACATGGACATTAGCCGCACCAACGACCCTTGGACGCTCTCACCACCAGAGAGGAGCTGCCTTGCATACGAGCTCCTTCGGGTCTACAAGATCAAGAACGAGGTGGGGGTCAGTAAGCATCAAGGATGTTGTTGTTCTGGGCCAAGCTAAGTAAAAAAATCAAGGGCACAACAGATTCAAGTCAACAAAAATTAACATGTGTACCATCTTGCGCAACTATCATAATTTATAAAAAAAATACAAAACAAAATATGCAAACAGTAGTACAGTGGTTAAGTGCTCATATTTATATCATATCAAGCATTAGCATTTAGCAACAGTGGTTAAGTGCTCATATTTATATCATAGCAACTACACTATTCACATATCATGAATAATTAATCCTCAAGATGCATAACTCTTATTTACAATAGTTTGTGTTTTAAAATGTGCCATCTTGAAGCATCACACTAGCAAATGATAGGAAAGATCGTAGTAAATAGCACTGCGCTGATCAAGTATACTATAAGCATAAAAAGCGAAAACAAGCTCATTGTGCATTTTCTTTTTCAGCATGAGACACAATAATCATAAGTAACCACTAGGAAAATAACTTGCTATCAAAAGGCCCTATTGTCGGCAACAGGAACATTAGGCAATGAAGAACAATATATTTCCAATGCAATCTGTTAGCGAAACACACCCTGCCACCCCAATCATCTCACAATCCAATAAAATGTCTAGAAATCTATTGAATGGCATCGGTCCCAATTTCTATCTTGCGTGCTTCAGGCAACAAATTGGGAGGTTCACGATCTTAGCATTTTTCGAGATGCACATGCAATAGAAATTATATTGGATACCACAAAATAAGATGGCATATTAAGAGCAAAAGAATTTGTAATAGTTTTTCTTTTTCACTTTCAGTTTATCAACTGAATTGCTTGAGGACAAGCAAAGGTTTAAGCTTGCGGGACTTGATACGTCGTATCTACTTTTCCTAACGCCTTTCCTCTTGTTTTGGACTCTAATTTGCATAATTTAAATGAAACTAACCTGGACTGATGCTGTTTTCAGCAGAACTTCCATGGTGTTATTTTTGTGCAGAAATAAAAGTTCTCGGATTGGAATGAAACTTTTTGAGGAATTTTTATATGAATAAAGAAAAATACTGGAGCCAAGAACCACCGGAGGGGGGCTCCTGGGTGAGCACAACCCACCAGGGCGCCCCCCTCTAGGCATGCCCAGGTGGGTTGTCCCCACCTGGTGGCCGTGCAGACCCTGAAACCAACGCTATAAAATCAGATTTTTCCAGAAAAAAATCAGGGAGGAAGAATTATCTCGTTTCGCGAGACAGAGCCGCCATCACCTCCTGTTCTTCATCGGGAGGCCAGATCTGGAGTCTGTTTGGGGCTTCAGAGAGGGGAATCTTCGGTCTTCGTCATCACCAACCCTCCTCCATCACCAATTCCATGATGCTCTCCACCGGGAGTGATTAATTCCTTCGTAGGCTTACTGGTCGGTGAGGAGTTGGATGAGATTCATCATGTAATCGAGTTAGTTTTGTTAGGGCTTGATCCCTAGTATCCACTGTGTTCTCAGATTGATGTTGCTATGACTTCCATGCTTAATGCTTGTCACTTTGGGCTCGGGTGCCATGATTTCATATCTGAACCGTTTATGTTATCACCATTATATCTATGTTCTAGATCCGATCTTGCAAGTTATAGTCACCTACTACGTGTTATGATCGGCAACCCCGTAGTGACAATACTCGAGACACTTCCCGGTGATGACCGTAGTTTGAGGACTACATGCATTCACCGTGTGTTAATGCTTTGTTTCGGCTCTCTATTAAAAGGAGGCCTTAATATCCCTTAGTTTCCAACAGGACCCCGCTGCCACGGGAGGGTAGGACAAAAGATGTCATGCAAGTTCTTTCCATAAGCACGTATGACTATTTATGGAATACATGCCTACATTATATTTATGAACTGGAGCTAGTGTCGTATCGCCCTAGGTTATGACTGTTATATGATGAATATCATCCAACAAATCACCGATCCAATGCCTATGATTTTCCTACATATTGATGTTGCTAAGTTACTACTTCTACTGTTACTATGGTCACTACTACAAAATCATTGCTATCACTGTTATCGTTACTATTGTTGTTGCTACCACTATCAAAACTATCATACTACTTTGATACTAATCACCTTGCTGTAGATAATTAATATTCAAGTGTGGTTGAATTCACAACTTTGCTGCTAATACTTACAAATATTCTTTGGCCGCCCTTGTGTCGAATCTATAAATTTGGGTTGAATACTCTACCCTCAAAAACTGTTGCGACCCCCTATACTTGTGGGTTATCAAGATTCTAATATATTGGGCATCAAGATCTATAGGGATAGATCGAGACGGTTAATAGGACTTTCACAAAGCACATACCTTGATAAAGTTTTGAAGAAGTTAAAAATGGATCAGTCAAAGAAAGGGTTCTTGCCTGTGTTACAAGGTGTGAAGTTGAGTCGGACTCAAAGCCCGACCACTGCAGAAGATAGAGAGAAAATGGAAGTCATTTCCTATGCATCAGCCATAGGTTCTATCATGTATACTATGATGTGTACCAGACCTGATGTGTGCCTTGCCATAAGTTTGGCAGAGAGGTACCAAAGTAATCCAGGAGTGGATCACTGGACAACGGTCAAGAACATCCTAAAGTACCTAAAAAGGACAAAGGATATGTTTCTCGATTATGGAGGTGACGAAGAGCTTGTCGTAAATGGTTATGTCGATGCTAGCTTCGACACTGATCCGGATGACTCTAAGGCACAAACCGGATATGTTTTATATTGAATGGTAGAGCTATTAGTTGGTGTAGTTTCAAGCAGAGCGTCGTGGCAGGATCTACATGTGAAGCGGAGTACATAGCTGCTTCGAAAGCAGCACATGAAGGAGTTCATTTCCGATCTAGGTGTAATACGTAGTGCATCAGGTCCAATGAAAATCTTTTGTGACAACACTGGAGCAATTGCCTTGGCAAAGGAATCTAGGTTTCACAAGAGAACCAAACACATCAAGAGACGACGCTTCAACTCCATCCGTGAAAAGGTCAAGGATGGAGACATAGAAATTTGCAAAGTGCATACGGATCTGAATGTGGCAGACCCATTGGCCAAGCCTCTTCCGCGAACAAAACATGATCAACACCAAGACTCCATGGGTGTTAGATTCATTACAATGTAATCAAGATTATTGACTCTAGTGCAAGTGGGAGACTGATACGTCTCCAACGTATCTATAATTTTTGATTGCTTCATGCTATATTATATTTTGTTTTGGATGATTAATGGGCTTTGTTATACACTTTTATGTTATTTTTGGGACTAACCTATTAACCGGAGGCCCAACCCAGAATTGCTGTTTTTTGCCTATTTCAAACTTCCGCAGAAAAAGAATATCAAACGGAGTCCAAACGGAATGAAACCTTTGGGAACGTGATTTTCGGAACGAACGTGATCCAGAGGACTTGGACCCTACGTCAAGACATCAACCAGGAAGGCACGAGGTAGGGGGCGTGCCTACCCCCCAGGCGCGCCCTCCACCTTCGTGGGGCCCACGTTGCTCCACCGACGTACTTCTTCCTCCTATATATACCTACGTACCCCCAAACTACTAGATACGGAGCCAAAAACCTAATTCCACCGCCGCAACCTTCTGTACCCGTGAGATCCCATCTTGGGGCCTTTTTCGGAGCTCCGCTGGAGGGGGCGTCGATCACGGAGGGCTTCTACATCAACACCATAGACTCTCCGATGATGTGTGAGTAGTTTACCTCAGACCTTCGGGTCCACAGTTATTAGCTAGATGGCTTCTTCTCTCTTTTTGGATCTCAATACAAAGTTCTCCATGATTCTCGTGGAGATCTATTCGATGTGATATTCTTTTGCGGTGTGTTTGTTGGGACCGATGAATTGTGGCTTTATGATCAAGTTTATCTATGAACAATATTTGAATCTTATTTGAATTCTTTTATGTATGATTGGTTATCTTTGCAAGTCTCTTCGAATTATCAGCTTGGTTTGGCCTACTAGATTGATCTTTCTTGCAATGGGAGAAGTGCTTAGCTTTGGGTTCAATCTTGCGGTGTTCTTTCCCAGTGGCAGTAGGGGCAGCAAGGCACGTATTGTATTGTTGCCATCGAGGATAACAAGATGGGGTTTATATCATATTGCATGAGTTTATCCCTCTACATCATATCATCTTACTTAAAGCGTTACTCTGTTCTTTTGAACGTAATACTCTAGATGCATGCTGGATAGTGGTCGATGTGTGGAGTAATAGTAGTAGATGCAGGCAGGAGTCGGTCTACTTGTCTCGGACGTGATGCCTATATACATCTCATAACTATGCTCAATTCCGTCAATTGCTCAATGATAACCCACAAGTATAGGGGATCACAACAGTTTTCGAGGGTAGAGTATTCAACCCAAATTTATTGATTCGACACAAGCGGAGCCAAATAATATTCTAAAATATTAGCAGCTGAGTTGTCAATTCAACCACACCTGGAAACTTCATATCTGCAGCAAAGTATTTAGTAGCAAAGTAATATGATAGTAGTGATAACGGTAGCAAAAGGTAACAGTAGTAAAAGTAATATTTTTGGTATTTTGTAGTGATGATAGCAATAGCAACGGGAAAGTAAATAAGCGAAGAACAATATATGGAAAGCTCGTAGGCAATGGATCGGTAATAGAGAATTATGCCGGATGCGGTTCATCATGTAACAGTCATAACCTAGGGTGACACAGAACTAGCTCCAGTTCATTGATATAATGTAGGCATGTATTCCGAACATAGTCATACGTGCTTATGGAAAAGAACTTGCATGACATCTTTTGTCCTACCCTCCCGTGGCAGCGGGGTCCTTACGGAAACTAAGGGATATTAAGGCCTCCTTTTAATAGAGAACCGAAACAAAGCATTAACACATAGTGAATACATGAACTCCTCAAACTACGGTCATCACCGGTAAGTATCCTGATTATTGTCACTTCGGGGTTAACGAATCATCACACATAATAGGTGACTATAGACTCGCAAGATTGGATCAAGAACACTCATATATTGATGAAAACATAATAGGTTCAGATCGGAAATCATGGCACTTGGGCCCTAGTGACAAGCATTAAGCATAGCAAAGTCATAGCAACATCAATCTCAGAACATAGTGGACACTAGGGATCAAACCCTAACAAAAACTAACTCGATTACATGATAGATCCCATCCAACCCATCACCGTCCAGCAAGCCTATGATGGAATTACTCACGCAAGGCGGGGAGCATCATGAAATTGGTGATGGGGGATGGTTGATGATGACGATGGCGACGGATTCCCCTCTCTGGAGCCCCGAACGGACTCCAAATCAGCCCTCCCGAGAGGTTTGAGGTCTTGGCGGCGGCTCCGTATCGTAAAACGCGGTGATTTCTTATCTCTGGTTTTTTCTCTCATCGAAACTCAATATATGGAGGTGGAGTTGGAGTCGGAGAGGCAACAGGGGGCCCACGAGGTAGGGGGGTGCGCCCTAGGGGGGCAGGCGCGCCCCCACCCTCGTGGCAAGATGGTGGCCCCCCTGGCCTTCATCTTTGGCAGGTATTTTTCTTATTTTCTGAAAAGTGTCTCCTTGAAGTTTCAGGTCATTCCGAGAACATTTGCTCCTGCACATAAATAACACCATGGTAATTCTGCTGAAAACAGCGTCAGTCCGGGTTAGTTCCATTCAAATCATCCAAGTTAGAGTCCAAAACAAGGGCAAACGTGTTTGGAAAAGTTGATACGTTGGAGATGTATCAACTCCCCCAAGCTTAAACCTTTGCTTGTCCTCAAGCAATTCAGTTGACAAACTGAAAGTGATAAAGAAAAACTTCTGCAAACTCTATTTGCTCTTGTTGTTGTAGATATGTAAAGCCAGCATTCAAGTTTTCAGCAAAGATTATAACTACCACATTTGCAATAATGCTTAGATCTCAAGTTTACTCATATCAATAGCATAATCAACTAGCGAGCCATAATAATAAAACTCGGATGCCAACACTTTCTCAAAACAATCACAGTATGATATAACAGGATGGTATCTCGCTAGCCCTTTCTGAGACCGCAAAACATAAATGCAGAGCACCTTTAAAGACCAAGGACTGACTAGACATTGTAATTCATGGTAAAAGAGATCCAGTCAAGTCATACTCAATGTAAACTAATAGTAATGAATGCAAATGACAGCGGAGCTCTCCAACTGGTGCTTTTTAATAAGAGGATGATGACTCAGCATAAAACTAAATAGATAGGCCCTTCACAGAGGGAAGCAGGGATTTGTAGAGGTGCCAGAGCTCGGTTTTGAAACAGAGGTGAATAATATTTTGAGCAGTATACTTTCATTGTCAACATAATAACCAAGAGATGGCGATATCTTCCATGCTACACACATTATAGGCGGTTCCCAAACAGAATGGTAAAGTTTATACTACCCCTTCCACCACAAGCATCAATCCATGGCTTGCTCGAAACAACGAGTGCCTCCAACTAACAAGAGTCCCGGGGGGAGTTTTGTTTGCAATTATTTTGATTTAGTTTGCATAAAGCATGGGACTGGGCATCCCGGCGACCAGCCATTTATCTCGTGAGTGAGGAGCGGAGTCCACTCCTCTTGAGAATAACCCGCCTAACATGGAAGATACAGACAGCCCTAGTTGATACATGAGCTATTCGAGCATACAAAACAGGATATTTATTTGAAGGTTTAGAGTTTGGCACATACAAATTTACTTGGAACGGCATGTAGATACCGTATATAGGTAGGTATAGTGGACTCATGTGGAATAACTTTGGGGTTTAAGGAGTTTGGATGCACAAGCAGTATTCCTGCTTAGTATAGGTGAAGGCTAGCAAAAGACTGGGAAGTGACCAGCTAGAGAGCGACAACAGTTATGAACATGCATTAAAATTAATCAACACTGAATGCAAGCATGAGTAGGATATAATCCACCATGAACATAAATATCGTGAAGGCTATGTTGATTTTGTTTCAATTACATGCATGAACATGTGCCAAGTCAAGTCACTTAAATCATTTAGAGGAGGATACCACCCTATCATACCACATCATAACCATTTTAATAGCATGTTGGCACGCAAGGTAAACCATTATAACTTATAGCTAATCAAACATGGCATAAGAAACTATGATCTCTAGTTGTCATTGCAAACATGTTTATTCATAATAGGCTGAATCAGGAACGATGAACTAATCATATTTACAAAAACAAAAGAGGTCGAGTTCATACCAGCTTTTCTCATCTCAGTCAGTCCATCATATATCATCATAATTGCCTTTCACTTGCACGGCCGAATAGTGTGAATAATAATAATAATAGTGGGCGTGCATTGGACTAAGCTGGAATCTGCAGGCATTCAATAAACAGTAGAAGACAAGGCAATATGGGCTCTTTTGTTAGATCAACAATAATGCATATAAGAGCCACTTCAACAATTTAATACTGGTCTTCTCCTATCGACCCCAAAGAAAAGAAAAGAAATAAAACTATTTACACGGGAAAGCTCCCAACAAGCAAAAGAAGAACATGAAATATTTTTGGGTTTTCTTTTTAATTACTACTACAAGCATGGAAATTAAACTGATTAAAAGCTACAACTATTTTTTTGGTTTTTCTTAAGGTTTATCAAACACACAAGAAGAAAGCATAAAAAGGAAAATAAACTAGCATGGATGATACAATGAAAAAGTATGAGCACCGACATCTAGCAATGAGTGTGTGAACATAAATGTAATGTCGGTGAGAAATACGTACTCCCCCAAGCTTAGGCTTTTGGCCTAAGTTAGTCTATGGTCAGGGCTGGCCTGGCTGATATCCATAATAATAGTCGGGGTCGTACTGTGATGCAGACGAGGAAGGCTCTGATTGCCATTGGCTGACAATCATCTCCGGATCCCACTGATAATTAGACTGTCATGAAGGATCAAATTGTGGTTCCGGCTCTGGCTCCTCGGCTGGTGTAGGGTTCCGGTAGGCGTGGATAGCTGTCAATGGAACAAGGTACATGCCTACAGTCAAATCAAACAAAGAAGGAGCATGCAAGGTAATAGTCTCAGGATGATGTTTATTAAAGAACAATTGATATTTAAGCTCTCCTTCCATATTCTTAACAATAAAATCATGCGCCACCATACTTTTATAATATAGATAAACACGAGGCAGCACCTTTTCTTCCTTCTCAGCATGCCTAATAGGTATGTTAAAATGTGCAGCTAGGCGTGTAGCATAGATGCCTCCAAAGACGGGGCCCTTGGTACGGTTCAGACTTAACAATTTGGCAATAATGCTGCCCATACTAAAAGAGTTATCACCGTATAAACCGTGGTGCAAAATAATAATATCAGGGATACTCAGGTTTTCACAGTATCCGCGACCAATTAAGCAACGACTAGCAAATAATGCAAAGTAGCGTAAAACAGGAAAATGTATGCTACCGATTTGTGCATCGAAAACCTTCCTTGTTTCCCCTATAGTGATAGTGTCAATAAATACCTCCAGATCATCACGATGTGGTTCTTCTGTCTTGCCCCCAAAAGGGACTAAACAGATCTGACAAAAATCATAAAGTGACATCTCCTTATGCTCATCATATAAATGAAACTCCACCATAGGTGGCGAGTTCCTAGAATGCAAATGAAATTTTTGCACAAAGGTATTTGTGAGCAAGGGATACTGATCGCATTGGTCGTGGAGGAAAGCGGTAAGGCCTGCAGTCTAAGCCAATTCATGAAAATCTTCATAAATCCCGGCTGCTCTCAAGAAATCCTCGGAAGGCCATTCACACGCCCGAACCTCCGTGGTGCGAGGCAGATTATACTTAGGCTTTGGTGCCTTTTCCTTTGAGCTTTGGCTCGATGAACCCCTCAAGAGTCTCCTCATCATTTTCTGAAAAATTCTGAAATTTTTAGTAACTTCAAAATAAAATTAAACCAAACTCAATAATATTGATAGCAACTACTCCTACAAGTGCCTAGGGCCTATATCATGCATCAAAACTACTTTTGACCATATAAATTTGACATGCAAGCTCAAGAACAGGGTCACCTAAGCAGCAAAAATTTGCAATGAATAAAGCACTAGAACAAAAATAATTGGACCAATGGAGGAGTCACATACCAAGGAATAATCTCCCCAAGTAGTTTTGTGAGAGGTGCTTTGAGCAAGGAGATTGAAAATGGCAACAAAACGAGCTTGGACTCGGGTTTGAGCTGGTTATTCGTGTTTGGGGGAGGAAGATGAAGTGTGTGGGTGCAGGAATAAGTGAAGGAGGGCCACCGTGGGCCCATGAGGCAGGGGGCGCCCTAGAGGGGTAGGCGCGCCCTCCACCCTCGTGAGCAGGTGGTTGGCCCCCCTGGTGTGTTCTCAGTTCCATAAATCCTCAAATATTCTAGAAAAAATCATATTTAATTTTCAGGGCATTTGGAGAACTTTTCTTTTCGAGGTATTTTTATATTGCACGGATAATCAGTAACAGACAGGCAAATTTTTATTTTTATTTTATTTAATATAAATAACAGAAAGTAAAAGTGGGATACAGAAAGTTGTGCCTTCTAGTTTCATCCATCTCGTGATCATCAAAAGGAATCCACTAACAAGGTTGATCAAGTCTTGTTAACGAACTCGTTCTGAATAACATGGAACCGGAGAAATTTCGAATAACACTATGTTACCTCAATGGGGATATGCACATCCCCAATAATAAGAATATCATATTTCTTCTTGAGAGTGGGAAGAGGAAATTCAAAATCTCCAAATATAATCGATGGAATTTTTCCAATAGAGTTGATACTATGAACTTGAGGTTGTTTCCTCGGAAAGTGTACCGTATGCTCATTACCATTAGCATGAAAAGTGACATTGCCTTTAGTGCAATCAATAACAGCCCCATGCAGTATTCAAAAAGTGTCTTCCAAGAATAATAGACATACTATCGTCCTCAGGAATATCAAGAATAACAAAGTCTATTAAAATAGTAACATTTGCAACTACAACAGGCACATCCTCACAAATACCGACAGGTATAGCAGTTGATTTATCAGCCATTTGCAAAGATATTTTAGTAGGTGTCAACTTATTCAAATCAAGTCTACGATATAAAGAGAGAGGCATAACACTAACACCGGCTCCAAGATCACATAAAGCAGTTTTAACATAGTTTCTTTTAATGGAGCATGGTATAGTGGGTACTCATGGATCTCCAAGTTTCTTTGGTATTCCACCCTTAAAAGTATAATTAGCAAGCATGGTGGAAATTTCAGCTTCTGGTATCTTTCTTTCATTTGTAATAATATCTTTCATGTACTTAGCATAAGGATTTGTTTTGAGCATATCAGTTAATCGCATACGCAAAAAGATAGGTCTAATCATTTTAGCAAAGCGCTCAAAATCCTCATCATCCTTTTTCTTGGATGGTTTGGGAGGAAAAGGCATGGGTTTCTGAACCCATGGCTCTCTTTCTTTACCATGTTTCCTAGCAACAAAGTATTTCTTATCATAACGTTGATTCTTTGATTGTGGGTTATCAAGATCAACATCAGGTTCAATTTCTATATCATTATCATTAACATTACCACTAGTTTCAGTTTCATTACCAGGTTGTGTTTCAGCATCAGAAATAGAAATATCATTTGGATTCTCAGGTGTTTCAACAATAGGTTCACTAGAAGCATGCAAAGTCCTATCATTTTTCTTTTTCTTCTTTTTAGAAGAACTAGGTGCATCTATATTATTTCTCTGAGAATCTTGCTCAATTCTCTTAGGATGGCCTTCAGGATACAAAGGTTCCTGAGTCATTCTACCAGTTCTAGTAGCCACTCTAACAACATAATCATTATATTTACTATTCAATTCATTGAGCAAATCATTTTGAGCTTTAAGTACTTGTTCTACTTGAGTAGTAACCATAGAAGCATGCTTACTAATAAGTTTAAGTTCACCTTTGACATTAGCCATATAATCACCCAAGTGTCCAAGCATATTTGAATTATATTTTAATTGTCTACAAAAATAAGCATTAAAGTCGTCTTGCTTAGCCATAAATTTATCAAATTCATCTAAGCATGGGCTAGCAATTTTAGTAAATGGGATTACATCTTTATCATATCTATAGAGAGAATTTACCTTTACTACCTGTGTCGGGTTATCAAGACCATGAGTTTCTTCAATAGGTAAAGGATTTGGATTATATGTTTCTTCAACAGGTGGTAAATTAAGGCCATGTATTTCTTCAATAGGAGGTAAATTCTTAACATCTTCAGCTTTAATACCCTTTTCTTTCATAGATTTCTTTGCCTCTTGCATATCTTCAGGACTGAGAAATAGAATACCCCTCTTCTTCGGAGTTGATTTAGGAATAGGCTCAGGAATTGGCTCCGGAGGTGTCCAATTATTTTCATTTGTCAACATATTATTCAATAGAATTTCAGCTTCATCCGGTGTTCTTTCCCTGAAAACAGAACCAACACAACTATCCAGGTAATCTCTGGAGGCATCGGTTAGTCCATTATAAAAGATATCAAGTATTTCATTTTTTTCTTAAGAGGATGATCAGGTAAAGCATTAAGTAATTGGAGAAGCCTCCCCCAAGCTTGTGGGAGACTCTCTTCTTCAATTTGCACGAAATTACATATATCCCTTAAAGCAGCTTGTTTCTTATGAGCAGGGAAATATTTAGCAGAGAAGTAATAAATCATATCCTGGGGACTACGCACACAACCAGGATCAAGGGAAATAAACCATATCTTAGCATCACCCTTTAATGAGAATGGAAATATTTTAAGGATATAAAAGTAGTGAGTTCTCTCATCTTTAGTGAATAGGGTGGCTATATCATTCAGTTTAGTAAGATGTGCCACAATAGTTTCAGATTCATAACCATGAAAAGGATCAAATTCAACCAAAGTAATTATATCAGGATCAACAGAGAATTCATAATCCTTATCAGTAACAAAGATATGTGAAGTAGCAAAAGCAGGATCAGATTTCATTCTAGAATTTAGAGATTGCTTACTCCATTTAGCCAATATTTTTTTAGTTCAGTTCTATTTCTGCAAGCTAAAATAGCTAAAGAAGCATCTTGATCAAAAACATAACCCTTAGGAATGGCAAGTGGTTCTTCAGCATCACTTTCATCAGTATCATCAGATTCAATATTTTCAATTTCTCTAGCCCTAGCAAGTTGTTCATCAAGAAAAGCACTAAGTGGCATAGTAGTATAAGGCATAGAGGTAGTTTCATCATAAGTATCATGCATAGCAGAAGCGGCATCATCAATAACATGCGACATATCAGAACGAATAGCAGAAGCAGGTGTAGGTGTCGCAAGCTTACTCAAAACAGAAGGTGAATCAAGTGCAGAGCTAGATGGCAGTTCCTTACCTCCCCTCGTAGTTGAGGGATAGATCTTGGTTTTTGGATCTCTCAAGTTCTTCATAATGATAAACAGATATATATCCCAAGTGACTCAAAGAATAGAGCTATGCTCCCCGGCAACAGCGGCAGAAAATAGTCTTGATAACCCACAAGTATAGGGGATCACAACAGTTTTCAAGGGTAGAGTATTCAACCCAAATTTAATGATTCCACACAAGGGGAGCCAAAGAATATTCTCAAGTATTAGCAGCTGAGTTGTCAATTCAACCACAGTTGGAAACTTAATATATGCAGCAAAGTATTTAGTAGCAAAGTAATATGATAGTAGTGATAATGGTAGCAAAAGGTAACAATAGTAAAAGTAATATTTTTGGTATTTTGTAGTGATGATAGCAATAGCAACGGGAAAGTAAATAAGCGAAGAACAATATATGGAAAGCTCGTAGGCAATGGATCGGTGATGGAGAATTATGCCGGATGCGGTTCATCATGTAACAGTCATAACCTAGGGTGCCACAAAACTAGCTCCAGTTCATTGATATAATGTAGGCATGTATCCCGAACATAGTCATACATGCTTATGGAAAAGAACTTGCATGACATCTTTTGTCGTACCCTCCCGTGGCAGCGGGGTCCTTACGGAAACTAAGGGATATTAAGGCCTCCTTTTAATAGAGAACCGAAACAAAGCATTAACACATAGTGAATACATGAACTCCTCAAACTACGGTCATCACCGGTAAGTATCCCGATTATTGTCACTTCGGGGTTAACGGATCATAACACATAATAGGTGACTATAGACTTGCAAGATAGGATCAAGAACACTCATATATTGATGAAAACATAATAGGTTCAGATCTGAAATCATGGCACTCAGGCCCTAGTGACAAGCATTAAGCATAGCAAAGTCATAGCAACATCAATCTCAGAACATAGTGGACACTAGGGATCAAACCCTAACAAAACTAACTCGATTACATGATAGATCCCATCCAACCCATCACCGTCCAGCAAGCCTATGATGGAATTACTCACGCACGGCGGTGAGCATCATGAAATTGGTGATGGAGGATGGTTGATGATGACGATGGCGACGGATTCCCCTCTCCGGAGCCCCGAACGGACTCCAGATCAGCCCTCCCGGGAGGTTTTAGGGCTTGGCGGCGGCTCCGTATCGTAAAACGCGATGATTTCTTCTCTCTAGTTTTTTTCTCATCGAAACTCAATATATGGAGGTGGAATTGGAGTCGGAGAGGCAACAGGGGGCCCATGAGGTAGGGGGGCAGGCGCGGCCCCCACCCAGGTGGCAAGATGGTGGGCCCCCTGGCTGTAACGCCCTCGATCCGGCTATATCTCCCACGTGTCGAGGCACGACTTAGAGGCATAGCCGCATTGAAGGCAATGTCGCAAGTCGGGAAATCATCACACATCCCATGTACATAAATAATATAAAGGGGGAAGAACATAGTTGTCTTACACTCACCACGTCACATCAAAGTACATAAATAACATCCATCATACAAATCACTCATGGCCCGACTATGGCGCCAAAATAGAAAAGACCCCCAACATGCGACAAGGCCCTGAATCTACCCCGATTGGGCACCACTACTGATCATCAGGAAAAGACACATAGTAACGCTGAGAGTCCTCGTCGTACTCCCACTTGAGCTCGGGCGCGCCATCTGGAGCTGTATCATCTATCCCTGCATCTGGTGTAATAGTAATCTGTGAGCCACATGGACTCAGCAATCTCGCACCCTCGCGATCAAGACTATTTAAGATTAATAGGTGGAAAGGGGTAATGTAAGTGGAGCTGCAGCAAGCGACTAGCATATATGGTGGCTAACTTATTCGCAAAAGAGAGCGAGAAGAGGAGGCAAAGCACGAGCGAGAAACTAGAGAGCAACCTGCGCAAACATAACTCCAACACCGTGTCCAGTTCCCGGACCCCGCCGAGAAGAGGCCATCACGGCAACACACTCAGTTGATTCATTTTAATTAATTAAGGTTCAAGTTATCTACAACCGGACATTAACAAATTCCCATCTGCCCATAACCGCGGGCACGGCTTTTGAAAGATCAATCCCTGCAGGGGGGTCCCAACTTAGCCCATAACAAGCTCTCACGGTCAATGAAGGAATAGACCTCCACCCAAGACACACCGATCAGACTCGGTATCTCGGTACAACAAGATGATTCGTCAGGTCAAAACAAGTCCAGCAACACCACCCAGATGTGCCGACAAATCCCGATAGGAGCTGCACATATCTCGTTCTCAGGGCACACCGGATGAGCAAGACGTCGGGTAGGCCAGCCCAGAGTTGCCCCTGGTAGCCCCGGACATCGCTCGGTGGGACCAACACTCAGAGGAGCACTGGCCCGGGGGGGTTAAAATAAGATGACCCTCGGGCTCCGGAAACCCAAGGGAAAAAGAGGATATGTGGCAAATGGTAAAACCAATGTTGGGCATTGCTGGAAAAGCTTTAATCAAGGCGAACTATCAAGGGGTTCCCATTATAGCCCAACCGTGTAAGGGACGCAAAAATCCGGGAACATAACACCGATATGACGGAAACTAGGGCGGCAAGAGTGGAACAAAACACTAGGCGGGAGGCCGAGCCTTCCACCCTTTACCAAGTATATAGATGAATTAAGATAACATAGCAATATAATGATATCCCAACAAGTAAATAAATGTTCCAACAAGGAACGGCTCCAATCTTCACCTGCAACTAGCAACGCTATAAGAAGGGGCTGAGCAAAGCGGTAACATAGCCAATCAACGGTTTGCTAGGACAAAGGTGGGTTAGAGGCTCAATCATGGCAATTGGGAGGCTGACAAGCAAGTGGTAGGCATCGTAGCATTGGCAAAGCAAAAGAGCGAGCAAACTAGCATAGCAAAGATAGTAGTGATTTCGAGGGTATGATCATCTTGCCTGCACAGTTGTCAGAGTTGACTGGATCCTCAAAAGCAAACTCAATGGGCTCCTCGTTAGCGAACTCGTCTGCCGGCTCTACCCAACAACACAAACAAGCAACAAGGATACAATCAACCACGTGCAAGGGCAACCAATAATATGCAAAGATGGTATGCTATGCGGGATGCGATGCGGGATGCAAAATGCAAGACGTGACATGAAATGCATGAACCTGGCCTCAACTTGGATAACCAAGTGTGCCACTGGATAGAGGGGAAGAAATCCCCTGAAAACGATATAAAGATCATAGGAATCGGAGCTACGGTTTGGAAATGGCAAGCGTTTTACAAAACGAATCGATCTGCGATTTACAGCAAGTAGGCTCCTAAATGCAACGAAATGAACATGCTACAGCCACCAAACATGTAAAAAAAATATATGGCAGGGATGTACACAAGATGCTTAACAAATCACTAGGAGTGAGCCATAGGCAAATTCATCCATTAAGGGGTTCAAGCAAGCATGGCAAAACTGAATAAGCAAAACAGATTTCAGACTTAGCGAAATTAACGCTAGTCTGAAATTTCAGACCACGATGCCCTCTTCGGAGCAGCAAAACAACATGAAACATAACCTGAGCATGACAAGTAAGACCATGGCATGGAGCTACTCAACAAGCTTAACAAAACACCCAAAGTGACCTGGGGCCAAAAGGTTTCACAAAATACTCTACCGAGCACACGAACATAGATGAAACACAATCAGTTTTCAGACTTAGTGAAAACTGAGACATGCTGAAATCATAACTCACGAAGGCATGTAAACGAGCTAGATGCACTCACTACGGTGAAAGTCATGGCAAGGCAAGCATATATCCATAAAGAAGGCACAAACTACTAGCTAGACATGGCAAGAAACAATGGCATAGCATGCATGGATCACTAGCAATAGCACCGGCAAAATCGCAAAAGAGTTCACGATCTGCCCAAATTAACAACGATGCAAAAGTTGAGCTCGATTGACTCAACCTAGGGTGCTCCAATATAACAAGTAAATACATGGATGGGTAGAGCATGACAAGATTAACAAATGTCCCTTACTGATCATGCTCAAAAGAGGCACGGATCACTAGGAAACAAGCCGAACATATGGCATCATGGACTAAAACATCCCAGACTTAGTGAAAATCACTAAGTCCCTAAAAACAGATTACTCAGGTGCCCCTCTTTGCAAGCTTGCACAAGACACCACACACATCCTAAAAATGCATGGGTGGCACCTCTGAAAAGAAGACAAAATGCTTAACAATTCATCCCAAAGGGGCACAGGCATATCATGCACACAATAATCATGGCAAAAATGACAAAAGTCAATGACGACCTAACGGATCTGCAATTTAACTCACAATGCCTCCTTCTAACAGCATTTTGGGCATCAAGATGAACTCAAATGCAAATGATGCAATGGAATGAAATGATGTACTCGTCGAGTCGAAGATTATGATATATCATATGTCCAAAACGGAGCTACGCATGCGGAGATATGAGCAGTCAAAGTAGGCATAAAAAATTAGGGTTAGGAGATAAAAGTCAACCGGGGGGATCCTCAGATCCAGATCTGGATCGGCACGCTTCCCGAGGCGGCACCGGAGTTCACTGTTCCCCGCCGGAAAATGGAGCTCGCCGGCGAAGGGGTCGGCCGGAGCTTGGGGAGGCGGAGGCGGCAGGGCGTCGCCGGAGCTGCGGTGGCGGCGGAGGAGAGGCGGGGCGGCGCGGCTCTCGGGCGGTGGCCGGAGTCGCCCGTGGTGGCGCGGCGAGGTCCGCCGGCGTCGGGGCAGAAGCGGCCCGCGGCGGCGGGGTCGGTGGCCGGGCGCGGGGAAGAAGCCCCTAGGCGGCGGCGGCGTTGACGGGCTCGCGGGGGCCCCTCCTGGGCCTCCCGGGCCGGCGGCGGGGATGTGGGCGCGGGCCACGTGGCGGTGTCCGATTGGCGGCGGTGGCGGCGGACGTTGTCCGGCTCCGCCCCGACACGTCCGTTGGCGGCGGATCTGCGTTTTTTTGAAAACTAGGGTTGGACGGGGGAGACTAGATCCGAAAAATGGGGGGGCCTTTATATAGGCATAGAGGGAGCTAGGAGAGTCCAAATGAGGTGCGGTTTTCGGCCACGCGATCGCGATCGAACGACCGAGACGATGGAGCAGAGTTTGGTGGGTTTTGGGCCAAATTGGAGGGGTGTTGGGCTGCAACACACACGAGGCCTTTTCGGTCCCTCGGTTAACCGTTGGAGTATCAAACGAAGTCCAAATGACCCGAAACTTGACAGGCGGTCTACCGGTAGTAAACCAAGGCCGCATGGCAAGTCTCGGTCCAATCCGGAAATGTTTAATCCCCACACACGAAAGAAAGCTAGAAATGGCCACCGGAGGAGAACGAAGCGCCGGAATGCAAAACGGACAACGGGGAAAATGCTCGAATGCATGAGATGAACATGTATGCAAGTGCAATGCACGTGATGACATGATATGAGATGCACGAAAACAAAAACAACACACGGAGACAAAGACCTGAACCCGAGGAATAAATATAACTTAATGCCGGAAACGGCAAGAGTTGGAGTACAAATTGGGAAAATTATATCTGGGGCGTTACAACACTCCACCACTACGAAAAGATCTCGTCCCGAGATCTAGGACTGAAAGAACTCCGGGTACTCAGAACGGAGGTGATCCTCGCGTTCCCAGGTAGCTTCACGGTCGAATGGTGTGACCACTTGACTTTGAGAAATTTGATTGACTTGTTGCGAGTCCTGCGTTCAGTCTCTTTAAGGATTGCAACTGGGTGCTCACGATAGGAGAGATCTTCTTGGAGCTCAATGTCCTCGAAGTTGACGGTGCGCTCAGGCGTCTTGAAGCACTTTCGGAGTTGGGAGACATGGAACACATCATGAACATTAGCAAAGTTTGAAGGAAGCTCGAGTTGATAGGCGAGGTCGCCTCTCTTGCTGACAATCTTGAAAGGTCCGACGTATCTGGGGGCAAGCTTCCCTTTGATACCGAAGCGACGAGTCCCTTTCATAGGAGAGACGCGGAGGTAAACATGATCTCCGATCTCGAAAGCCAAATCACGGTGCTTACTATCATAGTAGCTCTTCTGGCGGGATTGGGCTGCTTTGAGGTTATCACGAATGACCTTGCACATTTCTTCTACCTCTATGATTAAGTCATTACCCAGCAGCTGACGTTCACCGGTTTCAGACCAGTTGAGAGGTGTACGGCACTTCCTACCATACAGAATTTCAAATGGGGCCTTGCCCGAACTTGCTTGAAAACTGTTGCTGTATGAGAATTCAGCATAAGGAAGACAATCCTCCCACTTCATGCCGAAGGAGATAACACAAGCCCTGAGCATATCTTCAAGAATCTGGTTGACACGCACGACTTGACCGCTTGTTTGAGGATGGAAAGCAGTGCTGAAGCGGATGTTGGTGCCCATGGCCTTCTGAAAAGAATCCCAAAACTTAGAGGTAAGGATGCTGCCACGGTCTGAAGATATCACTTGAGGAATACCATGCAGAGAGACAATTCGAGAGGTATAGAGTTCCGCCAATTGAGCTGCAGTGATTGACTCTTTGATAGGCAGAAAATGAGCCACTTTGGTGAGCTTGTCGATGACAACGAATATAGCATCATTGCCACGCTTGGACTTTGGAAACCCAGTCACGAAGTCCATTTCAATGTGGTCAAACTTCCATTCTGGAATGGCAAGAGGTTGGAGGAGACCTGCTGGCCTTTGGTGTTCTGCCTTCACTCTTCTGCAGACGTCACATTCATTCACGAATTGAGCGATCTCGCGCTTCATTCGAGTCCACCAATAAGTTTGCTTCAGATCTTGATACATCTTCGTGCTCCCAGGGTGGATGGAGAGGAGAGAGTTGTGAGCCTCGTTCATGATCACTTTACGAAGTTCACCTTTGGGCACAACAATTCGATCCTCGAAGAAGAGAGTGTCCTTGTCATCAAGTCGGTAGCACTTGTACTTGGACTGACTCTTGGCAATACCAATCTTCACCTTTTTCACCATAGCATCAAGAAGCTGGGCTTGACGAATCTGTTCTGCCAAGGTAGGAGAGACTTGAAGGTTGGTGAGGAAACCTTGAGGAACAATTTGCAGATTAAGTTTGCGAAAAGCTTCACAAAGCTCGGGTTGATAAGGCTTGAGAATCAGACTGTTGCAATATGCTTTTCTGCTCAAAGCGTCAGCAATCACATTGGCCTTGCCTGGAGTATACTCAATACTCGGATTGTACTCTTGAATCATTTCGACCCATCGAGTCTGCCTGAGGTTGAGATTAGGCTGAGTGAAGATGTACTTGATACTCTTGTGATCAGTGAAAATATCCACTTTCCTTCCCAATAGAAGATGTCTCCAAGTCAACAAAGCATGCACAACTGCCGCCAACTCGAGATCATGAGTGGGGTAGTTCTTCTCATTAGGCTTCAACCGGCGAGAGGTATAAGCAACAACTTTCTTCTCTTGCATTAGTACAGCACCTAGACCTTGGAGAGAGGCATCACAAAAGACCTCATACGGCTTGGTTTCATCGGGCGGAGTCAGAACTGGAGCAGTGATCAATTTCTCTTTCAAAGAGTTGAAAGCAATATCACACTCCGGAGACCAAACGTACTTGACGTGCTTCTGAAGAAGATTTGAGAGAGGCTTCGCGATGTTGGAAAAGTTTTCAATGAATCTTCGGCAGTAGCTTGCGAGACCGAGGAAGCTACGGAGTTGCTTCACGTTCTGAGGAGGTTCCCAATTAACAATTGCAGACACCTTCTCAGGATCCACGGAAATGCCCTTGGCAGAGATGATATGCCCAAGATAAAGAACCTCATCGAGCCAAAATTCACACTTGGAGAACTTGGCGTAGAACTGATGTTCCCTGAGCTTGTCAAGAACCAAACGCAAGTGCTTGGCATGATCTTCCTTGTTCTTCGAGAAAACCAGAATGTCGTCGAGATAGACCAAAATGAAGTCATTGGTGTAGGGGTTGAAGATGAAGTTCATCATGCGAGAGAACGTCGGAGGAGCGTTGGCGAGGCCAAAAGACATGACAGTGTATTCATATGACCCATAGCTTGTTCTGAACGCCGTCTTGGGAATATCTTGCTCACGAATGCGAATCTGATGATAACCCATACGAAGATCAAGCTTGGAGAATACTTGGGCACCCTTGAGTTGTTCAAACAGCTCATTAATGTTGGGAAGTGGGTATTTGTTCTTGATGGTCTTCTTCTTCAATGGACGATAATCAACACAAAGTCAGTCCGTTCCATCCTTCTTCTTCACAAAAAGAACACCACAACCCCACGGAGAAGTACTAGGCCGAATGAGACCCATTCTTTCTTGAACATCGAGTTGTTTCTTCAACTCCTTCAACTCTTCGGGGCCGAGCTTGTAGGCACGTTTGCACACAGGTTCCGTACCGGGCTCAAGTTCAATAACAAATTCAACCGGCCGGTGCGGAGGCATTCCTGGGAGTTCTTCTGGGAAGACGTCTTGATACTCACAAACAACCGGAATCTGCGAAATAGCATCCAATTCACCATTCTCATTGAGAGAAAACAACCGGGTTGTATCATCACGAGCGGCAAAGACAATGACATCCTTAGAGGAATGAGTCAGTTGAATCTGCCTGGCTGCACAATCGAGGTGAGCCTTGTGTTTAGAGAGCCAGTCCATCCCAAGAATAAGATCGATATCAAAATTGCCAAGAACCATTGGGGAAGAAAGGAACTTGTAGTCGCCCAACGTGATAGTAACATCTGGAGCCATCATTTTGGTGTTCATGAACAAACCCGGAGACGAGACCGCTATCGGCTTAGGAAATCAATAGTATGCACCTCATGCATGGATGCAAAAGGCTTCGATAAAAATGATAAAGATGCACCAGTGTCAAAAAGTACTCTTGCGGGAATGTCATTAACAGGAAGATTACCCATGATCACGTCTGGTGAGTCCTCTACCTGAGGTGCATTCAGCAAGTTGACCTTGGCGGACTTGGGGTTATGCTTGACCACAGCTGTACTTGCCGATCTGACAGGAGGAGGAGGAGGAAGACGCCTCTGTTTGAAACACTTGTTGGCGTAGTGACCCTTCTGTTGGCACTTGTTGCACGTCACCTCAGAAAGCGGACGGTGGTACGAAGCACTCGATCTTGGAGCTTGAGACGAAGTCTTGTTCTGAAAGCCTGGGTTGGGTGGGTGGGAAGAACCACTGCCACCTTTGCTCTTCTGCTGATACGGCTGGCGGAACGGAGGAGGAGGAAGCCAATACTTCTGCTGCTTGGCCACTTGAGTAGAGGAAGAAGGCGTAGAGTCTCTGACTCGCTTCCTGGAAGCATCACACCTCAACTGAGCAGCCTCTTGCTTCAGTGCCATGTTGTAGAACTCATCGTATCTCAACGGCTCGAAGAGGACAAGAGCGAGCTGAATTTCTTCACGGAGACCACCCCTGAACTGATAGATCATGCTCTTCTCATCAGGAACATCCTGCTTGGCAAAACGGGCGAGCTTCTGGAACAACTTGTTGTAGTCATAGACAGACAAAGATCCTTGCTTTAGATTGCGGAATTCCTCATGTTTGCTTTCAGTCACACTCTGAGGGATGTGATGAGCTCCGAAATCACGACGGAAATCATCCCAAGTGATCAAACGTCCACCTCTGGAATCCTTGTACTGCTGGAACCACTCTGCAGCCTGATCTTTGAGCTGGAAAGAAGCGAACTTGACGAAATCTTCAGGCCTGACGTTGCTGCATTCAAAATGCTTGCCCAGATCCACTAGCCAATCGTCAGCATCGGTAGCCTCAACGCAATTGCTGAACGTCTTTGGACCATTAGCGAGGAACTGGTTCAGAGTAGCAAAATGGTTCTGATTGTTGCCTTGATTCCCTTGACTGCCTTGATTCCGCTCTTGGAGGATTTGCATGATCAACTGTGTATTTGCATTAGTAGCGGCCATCACAGCTTGCCAAGCCTCCGGAGGCAGTGGAGGTGGTGGCGGATCAGGGTCCGGAGTCGAGCGCGTTGGAGGAGCCATCCTGAAGAGGTTGACCACCATTAGCACACAAATAGACAAATATTGAAGGTGAATCCAACGGAATGAAATTTGCAACATAAAGTCTTCACATCCGAACAAAATGAACGAATGCACTTCTCTTAAAGTGGTCACATATTCCTAAATTGCGAAGCCACGAAGAATCAGGTAGAAGGGGTACATCAACGAGGGATGGAATCAACATATGACGTCGAAGCAGAAGGAATACCACAACTCAAAATAAAACCAAGGGTTGGCTTGCAGAATAAGCCAGAACAAACATATGATAGAAATTCCGTCCGAAGTTTTCATGGTGGGACCTACACGGGCTCGATCGTACAGCACCATCATGTACAAGGCAGTGCACATGACATACGAAGCGTCCCCAAGTCAGCATAGCCAAGGACTCTTTAAGACACAACGAGACCACTGTAAAATCGACCGTGAATAGGCGAACCACTAGACGTCGAACCCCAATTTCATACCATGCATCTGTTGGAAGGATATCCTAAGAGCTACTTGAATTCCCACCTATGAAACTCCCGAAACTTTCCGGTTATGCAATCAGGTGTTGGGGATACAGGGGAAGCATAATATCTCACCCAAGCTAACAAATCCTACATCCAGTTGTATCCATCCTTCAACACATAACCAAGAAACCTTCGGAAACCAACTACCTCAACCTTTGAAAAGCATCCGTTATACAAGTTATGGCGATACTCCCGAACTCCCGCCCCAGTACTGGGTGGCGTCGAGGTTATCTCACCAACGAACTGCATAAAGGAGATTTTCAATGTCGCGAACATATCTCAAGTATACCAGAATTGCAACGATAAAATTATGATGACAACACCTCAGAGCTCAACTCCCCGGGACACTTCCACTAAACCCCTGACAGGTGGCACCAAGACAGTGTTCTCATCATAAGCCATCGGAACAAATCCAAGATACTCGCGTGATCCTAAAATTTTTTTTAGTGAAATTTGAGAAGAGAAGAGTCAAAACTCTACGTCAGGATGCCTTACCAGAGCGATGAGGAGACTGGGAAGTAAAAAGAATTCCTAAGCTCTCCGATATATAATTCCTAAGGACTCAAAACATTTTTTCTAGACACAACTCGGCTACTAACAACGATCAAGCAATGGGGGCTCCTAAGGTCAGGGAAGGCTCTGATTACCAACTTGTAACGCCCTCGATGCGGCTATATCTCCCACGTGTCGAGGCACGACTTAGAGGCATAGCCGCATTGAAGGCAATGTCGCAAGTCGGGAAATCATCACACATCCCATGTACATAAATAATATAAAGGGGGAAGAACATAGTTGGCTTACACTCGCCACGTCACATCAAAGTACATAAATAACATCCATCATACAAATCACTCATGGCCCGACTACGGCGCCAAAATAGAAAAGACCCCCAACATGCGACAAGGCCCTGAATCTACCCCGATTGGGCACCACTACTGATCTTCAGGAAAAGACACATAGTAACGCTGAGAGTCCTCGTCGTACTCCCACTTGAGCTCGAGCGCGCCATCTGGAGCTGTATCATCTATCCCTGCATCTGGTGTAATAGTAATCTGTGAGCCACAGGGACTCAGCAATCTCGCACCCTCGCGATCAAGACTATTTAAGCTTAATAGGTGGAAAGGGGTAATGTAAGTGGAGCTGCAGCAAGCGACTAGCATATATGGTGGCTAACTTATTCGCAAAAGAGAGCGAGAAGAGGAGGCAAAGCACGAGCGAGAAACTAGAGAGCAACCTGCGCAAACATAACTCCAACACCGTGTCCACTTCCCGGACCCCGCCGAGAAGAGGCCATCACGGCAACACACTCAGTTGATTCATTTTAATTAATTAAGGTTCAAGTTATCTACAACCGGACATTAACAAATTCCCATCTGCCCATCACCGCGGGCACGGCTTTCGAAAGATCAATCCCTGTAGGGGGTCCCAACTTAGCCCATAACAAGCTCTCATGGTCAACGAAGGAATAGACCTCCACCCAAGACACACCGATCAGACTCGGTATCTCGGTACAACAAGATGATTCGTCAGGTCAAAACAAGTCCAGCAACACCACCCAGATGTGCCGACAAATCCCGATAGGAGCTGCACATATCTCGTTCTCAGGGCACACCGGATGAGCAAGACGTCGGGTAGGCCAGCCCAGAGTTGCCCCTGGTAGCCCCGGACATCGCTCGGTGGGACCAACACTCAGAGGAGCACTGGCCCGGGGGGGTTAAAATAAGATGACCCTCGGGCTCTGGAAACCCAAGGGAAAAAGAGGCTAGGTGGAAAATGGTAAAACCAATGTTGGGCATTGCTGGAAAAGCTTTAATCAAGGCGAACTATCAAGGGGTTCCCATTATAGCCCAACCGCGTAAGGGACGCAAAAATCCGGGAACATAACACCGATATGACGGAAACTAGGGCGGCAAGAGTGGAACAAAACACTAGGCGGGAGGCCGAGCCTTCCACCCTTTACCAAGTATATAGATGAATTAAGATAACATAGCAATATAATTATATCCCAACAAGTAAATAAATGTTCCAACAAGGAACGACTCCAATCTTCACCTGCAACTAGCAACGCTATAAGAAGGGGCTGAGCAAAGCGGTAACATAGCCAATCAACGGTTTGCTAAGACAAAGGTGGGTTAGAGGCTCAATCATGGCAATTGGGAGGCTGACAAGCAAGTGGTAGGCATCGTAGCATTGGCAAAGCAAAAGAGCGAGCAAACTAGCATAGCAAAGATAGTAGTGATTTCGAGGGTATGATCATCTTGCCTGCACAGTTGTCAGAGTTGACTGGATCCTCAAAAGCAAACTCAACGGGCTCCTCGTTAGCGAACTCGTCTGCCGGCTCTACCCAACAACACAAACAATCAACAAGGATACAATCAACCACGTGCAAGGGCAACCAATAATATGCAAAGATGGTATGCTATGCGGGATGCAAAATGCAAGACGTGACAGGAAATGCATGAACCTGGCCTCAACTTGGATAACCAAGTGTGCCACTGGATAGAGGGGAAGAAATCCCCTGAAAACTATATAAAGATCATAGGAATCGGAGCTACGGTTTGGAAATGGCAAGCGTTTTACGAAACGAACCGATCTGCGATTTACAGCAAGTAGGCTCCTAAATGCAATGAAATGTACATGCTACAGCCACCGAACATGAAAACAAAATACATGGCAGGGATGTACACAAGATTCTTAACAAATCACTAGGAGTGAGCCATAGGCAAATTCATCCATTAAGGGGTTCAAACAAGCATGGCAAAACTGAATAAGCAAAACAGATTTCAGACTTAGCGAAATTAACGCTAGTCTGAAATTTCAGACCACGATGCCCTCTTCGGAGCAGCAAAACAACATGAAACATAACCTGAGCATGACAAGTAAGACCATGGCATGGAGCTACTCAACAAGCTTAACAAAACACCCAAAGTGACCTGGGGCCAAAAGGTTTCACAAAATACTCTACCGAGCACACGAACATAGATGAAACACAATCAGTTTTCAGACTTAGTGAAAACTGAGACATGCTGAAATCATAACTCACGAAGGCATGTAAACGAGCTAGATGCACTCACTACGGTGAAAGTCATGGCAAGGCAAGCATATATCCATAAAGAAGGCACAAACTACTAGCTAGACATGGCAAGAAACAATGGCATAGCATGCATGGATCACTAGCAATAGCACCGGCAAAATCGCAAAAGAGTTCACGATCTGCCCAAATTAACAACGATGCAAAAGTTGAGCTCGATTGACTCAACCTAGGGTGCTCCAATATAACAAGTAAATACATGGATGGGTAGAGCATGACAAGATTAACAAATGTCCCTTACTGATCATGCTCAAAAGAGGCACGGATCACTAGGAAACAAGCCGAACATATGGCATCATGGACTAAAACATCCCAGACTTAGTGAAAATCACTAAGTCCCTAAAAACAGATTACTCAGGTGCCCCTCTTTGCAAGCTTGCACAAGACACCACACACATCCTAAAAATGCATGGGTGGCACCTCTGAAAAGAAGACAAAATGCTTAACAATTCATCCCAAAGGGGCACAGGCATATCATGCACACAATAATCATGGCAAAAATGACAAAAGTCAATGACGACCTAACGGATCTGCAATTTAACTCACAATGCCTCCTTCTAACAGCATTTTGGGCATCAAGATGAACTCAAATGCAAATGATGCAATGGAATGAAATGATGTACTCGTCGAGTCGAAGATTATGATATATCATATGTCCAAAACGGAGCTACGCATGCGGAGATATGAGCAGTCAAAGTAGGCATAAAAAATTAGGGTTAGGAGATAAAAGTCAACCGGGGGGATCCTCAGATCCAGATCTGGATCGGCACGCTTCCCGAGGCGGCACCGGAGTTCACTGTTCCCCGCCGGAAAATGGAGCTCGCCGGCGAAGGGGTCGGCCGGAGCTTGGGGAGGCGGAGGCGGCAGGGCGTCGGTGGAGCTGCGGTGGCGGCGGAGGAGAGGCGGCGCGGCGCGGCTCTCGGGCGGTGGCCGGAGTCGCCCGCGGTGGCGCGGCGAGGTCCGCCGGCGTCGGGGCAGAAGCGGCCCGCGGCGGCGGGGTCGGTGGCCGGGCGCGGGGAAGAAGCCCCTGGGCGGCGGCGGCGTTGACGGGCTCGTGGGGGCCCCTCCTGGGCCTCCCGGGCCGGCGGCGGGGATGTGGGCGCGGGCCATGTGGCGGCGTCCGATTGGCGGCGGTGGCGGCGGACGTTGTCCGGCTCCGCCCGGACACGTCCGTCGGCGGCGGATCTGCGTTTTTTTGAAAACTAGGGTTGGACGGGGGAGACTAGATCCGAAAAATGGGGGGGCCATTATATAGGCATAGAGGGAGCTAGGAGAGTCCAAATGAGGTGCGGTTTTCGGCCACGCGATCGTGATCGAACGACCGAGACGATGGAGCAGAGTTTGGTGGGTTTTGGGCCAAATTGGAGGGGTGTTGGGCTGCAACACACACGAGGCCTTTTTGGTCCCTCGGTTAACCGTTGGAGTATCAAACGAAGTCCAAATGACCCGAAACTTGACAGGCGGTCTACCGGTAGTAAACCAAGGCCGCATGGCAAGTCTTGGTCCAATCCGGAAATGTTTAATCCCCACACACGAAAGAAAGCTAGAAATGGCCACCGGAGGAGAACGAAGCGCCGGAATGCAAAACGGACAACGGGGAAAATGCTCGAATGCATGAGATGAACATGTATGCAAGTGCAATGCACGTGATGACATGATATGAGATGCACGAAAACAAAAACAACACACGGAGACAAAGACCCAAACCCGAGGAATAAATATAACTTAATGCCAGAAACGACAAGAGTTGGAGTACAAATTGGGAAAATTATATCTGGGGCGTTACACTGGCCTTCATCTTTGGCAGGTATTTTTCTTATTTTCTGAAAAGTGTCTCGTTGAAGTTTCATGTCATTCCGAGAACGTTTGCTCCTGCACCATAAGTAACACCATGGTAATTCTGCTGAAAGCATCGTCAGTTCGGGTTAGTTCCATTCAAATCATGCAAGTTAGAGTCCAAAACAAGGGCAAAAGTGTTAGGAAAAGTAGATACGTTGGAGACGTATCACTCAACAGTAATTTGTTTACCCACCGTAATACTTATGCTCTCAAGAGAAGCCACTAGTGAAACCTATGGCCCCCGGGTCTATTTTCCAGCATGTTAATCTCCCGTTAACAAGGTATTTCTGGTGCCGTTTTTATTTCGCTTTATTTACTTTGCATCTTTATCATAAAAATACCAAAAATATTATCTTATTATATCTATCAGATCTCACTCTCGTAAGTGACCGTGAAGGGATTGACAACCCCTTTATTGCATTGGTTGCGAGGATTTTATTTGTTTGTGTAGGTGCGAGGGACTCGTGTGTGGCTTCCTACTGGATTGATACCTTGGTTCTCAAAAACTGAGGGAAATACTTACGCTGCTTTACTGCATCACCCTTTCCTCTTCAAGGGAAAACCAACGCAGTGCTCAAGAGGTAGCAAGAAGGATTTCTGGCGCCGTTGCCAGGGAGTCTACGCAAAAGTCAACATACCAAGTACCCATCACAAACCCTTATCTCCTGCATTACATTATTTGTCATTTGCCTCTCGTTTTCCTCTCCCCCACTTCACCCTTGCCGTTTTATTCGCCCTCTCTTTTCTGTTCGCCTATTTTTCGCGTGCTTCTTGTTTGCTTGTGTGTTGGATCGCTTGCTTGTCATTATGGCTAGTCCCCTATCTTCTCCGTTGTCTCTTGAAAATGAAGCTCTTAATTTTAATCAAAGGGAAGGAGAAAATCTGAAAGACGCTTGGTATAGAATTTGCAATGCTCAAAATAGATCTACCAGGAAGCAATCTACTTCCGTTCTTCTCCCCAATTTTATGTAGGCGCTACTCCTTGGTACAGATATATCCTTGATACCATTACCGAAGGGAATTTCTTGGGTAGCCATACTTTTGATTCCTATAATGCTATGATAGATTTGTTTGGCTCACCCCCTCTTTTGGTTAATGGAACTATGTTAACTTTGGAGCATGTAATGCAAAGACTTGAAATTATTGAAAATAAAGTTGCTACCATAGAGTTAATTGAAAACTTGGATAAAAAGATCCACAACCAAATTACCCAATATGGATCTAAAGTAGGAGTCACTTTGAAAAATATTAAGGAGAAGGAACCCATAGTTAATGAAAGAATAAATCAGGATTCCACTAGAATTGATAAACTTGAGGGTATCATTACCAACCTGGGAACCGCTTTTTCTTCCGTAAAGAATACTCCAAGACCTCCAACTAAAATTTCCAAGCTTATGCATGTTCCTAAAAATAAGGGTGAATCCTCTAGCAAGGAAACTGCGGATCTCAAATCTATAAGTATTCATCCCAATCTTTTTGCTATCATTAAGGAACCATTTGCTACAAATGAATTTTTTGATTTTGTGCCCAGAAGTTTTATAATTAATAAAAAGAAAGAAACTCCTAAGGGTGATAGATGTCTCATTAAAGAAATGCCAACCAAAGATGGCAATACCTAGATCTATCCTTGCTATTATGCCCAGCTAGGGGCGCTAAACGATAGCGCTTGTTGGGAGGCAACCCAATTTTATTTTTATTCCTTGATTTTTGCTCCTGTTTAGTAATAAATAATTTATCTTGCCTATGTTTTGGTTGTGTTTTTTGTGTTTAATTAGTGTTTGTGCCAAGTAGAACCGTTGGGAAGACTTGGGGAAAGTCTTTTTGATCTTGCTGTAAAAAACAGAAACTTTAGCGCTCACGAGAACTGCTGCCATTTTTATTTGGAAAGTCCTATTTAGTTAATTCTTTTTGCAGATGATTAATAGATAAATTCCTCACGTCAAGAAATTTATTTGAGAATTTTTGGGTTCCATAACTTGCGTTAGCTACATATTACTACAGACTCTTCTGTTTTTGACAGATTCTGTTTTTCGTGTGTTGTTTGCTTATTTTGATTAATCTATGGCTAGCAAAATAGTTTATAAACCATAGAGAAGTTGGAATATAGTAGGTTTAACACCAATATAAATAAAGAATGAGTTCATTACAGTACCTTGAAGTGGTGTTTTCTTTTCTTTCGCTAACGGAGCTCACGAGATTTTCTGTTAAGTTTTGTGCTGTGAAGTTTTCAAGTTTTGGGTAAAAGATTTAATGAATTATGAAACAAGGAGTGGCAAGAGCCTAAGCTTGGGGATGCCCATGGCACCCCAGGATAATCCAAGGACACCTAAAAGCCAAATCTTGGGGATGCCCCGGAAGGCATCCCCTCTTTTATCTACTTCAATCGGTAACTTTACTTGGAGCTATATTTTTATTCACCACATGATATGTGTTTTGCTTGGAGCGTCTTGTATTATTTGAGTCTTTATTTGTTAGTTTACCACAATCATATTTGATGTACACACCTTTTGAGAGAAACACATATGATTCGGAATTTATTAGAATACTCTATGCGCTTCACTTATATCTTTTGAGCTATATAGTTTTTTCTCTAGTGCTTCACTTATATCTTTTGGAGCACGGTGGTGGATTTGTTTTATAGAAACTATTATTCTCTCATGCTTCACTTATAGTATTATTTTGAGAGTGTTAAACAGCATGGTAATTTTCTTAAATTGGGAAATTAATCCTAATATGCTAAATATTCGAGACTAGTAAACAACTTTCTTATGAGTGTTGAGGGAGTCGTGGATTAGGGGGTCTCCGGACAGCCGGACTATATCCCTTGGCCGGACTGTTGGACTATGAAGATACGAGATTGAAGACTTCCTCCCGTGTCCGGATGGGACTCTACTTGGCGTGGAAGGCAAGCTAGGCGATACGGATATGCATATCTCCTCCTTTGTAACTGACCATGTGTAACCCTAGCCTCCTCCTGCGTCTATATAAACCGGAGTGTTTTAGTCCGTAGGACAACATACAATCATACCATAGGCTAGCTTCTAGGGTTTAGCCTCTCCGATTTCGTGGTAGATCAACTCTTGTAATACTCATATTACCAAGAACAATCAAGCATGACGTAGGGTTTTACCTCCATCAAGAGGGCCCGAACCTGGGTAAAACATCGTGTCCCCTGCCTCCTGTTACCATCCGCCTTAGACGCACAGTTCAGGACCCCCTACCCGAGATCCGCCGGTTTTGACATCATTAGGCTTGATGGCTCCTTCGATCATCGATAGCGATGCAGTCCAGGGTTAGACTTTTCTCCCCGGATAGATCTTTGTATTCGGCGGCTTCGCACCGCGGGCCAACTCGCTTGGCCATCTGGAGCAGATCGAGAGTTACGCCCCTGGCCATCAGGTCAGATCTGGAAATTTGAACTACATAGCCGACATCCTCGGAGACTTGATCTTCGACGGATTCGAGCCCTTGCCGAGTGCACCGCACGGTCACGATGAGCATGATTTAGCTCTACCATCGGACAATGTTTGGGAGATCGCACCGGCGACCGCTCCGACCCTCAATTCGGAGCCAATTGCACCATCCAGGGACGGGTAGATAGACCCCACCACGCAGACCACATTCTCATCGGTGATCGAGCCGAGTATCGACCTTACCCTTCACGAGAGCCGTGATGCCAAACTGCCGGATTCTTCCCCGGCCACGGACTCCGAACCGCCTGCGCCCGTGCCTATCGAATCCGACTAGGCGCTGATCATGGAGTTCACCTCCGTGGATATCTTTCAGCGCTCGCCCTTCCGCGACGTACTGAACTCATTAAGGTCTCTCTCCCTGTCAGGAGAGTCCTGGCCGAATTATGTCCGGAAGGATTGGGATGCGGATGACAGAGAAATTCGCCGCCCACCCACCACCCACTTAGTAGCCACTGTCGACGATTTGACTGACATGCTCGACTTTGACTTTGAAGACATCGACGGTATGGATGACGATGCAGACGATGAACAGGAACCACTGCCCACAGGGCACTGGACATCCACTTCATCATATGATGTATACATGGTGGACGCACCCAAAGAAAACAACGACGAAGAGCGGAAGGACGTAGCGAAGGGTTGTTCCTCGAGAAGCAGTCAAAGCGGTGGCGTAAGCGCCGGTCGAAATCCCGCCTCGGCATAAACAACGATCATATAGACCCAGCGATAGAGCAAGGTGAGCTAGCGGACGACAAACACGGCATTGAACCATCGTCCGACCACGGCAACATGGAGAACCAAACCGAACAACCCAACTCCGTCAAAGATAACAGTCCGGATGACATCACACCGGACAAGCACCCGGAGAAACAGAATACCCATCAAAGGCTTGTTGCCACTGCGAGGAGTCTAAAAAAGCAGAAGCAAAGGCTCAGGGCTGCACAAGACACACTCAGAATTAGATGGGGTGAATTACTCAACACTGCAGCGAAGTACGGCGGTAATTGCCACACCAAGAGCTACCTGAAGTGAAAGTTGCTACCTAAATTCGATGAGGAGGCCTTAGATCCCCCGCAATCAAAAAACAAAACGGCCATCCAGTCGGATAGAAGACCTCATGGCCAACATAGAGCGGCAAACGACGCCGCACATAAGCTAGTACGCGATCCACGTGAGGGCTCGCATCAAAAGTACGGCGCAACCAGATCCATCTACGGGCCACGCAAGCGCGCTCTAGCACGCAATGCAACACAACAAACATCCCAACACCATGGTACACCCAAATATAGGGGTGCCGCACACCCCCTATGTTTCACCGATGAGCTGCTGGACCATGAATTTCCAGAGGGATTCAAACCCGTAAACATAGAGGCATACGACGGAACGACAGACCCTGGGGTCTGGATTGAGGACTACATCCTCCGTATACATATGGCTCGAGGAGACGATCTCCACGCCATCAAGTACTTACCCCTCAAGCTCAAAGGGCCAGCTCGGCACTGGCTTAAAAGCCTCCTCGAAAACTCCATTGGAAGCTGGGAAGAGCTCGAAGACGCTTTTTGGGCAATTTTTCAAGGGACCTATGTCCGACCTCTGGATGCAGATGATTTAAGTCATATAACTCAACAGTCGGGAGAGTCAGCCCGAAAGCTTTGGAACAGGTTTCTCAATAAAAAGAACCAAATAGTCGACTGTCCGGACGCCAAAGCCTTAGCCGCTTTCAAGTACAGCGTTCAAGACGAATGGCTTGCCAGACACCTCGGCCAAGAAAAGCCGAGAACAATGGCAGCATTAACAAGCCTCATGCCCCGCTTTTGCGCAGGCGAGGACAACTGGTTAGCTCGATGCAACACCAGTGACCCAAGTACATACAAAGTCAGGGACGGAAACGGGAAACCACGACGCAGCAAAAACAAGCGCCCGAATAAACAAGATAGCCCGAAGAGCATGGCGGTAAACGCCAGATTCAGAAGCTCTCGGCCAGGTCAGCAAAATCTGCCCTCCAAAGGCAACAGAGACGAACTATCCAGCCTAAACAAGATTCTGGATCAAATATGTCAGATCCACAGCACCCCCGATAAACTTGCAAACCATACCCATAGAGAATGTTGGGTCTTCAAGCAGTCCGGCAAGCTCAACGCCGAACATAAGGGGCAGGATACACCAAGCGAAGACGAGGACGAGCCACGCAAGCAAAGTATGGGGGAACAGAAGAAATTCCCACCAGAAGTCAAAACAGTAAACGTATTACACGTGACAAAGGGGAGAAACAAAGCGGCACTCCTAGAGACACATGCCCCAGGGCCTATCACCGCAGAGTTCTGCCACTGGTCGTCCCAACCGATCACCTTTGACTATCGGGATTACTCGGCAAGTATCCGACGTGTAGGATGGGCTGCCTTGGTGTTGGACCCGATAATTGACGGATACCACTTCACACGAGTCCTGATGGACGGCGGCAGTAGTTTGAACCTGATACATCAGGACACAGTCCGCAAAATGGGGATAGACCCAACAAAAATTAGCCATAGCAATACTAACTTTAAAGGAGTAACGCCAGGCCAGAAGCCCATTACACGGGCTCCCTGCTACTAGAGGTTATATTCAGCTTTCCCGATAACTTCCGGATCGAAAATTTAACCTTCCACATCGCTCTGTTCCAAAGTGGCTATCAAGCACTACTCGGACGCAAAGCTTTCTCTCGCTTTAACGCAATACCGCATTACGCTTCTCTCATGCTTAAGATGCCCGGTCCACATGGCATCATTACAGTAAATGGAAATATTGAGTGCTCCTTGCGCGCAGAAGACCGTGCGGCTGCCTTGTCAGCCGCACACTTAACGGCCTCACCAACTAAAGCATCTGACAGGTCGTTAAGACCACGGACACGGTTGGACGAGTCTGGTGTAGCTATATGTAATTGATACAGGTTTGATGGCTATACCCCTATTACAATACAAGGGGGCTCAACGCGCGCAAACAAGTGGCAATTAGGCTCAACTTTACTCATTTTGAACTATATGTTGTTTATTTAGTATAACTTACCTTTTGCATGGCAACTTTTCAATTAAGTTCCTCTCTTTTTCAGATGACCATCGTGCTACACCCATCCAGAATACGGCACAACGGAGACACAGGCGCAGACGTGCAGCAGGGACCCATTCTAAGGATTCTTTTTAGATTAAGACCCTGCATAAACCTTTTTTACTATCTCTTGTTGATACACATCCCTCGGATTCTCAGTACAATTGAGAAGGATGCTGACGTATTGGCATGTGGCCACGTCAGAATATTGCACGTACCTAGACACCAGGAGCTTATTACAAAGGGCACTGTTTATGCCCGGTTTACATCAAAAGACCGAATACCTTAGGGAGTATTCGGCATCGCGAGTTTGGCCTTATATGCATCAGCTCCGAATCATGTCTTTGGTGAAATGTTGGGTTTGCTCGGCTCCTGTGTTTTTCTGCCTTACGTTCCGCTCTATCGGCTAAGGCGGCACTAGGAGAACTACTGCGATTGTGCCCTGGTTCATCCAGACGAGCACCTCAGTAGAGAAAGCCGAAAACTGACTGTCATGATATAGCGTGAGACTGGTCAACCACTCGAGGACCTAGTGGAATCTTCGGGATTCCTCTGCCTTAACGAAGGGCCGTTTCCTGGCCAGGAATGTACGCGCCCCGAATCCGGATGAGCGCGGAGCCACCAGGGGCTATATAGTAGCCCCACTGTCAAACTCCTCTGGCTAAGTGAAAGTATTAAAGCATCATAGTCCGATTGCCAAGTTCGCTACGCTATCACCTCCTTAATGGACCAAGACATTGGATCAAGTGTGAACATGCGTCTTCTGCGAACACCCCCGCATTATATGTGTGGGGGCTGAAGCCGACGACTGCCATCTTTCAGGTTATATACATATATACATAAACGGCCGCACAGGAGGCATCATAGTACTTTCGGGCAAAAGTATAAATACAACCTTCATAAATTCAATAAAACATTGTCCTTACAATGGGAATACATGTCACTTAAACATAATATTCTTCGAGCACTGAGCCTCTATCAAACGAGTGCCTTCAAGAACTTCTTCAAAGTAGTGCTCGGCGGCCACTCGGCCTATGGCCGAACCCTGTGCCGCAACAGTGCAGGCATCCATTTCCGCCCAGTATGTTTTGACACGGGCAAGGGCCATCTGCGAGCCCTCTATGCACGCCGACCTCTTTACAGCATCGATGCGTGGCACAGCACCAAGGAATTGTTGCACCAAGCTAAAATAGCTATTCGGCCTTGGCCCTCCTCGCCACAGATGATCCACAACGGACCTCATGGCAAGTCCGGATAATCTATG
The DNA here is from genome assembly GCA_034509565.1 of Triticum monococcum. NCBI lineage: Eukaryota > Viridiplantae > Streptophyta > Magnoliopsida > Poales > Poaceae > Triticum > Triticum monococcum. Next base: position 127,727,070 of record CM067841.1, on the reverse strand, counting down.
GAGCTCGGCCCAACCGGTCAATCGCTCATTCAGCAATAGCGGACGGACTGGAGCGTGAAGCTGTGAGCAGAACATCTTCTCCACTTTAGGACCTTTCGGATCCTTGAAGTACTTGGCCGCATCAGCATCACTTGCGGCCAAATCCATGTACTCGTCCGCAGAACTCCATAGCCGGTCTAGAGGAGCATATTTTGGATCTCCGAACTTAGTCTGTAACAAGAAGGGCTTCCCACAAACGATATCCACAGCTTGATTCAGCTCCTCCTTCGTCGCTCTGATTTTGGAGCGAGCTTCCTTGGCAACTACCCGGGCCTTCTCCAGGTCCGTCGCGTTCGCCCGGTTTTCTTCTTCAAGAAGCCGGTATCGGTCAGCAGCATCTTTTTGGCTTTCACAATGTGCGGCCCGTTTGACCCTTAACTCTTCGGCCGCCTGTAAAGCGGCCGCATTGCTACTCCTTGCTTGCTCCTTGGCTCGGGCAAGCTCCGCCCAAAGGGTCTCCACGGTGGCCGCTCCATCTGCAGTCACAACATATTAAAGATACTGGCATCATGCTACTCTTATTATGTGACGATCACCAGAAAAATCACTCACCCTGTGCCTCGTCAAGCCGCTTGTTGACAAGCACGATGTCGGCATCCGTCGCATCCAGTTGCCACTTTAGTTCGGCAAACCCATCGGTCCGGCTAGCCACCGGAGCTCCAACCACCTGCACATAAAGGCGGTCTGGTTATTACCTGGGACTATGATCCTCTGTTTGCCGCCGTTCTCGACGACAACCAGAGTCTCAGGGGCTACTATCTGCATGGGCATACCTACCGTATGCAAGGCATATATTATTTTACGTACCTCTAAGCCTTTCAGCAAACTCATAAAAGCTTCATGCAAACCGCTTTTGGCGGATGAAATCCTTTCAATTACCGTACCCATTAGCGTACGATGCGCTTCCGAGACAACAGCTTTCCCCAGAAGATCCTTTAGCGCGTCCGACCACACACAGTATGGACCCTTGCTGTCGCTCTCCTCAGGAGCCAGATACTGGGGATGCCAGGCAGCCAAATGGTTATCCTCTGGCGATATTGGATCTGGAGATACCCTTCGCGATGACACTTCAAGGTCGCCCGCTTCTTGAGCTGGGGAGTCCGGGGGAGGCGTTTTGCTCTCCATCATCTCCAGAAGAAGATCCCCCGAAGATGAACTCTGTCAAGAATGGCTGCGATCCGGACTACAATTTACAAGCATCAGTTATTGTCTCCGGAAGTAAGGTAGGATATCTTCACTATTAAGTACTTTCTGATTACTTACAACTCGGTAGAGGGCTGATCCCCGTGCGGTCATTGTGCGGCAAGAATACCCTCCGAGGCAGGACCCTCTGGCGGAGATTTCTTCTCCCATTTGGAAACCTTAGTTTCCGGATCTTCGGAGGTAGTCCTCTTCCTTCCCCGGGGAGAGAGAATGTCAGATTCTTCCCCTTGGTTATCCTCCCTCGCGGAGGTGCTCATTCCCTCGATTGGAATAGGTAGTGATGGAGGCCCGCTTTCGCCCTCTTTATTCCCCCCTTCATCTTCCTTTGAGGGCACTAGACAAGGGGCTCGAGCATCTTTTCCAGCACTGGATTGTCCAAGCCTTCAGGAAGGGGGGCCGAACACCAGATCATCCTCGCCTTTGTTATCTAGTCCTGGTCAAGGAGTGATTCTTCATAATGATGTCATGATAAATAAAAGGACAGTGTGTTCGACCATGGGATTACTTACTTGGGCAGCAGGGCGGTTGCAGCTCAGGCCCACGTCCTCGGTGGTGTCCGGACACTCTATTTGGGGTCCGAAGAACGATTTGTACATCTCCTCGTGCGTCATGCCGAGGAAATTCTGAATAGTGCGCGGTCCTTCCGGGTTGAATTCCCACATGCGGAGGGGCCGACGTTTGCAAGGCTGGACTCCACAAACCAGCATAACTTGCATTACCATAACCAGAATGAAATCTCCCTCAAAGAGATCTCGGATACGGCTCTGCAGTATTGGCACGTCCTTGGCTGGACCCCAGCTCAGCCCCCTGCTGATCCATGACATGAGTTGTGGTGAAGGGCCCGAGCGAAACGTGGGGGCAGCTACCCAGTTGGCACTTCGGGGAGTTGTGACGTAAAACCACTCCCGTTGCCACAATCCGGACACCTCTGGAAAGGAACCCTTTGGCCATGGAGCATCAGCAATTTTGCTTATTAGAGCACCTCCGTCATCTTCGGCTTCACATCGAAGGTCTTGAGCCACAGGCCAAAGTGAGGGGTAATGCGGAGGAAGGCCTCACAAATGACAATAAATGACAAGATGTGAAGAAGGGAATCCGGGCCCAGATCGTGAAAATCCAGCCCGTAATAGAACATAAGACCCCTAACAAAGGGATCCAGAGCGAGGCCTAGTCCTCGGACGAAGTGGGAGACGAACGCAACACTCTCGTTGGGTTCGGGAGTAGGGACGACCTGCCCTCGGGCAGGCAGCCTATGCGAAATCTTGGCGGTCAGATATCTGGCCTCCCTCAACTTCTTGATGTCCTCCTCCGTGATGGAGGAAGGCATCCACCGGCCTTGAAGGCTGGATCCGGACATGATTGAAGGTCTAAAGCACCTGACTTGGGCTTTGGGTGTTAGAACTCGAGGTGGGGAAGGATTCGATTGAGCACAGGAGGGAAAAAAAGAAAAAGCCTTGTCCCTTCATAAAGGGGATGAATATTAGGCATCCTCCTCGTGGCCGTTTGAGACTTACCTAAGATCTAGGAGTCATACGAACAGGCACGGTTGGGTTACCCACGTTTGTATTGATGAGAATCCCGTGATAAGGGGAACATGATCTCTGCTTCTACAAGACGTGTCAAGAAACCGCCTCGCGTTATGTGCGGGGCTGGTTAAAGAAAAACGGTTCAAATAATTACCGGGTCGTGGCGTGATGTCATGCTACCGAAACGTGTCAGCAGATTAGATTTGTGGAAATATTATTCTCTCTACGGTGGTATGTGGAATTTATTTTGCAGGGTCGGACACTATCCTTGTATTCAAACTCTTCCGTGGTGTATTCGGAGGAGGAACCCGCCTTGCAATGTCGAAGACAACACTGCGCGCTAGACTCATCGTCAGTGAAGCCTGGTTCAGGGGTACTGAGGGAGTCCTGGATTAGGGGGTCTCCGGACAGCCGGACAATATCCCTTGGCTGGACTGTTGGACTATGAAGATACGAGATTGAAGACTTCGTCCCGTGTCCGGATGGGACTCTACTTGGCATGGAAGGCAAGCTAGGCGATACGGATATGCATATCTCCTCCTTTGTAACCAACCTTGTGTAACCCTAGCCTCCTCCGGTGTCTATATAAACCGGAGGGTTTTAGTCCGTAGGACAACATACAATCATACCATAGGCTAGCTTCTAGGGTTTAGCCTCTCCGATCTCGTGGTAGATCAACTCTTGTATTACTCATATTACCAAGAACAATCAAGCAGGACGTAGGGTTTTACCTCCATCAAGAGGGCCCGAACCTGGGTAAAACATCGTGTCCCCTGCCTCCTGTTACCATCCGCCTTAGACGCACAGTTCGGGACCCCCTACTCGAGATCTGCCAGTTTTGACACCGACAAGTGTGCTGAACACTAAGAGAAGTTTGATGATTGATGGTTGTTTTGATATATGGAGGTAGTGATATTAAAGTTGTGCTAGTTGAGTAGTTGTGAAATTGAGAAATACTTGTGTTGAAGTTTGCAAGTCCTATAGCATGCACGTATGGTAAACGTTATGTAACAAATTTGAAACATGAGGTGTTCTTTGATTGTCTTCCTTATGAGTGGCGGTCGGGGACGAGCGATGGTCTTTTCCTACCAATCTATCCCCCTAGGAGCATGCGTGTAGTGCTTGGTTTTTGATGACTTGTAGATTTTTGCAATAAGTATAGGAGTTCTTTATGACTAATGTTGAGTCCATGGATTAAACGCACTCTTACCCTTCCATCTTAGCTAGCCTCTTTGGTACGTGCATTGCCCTTTCTCACATTGAGAGTTGGTGCAAACTTCGCCGGTGCATCCAAACCCTGTGATATGATACACACTTTCACACATAAACCTCCTTATATCTTCCTCAAAACAGCCACCATATCTACCTATTATGGCATTTCCATAGCCATTCCGAGATATATTTCCATGCAACTTTCCACCGTTCCATTTATCATGACACATTCATCATTGTCATATTGCTTTGCATAATCATGTAGTTGACATCGTATTTGTGGCAAAGCCACCATTCATAATTTTTCATACATGTCACTCTTGATTCATTGCTATCCCGGTATACCGCCGGAGGCATTCATATAGAGTCATACTTTGTTCTAGTATCGAGTTGTAATCATTGAGTTGTAAATAAATAGAAGTGTGATGATCATCATTCATAGAGTATTGTCCCCAAAAAAAGAAAAAAGAAAGGCCAAAAAAAGGAAGGCCCAAAAAAAGGGGACAATGCTACTATCCTTTTTTCCACACTTGTGCTTCAAAGTAGCACCATGATTTTCATGATAGAGAGTCTCTTGTTTTGTCACTTTCATATACTAGTGGGAATTTTTAATTATAGAACTTGGCTTGTATATTCCAACAATGGGCTTCCTCAAATGCCCTAGGTCTTCGTGAGCAAGCAAGTTGGATGCACACCCACTTAGTTTCTTTTGTTGAGCTTTCATGCATTTATAGCTGTATTGCATCCGTTGCATGGCTATCCCCACTCCTTACATTAACATCAATCGATGGGCATCTCCATAGCCCATTGATTAGCCGCGTTGATGGGAGACTTTCTCCTTTTTTGTCTTCTCCACATAACCCCCATCATTATATTCTATTCCACCCATAGTGATATATCCATGGCTCACGCTCATGTATTGCGTGAAGGTTGAAAAAGTTTGAGATTACTAAAGTATGAAACAATTGCTTGGCTTGTCATCGGGGTTATTCATGATGAGAGCATTCTTGTGTGACAAAAATGGAGCATGACTAAACTATATGATTTTGTAGGGATGAACTTTCTTTGGCCATGTTATTTTGAGAAGACATAATTGCTTAGTTAGTATGCTTGAAGTATTATTGCTTTTATGTCAATATTAAACTTTTATCTTAAATCTTTCGGATCTGAATATTCATACCACAATTAAGAGGGTTACACTAAAAGAATTATACCAAGTAGCATTCCGCATCAAAAATTATGTTTTTATCATTTACCTACTCGAGGACGAGCAGGAATTAAGCTTGGGGATGCTTGATACGTCTCCAACGTATCTATAATTTTTGATTGCTTCATGCTATATTATATTCTGTTTTGGATGATTAATGGCCTTTGTTATACATTTTTATATTATTTTTGGGACTAACCTATTAACCGGAGGCCCAGCCTAAAATTGCTGTTTTTTGCTTATTTCAAAGTTTCGCAGAAAAAGAATATCAAACAGAGTCCAAACGGAATGAAACCTTCGGGAAAGTGATTTTCAGAACGAACATGATCCAGACGACTTGGACCCTACGTCAAGACATCAACCAGGAAGGCACGAGGTAGGGGGGCACGCCTCCCCCCACCTAGGCACGCCCTCCACCCTTGTGGGGCCCACGTTGCTCCATCGACGTACTTCTTCCTCCTATATATACCTATGTACCCCCAGACTACCAGATACGGAGCCAAAAACCTAATTCCACCGCCACAACCTTCTGTACCCGTGAGATCTCATCTTGGGGCCTTTTCTGGAGCTCCGCCGGAGGGGGCATCGATCATGGAGGGCTTCTACATCAACACCATAGCCTCTCCGATGATGTGTGAGTAGTTTACCTCAGACCTTCGGGTCCATAGTTATTAGCTAGATGGTTTCTTCTCTCTTTTTGGATCTCAATACAAGTTCTCCACGATTCTCGTGGAGATCTATTTGATGTAATCTTCTTTTGCGGTGTGTTTGTTGAGACCGATGAATTGTGGGTTTATGATCAAGTTTATCTCTGAACAATATTTGAATCTTCTCTGAATTCTTTTATGTATGATTGGTTATCTTTGCAAGTCTCTTTGAATTATCAATTTGGTTTGGCCTACTAGATTTGATCTTTCTTGCAATGGGAGAAGTGCTTAGCTTTGGGTTCAATCTTGCGGTGTCCTTTCCCAGTGACAATAGGGCAGCAAGGCACGTATTGTATTGTTGCCATCAAGGATAACAAGATGGGATTTATATCATATTGCATGAGTTTATCCCTCTACATCATGTCATCTTACTTAAAGCGTTACTCTGTTCTTTTGAACTTAATATTCTAGATGCATGCTGGATAGCGATCGATGTGTGGAGTAATAGTAGTAGATGCAGGCAGGAGTCGGTCTACTTGTCTCGGACGTGATGCCTATATACATGATCATACCTAGATATTCTCATAACTATGCTCAATTCTGTCAATTGCTCAACAGTAATTTGTTTACCCACCGTAATACTTATGCTCTCGAGAGAAGACACTAGTGAAACCTATGGCCCCCGGGTCTATTTTCCATCATATTAATCTCCCATTAACAAGCTATTTCTGGTGCCGTTTTTATTTCGCTTTATTTACTTTGCATCTTTATCATGAAAATATGTGACGCCCGGATATTTAAGCTACAGTAAACCTCTGCTAATGATGCCACGCCACTTTGATTACTGTTGCTAATCTCGCGGTAGTTCGAAACTCATTCAAATTCAAATCCAAAAGCGAGCAAAATAATTATTTATAAACCTTTTTTAATTAATAAAATGTCAAACTAATTTAATTGAGGACTAGACTTCTTGTGACTATGGACTAAGTTGAAATACTAATTTAGATACTAAGAGTATATTTTACTAAAACTAAAATAATAGAAAACAAAACAAAAACAGAAAAGGTAAAGTAAATAAAAGGTAAAAACAAACAAAACAGAAGAAAGGGAACCCCCCCCCCCCCCCACTCGGCCAGTCAGCCTAGCTGCTAGCCAGGCCAGCCCAAACCGGCCCAAGCCGTCCCCTCACTCCACCATAACCCCACCCCGGTCAACCCTAGCCCGACCGCACTACACCACTCCCCCCGATCCCCATCTCTCCCATCGTTCCCCCACCTCGCGCCGCACGCACTCGCACGCACGCATCGTGCCTGGGAGAGAAACTCCCCGCGCCCGATCCCCTCGACAACCACGACGCCTCCGCCGTGTCTCCCTCTGGTTCTCCTGCTGAAGAGCATCGCCGTCACCGCGAGTTTCCCCTCCACCGTCACGTCTCCTCCGCCCGTCGCCGTCTTCCCTGCTCCGTCGAGGCCGCCAACCGCCGGCACCGAAGGCCGCCCTACTCCACGGCCTCCTCATCGCGGCTCCTCTTCCTCCGCACCTCTGCTTCCTCCTCACGCCTGCCGGCCCGTCCGGCCACCAGACCTCGCCGGCAGGGTCCCGACGGCCCCGCCCCGAGTGGATCTGGAGCAGGGGCAACCGATGCCCCCGACCCGTCGCACGCCATCGCCCCACCACCCCCGACGCCGACGTCCCGGAGCGCCTTCGCCGGACCTCCCCACCGGACTGCCTCCCCTCCGGCGCACGTCTCCAACCTCCACCTCGCGCCCCACTGCCCTGTCCCTATGCCTCGCGGTGAGGACCCCGGTCCTCCTTTCTCCCTCACCCCGCGCTCACCGCGCTCCGCCTTTGCCATCCCGCGCGTCTGCACCGCTCGCCCGCACCCGCCGCCGCGCCCCGGCGCCCCTACTGCTGCTCCGACGTGCCTCCACGCGCGGCCGTGCCTGTCGCCGGCAGGCCACCGCGGCCGCCCTGGCGTCTGGCCTCGCCCCGCCGCTCCCTGCGGGCGAGCGCCCACACAGGCGCCCATCGCCCCCATCCCATGTGGACTCGGGCGCGTGCCCACAGCCCGTTATGCCCGCTAGGCCCCCGGGTCTATGGCGAGGTGGCCCCACCCCCCTGAAACGTTATTAAAATATATATATATTTAAAAAAAATAATAGATAAATAAAAAATAACAAATAAAATATTAATCAATCAATTAATTAATTAGTGAATTAATTAACTTAATTAATATTGATTATTAAACTAATCAAATAATTAAACTAATTAAACATTAGTTATCTAATTAACCTAGTTAGTTAACTAGCTAATTAAATAGTATGACAGTGGGGCCCACCCCCTAATTAATACTAATTAGGTTAATTAAATTGCTTAATTAAAATGTGTCACTAACCAGTGGGACCCACTGGTCAGGTTGACCAGTCAACTTTGTTGACTGCTGACGTCAGCATGACATCATGCTGATGTCATTAACCCATTTTTCAATTAATTTAAATAATTAATTCGATTCCAGAAATTAATAAAACCTTTAGAAAATCATATCTTTTAATTCGTAACTCGGATTAAAATATTTTCAACATGGAAGTTGCTCAGAACGATGAGACGATTACGGATACGCAACCCGTTCGTCCGCCACACCCCCCTAACCTGTCGAACACGCAACTTTCCCCCTTCGGTTCATCTGTCCGAAAAAGCGAAACACCGGGAATACATTCCCAGATGTTTTCCCCCTTCACCGGTACCACCTCGTACCGCGTTAGGGCATGCCTAGCATCACGCTTTGCTTTGTCATGCATCGTCATGCATTTGTTTCCATTTTATTTACTGTTTCTTCCCCCTCTTCTCTTGCTAGACACCGAGACCGACGCCGCTGCTACCTAGTACGACTACGGTGTTGACGACCCCTCTCTCTTGCCAGAGCAACCAGGCAAGCCCCCCCCCCCTTTGATCACCAGATATCGCCTACTCTTCTCTATACTGCTTGCATTAGAGTAGTGTAGCATGATACTGCTTTCCGTTATTCCTATCCTGATGCATAGCCTGTCCTTGTTATTACTATTGTTACCTTTACCTGCAATCCTACATGCCTAGTATAGGATGCTAGTGTTCCATCAGTGGCCCTACACTCTTGTCCGTCTGCCATGCTATACTACTGGGCCGTGATCACTTCGGGAGGTGATGACGGGCATATACTATATACTTTACGCAGTTACATTACTTATGATACTGTTCGGAGATGGGGGCTGAAGGGGCAGGTGGTTCCATCCAGGTAGTGGTGGGCCTGGGTTCCCGACGGCCCCCGTCTGTTACTTTGTGGCGGAGCGACGGGGCAGGTTCAGACCACCTAGGAGAGAGGTGGGCCTGGCCCTGGTCGACGTTCGCGGATACTTAACACGCTTAACGAGATCTGGGTATTTGATCTGAGTCTGGCCATTTGGTCTATACGCATTAACCATCTACGCGGGAGTAGTTATGGGTATCCCGACGTCGTGGTATCAGCCGAAGCCTTCGTGACGTCAGCGACTGAGTGGCGCGCGCCGGATTGGACCGTAAGCCTGCTCTTGTATTAAGGGGGCTAGTTCTGCTTCCGGCCGCGTTCGCAACGTGCAGGTGTGCAAAGGGCGATGGGCCCAGACCCCTGCGCCATAGGATTTAGACCGGCGTGCTGACCTCTCTGTTGGGCCTAGGTAGGGCTACGACGTGTTGATCTTCCGAGGCCGGGCATGACCCAGGAAAATGTGTCCGGCCAAATGGGATCGAGTTTGTTGGGGTATGTGGTGCACCCCTGCAGGGAAGTTTATCTATTCGAATAGCCGTGTCCCTCGGTAAAAGGACGACCCGGAGTTGTACTTTGACCTTATGACAACTAGAACCGGATACTTAATAAAACACACCCTTCCAAGTGCCAGATACAACCGGTGATCACTCTCTCACAGGGCGACGAGGGGAGGATCATCGGTTAGGATTATGCTATGCGATGCTACTTGGAGGACTTCAGTCTACTCTCTTCTACATGCTGCAAGACGGAGGCTGCCAGAAGCGTAGTCTTCGACAGGATTAGTTATCCCCCTCTTATTCTGGCATTCTGCAGTTCAGTCCACATATGATACCCTTATTCCATTTGATACCCATGCATATGTAGTATAGCTCCTTGCTTGCGAGTACTTTGGATGAGTACTCACGGTTGCTTTCTCCCTCTTTTCCCTCTATCCCTTCTACCTGGTTGTCGCAACCAGATGTTGGAGCCCAGGAGCCGGACGCCACCGTCGACGACGATTCCTACTACACCGGAGGTGCCTACTACTACGTGTTGCCCGCTGACAACGACTAGGAGTAGTTAGGAGGATCCCAGGCAGGAGGCCTGTGCCTCTTTCGATCTGTATCCCAGTTTGTGCTAGCCTTCTTAAGGCAGACTTGTTTAACTTATGTCTGTACTCAGATATTGTTGCTTCCGCTGACTCGTCTATGATCGAGCTCTTGTATTCGAGCCTTCGGGGCCCCTGGCTTGTAATATGATGCTTGTATGACTTATTTTATTTGTAGAGTTGTGTTGTGATATCTTCCCGTGAGTCCCTGATCTTGATCGTACACGTTTGCGTGTATGATTAGTGTACGGTCAAATCGGGGGCGTCACAAGTTGGTATCAGAGCCGACTGCCTGTAGGAATCCACCTTTCCAACTCCTTGGCCGAAGTCGAGTCTAGGCATTGCAAAACTTTTACTAACTTGGTTGTGTGTCTTACGGGCACACGTCGCCATCGGGTGGTTGTAGGATCTTTTACTCCTTGACCTATACTCTGGGGCTCTAACATCTCTTCTATTCGGGTTAAATGATTTTGCTAAAATCCAACTCTAGGTTCTCGTTACCACTTCCTGCCAAAGAGCCCTTTAATACGGATGATTGGCTGCTTCAACGAAAGATTCTGACAATACTCTCGGATGTTCCCTCGATACTTTGTGCCATCCCTCTTGCAATTCCCCTTCCATCGTAAACCCTTAAGGATAACTACTTACAGTTGTTATTCTTACATTCATCCCCAGTTGGCCTTGTTATTACAAGATACCCCGAAACACTCGTCGTTGTTTCGATAATCCTTTGAGCTCACTGCCTTGCAGTTCTTGACACATGAATATCCCTACGGATAATTTCTCACACTTACCGAGTATCCACTCATCCCCAGTTGATTCATGTATGTCATCAATCTTCGAAATACCATTCGATCTTCCAAAAATCCTCAGGAGCCTATTGCTCTTGAAATTCTTGCTTGCTTACATTTAGGTTAATCCCATAAGTCTAGTAATCTTATTGGCATCCTTTGACACTACCCTTTTGAGTCCATTGATTCAATAAGATGCGAATGCTCGCATTCCTCAGTCGAATCCTTGAATTCATCCTTCCGACTCAGTGTCAATTTGTACATGAGCTGGATCTCAACAAATCCAATTGCCGTCGATTGTACCCCTAAGGCTATTCAACTTATCCATCCCTAATCAGAACATTGCTTCTGATCCCTTGATTTGAAAAATCATAATTCCTCTGCACTTGAGCTCTAGATTAGTCAGTTGTTCCCATAATCCAATGCCTTTGCATTCTTTCTTCTTCTGGTAGAGTACCGATACTCACATCAGCTCCATTGTGGATCGTCAGATCCATTGTTTGATTTCATCCGACATCGTCCTTAATGTTCAATAACCTTGTGAGCCTTTCCACAGGTATATAATGCCTTTGGTAAACTGTATCCTCTGCCTTGTCAACCATGCTCTACTTTTGAGCTTGTGTTATTTACTCCTGAAGTTTGTGATATATGTTCCTAAGATACCCGATGGGTTGAACCTATGCCTTCCTTAATATGTGTGAACTCGAAAGTTTTCACGAGACATACACTTCTGGTATTTTGCCAGATAAAATTTCAACACTACAACTTCTTCTAAAGTGAGAAGTGAATGAAAGGTTATGCATTGGGGAAGTGGGAGTCGACCTTGGACTTTGTGTTCATGCCCATGGACACGATGCAGATCTTATCATTAAAGCTTCTCTTAAATTAATTATTCCTTTGGTATAAGTTCATCTTATATCTGTGATCTGGCCTTTTGCAATCGTGGTTCCGACCATGTTCTCCTTTAAATGTCATTTCACGTGCAAGTTTAAGCGCTTGTCTTCTGCAGAGCAATACCCCAGTCCAACCTCTACTTTGATCTGTCATCGAGCATTACCCCCCTCTGGTATCTCGAGATTATCATGGAACTGCATAACTTCTTATGTGTTCTTCTTCAAGTATTATTTGACTTCCGATGCATCATCATTTGACTTGATGTCATCGCCGACCGATTACATCTTCATGAAGTCTCTCGACAAATGTGTCGTGGTCATCATCAACATCCTGAGCTCTCCCAAGATATATATATTGAATTCTTGATGAGAAATACCATCCTCGCCCCTCAATGGTTTGTGTTATCACCAACCACTTTATTGTCTCCTGTTCAACACAAACTTATTCGTGTTTTGTGTTATACCTTGAGATCCTTACTATCCAGCATTTGTTCTCCATTACCTTGGAGTATTACCATCTTTTATGTCAAGAATGTCGTGAGAATTTCACCACCTCTTAAAAAAAATTCTTGGTACAGTGATACTTCTCACCATCACCATTCTTTCTTGGTCCCCGTGTTGATTCCAACAAGTGAACGGTGTTGTTTGGATTCTTCCCTTCTAGCAACCCTATTGCTTGGAAGTTAATGGTCGGCCGTTCATTCTTAGACTATTGATTACTGAATCACCATTCTGACATTGGTCGTGCAACCCTACCCATATTTCGGGCGCACCTTTCAACCAATGTTTAATTGTCTATGTTTTCCTCGAGCATACATCATTATATCTTTTGTGCTGACAAATGTTATATCCTTGTTCACATATTTGTGGAAATCCATCTTTTTGGGAAATCTCGATGATATGTCGCTGAGTCCATCAGCCACCTCCTCATCCACTCCTTGGTTTAATGCCGAACTCTGGTTTCGGGACCTGCTTCCATAGTCCATTTCTCGATAATCTTGTAACTCCATCTCGTCAAATTGTGTTTGCCCCCTTTCCTTCTCGGGCATCATGAGTCCAAGGTATCATGCACCAATCAGATCTGGATCTTGGTCAGATATGATGATTGGTACAGATTTCCAAGAGTTATAACATTGGTCTTTATATGACCCGGTAAGATGGTGTCATGCCTAACACACCTGGCCGGAGGACCTATTGTTATAGTCCCCTTTTTAGCAAAGTTATCCATTTTTCCATGAGGAAACTGTAAGACTTATTCTATGAGTTGTTCCTGATGGATCCTTTGTGTAACCCGAAGTCTGACCTTTGCTTGGATACCATGTCAGCGCTATCTCAAAGCATGTCTATGGTACTCCGATTTTCAATAAGAACATTTGAAGCACCATGCTAAATGTTTCTTGTTGAAATTACCCAAACACCGTTGTATGGGTAATGTCATGAAATTTGTCTCTCGTACCTAAAAGAGTTTTCTACCTTCTATCCGGTCTTGGATATCATACTCTGCTTGTTCTTGGGAAGGATATACCCCTGAAATATGTGTTTAATCACATTTTCCTTTCCATTCTTCTGTTTAATCTAAGAATCACATTTTTCCTTTCCATTGTTTTGTTTAACCTTTCTTGTGATCTATATGATCCAAGCAGAAATATTCTCCTGTTTATGTAAACACCGTGGTGTACAATTCTGTTAGCATGACCCTGTTACTATTGTTGATGACATTCCGGTAGCCACCGATGGACGAGAACTTTGCCTAATGGCTCGCCTCGTTCAACGAGCAGGAAAATGGTTCTCTTCGTCCCTCGCCCTTGGTACCGACATTGTTGCCAACATAAATGATAGGCTACCCTCTGACATGTCTTGCTATCACGACCGTGCAAGATATCAACGCTTTTCCTACTTTTAACCACATGGTGGGCCCATAACCCACAGTTACACAGGATCGAAACCTGACCCTCCTATACACCCCCGGTTTCCAAATTTAATTCCTCGCACTTGGCCTCGTTTGTGATTCACGAGCCACCTTCCGAGAAATCATCAATTCTGGTATCGGACACAATACTTATTCCCATTGCTTTGAACCCCATTTCACGCCCTGTTTCAGGCATCAAGCGATTGCATGCCCGCTCGAAGCTTCCCATGTTACCTCCTTACCTTGCTCTCGATATTTCGTAAATTTCAATTCGAGAGTTACTTTTCGCCATGTTCCCTAATGATTATCTACCGGATAAGCAACCATGCAGAATTCTATTCTTCCGGTATACCCATCCTTTACTCCTCTGTAAGTACGATGGGGTTCCCAAAGGAAGGACGACAGCTTCCTCATGATGCATTGATGTAGAGAAATGAAGACATCAACGCTATGGATCAACCTCTTCAAGAAGGGCAACCAAGACCGAGAAGACACGTTAGAATTTCGTAACCAGAACTTCCCCCTACTCCCCTCTTAAATCTCGGGACGAGATTTCTTGTAGTGGAGGAGAATTGTGACGCCCGGATATTTAAGCTACAGTAAACCTCTGCTAATGATGCCACGTCACTTCGATTACTGTTGCTAATCTCGCGGTAGTTCGAAACTGATTCAAATTCAAATCCAAAAGCGAGCAAAATAATTATTTATAAACCTTTTTTAATTAATAAAATGTCAAACTAAATTGAGGACTAGACTTCTTGTGACTATGGACTAAGTTGAAATACTAATTTAGATACTAAGAGTAGATTTTACTAAAACTAAAATAATAGAAAACAAAACAAAAACAGAAAAAGTAAAGTAAATAAAAGGTAAAAACAAACAAAATAGAAGAAAGGGAACCCCCCCCCCACTGGGCCAGTCAGCCTAGCTGCTAGCCAGGCCGGCCCAAACCGGCCCAAGCCGTCCCCTCACTCCACCATAACCCCACCCCGGTCAACCCTAGCCCAACCGCACTACACCACTCCCCCCGATCCCCATCTCTCCCATCGTGCCTGGGAGAGAAACTCCCCGCGCCCGATCCCCTCGACAACCACGACGCCTCCGCCGTGTCTCCCTCTGGTTCTCCTGCTGAAGAGCATCGCTGTCACCGCGAGTTTCCCCTCCACCGTCACGTCTCCTCCGCCCGTCGCCGTCTTCCCTGCTCCGTCGAGGCCGCCAACCGCCGGCACCGAAGGCCGCCCTACTCCACGGCCTCCTCATCGCGGCTCCTCTTCCTCCGCACCTCTGCTTCCTCCTCACGCCTGCCGGCCCATCCGGCCACCAGACCTCGTCGGCAGGGTCCCGACGGCCCCGCCCCGAGTGGATCTGGAGCAGGGGCAACCGATGCCCCCGACCCGTCGCACGCCATCGCCCCACCACCCCCGACGCCGACGTCCCGGAGCGCCTTCGCCGGACCTCCCCACCGGACTGCCTCCCCTCCGGCGCACGTCTCCAACCTCCACCTCGCGCCCTACTGCCCCGTCCCTACGCCTCGCGGTGAGGACCCCGGTCCTCCTCTCTCCCTCACCCCGCGCTCACCGCGCTCCGCCTTTGCCATCCCGCGCGTCTGCACCGCTCGCCCGCACCCGCCGCCGCGCCCCGGCGCCCCTACTGCTGCTCCGTCGTGCCTCCACGCGCGGCCGTGCCTGCCGCCGGCAGGCCACCGCGGCCGCCCTGGCGTCTGGCCTCGCCCCGCCGCTCCCTGCGGGCGAGCGCCCGCACAGGCGCCCATCGCCCCCATCCCATGTGGACTCGGGCGCGTGCCCACAGCCCGCGCCCGCTAGGCCCCCTGGGTCTATGGCGAGGTGGCCCCACCCCCTGAAACGTTATTAAAAAATATATATATATTTAAAAAATAATAATAGATAAATAAATAATAAAAAAATTAAAATATTAATCAATTAATTAATTAATTAGTGAATTAATTAACTTAATTAATATTGATTAATTAAACTAATCAAATAATTAAACTAATTAAACATTAGTTATCTAATTAACCTAGTTAGTTAAGTAGCTAATTAAATAGTATGACAATGGGGCCCACCCCCTAATTTATACTAATTAGGTTAATTAAATTGCTTAATTAAAATGTGTCACTAACCAGTGGGACCCACTGGTCAGGTTGACCAGTCAACTTTGTTGACTGCTGACGTCAGCATGACATCATGCTGATGTCATTAACCCATTTTTCGAATTAATTTAAATAATTAATTAGATTTCAGAAATTAATAAAACCTTTAGAAAATCATATCTTTTAATTCGTAACTCGGATTAAAATATTTTCAACATGGAAGTTGCTCAGAACGACGAGACGATTACGGATCCGCAACCCGTTTGTCCGCCACACCCCCCTAACCTGTCGAACACGCAACTTTCCCCCTCCGGTTCATCTGTCCGAAAAAGCGAAACACCGGGAATACGTTCCCGGATGTTTTCCCCCTTCACCGGTACCACCTCGTACCGCGTTAGGGCACGCCTAGCATCACGCTTTGCTTTGTCATGCATCGTCATGCATTTGTTTGCATTATATTTACTGTTTCTTCCCCCTCTTCTCTCGCTAGACACCGAGACCGACGCCGCTGCTACCCAGTACGACTACGGTGTTGACGACCCCTCTCTCTTGCCAGAGCAACCAGGCAAGCCCCCCCCCTTTGATCACCAGATATCGCCTACTCTTCTCTATACTGCTTGCATTAGAGTAGTGTAGCATGATACTGCTTTCCGTTATTCCTATCCTGATGCATAGCCTGTCCTTGTTATTACTGTTGTTACCTTTACCTGCAATCCTACATGCCTAGTATAGGATGCTAGTGTTCCATCAATGGCCCTACACTCTTGTCCGTCTGCCATGCTATACTAGTGGGCCGTGATCACTTCGGGAGGTGATCACGGGCATATACTATATACTTTACGCAGTTACATTACTTATGATACTATTTAGGGATAGGGGCTGAAGGGGCAGGTGGTTCCATCCAGGTAGTGGTGGGCCTGGGATCCCGATGGCCCCCGTCTGTTTCTTTGTGGCGGAGCGACGGGGCAGGTTCAGACCACCTAGGAGAGAGGTGGGCCTGGCCCTGGTCGACGTTCGCGGATACTTAACACGCTTAACGAGATCTGGGTATTTGATCTGAGTCTGGCCATTTGGTCTATACGCACTAACCATCTACACGGGAGTAGTTATGGGTATCCCGACGTCGTGGTATCAGCCAAAGCCTTCGTGACGTCAGCGACTGAGTGGCGCGCGCCGGATTGGACCGTAAGCCTGCTCTTGTATTAAGGGGGCTAGTTCTGCTTCCGGCCGCGTTCGCAACATGCAGGTGTGCAAAGGGCGATGGGCCCAGACCCCTGCACCATAGGATTTAGACCGGCGTGCTGACCTCTCTGTTGGGCCTAGGTAGGGCTGCGACGTGTTGATCTTCCCAGGCCGGGCATGACCCAGGAAAGTGTGTCCGGCCAAATGGGATCGAGCGTGTTGGGGTATGTGGTGCACCCCTGCAGGGAAGTTTATCTATTCGAATAGCCGTGTCCCTCGGTAAAAGGACGACCCGGAGTTGTACTTTGACCTTATGACAACTAGAACCAGATACTTAATAAAACACACCCTTCCAAATGCCAGATACAACCGGTGATCGCTCTCTCACAGGGCGACGAGGGGAGGATCATCGGTTAGGATTATGCTATGCGATGCTACTTGGAGGACTTCAGTCTACTCTCTTCTACATGCTGCAAGTCGGAGGCTGCCAGAAGCGTAGTCTTCGACAGGATTAGTTATCCCCCTCTTATTCTGGCATTCTGCAGTTCAGTCCACATATGATACCCTTATTCCATTTGATACCCATGCATATGTAGTATAGCTCCTTGCTTGCGAGTACTTTGGATGAGTACTCACGGTTGCTTTCTCCCTCTTTTCCCTCTATCCCTTCTACCTGGTTGTCGCAACTAGATGTTGGAGCCCAGGAGCCGGACGCCACCGTCGACGACGACTCCTACTACACTGGAGGTGCCTACTACTATGTGCTGCCCGCTGACGACGACCAGGAGTAGTTAGGAGGATCCCAGGCAGGAGGCCTGCGCCTCTTTCGATCTGTATCCCAGTTTGTGCTAGCCTTCTTAAGGCAGACTTGTTTAACTTATGTCTGTACTCAGATATTGTTGCTTCCGCTGACTCGTCTATGATCGAGCTCTTGTATTCGAGCCTTCGAGGCCCCTGGCTTGTAATATGATGCTTGTATGACTTATTTTATTTGTAGAGTTGTGTTGTGATATCTTCCCATGAGTCCCTGATCTTGATCGTACACGTTTGCGTGTATGATTAGTGTACGGTCAAATCGGGGGCGTCACAAAATACCAAAAATATTATCTTATCATATCTATCAGATCTCACTTTCGTAAGTGACCGTGAAGGGATTGACAACCCCTTTATTGTGTTGGTTGCGAGGATTTTATTTGCTTGTGTAGGTGCGAGGGACTCGTGCGTGGCCTCCTACTGGATTGATACATTGGTTCCCAAAAACTGACGGAAATACTTACGCTGCTTTACTGCATCACCCTTTCTTCTTCAAGGGAAAACCAACACAGTGCTCAAGAGGTAGCAGAGACTGAAGGAAATATGCCCTAGAGGCAATAATAAAGTTGTTATTTTATATTTCCTTATTCATGATAAAGGTTTATTATTCATGCTAGAATTGTATTGATCGGAAACTTAAATACATGTGTGAATACATAAACAAATATTGTGTCCCTAGTAAGCCTCTACTAGACTAGCTCGTTGATAAAAGATGGTTATGGTTTCCTAACCATAGACATGTGTTGTCATTTGATAATGGGATCACATCATTAGGAGAATGATGTGATGGACTAGGCCCACCCATTAGCTTAGCATATTGATCGTTCGGTTTATTGCTATAGCTTTCTTCATTTCAAATACATATTCCTTTGAATATGAGATTATGCAACTCCTGAATACCAGACGAATACCTTGTGTGCTATCAAACATCATAATGAGGTGTTTGTTGAGTTGGCATAGATCGAGACTAGGATTTGTCACTCCGAGTATCGGAGAGGTATCTCTGGGCCCTCTTGGTAATACACATCATAAAGCTTGCAAGCAAACGACGAAGGAGTTAGTCACAAGGTGATGTATTATGGAATGAGTAAAGAGACTTGCCGGTAATGAGATTGAACTAGGTATGAAGATACCGATGATCGAATCTCGGGCAAGTAACATAACTATGGACAAAGGGAATTACGTATGTTGCCATAACGGTTCGACCGATAAAGATCTTCATAGAATATGTAGGAACCAATATGGGTATCTAGGTTCCGCTATTGATTATTGACCGGAGAGGTGTCTCGGTCATGTCTACATAGTTCTCGAACCCGTAGGGTTCGCACGCTTAACGTTCGTTGAGGATATAGTATTATATGAGTTATGTGATTTGGTGATCGAATGTTGTTCGGAGTCTCGGATGAGATCACGAACATGAAGAGGAGTCTCGAAATGGTCGATAGGTAAAGATTGATATATAGGATGATGGTATTTGGACACCGGAAGTGTTTTGGGGGTACCGGGTACTTATAGGGTCACCGGAAAGGAGTTTCGAACACCCAGGCAAAGATATGGGCCTTATGGGCCAAGAGAGAAAACACACCAGCCACAAGGGGCTGGTACGCCCCCCATAGCAAGCTGCCCTAAGGAGGAGAAGCGAAAGGGGGAGGGAAAGGAAAGTGTGGATTAGGATTCCCACTTCCTTCCCTCTCCCCCCCTCTTTCCTTCCCCCTTGGGAATACATGGCAGGGGGCGCGGCCAGGGCAGGAGCCCTAGGGCCGGCCGGCCACCTATGTGGTGCGCCAGGCTGTCTCCCCTCCCCCTCCCACCTATATATATGTCGGAGGGGGCGCCTAGCACACCCCAGACAATTGTCTAGCCGTGTGCGGCGCCCCCTCCACCTTTTACACCCCTGGTCATATTTTCGTAGTGCTTAGGCGAAGCCCTGCGGAAATCACTTCACCATCACCGTCACCATGCCGTCGTGCTGACGGAACTCATCTACTACCTCGACATCTTGCTAGATCAAGAAGGTGAGGGACGTCACCGAGCTGAACGTGTGTTGAATGCGGAGGTGTCGTACGTTCGGTACTAGACCGGTTGGATCGCGAAGTAAGTTCGACTACATCAACCGCGTTGTGAAACGCTTCCGCTTACGGTCTACGAGGGTACGTAGACACACTCTCCCCTCTCGTTGCTATGCATCTCCTTGATAGATCTTGCATGTGCGTAGATTCTTTTTTCCATGCAACGTTTCCCAACAGGGTCTGGCCGCCCAGACTTCAACTATGGGCGAAGGTAGGGACGTGGCTAGCAAGCGCTCGGACTCCTGCTCGTGTGATCCAGTGCTCTTATCATATATAGAGAATGCAACCGGTCCCTCCGCACGCGCTTAACAAAAGGGAAGCACCCTGGTCCCCAGCCACATCTTCCCCCCACGTGATCCTGTTAAATAGGCCTAGGTCTTGCCCTCACGTGCATTTGTTGGGGGTTCAAAAATTCTTAAAAGTCATAATTTTTTATTCAAGCATCGAAATCCAGTTCTGTTTTCACCGTTGAGTTTCTCACGACGAGTTGTTCAAAACTAGATCCCGTATGGGTAGTTTCGAGGACATACCCCGCGGTGTAAACCGGCCGGAAGTATAACCCGGCCGGACTTGGCGTTTCATTGGTAACCCGCCAGAGGATTGGTGAGTTACGTGTCTGGCGGTTCACTGGTATGATGATTCATGAGCCTGAAGACTCATTGGTGACCCGACACGTGTTTCAGATGAATGACAAGGCCCAAGGCCCAGAAGGCCGGTGGGCCGGTTTACGAGGAAAGGCGTGACGGACATTTATCTTACAAGGAGTTAAGACCTGGACTTGTATCTGGTTTGTATTAGAAGATAGATTAGTCCTAGTCCTAATAGGACTCCACATGTAACCCGCCCCTCTAACTTATATAAGGAGGGGCAGGGCTCCCCAAAGAGGGACAAGCAACAAGCAAAAAGATAATCTCTACGGCTAGACACAACTAGGAGAGTCGGTTTATGGCGGCTCCTTCATGATCATAATGAGATCTAGCCACAAACAGCATGTAGGGCTATTCCGGATAATGTTTTCCGGGGCCCGAAGCTGTCTAAACCCTTGTCTTGTGTGTTGATCCGCCCTGTGTCTCTCCTCCCACATAACCCCTCTCAAGATACCACATAGATGCGTTGGCCTGCGACTAAGTTCTGACACTAAGGACATCTGCCGTGACAAAATCACGACAGTTGGCGCCCACCGTGGGGCTCGCGCACGATGGTGTTGAGTTCTTGGAGGGAATTCTTTAGGGACCGAGAAGCTTGCGATTGGACAGATGAAAAAGAGCTGGCGCGGAGCTGTTATTTGGATAACCCGGCGTATAAGATATTGAGATCAAGAAAAATTAGGGTTTGATCCATGCGCCGCCGCCGTCAGTATTTTTTCGATCGGAGATCGGTTTGTACTACAAGCTATTGTACGACGCCGCCACACCCGTGCATCGCTGCGTCTGTGTGCTGTCGCGGTCGTGAGATTAACCGGATTGAAATCGACTCTGCTACAAAATTGCTATATACGGTCGCTACAATTGTCAATCATCAAGACTGACAGGGTTTTTGTTTGACTATATGAAGCAAAGATTCAGGAGCTGCTTGTGATCAGACCAACCGACATGTGAAAACACAAAGGGGGATTTTCTTTTTCCAAGGTAACCATGACCCGGAAACAGAGTTGGACACCGAGTCATTCTCTGACCTCGCGTCAAGTCAACACCTCCCCGACTGCGATTCAACCACGGCCGGCGCGCCGTTCCGTAGCAATGGCCTCTGCCGGCGCGTCCGACGTACCCCGGCCTCTGTTCTAAGCCGCCACCCACGTGGGTCATGGCGGTTATACCCACAAGTCGCCACCTCCGAGCCGTTGGCACGCCTCGGTTCCGCGGTCGCCGACGCACTTCACCGACTTCGCCCGTCGAGCCGCTCGCCTCGGGCCGCCTAGGTCACCTCCGCCGCTGTGCCCTCACGCCTGCCGTTTCAAGCCGCATCTTGGCCTTCCGCTGCTACGGCCTGCTCCACAGCCAAGTCGCTGATCCGCCTCACCTCCGCGGTGAGCCGCGGCGCTGACTTTCTTCTGCGCGGCTTCGCTCCCTCTTTCGAGCTGATTCGCCAGCGCCTCTCTGCTCCGAGTTGCCCTCGACTCCACGGCTTCACTCCGGGTCGCTCTCAAACCTGCGGCCTTGTGCCATTGCTGCTGCAGCCATGCATCAAACTGCCATTCCAGCGGCTGCTTCCATGGTCGATCTTGCCAAGTCGGCGTCATACCTGCCGTTGCTGCTGCGACCCGCTGACGCCTCCAAGCCGTGAGGGCCTCGGGTCACCTCCTCAGTGTACCCCGCTGCCTTGGGCCTCCTCACCCTTGAACCGCCACATGATTGTCTAAGGAACAACATTATTCAGTGGTGATGGCAGCAACGCACTCTACATGCATCAAGTAGTATTTATGTACAACAAGCCTGTCAACACCAATCCTAGAGGCGTTCAAAGGGCAATCATTATTAAAGAAAATCAGGATACATGGACATGGGTTTTCCAAATCCACGACGACCCGGAGACAGATGCAGTCATGGCACAGAGCTCGGACCCCTACTACTGCTGCATGGTTGCAGCCACGGATCAAGCCGCCGACCACCACAAACCGCCCGCACGCTTTCTGCCATCCTGCGCTGCTCTGCCCGGCATCTGAGCCGCCTGTTACCGCCGCGGTTTCTGCTACTGGGAACCCGCCGAGCTTTTTATTGAAACAGCTAAAAGGCAGCAGTTAAAAGCTTTTGAGATCAAACCCAAGCAGTGGTCAAATGCCCTTTTTTTATGAGGCCACGGTGCTAGGGTCACATCAGACATTTGCTATGCTTTTATCATCAGCGTCCACGTTCATGCGTCCAAAAAATAAATCAGGTGTTATTTCTCATATATATTTTCTTAGTATACTTTAATTATTCTAAGCACAACTACTTTGCTCTATGGTATTTTTTATATGCAGGAGAATTATTCATTACAAAGTGGCATTATACCGCGGAGATGGAGGCGTGCCAACATCAATCGGCACATGTGATCGTTGAGGGAGTCCTGTATTAGGGGGTATCCAGACAACC
Source organism: Triticum monococcum (assembly GCA_034509565.1). Classification (NCBI taxonomy): domain Eukaryota; kingdom Viridiplantae; phylum Streptophyta; class Magnoliopsida; order Poales; family Poaceae; genus Triticum; species Triticum monococcum. The sequence continues at coordinate 127,704,031 of CM067841.1, read as the reverse complement.
GGACTATAACCATTGGCCGGACTCTTGGACTATGAAGATACACGATTGAAGACTTCGTCCCGTGTCCGGATGGGACTTTCCTTGACATGGAAGGCAAGCTTGGCAATATGGATATGTAGATCTCCTCCCATTGTAACCGACTATGTGTAACCCTAGCCCCCTCCGGTGTCTATATAAACCGAAGGGTTTAGTCCATAGGACACAATCACAACAATCATACCATAGGCTAGCTTCTAGGGTTTAACCTCTCTGATCTTGTGGTAGATCTACTCTTGTACTACCCATATCATCAATATTAATCAAACAGGAGTAGGGTTTTACCTCCATCAAGAGGGCCCGAACCTGGGTAAAAACATCGTGTCCCTTGTCTCCTGTTACCATCCGCCTAGACGGACAGTTCGGGACCCCCTACCTGAGATCCGCCAGTTTTGACACCGACATTGGTGCTTTCATTGAGAGTTCCTCTGTGTCGTCATCATCAGGCTTGATGGCTCCTTTGACCATCGTTAGCGATGCGGTCCAGGGTGAGACTTTTCTCCCCGGACAGATCTTCGTATTCGGCGGCTTTGCACTGCGGGCCAATTCGCTTGGCCATCTAGAGCAGATTGAAAGTTACGCCCCTGGCCATCATGTCAGGTTTGGAACTTTAAACTACACGGCCGACATCCGCGGAGACTTAATCTTCAACGGATTCGAGCCCTTGCCAAGTGCGCCGCACTGTCACGATGGGCATGATTTAGCTCTGCCGCCGGACAATGTTCAGGAGATCGCACATGCAATCGCTCTAACCTTCAATTCGGAGCCAACTGCGCCATCCAGGGATGGGTGGTTGAACCCCACCATGAAGGTTGCAGCCTCGACGGCGATCGAGACGAACACAAACCTTATCCTTCGCGAGGCCCGTGACTCCACATTGCCGGACTCTCCTCCGGACTCTGAACCATCCGCGCCCCTGCCAATCGAATCCGATTGGGCGCCGATCATGGAGTTCACCGCCGCGGATATCTTTCAGCACTCGCCCTTCGGTGACATACTGAAGTCACAAAGGTATCTCTCCTTATCAAGAGAGTCCTGGCCAGATTATGACCGGCAGGATTGGGATGCGGACGACAAAGAAATTCGACGCCCACCCACTACTCACTTCATAGCCACTGTCGATGATTTGACCGACATGCTCGACTTCGACTCCAAAGACATCAACGGTATGGACGACGATGTAGGAGACGAAAAGGAACCAGCGCCTACAGGGCACTGGACAACCACCTTATCTCACGATGTATATATGGTGGACACACCCAAAGGAAACGACGACGAGGAACGGGAGGATGCAGCGAAGGATCGTTCCCTCGAAAAGCAGTCAAAGCGGCGGCGCAAGCGCCGCTCCAAACCCTGCCTCGACAGAAACAGCGGTCATACAGACCCAGCCACAAAGCAGCGCGAGCCGGCGGACGACGAACATGGCATCGAGCAACCGTCCGAACAAGGCAATTTGGATAATCAAACCGAACAACCCGTCCCCAGCGAAGATAACAGTCCGGATGACCTCACGCTGGACAAGTTCCTGGAGCAGAAGAACCTCCATAAAAGGCTCGTCGCCACTGCACGTAGCCTGAAAAAGCAGAAGCGGAAGCTGAAGACTGCGGAAGATGCACTCAGAATCAGATGGAGCAAAGTACTCAACACCGCAGACAAATATGGCGGCAGTCGCCACACAAAGAGCTACCCAAAGCGAAAGCTACTGCCCGAATTTGATGAGGAGGCCTTAGAGCCCCCCCCCCCCCAAATCAAAAAACAAAGCAGCCATTCGGTCGGATAGACGACCTCACGGCCAACATAGAGCGGCACACGGCGCCGCACACAAGCCAACACGTGATCCACACGAGGACTCGCATCAAAGAGATGGCCCAACCAGATCTATCTACGGGCCAAGAAAGCACGCTCTTGCAAGCAATGCAACACAACAAATATCCGAACACCACGGCACACCCAAATATAGGGGTGCCGCACACCCCCTATGTTTCACTGATGAGGTGCTGGACCATGAATTTCCAACGGGATTCAAACCCGTAAACATAGAGGCATATGACGGAACAACAGACCCTGGGGTCTGGATTGAGGACTACATCCTCCACACCCACATGCACTGTTCAAGAATTCACCCGATTAATCAGTTAACGGGCCAGTTAATCGCTACTCATAGCATGGCCGAATCGAATAATACCTATTCGTCGCATTAACTTGTCAGGGCGATTAATTGGCCAGTTAGACCGATTAATCAATTGTCATGATGATTAATCCCTGCTGTCCCATTAACAGGTGGGCAAACAAAGCCCAAAAATTTGGTCGATAACCCCTTCCGGCCCCATGCCGCTCCTTAATAGATACGATTAATAATTTTACCTCCTCTCTATGCTTTTCATATGTGTATGGCAGCATATTTTGGTATACTACATAGCTGGGAGCTTGAGAGTATGGTATAATACATTAAAAAATCTAGATATATGTTGGCAAGTTTCTATTCAATCTACCGATTAATGGTCGACCAATTAATCCAGTTAATAGGCCGATTCATCGATTAATCGCTACTCCTAAACTGACCGAGCAGCTACCAGTTAACGATTTCTTGATCATTGCCCACATGGCTCGAGGAGATGATCTCCACGCCATCAAATACCTACCCCTCAAGCTCAAAGGGCCAGGCAGGCATTGGCTCAAAAGCCTCCCCGAAAACACTATTGGAAGTTGGAAAGAGCTCGAGGACGCCTTTCGGGCAAATTTTCAAGGGACCTATGTCCGACCACCGGATGCAGATGATTTAAGTCATATAACTCAACAACCCGGAGAGTCAGCCCGAAAACTCTAGAACATGTTCCTTACTAAGAAGAACCAAATAGTCGACTGTCCGGACGCCGAAGCCTTAGCAGCTTTTAAACACAGCGTTCGAGATGAATGGCTCGCCAGACACCTCGGCCAGGAAAAGCCAAGAACAATGGCCGCATTAACAAGCCTCATGACCCGCTTTTGTGCGGGCGAGGATAGCTGGTTGGAAAGATGCAGCACCAGCGACCCAAGTACATCCGAAGTCAGGAATGGAAACGGGAAGCCACGACGCAACAAAGACCAGCGCCGGAATAAGGAAACCAACCCGAAGAGCACAACAGTTAACGCCGGATTCAAAAGCTCTCGATGGGGTCAGCAAAAGCTGCCTCTCAAGGATAACAGGGACGAACTGTCCAGCATAAACAAAATCCTGGACAAGATATGTCAAATCCACAGCATCCCTGGTAAGCCTGCAAATCATACCCATAGAGAATGTTGGGTCTTCAAGCAATCCGGAAAACTCAATGCCAAACACAAGGGGCTGGATACACCAAGTGAAGATGATGATGAACCTCACAAGCAAAGCACTGGGGAACAGAAGAAATTCCCACAAGAAGTCAAAATAGTAAACGTATTACACGTGACAAAAGGGAGAAACAAAGTGGCGCCCACAGAGATACGTGCCATGCAGCCTATCACAACGGAGTTTCGCCACTGGTTGTCCAAACCAATCACCTTCGACCATCGGGATTTCTCCGGAAGTATCCGGCACGCAGGCTGGGCTGTCTTGGTATTAGACCCGATGATTGACGGATACCACTTTACGTGAGTCCTGATGGACGGCGGCAGCAGTGTGAACCTGATATATCAGGACACGGTCCGCAAAATGGGGGTAGACCCAACAAAAATTAGCCATAGCAATATTTCCTTTAAAGGAGTAACACCAGGCCGAGGGGCTCGTTGTTCGGGCTCCCTCCTACTAGAAGTCATATTCGGCTCTCCCGATAACTTCCGTAGCGAAAAGCTAACCTTGTACATCGCTCCGTTTAAAAGTGGCTATCAAGCACTACTAGGACGCGACGCTTTCGCCCGCTTCAGCGCAATACCGCACTATGCGTCTCTTACGCTTAAGATGCCCGGTCCACAAGGCATCATTTCAGTAAAGGGAAACATTGAGCCCTCCTTGTGTGCGGAAGACTGTGCGGCTGCTTTAACAGGCACACACTAAACTGCCTCACCAACCAGAACGCCTAGTAGGTCGTCAAGACCATGGACACGGCTGGACGAGTCCGGCGTAACTATTTAATTGTTAAAGGTTTGATGGTTATACACCCCTATACAAGGGGCTCCGCGCATGTAAACAAGCAGCAATAAAACTCAATTCTTCCCGCCTTGAATCATACTTTGTTTACTTAGTATAACATACATTTTGCACGACTACTTTTTCAACTAAGTTCCTCTCTTTTCCAGATGAACATCATGCTACACCCGTCCAGGATACGGCACAACGGAGACACAGCCGCAGACGTGCAGCAGGGACCCGTTCTAAGGATTCTTTTCAGATTAAGACCCTGCATAAACCATTTTCACTGTCTCTTGTTGATACACATCCCCCGGATTCTCAGCGCAACCGAGAAGGAGGCTGGCGTCTTGGCATGTGGCCACGTCAGAATAATGCACGTACCTAGACACCAGGGGCTTATTACAAAGGGCGCTTCAGCCCGTTTAAAATCACAAAGACTGAATACCTTAGGGAGTGTCTAGCGTCGCGAGTTTGGCCTTATATGCATCAGCTCCGAATCATGTCTTTGGTCAAATGTTGGGTTTGCCCGGCTCCTGTGTTTTGCTGCCTTACGTTCCGCTCTATCGGCTAAGGCGGCACCGGGAGAACTACTGCGATTGTGCCCCGGTTCAGCCAGGCGAGCACCTCAGTAGAGAAAGCCGAAAACTGACTGTCGTGATATAGCGTGAGACTGGTCAACCACTCGATGACCTAGCGGAATCTTCGGGATTCCTCCGCCTAAACGAAGGGCTGTTTCCCGGCCAGGCGCACACGCGCCCCAAATTCGGGTGAGCGCAGAGCCACCAGGGGCTATATAGTAGCCCCACTATCAAACTCCTATGGCTAAGTGAAAGTGATCAAGCATTATAGTCCGATTGCCTAGTTCCCTGCGCTATCACCTCCTTAATGGACCAAGACGTTGGATCAAGTGTGACAATGTGTCTTCTGCGAACACCCCGCATTATGTGCGTGGGGGCTGAAGCCGACGACTGCCATCTTTCAGGTTATATATACATATACGTAAACGGCCGCACAGGAGGTATCATAATTCTTGCAGGCACAAGTATAAAAAGCTTCTACATTTCAGCAAAATATTGCTTTCAATGAAAATACATGTTATTCGAACATAATATCCTTCGAGCACCGCATCTCTATTGAAGGAGCGCCCTCCAGAACTTCTTGAAAGTAGTGCTCGGCAGGTACTCGGCTTCCGTCCGAATCTTGGGCTGCAACGGCGGTGGCCTCCATCTCCGCCCAGTATGCCTTGACACGGGCAAGGACCATCCGCGCACCCTCCACGCATGCTGACCTCTTCATCGCGTTGATATACGACACCGCACCAAAGAACTACTGCACCAAGCTAAAATAATTGTTTGGCTTTGGCCTTCCCGGCCATAGATGATCCACGACATACCTCATAGCAAGTCCGGACAACCTATTCAGCTTGGCCCATTCGGCCAACCGATCAGTCAATGGAAGCGGACGCTCTATATTGTTGAATTGTGACTAGCATAGCCTTTCCACTTCACGATCCTTTTGATCTCGAAAGTGTTCGGCCGCATTAGCAGCACTCGCCGCTAAATCCAGATATGCGTCCGCCGAACTCCACATCCGGTCCAACGGAGCATATTTAGGATCTCCGAACTTCATCCGCAGCATAAAGGGCTTCCCAGCCGCGATATCTCCGGCTTGACGCAGCTCCTCCTTCATCACTCTCATCGCAGAACGAGTTTCCTTGGCCGCCGTCGTTGTCGGATTTCGGGTTCCGACAGACCCTTAAGGTTCGAACACTGGGGTGCGCGCGGAGATTAGGCCTTCTACCTCCCCGCCTTGCAAAGATCTAAGCTACTCAAAGAACTGCACAAGGGACACAAGATTTATACTGGTTCGGGCCACTGTTGTGGTGTAATACCCTACTCCAGTGTGTGGTGGGTGGATTGCCTCCTGGGGCTGATGATGATGAACAATACAAGGAAGAACAGCCTCGCGAGGGTCTGTTCTTGGCTGGGGTGATGAACTGCTAGGAGGAGTTCATCCTCCCTTCTCTCTCTCTCTCTCTCTCTCTTACTCTTACTAGCCAACCGAACCCAAAGTTTGAACCCCTTGCTACGTGGGCGGCTAGTCCTATTTATAGGGGCCCTGGTCCTCCTCCCAAATATTGAGCGGGAAGGGAGCCAACAATGGCGGGCTAATTTGAAGGGGGACAGCAAGTATCAACTACCCTGACAAAAGCAGTCTTCGCCTGCGCAAAGCTCTGGTGATGACGCCGTCTTGGGCTCCACGGTGACCTCCGTCTCATAGTCCTCCTAGTCTTGGTCTCGTTGCACTGAAACGGCAACCTTTGCCTGATGCATCGGTACTCCGTGGCTGCGCTTGCCCCCTTTGCACCGAAGAGGAAAGAAGGACGCTGCGCGCGCTGGCACCCGCCTGGCGCCCTGAGTCGTCATGGCTTGCGTCATGGGCACCTCGCGAGGTACCCCGCCTTGATCTCTCCGCCTCCTTGCGAGCCAGCCTGACGAGGCCGTGCCTGAGGAAGCTCCGTGTCGTCCGCCTCGCGAGGCTTGGCCCCTCGCGAGGGTCCTGAGTCTTGTGTTGATGAAGTTGGGCCATGTTGGGCCTCTTCCGAGCCACGCCGCAGGCCGCAGGCAGGCAAGTCTGGGGACCCTCGTTCCCAGGACGCCGACAGTAGCCCCCGGGCCCAAGCCGCGCCCGGGCTTGGCCATGCCGAGAGGCGAAAGGGCAAGGGCGAAGCGCCGTGGGCCCTAACAGCCTACGGCCTTGGGCGCCGCGTGGCGGTTGATGGGACGTGGGCGTTTCCACTTCCCCATGAAGCCTTGGTGACCGCGCGAGTTGGGCAGGTCCCTGCATGCAAACCGTGTCATGATTACCTGTGATCGTGGAGGCCGGCGGTTGGCCTTTGCCCGCTATAAGTACGGAACTGCGCGTGCCCTTCCAGTCCATTCCTCCTTGCTTCTCCTTCTTCCCGATCCTTGCTCCGTCTTGCAGCGATGGCTCCGATCCGCCGGTTTTCTACAGCGGAGAAGGGGAAGGCCCCTCGAGAGGGACCAGATCCGCTCTCGCCGAAGAAGTGGCTTGCCCTTTACAGCCGGGACGAGGAGGACCGGCAGGCGGCGCCGAGGCCCTAGTGCGAGCGGGCTCCGCCGGGGTTCCCACTTCCCTTGTATGCCCACGTCGAGGGCCCCGAAGGTGCCGATGCCGATCGCCGTGGTCGACGCCGTCGTCGGCGCCATCGGGTCACGAAGTCGTGGGTTGTTCCTCCTGGGGTTCACGCCGAAGGCTCCTCCCAAGAGTTCGTGCTCCACGTCGCCATTCCTCTCCAGTCTTGGATCCGTCTGCCTCCCTTCTTCACCTCCGTCGTCCCGCCGGGGGGCCCCTGGAACTCTGGCTGCAGCACGCCGGCTGCAGCACCCTCGCGACCGAGGCAGAGGTCGTGGTCGCTGCCCCGGGCGAGGTCTACATGTCCCGCGGCTGGAGAGAGATCGCCCGGGTTTGCAGGGAAAGGGGCGTCTTCGCGGTCCAATTGGATTACGATGGGGCTTCAGCGATGTTCTTCAAGGTCTTCGAAGCGAACGGGCAACGGCTGGAGTGCTGCCCCGGGGGAGGTGGCCAGGACCTTGCCCTGGTGAGGGCTAGGCCCGTCGACCGCTCCCTTGGCGGCTCTGCAGGCGACAGAGGCGCCGGAGGATCCAGCGACTCCGGCGAGGTCTTCGCGACTCGGGAGACGAGCGACGACAGCTACGAGCCCCCGAGCCGGCGCCGCTCCCGGAGCAGGGTGGGCTCGTCCGGCCGTCGCCGACCCTGATCTGGATGGGGTTGGCGCCGGCGCTTGACGGCCCACTGTTGATGATGGCATCTTTTGCAGGAGCGCGTGTAGTTAGCATCCCTTAGGATCCATTCCCTGCGAGGAATCAAAATGTGCCCCATGGGGGCTTGTAAGGTGCCTGTAGTTCGCTTGTTAATACATAACCTCTGTTGCGGAGTTGCGCGAGTTGCTGATTCCGTCTTAGCTCAGTATTCCCTTTCGGCAGGTCCCAGTCCCAAGGCGGCGTCACCCGTCGCTGGTATGCCAGGTTGCGATGCCGTGGTCAAGGCCAGGAGGTGAGCGACCCGGGGTCCGGTAAGAGCCCCTGAGTCGCGATGCTCAGGAGGTCCCCTTTGGCGCCCAAGCAGCCGTTGTTCGGCGAGAAAGGAGAACGGCGTCACTGACACGGAATTGCATTAGGTGCGGGGGTAGCGTCGCGATAGCTGGTGCTTTCGGGCGGTGACTTATCTCGAGAGTCGGGGATTATCCCTGGTGTGACGCCGGGTCCACGTGTCGGCAGGAGCGGAATCGCTCGGCGAGGTCCTCGCGAGCCCCCTTCTCCCCCGCCTTCGCTCCCCTTCCTGCTCTACGTCCTCGGGTCCCGGCCCTCGAGCTGGTCTCAGCCGTCACTGGTATGCCAGGTCGCGATGCCGTGGTCAAGGCCCGAGGGTGAGGGCTGGAGAGCTAGTAGGAGCCCTGAGTCACGATGCTCAGGCACCCCCCCTTTAATGTGCAAGCGGTTCGCGTGGACGAGAGTGAAAGGAACGCCGCGAGGGCCTCGCCTGGTACAACTTCCTTAGGGGATCCTGCAGACTCATCACGGAAGGAAGAGAAGGTTGCCATGACAACTATCAGTCTGCCGTTAGTTGCTTCCGAGGGGAGGTGAGGCACTGGAGGCTTGATGAGGTGGCATCACGCGGGGCTGCCGGGGCCAGAGCTCAGCCACCCAGGTTTGTCGGCGTTGCAGGGACGGACCCATGTGCAAGCGTCGTGCCGTTGTGGGAGCAATTCCGTCAGTTGGCATCAGTTGAGCAGGCAACTAGATCAAACATGTTAGCTGTGGAGAAGTGGATTCATTCGAACAGATGCTGGGAAGGTAAACATCGCTGGGTCGGGCCCGAGCGACTTGGGGATGATGCAGCCCGAGGGGCGCCCCCAACAAAGCAAGCTAACGACATGAAATAAAGGGATACACGCCGCAGGGACGGACCCACGCGGCCTGGGAACGATGCAGCCCTCGGAGGGCGCTCCCAGCTGAGAATGAAACTGGTAAGATGTCACCTGAGGGTGTCGCGGGCGAAGGGGTGTTGGTGCAGCAGACTCGGGAGGCCGCGGAAGACGATCCTCACGAGCCCCCAGGCCCAGGGGCCTCGGGAGGCTCCGGAGGCACTGGCAGCTCTTCGCAAATCGCCTCCATCTCCGCCAGGGCCATGGAACGCCTGTCTTCTTGAGCCTCCATGATGCCCCTCATGAGGCGCTGGCGCGTAGCAACCACGCTCGGCAGGCCGTAAGGCATGCGAACATAGCTGTGGGGCAGACCCCAGCAGCGCCCCACTCGTGAGGGCCAGAGGCGCTCCACCGTAGCGGCTTGGTTGAGCCCTGGCACATCGACGCAGACGCGTAGCTCACCATCCTCGCCTGGATGGGGAGCCGCAGCCGGCAGATGGCAGCAACCTCTCACGATCCTTGATTCCTGTAGTTCTTGAATGGCTTTGTCGACGAACCCCTGCGGGTCCGACCTTCCTCGCCTTGCTCCTTCTTGAGGGAAACGTGCTTCGAAACGCGCCTCCACGTGGTGCCCAAGCGCCTCCCTCGTGACCCTGGCCAGGTCGGAGGCCCTCCAGGGGAGAGCCCCCGAGCCCTGCCTGAGGAGGGCGCCAGGCGCGCTTTCCTATGCGATGGAAGGAGGCTCCCCCCAGGCAGGCGCGGGCCCTGAGGGGCCTGCCTCCCGAGGGGCTGGTCCGGACAATGTCTTCTTCTTCTTGGGGGTGGCCTCGGGAAGCCTCCTGCTCCCGCGATCCGGGTCTTCCAGTGATGCGGCCTGAAAGGCTCGCTCCAGGGAACACACTACATCCCTCTCTTCGCAGGGTACCGTGATGACTCCGCCACTCCCTGGCATCTTGAGGACGTTGTAGCCATGGTGAGTCACGGCCATGAACTTGGCCAGCGCTGGGTACCCGAGGATGGCGTTGTACGGCAGGCGGATGTGGGCGATGTCGAAGTCGATGAGCTCAGTGCGGTAGTTGTCGCGTGCCCCGAAGGTGACAGGGAGGCGGACCTGCCAAATCGGGACCATGGAGCCGTCGGTGATTCCGGAGAAGGGCTTGGTTGGCTGAAGCTGGTCGTAGGGCACTTGGAGATTGTTGAACGTTTCCACGGACAGGACGTTGAGCCCTGCCCCACCATCGATGAGGGTCTTGGTGACTAGTACATTGCTGATGACTGGGGAGCAGAGCATCGGGAGGACGCCAGCTGTGGCCGCACACTTGAGTTGATCCGCTGAGCTGAACGTGATGGCGCACGCCGACCACTTGAGAGGACGCGTTGCTTCAAGCCTGGGGAGGGCTTCCTTCACCTCGCAAGCAAACTGCTTGAAGATGCGCTGGGAGGCTGGGGCTTGAGCTCCGCCCAGGATGCAGGCGATTGCGCATGGCTCCTGGAAGCCCCCATCCCCCTCGTCTTGATGGCGGTCCTCGTTCCTCCTTGGTTGAGGCGGCAATGGGGGAAGGCATGCGTTGCCTTGTGGGCGATCCTCACGAGGCTGATCCCTCCAGTCCCCCTCGTGAGGCAGGTCTCGCCAGCGGTCCTCGCGAGGCTGATCACGCCACCCTTGGCGCGGGCCATGGTCTTCCCAGTGTCATGCGTTCCTTCCTCCTCCTCGGCCGTAGCCCCGATCGGCGCGGTCGGGACGACGGCCGATCCTTCCTTCTCGCACGGCGCGGAGTTCTTGGCATTCGTTGGTGTTGTGGGTGTGGAGGTCGTGGTACACACAGTACCGGCTACCCCTGGTGGACTCAGGCAGATCTTTGCCCCGCTTGGTGTCTGGTTCTGCTGCGAGCAAGGCAGCCCCCTTGCGCTTCACGTCCTTGGTCTTGGGCTTCTTCTCCTCTGGTTCTGCGGCAGGCAGCTCAAGGAGGGAGAGGCGCCCCTCCTCAGCCCTGGCGCACTTGGTCGCCAGGTTGAACAGCTCCAGGGAGGTGCATAGGTCTTCATGCATCGCCATCTCCTCCTTCATCTTGACGTCGCGCACGCCATCGGAGAAGGCCGAGATGATGGCCTCCTCGGACACCTTGGGGATCTTGAGGCGCGCGCTGTTGAAGCGCTGGATGTACTTTTGCAGGGTCTCTCCGGGTTGTTTCTTGATGCGGCGCATGTCGCTCACGGCGGGCGGCCGGTTGCGAGTACCTTGGAAGTTGGCGATGAAGCGGGTGAGCATCTGGTCCCAGGAAGAGATCGTGCCTGGAGCCAGATTCAGGAGCCAGGTGCGAGCTCCTTCCTTGAGCGACATGGGGAACCAGTTCGCCATGACCTTCTCGTCCCCGCTGGCAGCTTTGATGCCCAGCTCATAGAGCTGGAGGAACTCTGCAGGGTCAGTCGTGCCATCATAACGAGGAGGTAGGTCTGGCTTGAATTTGCCGGGCCACGCGATGCTACGTAGCTCGGTGGTGTAGGCACGGCAGCCTGCGGTGGCCACGACAGGCCTTGGCAGGTGGAGAGCTTGGTCTTGAGGGTCCCCACGCGCTGCCGCTAGGAGCAGTGCGGGGTCTTGGTGTGCTGGAGCTGGAGTGGGGTCGCGGCATGCTGGAGCAGGGAGCGCCCGGGCAGCCCCTTGCAGGCGTGGGATATCTTGGCAGCTCCGTTCTTGCTGCGCTGGCGCCTGACAGGGCGGGTTCCGCCCAGGGGCCACGCGCCTTGGAGCCATGGCGTCTTCTTGAAGAGGAGGCGGCTGGTACGCCTCCGGGGCTTCGTTGCCCGCGCAGGGCGGGGTGCGGCGCAGTGGAACGGACGGCACGGGAGAGCCCCCTGTGGTGCGGACAACCTCGGCGACGCGGTCGAGCCACTCCTCGTAGATGTCGTTGATGGGACGGTAGCGCAGGAGCTCATTTGCCGCAAGGAGCGCAGCTCGAGCCTCCAAGGGTGCGCGGAGCGCGCGGGATGAAGAACCAGCTGGTGCGAGCGATGGAGTAGCGGTGTGGCCGTCCTGCCGCACGGAGGGATGTTGAGACGATGCTTGCTGCTCGCCCCCCGCCGGGCCAGCGGCGGCGTTGACGGTGGGCGACGGGGAACCTCGAGGGCGTCCGCCGACGGGCGCCGTCTGGGCGACGCGAGAGGCGACGGCGGCCCGGCGCTCGGCGCGGGTCCGACGAGCGTCAGACATGGATGCGGCGGTCGAAGGAGAACGGGGCGGTGGACGACGAATTCCGGCACACCCCTACCTGGCGCGCCAAATGTCGGATTCCGGGTTCCGGCAGACCCTTAAGGTTCGAACACTGGGGTGCGCATAGAGATTACGCCTTCTACCTCCCCGCCTCGCAAAGATCTAAGCTACTCAAAGAACTGCACAAGGGACACATGATTTATACTGGTTCGGGCCACCGTTGTGGTGTAATACCCTACTCCAGTGTGTGGTGGGTGGATTGCCTCCTGGGGCTGATGATGATGAACAATACAAGGAAGAACAACCTCGCGAGGGTCTGTTCTTGGCTGGGGTGATGAACTGCTAGGAGGAGTTCATCCGCCCTTCTCTTTGTCTCTCTCTCTCTTACTCTTACTAGCCAACCGAACCCAAAGTTTGAACCCCTTGCTACGTGGGCAGTAGTCCTATTTATAGGGGCCCTAGTCCTCCTCCCAAATATTGAGCGGGAAGGGAGCCAACAATGGCGGGCTAATTTGAAGGGGGACAACAAGTATCAACTACCCTGACAAAAGCAGTCTTCGCCTGCGCAAAGCTCTGGTGATGACGCCGTCTTGGGCTCCACGGTGACCTCCGTCTCGTATTCCTCCTGGTCTTGGTCTCGTTGCACCGAAACGACAACCTTTGCCTGATGCCTCGGTACTCCGCGGCTGCGCTTGCCCCCTTTGCACCGAAGAGGAAAGAAGGACGATGCGCGCGCTGGCACCCGCCTGGCGCCCTGAGTCGTCATGGCTTGCGTCATGGGCACCTCGCGAGGTACCCCGCCTTGATCTCTCCACCTCCTCACGAGCCAGCCTGACGAGGCCGTGCCTGAGTAAGCTCCGTGTCGTCCGCCTCGCGAGGCTTGGCCCCTTGCGAGGGTCTTGAGTCTTGTGTTGATGAAGTTGGGCCATGCTGGGCCTCTTCCGAGCCACGCCGCAGGCCGCAGGCAGGCAAGTCTGGGGACCCCCGTTCCCAGGACGCCGACAGTCGTGGCCTTCTCCAGGTCTGTCCGCTCTGCCCGGTCTTCCTTTTTTGTAGCGGTCAGCAGCGTTCTTCAACTTAACAGCCATCTCGGCCATTTCCTCCTTGCTTCGGCAGTGAGCAGCATGTTCGGCTTTTAGCTCCTCAAATGCCTTTAGGGCAGCCGCATCGCTTTTCCTGGCTTGTTCTTTGGCTCGGGCAAGCTCTACCCGAAGGTTCTCCATGGTGGCAGCCCCATCTGCATTAAGCACACACATTATAAGATACTGGCATCAAGCTCCTCTTACCAGGTGTCTCTAGAGAAATTACATACCTTGTGCCGATTCAAGCCGCTTGTTGACAAGCACGATGTCGGCATCGGCCACGTCAAGTTGCCGCTTTAGCTCGGGAAATTCATCAGTCCGGCTGGCCGCCGGACACTTCGCCGCCTGCATATCAAGGCGGCAAAATTAAACCTGGGGCTATGATCCTCTATGTGCTGTCGTCTTCGACAGCACCTAGAGTCTCAGGGGCTACTATCTATACAGGGCGCATCTTAAAGTATGCGGCACTGTCAAAAGGTACATCATTTCACGTACCTGAAAGCCTGTCAGTAAACTCATGACAGCTTCATGCAACCCGCTCTCCGCGGACGAAATCCTTTCAATTACCGTACCCATCAACGCACGGTGCTCTTCTGAGATAGACGCCCGCCCTAGCAGATCCTTCAGTACCTCCGACCGTGCACCAGGCGGTGCCGGACTCATTCGATTGCTTCTTCCAGAAGCCGGACACGGAGGGCTTTGGGTGGCCATGTGACTACCTTCCGGCCTTGCCAGATCAGGAGAAACCCTCTACAATGACACCTCGGGGTCGCCCGCCTCATGAGGCGGTATGGCAGGGGGAGGCGTTCCGCTCTCCATCATCTCTGGAAGAAGATCCCCCGAAGATGAGCTCTGCTGAGAAGGGCTAAGATCCGAACTACAAGGTAAATTTTCGGTTATTTTCCTCGGAAGTGAAGCAAGGATTTCTCTCATTATTAAACACTCTTTTACTTATGGCTCGGTGGAGGGCTGATCCCCTTGAGGGCACAGTACGGCCGGGGTATCCCCCAGCACAGGACCCTCTGACGAAGACTTCTTCCCCTGCTTTGAGATCATTGTCTCCGGGTCTTTAGAGGCGGTCCTCTTCTTCCCCTGAGGAGAGGAATTTTCGACTCCTCCCTTCCGGGCCACCTCCTCTGCAGAGGCAGTAGCTTCCTTGTTGCCCCCTTCATTTTCTTTTGATGGTGCGACCTCCAGCATCCTGGCTAGCACAGGATCTGGTGAGGTCTCAGGAAGGGAGGCCGGACACCTGATTAACTTCTCCTTTGCTATCCACTCCTGGTTCAAGAATAGCTCTTTTAAAGGCGATGTGGCGATAAAGGAACAGATAGCGTGTCCGGGCACAGGGCTACTTACTTGGGTATCCGGGCGATTGCAGCTCAGACCTGCATCCTCAGTGATGTCCGGACACATTATTTGTGGTCCGAAGAACAACTTGTACATCTCTTCGTGCGTCATGCCGAGGAAATGTTGAATAGCTCGCGGTCCTTCCGGGTTGAATTCCCACATGCGAAGGGGCCGGCGTTTGCAAGGTTGGACTTGACGAACTAGCATAACTTGCACTACCATAACCAGACTGAAATCTCTCTCAAAGAGATCTCGGATACGGCTTTGCAGTATTGGCATGTCCTTGGCTAGACCCCAGCTCAGCCCCTTGCTGATCCATGACATCAGTTGTGGTGGGGGGCCTGAGCGAAAGATGGGGGCAGCTACCCACGGCACTTCGGGGAGCTATGATGTAGAACCACTCCCGCTGCCACAATCCGGACACCTCTGGGAAGAAACCCTCAGGCCATGGAGCGTCAGCGATTTTGCTTATTAAGGTGCCTCCGCACGCTGCGTGCTGCCCCTCGATCATCTTCGGCTTCACATCAAAGGTCTTAAGCCACATGCCGAAGTGAGGGGTAATGCGGAGGAAGGCCTCACATACGACGATAAATGTCGAGATGTGAAGAAGGGAATCCGGGGCCAGATCGTGAAAATCTAGCCCATAATAGAACATAAGGCCCCTAACTAAGGGATCCAGAGCGAGGCCTAGTCCTCGGAGGAAGTGGGAGACGAACACGACGCTCTCGTTGAGTTCGGGAGTAGGGATGACTTGCCCTCGGGCAGGCAGCCGATGCGAAATTTCAGCGGTCAGATATCCGACCTCTCTCAACTTCTTGATGTCCTCCTCCGTGACGGAGGAAGGCATCCACCGACCTTGAAGGTTGGATCCGGACATAGTTGAAGGTCCGAAGTGCCTAAACCTGAGCTTTGGGTGTTGGAACTCGAGGCGGGAGGCGGATTCGATTAAGGTCAAGAGGAAAAAGCCTTGTCCCATTTATAA
Source organism: Triticum monococcum (assembly GCA_034509565.1). Lineage (NCBI taxonomy): Eukaryota > Viridiplantae > Streptophyta > Magnoliopsida > Poales > Poaceae > Triticum > Triticum monococcum. The sequence goes on along the minus strand of CM067841.1, from coordinate 127,688,317 downwards.
AGAGGGTGAATATCAAGCGTCCTCCTCGTGGCCGTTTGGGACTTCCCTTCGATCGAGGAGATATACCAACGGGCATGATTGGGTTACCCACGTCCATATTGTCGAGAATCCCGTAATAAGGGGACATGATCTCTGCTTCGACAAGACATGCCAAGGAAACCACCTCGCAAAACGCGCTGAGGTAGGACAATAAAAAATGATTCAAGCTTGGCTGTGGTGTGATGTAATGCTGTAGAATACGTCAGCAGATTAGATTTGTGAAAATATTACTCTCTCTATGATGGTATGTGGGACTTGTTTTGCAGAGCCGGACATGATCCTCGTGTTCAAAATCTTCTATGAAGTATTCGGAGGAGGAACCCGCCTTGCAATGCCGAAGACAATCTGTGCGTAGGACTCGTCGTCATTGAAGCCTGGTTCAGGGGCTACTGAGGGAGTCCTGGATTAGGGGCTATCCGGACAGCCGGACTATAACCATTGGCCGGACTCTTGGACTATGAAGATACAAGATTGAAGACTTTGGCCCGTGTCCGGAAGGGACTTTCCTTGACGTGGAAGGCAAGCTTGGCAATATGGATATGTAGATCTCCTCCCATTGTAACCCACTATGTGTAACCCTAGCCCCCTCCGGTGTCTATATAAACTGGAGGGTTTAGTCCATAGGACACAATCACAACAATCATACCATAGGCTAGCTTCTAGGGTTTAGCCTCTCTGATCTCGTGGTAGATCTACTCTTGTACTACCCATATCATCAATATTATTCAAGCAGGAGTAGGGTTTTACCTCCATCTAGAGGGCCCGAACCTGGGTAAAAACATCGTGTCCCTTGTCTCCTGTTACCATCCGCCTAGACGCACAGTTCGGGACCCCCTACCCGAGATCCGCCGGTTTTGACACCGACAGTCATCCTTACTCAACGGACTCCCGCACCGGTTTACAATGTTGTGGCCGACTCACCCATCCGCGCCGCCTTACAACGCCATGGACAACTCGCTCATCTGCCCTCGTGGCGGTTCACGCATCCACACCGGCTTACAACGTCGCGGCCAACTCTCCCGCCCGAGCCAGCTTACAACACTGCGGCCGACTCATGTGTCTGTGCCGCCTCTGATGCTGCGGTCGTTTTACTGTCTGCCCTATGGTCCGGCCTGTTCAACATGCCGGGTTGACTAAAGGATACTGCTGAGGATCATAAGGTCAAAATACATTTGGTGATATCCATCTTATCTACTTCATCTCTATATAGTAATTTGTCTGTGAACAATTACTTTGGTCTTTATATTTTATATGCAGGACAATTGGTCACTTCAAAGACGATGGCCGGATCGTGGATATATAAATCGCATAATTATTGGCATGCGCTAGCATATGACCGTGGCATAATGATCAAAGAATATGTCTGCAAGACGCCGCCCTTACGGCCCGGACTACTTCAACTCACGGGACCGTCCCTGTGGCCGACTCGCCCGTTCGCTCTCGCGGCCGATTCACGTGTCCACGCCGGCTTATAATGCCGCAACCGACTCATTTGTTTGATCCCGTGGCCGACTCGTCCATCATTGATTTCAGTTTCACCATGGTGATCATCAAACTCGCGGTGGATAACTACTGGCATGACGTATCAGGTGAAATCCATCCAACATATTTTTTATATTATATATTGCTTTCTTTAAAGGAGCAATTACTCCGGTTTGCAAGTTGTCCCATGCAGGATTCAAACCGCTCTATATCATGGTTAATTATGAAGAATCTCAAGCCAACTCCTCAAGTCACCTTGAGACTCGGGGGCTATGATGCCATGGCTCAGTAAATATTGCCAGTTTAAAGGCCGTCAGAAAATTGTCGGTTCAAAATAAAGATTCCGGTTTACAATCCCGTTCAAGGGAAACCGGTCTCCCACAAACCTCTGAAGCTCTCAAATCCGGTTTAAGAATTTCCGGTTCAAAAAGAATTAATTTCTCGCAAGTTTGAGTTTAAAGGCCGTCAGAAAAATTCCGGCTGAAAATGAAGATTCCGGTTTAAAATCCGGTTCAAGAGAAAGATGTCCCATAAAGCGTTGAAGCTCTCAAATATCCGGTTCAAGAAGAATTTATCTCTTGCAAAAAGTTAAAGGTTGCCGAAGAGGACCTGTTGTTATGATGTGCGGTTCAAACATGGGTATCCTGCCTTATTGGCTTATCATATTATTGACCACTTGGGGGCTTCCTGTTCAAACATAGGTGCATTCACCAAAAAGAACATAGTGTTACTACCCTCTTAATCCGGCTATCAAGCCCATATTATCATAAGGTGGCAAAGAGGGTTTATTGCACAACACAACTCAAACATAGGCACCCGACGAGCACAACTCATAAATATATCACTTGGGGGCTTGGTCGTATTCGAACCATAGCTACACCTCTTGATCGGCGTAAGGCTACCAGGGAAATCACTTGGGGGCTTGGTTGACTTTGAACCATAGCTACACCTCTTTATCGGTGTAAGGCCACCAGGGAAGTTACTTGGGGGCTCTTTGCTTCACAAGGAACTAAGAGTCTGCACCCTGTAATAGGCTATCAAGCCAGGCTTGGAAGCCAAGTGTACGCACCTAAAACCCCGGATTAACCTGCCTTCTTTAAGTATGTCACTCCGCCCAGGTAAACCTGGTACGACCCGCGAACGTTTGACAGTCAATCTCATAGACCCTGAACTTGTCAAAGTTAAAACGTGATTGGTTAAAGATTGAGGTCCATCTTAAGAGGCTTTGTGAAATGGTTAATTCAGTGGCCTGGTAGCCCATGAAAAGCTTCCATTTGGAGCCTGGCAGCTCGTAAAAAGCCTCACATGTTCTTTTTTGAGTTCTGTTTGCGAAGTTTTTTCGCCTTTGTTGAGGTTCATAATATCTTATGATAAACCGGCGTCCTTGACCTGGCTTGGCTTTCAACTACAAGTTGTCAGTACATGATCAGTTATAATCCGGTGTTCATTAACCTGATCTGGTTTTGACTAACAAGTCGCCAGTGTTATAAGGAAAATCCGGTGTTTATTATATCCTGGTATGGTTTATTATCATAATCTGGCAAATTAAGGAAGGAGTTCTCAATACTCAAGATAAGAATGAAATGACAGGGACTTAATTGGTTAAACCAACGAGGTGATTCAATGTCACAGGTATCATCTATGTCATATTTGATTATCTTCAATTACAGCTTTGGTTATAAACCCTGGCTATTTATATGGGCATTATGACCCACCCTGCGGTAAACCGCCAAGGATTCCGTGATCTACTTGTCTGCAAGATAAGAATGCATTCGGGTGGCTACCCACCCTGGTTTTTGACGTTAAGTCGCGCGAGCATATGTTATTTACACTTTGTGCAGGATTTGCAGAATTATGACATATAAATTCAAGCTCATCATCAAAATTGATGCTTCAAAAGGGTTATCCATTTTGGATTTTCTCAAAGGCTATAAGCCGCCGGGTTATAAAAATTCCGGCTTACAATGAATGCGCATCAAGTCGCCATCGACCAAGAGCCGCCGAGTATTTAAACTCCGGATTTACTTATCAACTGGTAAGATATTCATATCTTTCATAGCCAAAATTGACTGGATTTTCATGATGATATTGAATGACTGAGGTTTTTAAACCGGATTATATTATTCAAATCTTCAAATAGCCAAACATGGCTGGATTTTTTATGGTTATCAATAACCAGTATTATGATTGAGGTTTTCAAAGTTGCTTTAAGCGCAATGGCTATTATCTTATAAATAGATATAATTTATTCTACAATTGAAGGAATAGTCCCGAGTCGCTGCAGGCTTACGACCCGGCATTTGGGGGCTACATTATTCAAGTTGAGATTACATTAAATATACAAGTCTCATGTCGCTGCAAACATGCACCATGACACTTGGGGGCTACCAATTGCTCCTATCAATGATTCAAGGTACACAAGTCTTAATCTGTTATATTCAAGGGTCCACTGCTCAGTTGGTAAAACACAAAGCTCTTAACCTTGTGGACGTGGGTTCAAGCCCCGTGGTGGAGTTACATCATATGATATTATTTTCAATGAAGCATGATTATATTTATAAAGTCCCTGCTCATTATTGCATAATAACCCGGACCTTGGGGGTTACACTGGTTGAAGTTTCTATGAGCATAAGGCAATTACAAATCCCAGGTTGCTGCAAGCATGACAACCCGGCACTTGGGGGCTACATATATGGAGTATTCAATCTTTACTAGTGATTGAGATGAACAACATGGATTTCTTCAAAGTGGTAATATTTATATTGAAGCAAGTCTTAAATCATCACTTTGTTTCTGCTCAAGACTTGGGGGCTATAGAGCATTGAAGGCCGATTCAAATGGATTCTTTATTTACAATGTTTCTCCTGGAAGCAAATTGATTATGAAGCTGGTTTATTTACCCGGAATTTCTAGAAGAAGGAAATGACAGGGACTTAAGGATGTTCAGGTGCCGGTTTACAAGAGTTCTTAACCCAGAGCACAACCTGTCAAATTGGTTCTTGTGTTTATTTTATGGTATAAGTTTACCATGGATAAATCCAAGCTAAACTTGGGGGCTAATGTCGGAGATATACCCCGCGGCGTAAACCGGCCAGAAGTATAACCCGGCCGGACTTGGCGTTTCATTGGTAACCCGCCAGAGGATTGGCGACTTACGTGTCTGGCGGTTCACTGGTATGACGATTCATGAGCTTGAAGACTCATTGGTGACCCATCACGTGTTTTAGATGGATGACAAGGACCAAGGCCCAGAAGGCTGGCTCTTGTTATGGTGGGCCGGTTTACGAGGAAAGGCGTGACGGACATTTATCTTACAAGGAGTTAAGACCTGGACTTGTGTCCGGTTTGTATTAGAAGGTAGATTAGTCCTAGTCCTAATAGGACTCCACATGTAACCGTCCCTCTAACTTATATAAGGAGGGGCAGGGCTCCCCAAAGAGGGACAAGCAACAAGCAAGAAGATAATCTCTAGGGCTAGACACAACTAGGAGAGCCGGTTTATGGCGGCTCCTTCATGATCATAATGAGACCTAGCCACAAACAACATGTAGGGCTATTCCGAATGATGTTTCCCGGGGCCCGAAGCTGTATAAACCCTTGTCTTGTGTGTTGATCCGCCCTGTGTCTCTCGTCCCACTCAACCCCTCTCAAGCTACCACATACATGCGTTGGCATGCGACTAAGTCCTGACACTAAGGACATCTGCCGTGACAAAACCACGACATGTAGGTTTTTTCAATCTTTTTTCATGGGCAACTTTGGATGCGATGGAGGCAACTATAGTGCTATACGGAAGCAACTTCTTCTTTTTATCCTATTAGACTGTTTATTAGGTTGGTTTGCATAAAACAAGAAAAAAACACAAAACATCAGACCCCTTTAGTGTTATATACAAAACAACTTCACTGGATTACGCGTATCTTTGAATTTTGCTAACATTATCCCAACTTGCCTATCACGGCTACTCAGTTGTCTATTGTTTGATGGTTAGTTGGCTACGGTTGATGTTCAGTTGCCTATAAATACTATAAATTGCCTACCATTGATGCCAGTTACCTGATATTGGTAATTAGTTGCTTATCATTGCTGCCCAGTTGCCTAACTTTGTAGAAATAGTTGCCTACGATATTGTGAAGTGGTTTATCATTATTTTTCTAAGCTGCCTACAAATACTCTGAAGTTGCCTCAATTCACCACCGAGTTGCCTACCATAACTAGCAATAGCAGACGAAAGAGTATCAATGGTAGATGACATTATAGTATTATAGGCAATTTAGAAACAAAAACTTACGATCATGAACAATAGAAAACTTAGAAGTACCGGTGAGGAAGTTAGGAGAATGTCATACATAGTTAACTGGGACACAAAATGTAGAGAAGTTGCCTATTAGCACTAAAGTTGCCTATAGTAGAAAGAAAGTTGCCTATGAAGGTGATGTGATGTTATCTACATCTGTTTTGAAGTAGTTCTCTATTACTAGTTCGTCGCTTATTGCTAGTAATTAGTTACTTTTAATGGAGTGAAGTTGCTTCTGTTTAGCACTAAAGTTGCCTCATCTGGCATTAAAGTTGCTTTTTGAAAGAAAAAAATCATCGAAACATATCCATGTGGGGTCTAGTTTTTGAAGAGCTCGTCGTGACCTGGGTAGCCAATACTCTTGCGCTCAGTGGTGTTGGCGGGCAGACTCCCTCCCTAGAAAAGGAAAGCACACAAATTTTATACCATCCATCCCCACATAATTTTGAAATTTCAAATCATGATAGATGACTCAGATCCCATAAAAATCTTTTAACATTGTAGGCAACTTAGGTCCCTTATGGACAACTTCCATAGTATTGTATAGAACCGGACAAGAATTAGCCAGAGGTTGATGAATAAGAATTCTTCACCCAGGCAACTTAGGTCCCTTATGGAAGTTGTCCTCTACTGGAGTATTTTTCACCGCAGTCCAGTAGAGGATGATGAATAGTCCATCATAGAACGTGTATTTAAGACTCTGGCTAATTCTTCAGACTGGTCGATCGACCGAGCGAGAAGTTGCGTCCGACCAAACCATGAGAAGAAGAGGCCTCTATTCCACGCTGTAAAATTACGTCGGTATGGAGGTAACTTTACGGACTCTAAGCCACTTCCCGTCCTTTTCAATTTGAACAGATTTCTTGAGTAAAAAAATGAAGAAAAAATATATTTTTCGTCCCTCAACTCTTGACAGAGTCTAGATTTGGTCCCTCAACTCCGAAACCGGACAACTTGCAACTCCAACTACTAAAACCGGACAAGGTTCGTCCCTGGACACGGTTTTACCGGTTTTGGTGTTGACTTCCCCGGTTTTGACTCAAATTCGCGCATTTTCTTTGAATCCAATTATTTTTTCAGGTCCGCATACCATTTTCAAGTTCACGTGCTTTTTTGAAATCCGCATACTTTATCAAAAGGCAATGAATTTGAAAAAAAGTACATCGATATGAAAGCAGTACATGAACTTGAAAAAGTACGCGTATCTGAGAAAAAACACGGACTATAAAAAGTATGCGAATTTGGGAAACTTACGTGCATTTCAAAAAGGTATGTGAATTTAAATTTTTACGTGAACGTGAAAAAGTACACAGATTTGAAAAAAGTACATGAATTTCAAAAAATTCACGGATTTGAAATATATACATGTATTTAAGTCAGCACCGGTCAAAACCGGGGTGAGTCAACACCAAAACCGTTCAAAGCTAAGACCAGGATGAACCTTGTCCGGTTTCAGTAGTTGGGAGTGCAAGTTGTCTAGTTTCAAAGTTGAGAGACCAAACCTAGACTCCGTCAAAAGTTGAGGGACGAAAAGTATACTTTTTTCAAAAATAAATCTACCAACAGTAGGAGAGCATCAGCGGCAAACAACACGCACGCGACGGCGGCGTGGTGCTCAGCGGTTTGGCTCGGAGTTTTTTTCCTCGAATACGCACAAGTGTGCGTATCATATGTTATAGAAGGAAAGGATAGAAACCCTCCACACTTGATGTTAGAATGTTATCTACAGATAGCCCCTCGGCCACCCCACCTGCCTAACTCGCTATTAAGGACTACTCACTACTCTCCCACAATGCAAGGCCAACGAAGAACACCTCGACTTCCCCTCGCAGTAGTCCTGCCTACTTCCAAGCCCTGGCCTTACTTCCTATGCTCTTGAGCACCGTGAGTGTGGATGGCGCCGCTCCATCAAAGACCACTGCATTACGGTGAGTCCACAGCTCCCATAGGACGAAGATGCAGATTGTCCTAGCCAGCTTCCGGTGTTGCCCAATTTCCTCTTGCCTGATGCACCACTCTGGAAGTGACTCTATCGGTGTTGGAGCACGGTCTGGTCGTCCCAAGGCCAGGCACACCTTTCCCCAGACCTCTCTTGCAAAGACACATCCGATCATGATGTGGGTGATGGTCTCCTTGTGTTGGCCACATAGTGGACACGAGCTTTGGTTGGGGAGCCCCCGTCGAGCAAGGCGGTCAGAGGTCCAACACCTATTCCTCACGGCAAGCCAAACAAAGAAGCGACGCTGCAGGGGCGCCCGTGACTTCCATGTGAATTCCACCGTTGGTGCAACCTCGAGTCCCACGAACTTGGCCGCGTATGCCGAGCGTGCCAAAAACATGCCATCCTTCTCCCACGCCCACTGTACCTTGTCATGCGCATCCTCTTGCAGGGCCACCCCATCTACTCACTGCCATATATCCAGGAGCTGATGAAGCATGTCAGTCGTAAGCTCTGGTGTGAAATAGTTGGTTGGCTGGCTAGCCGGGTGGCGTGCTGCTCGGCGCCATGGTGTCAACGCTGTGCTGGTTGCTGGGCAGTTGGGGCGGCATGGTGTGCGGCAGCTGCCTAGGTCTTGCCGGCGGGCGACGGCACTATGTGGGGTTGTCGCGGTGGCACTGCATTGGGTGGTCATGCTTGGGCTACTTCGAGTGCACGGAGGAGGTGGGCACCGAGCTGAGATTTGTTTGCAACAAAGCATGTTTGTCAAGACCCGAGGTGTATGAGAGGATTTTACTTAGGTAATCTAAGAAAAATTGTGGAGAATAATGATCCCGATCTCAACTGTATATTGCTTTAAGAGGAGAAGTATAGGGTTCGTTTACAAGTCGTAGCTGACCAGGCAAATGGGAATTCGATGATGATCCTCTCCAACCACATCCCGGTTGTTTATAGGCTGACCAGTGTGTAACACCCCAGATGTAATTTACCTTATCTATACTCCAACTCTTGTCGTTTCCGGCCCAAGTTATTTTATTTTCCTCGTTGTCAGGTTTTTGCCTCTCTGTGTTTTGTCTTTGTCATGCATCTCATATCATGTCATCATGTGCATTGCATTTGCATGCGTGTTCATCTCATGCATCCGAGCACTTTCCCCGTTGTCCGTTTTGCATTCCGGCGCTCCTATGTCCTCCGGTGGTCCTTTCTACCTCTTTTCATGTGCGGGCATTAAACATTTCCGGATTGGACCGAGACCTGCCATGCGGCCTTGGTTTACTACTGGTAGACCACCTGCCAAGTTTCGTGCCATTTGGACTTTGTTTGATACTCCAACGGTTAACCGATGGACCGAGAAGGCCTCGTGTGTGTTGCAGCCCAAATACGTTCCAATTTGGCCCAAAACCCACCAAAAACCCCTCCATCATCTAGAGCGTTCGATCACGATCGCGTGGCCGCAAACCGCACCTCATTTGGAGCTTCCTAGCTCCATCTACCTCTATAAATAGACACCCCATTCTAAATCCCGGATCTTCCCCTTCCAAACCCTAGTTCTTTCGTCCCTCAGCGCGCCGGACGTGTCCGGGCGCACCGGACACACCGCCCCGCCACTCAGTTTGCGCCACGTGGCGCCGTAGAACCGCCGCCGCCGCCGGCCCAGGAAGCCCACTCCGGGGCTCCGAGGCCCATCCACCGCCGCGCCGCCAGGGCGCCTCCCCGCCGCCCAATCGCCCGCGCCGCCTTGCCGCCGGCGACGCTCCGCCACAGTGCTGTTTTCTTCCTCCCCGCCAGCCGTCGTGCTGTCCCGCTGCCGCAGCAGCTCCGGCCGCTGCACCGGCCTCGCCCGCGCCGCCCGAGGCCTCCGCCGGCCACCGCCGTCACCAGCACCGTCGCCGCACTCCGGCGAGTCCCCGGTGACCTCTCCTTCCCTCGGCTTCTTCCTCCGGCGAGCTCCGCGACAGCTCCAGCAAAAAGGCTTCGGTGAACCTCTGTTTGCGTGCAGATCTCAGATCTGGAAATATCCCGCGGGTTGACTTTTTCCTCCCGAAACCCTAATATTTTGCATTCTTTGACATGCCATTACTCTGCATCCATAGCTCCGATTCGCGCATGTAGCATATCAAAATGTTCGCCTCGACGAGTACATCATTTCATCTCATTGCATCATTTTCATTTGAGCTCATCTTGTTGCCCGAAATGCTGTTGGGAGAGGGCTATGTGAGGAATATGTCAGATTTGTTTTAGCAAATGGCATTTTGTCATTTTTGCCATGATTAATGTGTGCATGCTATGATCCTGAGCTCTACATGTGTTTTGATGAATGCCATGCCATCTTTACAGGGGTGTATGCCATGTTTTTTTATATTTGTGGTGACTAGCACAAGCATGCAAAGTAGCGTAATCGTTGATGCTGATTTCAGGGACTTAGAATTTCACTAAGTCCTTGTCCTGATTTTGTTGTTATGCCATATGTTCATGTTGTTTCCTAGTGATCCGTGCCTCTTTTGATGATGATTAGTAAGGATGTTCTTTTAATATTGTGGTGCTCTATCTATCCATGTCTTTGTTTGCATTTATGGAGAAACCTAGCTCGATTCAATCGAGCTCTACTTTTGCTATAAAATGATCCTGGCAGATTGTTGACATGTTTAGCGATTTTGCCGAGGATGTTGCGATTGATCCGTGCATGCTATGTTGTTGTTCTTGCCATGTATAGCTCATGTGCCATGTCTTCTTGATGGGTGTATGCTTAGTTTGTCATGCCATGCTCTGTAGTGAGTACATCGAGCTCGTAAACACGCCTACTCGTTAACTGTTTTGCATGCTCCAGTTTTTCACTAAGTCTGAATCTGTTTGTGTTTTTGCTATGTTCACATGCTTACAATTGTATTTTCTGATCCCTTTTGGCTCAAGGTCACTAAGGGACTTTTGTTAAGTGCTTTGAGTAGCTTCATGCCATGCCTTGATTTGCCATGTTAAGTTCCTGTAGCATATAGTTTTCATGCTCTAAAGATTGCTTCCTGATGATACATTCCAGACTTGTGTTAATTTCACTAAGTCTGAAACTTGTTATCATTTGCACTTTTGCCATGCTTGTTTGAACCTGTTAATGGATGAATTAGCCGTAGCTCAGTGTTCATCTTTTTTCAAGCTTCATGAGTGGATCCCTGCCATGTATTTTTTTGCCATGTTTGAGTGCTGTAGAATATTTATCTTGATGCATTTAGTTGGTCACTTGCTGATTATCGCAGACCGGTGCCATATTTGTTTTGCTTGCCATTTCCAAACCGTGCGTCCGATTTCGATGATCTTTATATCGATTTCAACCGAAATCAACTCACCTTTCCGGTGGCACTCTTGGATTTCCAAGTTCAGGTCAGGTTCAATAATTCCTTTGCAAATCATGCCTATGCATCACATATCGCATCCCGCATAGCATACCATGTTTGCATCATGTTGCTTGAGCGTTGCACGTGGTTGATTGTGTTCCTTTTGCTTGTTGTCTTGATTTGGGTAGAGCCGGGAGACGAGTTCGTGAACGAGAAGCCCGTTGAGTTCTCTTATGAGGATCAAGGCAACTCTAAGTACTTTGCAGGCAAGATGACCATACCCTCGAAATCACTTCTATCTTTTCTTGCTAGATGCTCGCTCTTTTGCTATGCCTATGCTACGATACCTACCACTTTCTTATCATGCCTCCCAAACTGCCATGTCAAACCTCTAACCCACCATGTCCTAGCAAACCGTTGTTTGGCTATGTTACCGCTTTGCTCAGCCCCTCTTATAGCGTTGCTAGTTGCAGGTGAAGATTGGAGATCGTTCCTTGTTGGAACATTGTTTATTGTAGGGATATCACCATATTATCTTATTTATCTTAATGCACCTATATACTTGGTAAAGGGTGGAAGGCTCGGCCTTATGCCTAGTGTTTTGTTCCACTCTTGCCGCCCTAGTTTCCATCATATTGGTGTTATGTTCCCGGATTTTGTGTTCCTTACACGGTTGGGTTATAATGGGAACCCCTTGATAGTTTGCCTTGAATAAAACTCCTCCAGCAATGCCCAACCTTGGTTTTACCATTTGCCACCTAGCCTCTTTTTCCCTTGGGTTTCTGGAGCCCAAGGGTCATCTTTATTTAAACCCCCCTGGGCCAGTGCTCCTCTCAGTGTTGGTCCGACTGAGTAGACTACGGGGCCACCTCGGGGCAACTTGAGGGTTGGTTTTACTCGTAGGATGTCTCATCTGTGTGTGCCCTGAGAACGAGATATGTGCAGCTCCTATCGGGATTTGTCGGCACATTCGGGCGGTGTAGCTGGACTTGTTTTACCATTGTCGAGGATGTCTTGTAACCGGGATACCGAGTCTGATCGGATTGTCTTGGGAGAAGGAATATCCTTCGTTGACCGTGAGAGCTTGTGATGGGCTAAGTTGGAACTCCCCTACAGGGATTTGAACTTTTGAAAGCCGTGCCCGCGGTTATGGGCAAATGGGAATTTGTTAATGTCTGGTTGTAGATAACATGAAGCTTAACTTAATTAAAATGCACCAACCGCGTGTGTAACCGTGATGGTCTCTTCTCGGCGGAGTCCGGGAAGTGAACACGGTGTTGGAGTAATGCTTGACGTAGGTTGTTCTAGGATCACTTCTTGATCATAGTTGTTCCACTGTGCTTTTGCCTTCTCTTCTCGCTCTCTTTTGCGAATAGGTTAGCCACCATATATGCTAGTCGCTTGCTGCAGCTCCACATCATACCTTGCCTTACCTATAAGCTTAAATAGTCTTGATCGCGAGGGTGTGAGATTGTTGAGTCCCCGTGACTCACAGTTTACTTCCAAAACCAGATGCAGGGACCGATGATACCGCTCCAGACGATGCTCTTGAGCTCAAGTGGGAGTTCGATGAAGACTCTCGTCGTTACTATGTGTCGTTCCCAGATGATTAGTAGTGGTGCCCAGTTGGGTAGATCGGGGACTTTGTCGCATTTGGCGGTTGATCTTTATTTTGGTACCGTAGTCGGACCATGAGTGTATTGGATGAATGTAATGCTATTTATGTATTTGTGTGACGTGGCGAGTGTAAGCCAACTATGTATCTTTTCCCCTTTATTTATATTACATGGGTTGTTTGCGAAGGTTACCTCACTTGCGACATTGCTTTCAATGCGGTTATGCCTCTAAGTCGTGCTTTGACACGTAGGAGATATAGTCGCATCGAGGGCGCTACAAGTTGGTAATCAGAGCCTTCCCCGACCTTAGGAGCCCCCCTGCTTGATCGAATCATTGGCGTTGTTCAGTCTAGAAAAAAGTTTTGAGTCATTTAGGATTATATATATCGGAGAGTTAGGAATTCTTTTTACTCCTCGGTCCCTTCGTCGCTCTGGTGAGGCATCCTGACGTAGAGGTTTGACTCTTCTCTTCTCAAATTTCACTAAAAAAATTAGGATCACGCGGGTATCTTAGAATCGTTCCGATGGTTTTGTGACGAGAAGATTGTTCTTGGTGCCTCCTGACATTTAGGGGTTGTGGCAGTGTCCCGGGGAGTTGAGCTCCGAGGTGTTGTCGTCACAATTTTATCGTTGAGATTCTGGAATACCTGAGTTTCGCCGACATCGAAAATCTCTTTTATGCAGTTGTTGGTGAGATAACCTCGACGCCACCCAGCACTGGGGCGGGAGTTCGGGAGTATTTCCATAACTTGTATAATGGATGCTTTTCAAAGGTTGAGGTAGATGATTTCCGAAGGTTTCTCGGTTATGTGTTGAAGGATGGATACAGCTGGATGTAGGATTTGCTAGATTTGGGTGAGATATTATGCTTCCCCTGTATCCCCAACACTGGATTGCATAACCGGAAAGGTTCGGGAGTTTCATAGGTGGGAATTCTTGTAGCTCTAGTTCTTCTTCCGCGGATATTTGGTTTGGGATTAGGTAATCCTCACCAAGTATTTGTTCTTGTCCATACCTTGTTTTCATTCTTCTACCTCAATTCTAAGTGGCTTCTCAATTTATGGAAATGTGACCATTTCAATTGGAATGCATTTGTTCATTTGGTTCGGATGTGAAGACTTTATGTTGCAATTTCAATCCGTTTCGATTCAGCTTGAATATTTGTCTGTCAACATGCTAACAGATGTTACCCTCTTTAGGATGGCTCCTCCAACGCGCACGACTCCGAATCCTGATCCGCCACCTCCACCTCCACCTCCGGAGGCATGGCAAGCTGTGATGGCCGCTACCAATGCAAACACGCAGCTGATCATGCAACTTCTTCAAGAGCGCAACCAAGGGAACCAGGGCCATGGCAACAATCAGAATCAGTTTGCTACACTCAACCAGTTCCTCGCTAATCAGCCTAAGACCTTCAGCAATTGTGTTGAGGCAACAGACGCTGATGATTGGCTCGTGGACATATGCAAGCATTTCGGGTGCAGTAACGTCAGGCCTGAGGACTGTGTCAAGTTTGCCTCCTTCCAACTCAAAGACCAAGCTGCAGAATGGTTTCAGCAGTACAAAGATTCCAGAGGAGGCCGTGTGATTACCTGGGATGAATTCCGTCAAGACTTCAAAGCTCATCATATTCCTCAGAGTGTGGTTGAGAGCAAGCGTGAGGAATTCCGCAACCTGAAGCAAGGCACTATGTCTATTTACCAGTACAACATCATGTTTCAGAAGCTCGCCCGTTTTGCTAAGCAAGACGTCCCTGACGAGAAGAGCATGATATACCAGTTCAGGGGTGGTCTCAGAGAAGAACTCCAGCTAGCTCTCGTCCTCTTTGAGCCAAAGAAGTACGATGAGTTCTACAACATGGCAATCAAGCAAGAGGCTGCCCAACTGAAGTGTGATGCTTCCAAGAAGCGAGTCAGAGATGCAACTCCTTCTTCCTCAACTCAAGTGGCTAAGCAGCAAAAGTATTGGCTTCCTCCTCCTCCGTTCCGTCAGCCTTATCAGCAGAAGAGCAAAGGTGGCAATGGATCTTCCCACCCACCCAACCCAGGCTTTCAGAACAAGACTTCGTCTCAAGCACCAAGATCAAGTGCTCCGTATCACCGTCCGCTCTCGGAGGTCACGTGTAACAAGTGCCAACAGAAGGGTCACTATGCCAACAAATGCTTCAATCAGAGGCGTCTTCCTCCTCCTCCTCCTGTGAGATCGGCAAGTACAGATGTGGTCAAGCATAACCCCAAGCACGCCAAGGTCAACTTGTTGAACGCAGCTCAGGCAGAGGACTCGTCAGATGTCATCATGGGTAACCTTCCTGTTAACGATGTTCCTGCAAAAGTACTTTTTGACACTGGTGCATCGCATTCTTTCTTGTCATTCCCATTTGCATCGAAGTGCAATGTTGATACTGAGGTTATGCCCAAAGTCATGCAAGTTGTTTCTCCCGGCAAGCTTTTGACTTCTAGTTTGGTTGCTCCCGATGTCTCTATCACGTTGGGCGACTACAAGTTTCTGTCCTCTCCAGTGGTCCTTGGTAACTCGG
This sequence comes from Triticum monococcum, assembly GCA_034509565.1. Lineage (NCBI taxonomy): Eukaryota > Viridiplantae > Streptophyta > Magnoliopsida > Poales > Poaceae > Triticum > Triticum monococcum. The sequence goes on along the minus strand of CM067841.1, from coordinate 127,673,082 downwards.
ATATTGATCTTATTCTCGGAATGGATTGGCTTTCTAAGCACAAGGCTCATCTTGATTGTGCTGTCAGGTAGATTCAATTGACTCATTCGTCTAAGGATGTAATTGTCTTTGCCGCTCGTGATGATACCATCCGTCTGATTTCTCTCAATGAGAAGGGTGAACTGGACGCCATCTCTCAAATTCGAGTCGTTTGCGAATATCAAGACGTCTTTCCAGAAGAGCTTCCAGGAATGCCTCCGCACCGGCCAGTTGAATTTGTCATCGATCTTGAGCCTGGCACGGAACCTGTTTGCAAACATCCTTACAAGCTTGGACCTGAAGAGTTGAAGGAGCTGAAGAAGCAACTCGATATTCAAGAGCGAATGGGTCTCATCCGACCTAGTTCTTCTCCGTGGGGTTGTGGAGTTCTTTTGTGAAGAAGAAGGATGGAACGGACCGACTCTGTGTCGACTACCGTCAATTGAACAAGAAGACTATAAAGAACAAGTACCCACTTCCCAACATCAACGAGCTATTTGAACAACTCAAAGGTGCTCAAGTATTCTCCAAGCTTGATCTCCGTATGGGCTATCACCAGATTCGAATTCGTGAGCAAGATATCCCCAAGACAGCTTTCAGAACAAGCTATGGTTCATAAGAATACATTGTCATGCCTTTCGGCCTCATCAATGCTCCTCCAACATTCTCTTGCATGATGAACTTTATCTTCAACCCCTACACAAATGACTTCGTATTGGTCTACCTCGATGACATTTTGGTATTTTCCAAGAACAAGGAGGATCATGCCAAGCACTTGCATTTGCTGCAGGATAAGCTCAGAGAACATCAGTTCTATGCCAAGTTTTCAAAGTGCGAGTTTTGGCTCGATGAGGTTCTATACCTTGGGCATATCATTTCTGCCAAGGGCATAGCGGTGAATCCCGAGAAGGTGTCTGCAATTGTCAATTGGGAACCACCTTAGAACGTGAAGCAACTCTATAGCTTCCTTGGTCTCGCAAGCTATTGTCGAAGGTTCGTTGAGAACTATTCAAAGATCGCGAAGCGTCTTTCCAACCTTCTCCAGAAGCACGTGAAGTACGTTTGGTCTCCTGAATGTGACATCGCTTTCAACACCCTGAAAGAGAAGTTAGTCACTGCTCCAGTTCTGACTCCTCCTGATGAATCCAAACTGTTCGAGGTCTTCTGTGATGCCTCTCTTCAAGGTCTTGGTGCAGTGTTGATGCAAGAGAAGAAAGTTGTGGCTTATACCTCTCGCTAGTTGAAGCCCAATGAAAAGAACTACCCCACTCATGACCTCGAGTTGGCGGCAGTTGTGCATGCTCTTTTAACTTGGAGACATCTCTTATTGGGAAGAAAAGTGGACATCTTTACTGACCACAAGAGTCTCAAGTACATCTTTTCAACCTCAGGCAGACTCGTTGGGTCGAAATGATTCAAGAATATAATCCGAGTGTCGAATATACTCCAGGCAAGGCCAATGTAATTGCTGACGCATTGAGCAGGAAGGCTTACTACAACAGTCTGATTCTCAAGCCTTACCAACCCGAGCTTTGTGAAGCTTTCCGCAAACTCAACCTGTAAGTTGTTCCTCAAGGTTTCCTTGCCAACCTCCAAGGCTCTCCTACTTTGGAAGATCAGATTCGCAAGGCTCAACTTCTTGATGCTATGGTGAAGAAGGTGAAGATTGGGATTGCCAAGAGTCAACCCAAGTACAAGTGCTATCGCCTTGATGACAAGGATACTCTATTCTTCGAGGATCGCATTGTTGTGCCTAAAGGTGACCTTCGTAAAGTCATTGTGAATGAGGCTCACAATTCACTCCTCTCCATCCACCCTGGAAGTACAAAGATGTACCATGACCTCAAGCAGTCGTATTGGTGGACTCGAATGAAGCGTGAGATTGCTCAGTTCGTGAATGAATGTGATGTCTGCAGAAGAGTGAAGGTAGAACACCAACGACCATCTGGTCTCCTCCAACCTCTTGCCATTCTAGAATGGAAGTTTGACCACATTGAGATGGACTTCGTGACTGGGTTTCCAAAGTCCAAGCATGGCAATGATGCTATATTCGTTGTCATCGACAAAGTCACTAAAGTGGCTCACTTTCTACCTATCAAAGAATCCATCACAGCAGCTCAATTGGTAGAGCTATATACCTCTCAAATTGTCTCTTTGCATGGCATTCCACAGTTAATATCTTTAGATCGTGGCAGCATCTTCACCTCGAAGTTTTGGGATTCTTTTCAGAAGGCCATGGGCACCAACATCCGTTTCAGCACAGCTTTTCATCCCCCAAACTAGCGGCCAAGTCGAGCGTGTCAATCAGATTCTCGAAGATATGTTCAGGGCTTGCGTTATCTCTTTCAGTATGAAGTGGGAAGATTGTCTTCCATATGCCGAGTTTTCCTACAACAACAGCTTTCAAGCGAATTCGGGAAAGGCCCCATTTGAAATTCTCTATGGCAGGAAGTGCCGTACTCCTCTTAACTGGTCAGAGACTGGTGAACGTCAACTTCTTGGAAATGACTTGATCACAGAGACAGAGGAGATGTGCAAAGTCATTCATGATAACCTCAAAGCAGCGCAATCGCGCCAGAAGAGCTACTATGATAGTAAGCATCGTGATTTGGCTTTCGAGATCGGAGACCATGTTTACCTCCGCGTCTCCCCAATGAAAGGTACTCATCACTTCGGTATCAAAGGGAAGCGTGCCCCTAGATACATGAGTCCTTTCAAGATCGTCAGCAAGAGAGGTGATCTCGCCTATCAACTTGAGCTTCCCTCCAAGTTTGCAAACGTACACGACGTGTTTCACGTGTCTCAACTCCACATGTGCTTCAAGACCCCTAACCGCACCGTCAACTTCGAAGACATTGATCTCCAAGAAGACATGTCTTATCGTGAGCACCCCGTTCCTATCCTTGAAGAAACTGAGCGCAAGACTCACAACAAGTCAATCAAATTCCTCAAAGTCAAGTGGTCACACCATTCCGACCGTGAAGCCACTTGGGAACGCGAGGATCACCTCCGTTTTGAGTACCCGGAGTTTTTCCAGTCCTAGATCTCGGGACGAGATCCTTTCATAGTGGTGGAGTGTTGTAACACCCCGGATGTAATTTACCTTATCTGTACTCCAACTCTTGCCGTTTCCGGCCTAAGTTATTTTATTTTCCTCGTTGTCGGGTTTTTGCCTCCGTGTGTTTTGTCTTTGTCATGCATCTCATATCATGTCATCATGTGCATTGCATTTGCATACGTGTTCATCTCATGCATCCAAGCATTTTCCCCGTTGTCCGTTTTGCATTCCGGCGCTCTTATGTCCTCCGGTGGTCCTTTCTACCTCTTTTCGTGTGCGGGCGTTAAACATTTCCGGATTGGACCGAGACTTTCCATGCAGCCTTGGTTTACTACCGGTAGACCGCCTGTCAAGTTTCGTGCCATTTGGACGTTCGATACTCCAACGGTTAATCGAGGGACCGAGAAGGCCTCATGTGTGTTGCAGCCCAACACCCTTCGAATTTGGCCCAAAACCCACCAAAAACCCCTCCATCATCTAGAGTGTTCGATCACGATCGCGTGGCCGCAAACCGCACCTCATTTGGAGCTTCCTAGCTACCTCTACCTCTATAAATAGACACCCCATTCTAAATCCCGGATCTTCCCCTTCCAAACCCTAGTTCTTTCGTCCCTTAGCGCGCCGGACGTGTCCGGGCGCGCCGGACACACCGCCCCACCACTCAGTTCGTGCCATGTGGCGCCGTAGAACCGCCGCCGCCGCCGGCCCGGGAAGCCCACTCCGGGCCCCCGAGGCCCATCCGCCGCCGTGCCGCCAGGGCGCCTCCCCGCCGCCCAATCGCCCGCGCCGCCTTGCCACTGGCGACGCTCCACCGCGCCGCTGTTTTCTTCCTCCCCTCCGGTCATCGCGCTGCCCCCGCCGCCGCAGCAGCTCTGGCCGCCACACCGGCCTCTCCACGCGGCCCGAGGCCTCCGCCGGCCCCGCCATCACCAGCGCCGTCGCCGCACTCCGGCGAGTCCCCGGCGACCTCTCCTTCCCTCGGCTTCTTCCTCCAGCGAGCTCCGCGACAGCTCTAGTGAACAGGTCTCTGGCGAACCTCTGTTTGCGTGCAGATCTCAGATCTGGAAATATCCCGCGGGTTGACTTTTTCCTCCCAAAACCCTAATATTTTGCATTCTTTGATATGCCATTACTCTGCATCCGTAGCTTCGATTCACACGTGTAGCATATCAAACAGTTCGTCTCGATGAGTACATCATTTCATCTCATTGCATCATTTTCATTTGAGCTCATCTTGTTGCCTGAAATGCTGTTGGAAGAGGGCTATGTGAGGAATATGTCAGATCTGTTTCAGCAAATGGCATTTTGTCATTTTTGCCATGATTAATGTGTGCATGCTATGATCCTGAGCTCTACATGTGTTTTGGTGAATGCCATGCCATCTTTACAGGGGTGTATGCCATGTATTTTTGTGATATTTTTGGTGACTAGCACAAGCATGCAAAGTAGCGTAATCGTTGATGCTGATTTCAGGGACTTAGAATTTCACTAAGTCCTTGTCCTGATTTTGTTGTTATGCCATATGTTCATGTTGTTTCCTAGTGATCCGTGCCTCTTTTGATGATGATCAGTAAGGATGTTTTGTTAATATTGTGGTGCTCTATCCATCCATGTCTTTGTTTGCATTTATGGAGCAACCTAGCTTGATTCAATCGAGCTCTACTTTTGCTATAAAATGATCCTAACAGATTGTTGACATGTTTAGCGATTTTGCCGAGGATGTTGCGATTGATCCGTGCATGCTATGTTGTTGTTCTTGCCATGTATAGCTCCTATACCATGCCTTCTTGATGGGTGTATGCTTAGTTTGTCATTCCATGCTCTGTAGTGAGTGCATCGAGCTTGTAAACACACGTACTTGTTAACTGTTTTGCATGCTCCAGTTTTTCACTAAGTCTGAATCTGTTTGTGTTTTTGCTATGTTCACATGCTTACAATTGTATTGTCTGATCCCTTTTGGCTCAAGGTCACTAAGGGACTTTTGTTAAGTGCTTTGAGTAGCTTCATGCCATGCCTTGCTTCGCCATGTTAAGTTCCTGTAGCATGTAGTTTTCATGCTCTAAAGATTGCTTCCTGATGATAAATTCTAGACTTGTGTTAATTTCACTAAGTCTGAAACCTGTTATCATTTGCACTTTTGCCATGCTTGTTTGAACCTGTTAATGGATGAATTAGCCGTAGCTCAGTGTTCATATTTTGTCAAGATTCATGAGTGGATTCATTCCATGTATTTTGTTGCCATGTTTGAGTGCTGTAGAATATTTATCTTGATGCATTTAGTTGGTCACTTGCTGATTATCGCAGACCGGTGCCATATTTGTTTTGCTTGCCATTTCCAAACCGTGCGTCCGATTTCGATGATCTTTATATCGATTTCAACCGAAATCAACTCACCTTTCCAGTGGCACTCTTGGATTTCCAAGTTGAGGTCAGGTTCAATCATTCCTTTGCAAATCATGCCTATGCGTCACATATCGCATCCCGCATAGCATACCATGTTTGCATCATGTTACTTGAGCATTGCATGTGGTTGACTGTGTTCCTTTTGCTTGTTGTCTTGCTTTGGATAGAGTCGGGAGACAAGTTCATGAACGAGGAGCCCGTTGAGTTCACTTACGAGGATCAAGGCAACTCTGAGTACTTTGCAGGCAAGATGACCATACCCTCGAAATCACTTCTATCTTTGCTTGCTAGATGCTCGCTCTTTTGCTATGCCTATGCTACGATACCTACCACTTTCTTATCATGCCTCCTAAATTTCCATGTCAAACCTCTAACCCACCATGTCCTAGCAAACCGTTGTTTGGCTATGTTACCGCTTTGCTCAGCCCCTCTTATAGAGTTGCTAGTTGCAGGTGAAGATTGGAGATCGTTCCTTGTTGGAACATTGTTTATTGTTGGGATATCGCCATATTATCTTGTTTATATTAATGCACCTATATACTTGGTAAAGGGTGGAAGGCTCGGCCTTATGCCTAGTTTCCGTCATATCGGTGTTATGTTCCCAGATTTTGCGTTCCTTACACGGTTGGGTTATAATGGGAACCCCTTGATAGTTCGCCTTGAATAAAACTCCTCCACCCAACCTTGGTTTTACCATTTGCCACCTAGCCTATTTTTCCCTTGGGTTTCCGGAGCCCAAGGGTCATCTTTATTTAAACCCCCCTGGGCCAGTGCTCCTCTGAGTGTTGGTCCGACTGAGTAGACTGCGGGGCCACCTCGGGGCAACTTGAGGTTGGTTTTACTCATAGGATGTCTCATCTGAGTGTGCCCTGAGAACGAGATATGTGCAGCTCCTATCGCGATTTGTCGGCACATTCGAGCGGTGTTGCTGGACTTGTTTTACCATTGTCGAGGATGTCTTGTAACCGGGATGCCGAGTGTAATCGGATTGTCTTGGGAGAAGGAATATCCTTCATTGACCGTGAGAGCTTGTGATGGGCTAAGTTGGGACTGCCCTGCAGGGATTTGAACTTTCGAAAGCCGTGCCCGCGGTTATGGGCAAATGGGAATTTGTTAATGTCCGGTTGTAGATAACATGAAGCTTAAATTAATTAAAATGCATCAACCGTGTGTGTAACCGTGATGGTCTCTTCTCGGTGGAGTCCGGGAAGTGAACACGGTGTTGGAGTAATGCTCGACGTAGGTTGTTCTAGGATCACTTCTTGATCATAGTTGTTCGACCGTGCTTTTGCCTTCTCTTCTCGCTCTCTTTTGCGAATAGGTTAGCCACCATATATGCTAGTTGCTTGCTGCAGCTCCACATCATACCTTGCCTTACCTATAAGCTTAAATAGTCTTGATCGCGAGGGTGTGAGATTGCTGAGTCCCCGTGACTCATGGTTTACTTCCAAAACCAGATGCAGGGATCGATGATACCACTCCAGACGATGCGCTTGAGCTCAAGTGGGAGTTCAATGAAGACTCTCGTCGTTACTATGTGTCGTTCCCAGATGATTAGTAGTGGTGCCCAGTTGGGGCGATCGGGGACTTTGTCGCATTTGGGGGTTGATCTTTATTTTGGTACCGTAGTCGGACCATGAGTGTATTGGATGAATGTAATGCTATTTATGTATTTGTGTGACGTGGCGAGTGTAAGCCAACTATGTATCTTTTCCCCTTTATTTATATTACATGGGTTGTTTGCGAAGATTACCTCACTTGCGACATTGCTTTCAATGCGGTTATGCCTCTAAGTCGTGCTTCCACACGTAGGAGATATAGCCGCATCAAGGGCATTACACAGTGACCGCTCATTAAAGTGCAGTAAAAGAAATAAAACGCTACAATAATTGTAACTAGAATCCTACAGTGGTGATCTGCTCAGGAGCCATTGCAATCGTTCCCTCTGAAACGGTATTGTCGGATTGCTACACCCCTTCTCTGAATCTCAACGCGTAAACTAAATATCAGACACCTGATGCCTGACATTGCCCCTCTCTTGAGAAACAACATTGTTGGGGAACGTAGTAATTTTAAAATTTTCCCTACGCACACGCAAGATCTTGGTGATGCATAGCAACAAGAGGGGAGAGTGTCGTCCACGTACCCTCGTAGACCATTAAGCGGAAGCGTTATGATAACGTGGTTGATGTAGTCATACGTCTTCACGATGGACCGATCCTCAGTACCAAACATACGGCACCTCCGCGTTCAGCACACGTTCAGCTCGGTGATGTCCCGCGAACTCACGATCCAGTGGAGCTCGGGGAAGAGTTTTGTCAGCACGACGGTGTGGTAACGATGTTGATGAAGCTACCATCGCAGGGCTTCGCCTAAGCACCGCTACAATATTACCGAGGTGGATTATGGTGGAGGGGGGCACCGCACACGGCTGGGAGAGATCAATGATCAACTTGTGTGTCTAGAGGTGCCCTCCTGCCCCCTGTATATAAAGGAGGAAGGGGGAGGCCGGTCGGCCCTAGAGGGCGCGCCAGGAGGAGGAATCCTCCTCCTAGTAGTAGTAGGATCCCCCTCTTTCCTACTCCTACTAGGAGGGGGAAAGGAAGGGGGAGAAGGAGATGGAAAGGGGGGCATCGCCCCCCTCCCCTCTCCTAGTCCAATTCGGACCAGAGGGGGAGGGGCGCGCGGCCTCCCATGGGCGGCCCCTCTCTCTCTCCACTAGGGCCCAACAAGGCCCATTAACCCCCGGGGGGTTCCAGTAACCCCTCCGGCACTCCGGTAAAATTCCGATTTCACCCGGAACTTTTCCGGTGTCCAAATGTAGGCTTCCAATGTATCAATCTTCATGTCTCGACCATTTCGAGACTCCTCGTCATGTCCGTGATCATATCCGAGACTCCGAACTACCTTCGGTACATCAAAACATATAAACTCATAATATCGATCGTCATAGAACTTTAAGCCTGCGGACCCTACGGGTTCGAGAACTATGTAGACATGACCGAGACCTGTCTCCGGTCAATAACCAATAGCGGAACCTGGATGCTCATATTTGTTCCTACATATTCTACGAAGATCTTTATCGGTCAAACCACATAACAATATACGTTGTTCCCTTTGTCATCGGTATGTTACTTGCTCGAGATTCGATCGCCGGTATCTCAATACCTAGTTCAATCTCGTTACTGGCAAGTCTCTTTACTCGTTCTGTAATGCAACATCCCGCAACTAACTCATTAGTCACATTGCTTGCAAGGCTTATAGTGATGTGCATTACCGAGTGGGCCCAGAGATGCCTCTCCGACAATCGGAGTGACAAATCCTATTCTTGATCTATGCCAACTCCACGAATACCATCGGAGACACCTTTAGAGCACCTTTATAATCACCCAGTTACGTTGTGATGTCTGGTAGCACACAAAGTGATCCTCCGGTATTCGGGAGTTGCATAATCTCATAGTCATAGGAACATGTATAAGTCATGAAGAAAGCAATGGCAGTAAACTGAAACGATCAAGTGCTAAGCTAACCAAATGGGTCAAGTCAATCACATCATTCTCCTAATGATGTGATCCCATTGATCAAATAACAACTCATGTCTATGGTTAGGAAGCTTAACCATCTTTGATCAATGAGCTAGTCAAGTAGAGGCATACTAGTGACACTATGTTTGTCTATGTATTCACACATGTATTATGTTTCTAGTTAATACAATTCTAGCATGAATAATAAACATTTATCATGAAATAAGGAAATAAATAATAACTTTATGATTGCCTCTAGGGCATATTTCCTTCAGTCTCCCACTTGCACTAGAGTCAATAATCTAGAGTACATAGTAATGATTCTAACACCCATGGAGTCTTGGTGCTGATCATGTTTTGCTCTTGGAAGAGGCTTAGTCAGCGGGCCTGCAACATTCAGATCCGTATGTATCTTGCATATCTCTATGTCTCCCACCTGGACTTGATCCCGGATGGAATTGAAGCGTCTCTTGATGTGCTTGGTTCTCTTGTGAAATCTAGATTCCTTTGCCAAGGCAATGGCACCAGTATTGTCACAAAAGATTTTCATTGGACCCGATGCACTAGGTATGACACCTAGATTGGATATGAACTCCTTCATCCAGACTCCTGCATTTGCTGCTTCCGAAGCACCTATGTACTCTGCTTCACATATAGATCCCGCCACGATGCTTTGTTTAGAACTGCTCCAACTGACAGCTCCACCGTTCAATATAAACACGTATCCGGTTTGCGATTTAGAATCGTCCGGATCAGTGTCAAAGCTTGTATCGATGTAACCATTTACGACGAGCTCTTTTTCACCTCCATAAATGAGAAACATATCCTTAGTCCTTTTCTGGTATTTCAGGATGTTCTTGACCGATGTCCAGTGATCCACTCCTGGATTAATTTGGTACCTCCCCGCTAGACTAATAGCAAGGCACACATCAGGTCTAGTACACAGAATTGCATACATGATAGAGTCTATGGCTGAAGCATAGGGAACACTTTTCATTTTCTCTCTATCTTTTGAAGTGGTCGGGCATTGAGTCTTACTCAACTTCACACCTTGTAACACAGGCAAGAACCTTTTCTTAGCTTGATCCATTTTGAACTTCTTCAAAACTTTATCAAGGTATGTGCTTTGTGAAAGTCCAATTAAGTGTCTTGAACTATCTCTATAGATCTTGATGCCCAATATATAAGCAACTTCACCGGGGTCTTTCATTGAAAAACTCTTATTCAAGTATCCTTTTATGCTATCCAGAAATTCTATATCATTTCCAATCAACAATATGTCATCCACATATAATATTAGAAATGCTACAAACCTCCCACTCACTTTCTTGTAAATACAGGCTTCTCCAAAAGTCTGTATAAAACCATATGCTTTGATCACACTATCAAAACGTTTATTCCAACTCCGAGAGGCTTGCACTAGTCCCTAAATGGATCGCTGGAGCTTGCACACTTTGTTAGTACCCTTTGGATCGATAAAACCTTCAGGTTGCATCATATACAACTCTTCTTCCAGAAATCCATTCAGGAATGCAGTCTTTACATCCATTTGCCAGATTTCATAATCATAAAATGCGGCAATTGCTAACATGATTCGGACGGACTTAAGCATCGCTACGGGTGAGAAGGTCTCGTCATAGTCAACTCCTTGAAGTTGTCGAAAACCTTTTGCAACAAGTTGAGCTTTGTAGACAGTAACGTTACCTTCAGCGTCAGTCTTCTTTTTAAAGATCCATTTATTATCGATGGCTTGCCGATCATCGGGCAAGTCAACCAAAGTCCACACTTTGTTCTCATACATGGATCACATCTCAGATTTCATGGCTTCAAGCCATTTTGCAGAATCTGGGCTCATCATCGCTTACTCATAGTTCGTAGGTTCGTCATGGTCAAGTAACATGACCTCCAGAACAGGATTACCGTACCACTCTGGTGCGGATCTTACTCTGGTTCACCTACGAGGTTCAGTAGTAACTTGATCTGAAGTTTCATGATCTTCATCATTAGCTTCCTCACTAATTGGTGTAGGTGTCACAGGAACTGGTTTTTGTGATGAACTACTCTCCAATAAGGGAGCAGGTATAGTTACCTCATCAAGTTCTACTTTCTTCCCACTCACTTCTTTCGAGATAAACTTCTTCTCTAGAAAGGATCCATTCTTAGCAACAAATGTCTTGCCTTTGGATATGTGATTGAAGGTGTACCCAGCAATCTCCTTTGGGTATCCTATGAAGACACATTTCTCCGATTTGGGTTCGAGCTTATCAGATTGAAGCTTTTTCACATAAGCATCAAAGCCCCAAACTTTAAGAAACGACAACTTTGGTTTCTTGCCAAACCACAGTTCATAAGGCATCGTTTCAATGGATTTCAATGGTGCCCCTATTTAACGTGAATACAGCCGTCTCTAAAGCATAACCCCAAAACGGTAGTGGCAAATCGGTAAGAGACATCATAGATCGCACCATATCTAGTAAAGTACGATTACGATGTTCGGACACACCATTACGCTGTGGTGTTCCGGGTGGTGTGAGTTGCGAAACTATTCCACGTTGTTTCAAATGTAGACCAAACTCGTAACTCACATATTCTCCTCCACGATCAGATCATAGAAACTTCATTTTCTTGTTAAGATGATTTTCCACTTCACTCTGAAATTCTTTGAACTTTTCAAATGTTTCAGAGTTAAGTTTCATTAAGTAGATATACCCATATCTGCTTAAATCATCTGTGAAGGTGAGAAAATAACGATACCCGCCGCGAGCCTCAATATTCATCGGACCACATACATCAGTATGTATGATTTCCAACAAGTCTGTTGCTCGCTCCATTGTTTCGGAGAATAGCGTTTTAGTCATCTTGCCCATGAGGCATGGTTCGCAAGTACCAAGTGATTCATAATCAAGTGATTCCAGAAGTCCATCAGTATGGAGTTTCTTCATGCGCTTTACACCAATATGACCTAAACGGCAGTGCCACGAATAAGTTGCACTATCATTATCAACTCTGCATCTTTTGGCTTCAACACTATGAATATGTGTATCACTACTATCGAGATTTAACACAAATAGACCACTCTTCAAGGGTGCATGACCATAAAAGATATTACTCATATAAATAGAACGACCATTATTCTCAGATTTAAATGAATAACCATCTCACATCAAACAAGATCCAGATATAATGGTCATGCTTAACACTGGCACCAAATAACAATTATTTAGGTCTAAAACTAATCCCAAAGGTAGATGTAGAGGTAGCGTGCCGACGGTGATCACATCAACTTTGGAACCATTTCCCACGCGCATCGTCACCTCGTCCTTAGCTAGTCTTCGCTTAATCCGTAGTCCATGTTTCGAGTTGCAAATATTAGCAACAGAACCAGTATCAAATACCCAGGTGCTATTACGAGCTCTAGTAAGGTACACATCAATAACATGTATATCACATATACCTTTGTTCACCTTGCCATCCTTCTTATCTGCCAAATACTTGGGGGAGTTCTGCTTCCAGTGACCAGTCCCTTTACAGTAGAAGCACTCAGTCTCAGGCTTAGGTCCAGACTTGGGTTTCTTCTCTTGAGCAGCAACTTGTTTGCCGTTCTTCTTGAAGTTCCCTTTCTTCTTCCCTTTACCCTCAACACTTGATGCTCCTTCTTGATTTCTACCTCCGCAGCCTTTAGCATTACGAAGAGCTTGGGAATCGTCTTATCCATCCCTTGCATATTATAGTTCATCACGAAGCTTGTGTAGCTTGGTGGTAGTGATTGAAGAACTCTGTCAATGACACTATCAACCGGAAGAGTAACTCCCGGATGAGTCAAGTGATTATGGTACCCAGACATTCTTAGTATATGTTCACTGACAGAACTATTCTCCTTTATTTTACAGCTGTAGAACTTATTGGAGACTTCATATCTCTCAGTCCAGGTGAGGGAGTCCTAGATTAGGGGGTCCTCGGACACCCGGACTATATACTTTGGCCGGATTGCTGGACTATGAAGAAAAAGATTGAAGGCTTCGTCCCGTGTCCGGGTGGGACTCTCCTTTGCGTGGAAGGCAAGCTTGGCGAGTCGGATATGTAGACCTCCTTCTCTGTAACCGACTCTGTGTAACCCTAGCCCCCTCCGGTGTCTATATAAACTGGAGGGTTTAGTCCGTAGGACAACAACAATCACAATCGTAGGCTAGCTTCTAGGGTTTAGCCTCTACGATCTCGTGGTAGATCAACTCTTGTAATACTCATATCATCAAGATCAATCAAGCAGGAAGTAGGGTATTACCTCCATCGAGAGGGCCCGAACATGGGTAAACATTGTGTCCCCTGCCTCCTGTTACCATCAGCCTTAGACGCACAGTTCGGGACCCCCTACCCGAGATCCGCCGGTTTTGACACCGACATTGGTGCTTTCATTGCGAGTTCCACTGTGCCGTCATGATAAGGCTTGATGGCGCGTCTTGTTGTCAAGGACAACATTACCTCTGGGGGAGCCCTGGCTGTAGGCCAAACTCTCTGACTAGGCGGCTTCATCATGACCGCCCGTTCAGCCGTCGCACCGACGATGACTTCTTGGGTCATCCAAAATAGCCTCCACGCCGGCTCGGGATTCACCGAGCAGATGGATCCAATGGATCTCTCTTCCTTGAATGAGCTCTTGGATCGCATCGCCGCCTTGGGAGTCACTACAGACTATGATCGGATCGGGCTTAAACCCGACCAAAGGGAGATTAACTCTTTGCCGGTCACCCATCAGATAGCGGTGGTGGAGGAGCAATGTAGCAATTCTTCCTCTATTTTGAGCACAAACTATGTCCGGATTCCCGAGCTCTCCGAGCCGGATACCCGTCTACGGGAGGACATGGCCCAAGCTTCAAACCTAGAATTGGACAGCGGGCCAGAACTATGGGGCAATGTCCCGGAGCCCAAACTGCCAAGCTCGGAAACTCCTCTGCCCCTGGGTCTCAGATCGGGTCAGGGTTTGGACCTATATCTACCCACCCACCCTCACATAAGTGATCTTTCCCACATTAGACAAGAGCCCCAAGAGACAGTACATCACTATTGGGCCAGATTCCTCCTTGTAATGAGCAAGGTCAAGGACTATCGCGGGGAAGACACAATTTCATTCTTTTGCAAAAATTGCATGGACAAAGGAATCCTCAACGCCATAAGTCGCCGTGATATAGCACACTTCGCTGACTTGGCGGCCATAGTATAGAAGTACTGTGTGATGGAAAGCACCTAGAAAACCCAAACAAAATTCTGGGATCCTCCGGCTCTCACTAAACCCTTCGTCCGAACTAAAAGGGTGTACTCTCGTAAGTCACCCAATCCAATTACAAAGAAACCAAAGCCCACTACAAGGCGTGGAACCGTATTGGAGGGACGGCTCAATGGGCCATGCAAAATTCACAGTACACTGGATACCATGCCAACACACAGCCTTAGAGCATGTTGGATACTCCGGCAGGTGGCCAAGAGCGGCGAGGATCTCCTCATCAACAATACCACATAGCACCATCCTGTGGAAAATCACAATACAGTACTGACAGTCTTCGAGACTTTCGCCTCAAATAATAGGTGCAAGCGAGCACTCTGCAGCCTTGCCGAAGTCTGCCACGTTGCAACAATAAATCCATGGAACGATACGGCTATAACCTTCAATGCTAGTGACGAACCTCAATTCCGAATAGCCCGAGCACCAGCCGCTTTGGTCCTTAGTCCAATTGTGGACGGCTTCCGGCTTACTAAAGTGCTCATGGACGGTGGCAGCGGATTAAACCTCATCTACGAGGAGACTCTTAGCAAGATGGAAATAGACAAGATCCACATTGAGCAAAGTAGCACGACCTTCAGAGGAATCATCCCAAGTCGGGAGGCACGATGTGCGGGAAAAATCACACTAGATGTGGTATTTGGCACGCCGGAGAATTATAGGTCCGAAGAAATCACATTCCAAGTGGCCCCGTTTAGTAGCGGATACCACGCCCTTTTAGGGCGGGAGGCATTCACGATCTTCCAAGCTATACCCCATTACAGGTACATGAAGCTCAAGATGCCCGGGCCCAATGGAATCATCACTATAGCTAGTGATCCGGCAATAGCACTCCGTGCCAAAAATAAAACCGCCACACTGGCCCTCGAGGCATTATCCGAAGCCCTCGCGGCCGAAGAACTAACTGTGTTGCGCTCCACAGTGGATAGGGACGACGTGATACTCGACAAAAGACCCAAGTCCACCTCTTTTAAACCAGCGGACGACATAGTCAAATTCCAGGTCCACCCAACGGACCCTACAAAAATAGCATCCGTCGGAGCACAGCTGAACCCCACAACAGACGCCGCACTGCGGGAGTTCTTGCACGAGAATTGGGACATCTTCGACTGGGATCCTTCAGACATGCCAAGAATCCCATGCAAGCTGGCCGAGGATGGCCTAAACATTCTAAAGGGATACAAGTCGGTCAAGTAGACTCTTCGGCGTTTCTCAGAGCCCAAGCGACAAGCCATGGGAGAAGAGCTAGCCAAGTTACTCGAGGTAGGATTCATTAGAGAGATAAAACATCCGGACTGGCTAGCAAACCTGGTGATGGTACCAAAGAAGGACAAATCCTGACGCCTATGTGTCGATTTCAAGGACCTTAACAAGGCTTGCCCCAAGGATCCCTTCCCCCTCCCCCACATCGATCAAATTATCGATGCTACCATAGGACACGACTCATTGTGTTTCCTTGACACATACTCCGGATACCATCAAATCAAGATGGTGGAGTCTAATCAAGCCGCAATGGCATTCATCAATCCATACAACCCCTTTTGTTTTAACACCATGCCTTTCGGGCTCAAAACCGCCGGTGCACCCTATCAACGCATGATTCAGACATGCCTGGAAACACAAATCGGCAAAATAGTGGAGGCACACGTAGACGATGTGGTCATTAAAACCAGACACGTCGAATCTTTAATAGACGACTTGAGGCTTACGTTCGACAATCTCCGAACCTATGACATCAAGCTCAATCCGGAAAAATGCGTTTTCGGCATGCCCGCCAGAAAGCTCTTGGGCTTCATCGTTTCCAATAGAGGAATTGAAGCAAATCCAGCTAAAATTCGAGCTCTGTCATAGTTGGCTATCCCAACAGAACTCAAGCAAATCCAGAAATTAACCGGATGCGTGGCTGCCTTAAGCCGCTTTATCTCCCGATTGGGAGAAAGGGCATTACCTCTTTATCTCCTTCTTCGACACACCGAACACTTCGAGTGGATGGATGCGGCCACGGCCGGATTGGAAGTAATAAAAGCCCTCTTGGCCAGCAACCCAATCTTGGCTATGCCAAATATCGGCGAACCAATGTTGTTATATATAGAGGCAACACACCAGGTTGTAAGCGCAGTGCTCGTCGTCGAACGGGAGACGGATGGACATAAGTTCCCGCTTCAAAAGTTGGTATACTACGTATCCACTGTCCTCACTCCATGCAAATCACGGTACCCACATTATTAAAATATAGCATACGCGGTCTTCATGGCATCCCAAAAACTATGACACTACTTTCAAGAGTGTTTAATTACGGTGGCCTCTGAAGTACCACTCAACGATATAATAAATAACCGCGATGCCATGGGCCGGATTGCTAAATGGGCTATTGAGCTCCTCCCGTTCGACATAACATACAAACCACGGCGAGCCATTAAGTCACAAGTAATGGCTGATTTCGTCGCCGAATGGACAGAAGCCGAACTCCCAAAAGTGTATGGGGCATACTCCAATTGGATCATGCACTTAGACGGCTCTAAGATGCTGGCTGGTCTGGGGGCAGGCGTCGTCTTGACATCCCCCACCGGAGATACAGTCCAATACGTACTCCAAATATTATACACAGACTCTAACAATGCAGCAGAATATGAGGCCCTGTTGCATGGTCTCCGGATGGCAGTCTCCATGGGCATTCAATGCCTTGAGGTGCGTGGGGATTCGAACCTCGCAATATCTCAAATAAATGGAGACTTTGACGCCAAGGACTCAAAAATGGGGGCTTACCGCAATGCCGTCCTTAAAATGTTAGCTCGGCTCGAGGGGCTCGAATTCCACCATGTGGTCCGAGAAAACAATCAAGCGGCGGATATCCTCACCCGCATCGGCGCTAAGCGCGACCCTGTCCCACCTAATATCTTCTTGGAAAGGCTGTTTAAGCCATCTGTGGTGTGGGAAGGGGAGACCGGCAACAACAGTCCGGATCCGGCCACAACACCAAATCCCGAACACTCTGACGTAATCAGAGGCTCCGCAACCGAAATAACACCTTCGGCCCACTTGATTATGGCTGTCATCGCCCCGTGGACAGAACCCTTCTTGGCTTACCTCAATAGGCAAGAACTCCCTGAGGACCCAAACGAGGCATGTTGCATTGTGCGGCGGTCTAAAGCCTGCAAGGTCCACGAGGGAGAGCTTTATAAGAAAAGCGCTACCAGAGTACTTCAAAGGTGCATCTCCAAAGAGGAAGGACGACAACTTTTGGCAGAAATTCATGCTGGACTCGGCGGCCATCATGCCGCAGCTCGGGCCCTTGTAAGCAAGGCCTTCCGTACAGGTTTCTACTGGCCGACAGCCCGAGCAGACGCACAGGACCTCGTCCAGCATTGCGTCGGTTGCTAGTTTTTTTTCAAACCAAAGCCATATGCCACCTACCGCTCTCCAAACAATCCCCATTACTTGGCCCTTTGCGGTCTGGGGGCTTGATATGGTCGAACCCCTTAAAGGGGGAAGCCATAAGAAAAAGTACCTATTGGTCATGGTGGATAAATTCACCAAATGGATAGAAGCCAAACCAGTTAAAATGGCCAAGTCCGGACCAGTGATAGACTTCATGTCCAGGGTTGTACACCGTTATGGTGTCCCCCACAGCATCATCACCGATAACGGCTCGAACTTCACAGCTGACGAGGTAAACACTTGGTGCGGCAACATGGGCATTCAGCTCGATTATGCCTCTGTCTATCACCCCCAAACAAATGGTCAAGTCGAACGAGCAAATGGTCTTATTATGAGCGGAATTAAACCCAGATTAGTGCGATCCTTGAAGGAATCAGATACGCACTAGGTTGAGGAGCTCGACTCCCTACTATGGAGGCTGCGGACCACGCCGAATCGCACTACCGGATACACACCATTTTTTATGGTGTACAGCGCAGAGGCGGTACTGCCCTGCGACATCATTCATGACTCACCTCGAGTGCACATGTATGACGAGAAAGAAGTCGAGCTTGATCGGCAGGACAGTTTAGACGCCCTGGAGGAGGAGCGTGACGTTGCAAAAGCCCGCTCCGCATTCTATCAACAACAGGCTCAACAAGTATGGGCCAAAACTTATAACGTTGGCGAACTCGTTCTACGCCTACCAGAGAAGAAAAAGGACAAGCTCAAGCCCAAATGGGAAGGTCCCATCATCGATAAAGTTCTAACCGGTGGAATGTACCGTCTGCGTGATGCATTGGACAATCGACTCGAGCCAAACCCATGGAACGCGGCCAGACTCCAAAGGTTCTACGCCTAGTGTCGGACTCTGTGTTTGTCTCCTTACCTCCGCCCCGTTTTTTATATATACCCGATATCTGTCTTTCTTTCTTTCTTTCTTTCTTCCCTTTTTCTTCACGGCCTTAAAAGGTTAAAATGTGTCTTGACTACACAATGTTGACACGCCATGCGTGCTCATTATACCTGGGGGCTTCTTATATAGAAGCTTAATATAATTCTGTTCTGGGCTCTATGCCCCCTGCACATGTGTTACTTTTCCACATGTACCTTTTCTTCACCATTATATGCATCGATATGACTTAAGTTTTGGCCAAGCTGGGTTGCCTGGCTCTTGTGTTTATGCCCTACGTTCCTGTTAATTCGGCTAGGGCATAAGGGGAGCACCTCTGCGATTGTTACTACCGGGTCAGCCGGATGTGTACCTCAAACTGGTGAAGCCGAAAGCTAGCATTCTTAAGGAAACATTCGGTCGGTGAACAAAAGATGACTTTTACTTATTACAATACATGCCCCCAGATGTTTATATCCCGCGTCTCTTTTCGCAGTTCGGACATGTACATTAATGCATGCATACCCAGGGAAAGGAACCCTTAACGGAACTATTCTCCTTGGAAGATGTTTCTTACTATCCATGTAATATAACATAGCTAGTTAGGTACTTGTCTGTTCAAGCACTTATGACCCCTACGCCTGGTTTCCACGCGTACCCCGGTTTTTACATAACTGAGCGGGTATTCGGATACATTCCGAACTGTCGGGTCCGGAGGTCGAAGCGAAAAGGTCCGCCATGACAAATGATTTACAATCCGGCTAGGGACAAAATATGTCACTTGAAGTACACAGTCACTTAGACTGACTAAATTCTTCTTCTATACCATCCAACAGGTTGTCTAGCCTACAATCCTGCTGGGAATACTTTGCGACTAATTTTACCTGGTCATATACCAGACTAACGGGGATCTCTTTCCCATCAGACCCTATAGGTCCGACCTCGGCCATGTGGTTCGGGTCAGCCTTGGTATATCGCGTCTTCACCATGGCCCAGGCTTCCCTTGCACCTTGTCGGCGGGCAGATATCTTCCATAATCGGAAGTGCCATCGCGCTCCCTTGAGCATCTCTACGAGCTCCCCCATGCCTCCTGGCAGGGAGGCGGATGGCCACAAGGCTTGGGCAATGCCCTGCATCACCTGCCGAACTTGTTCATGCAGTTGTGAGAGCTCTGGCAGAAGATCGCCTGCAGATCCGGGCATCTCCTCTTCGGGGCGACCCGTTAGCATACCTACAGATATAACTCTGTTAGCCGGTTTCTTTGCCAAACTCTATAAAAGTTCGTTCAAGCACTTACTAAAAATGTCGCGTCGAAGCCTCTTATTCTACTTTACGGAGTAAGCTAGCTGGGCCTGAACATCTTTCAGTTCAACGCTCAGCCGGGTATTGGCATCCTGGAGATCGTTTTTCTTGTGGCTAACCCACGTAAGCACGCGCTCGCCAGCCTCTAGCTGTCATTGAGCATGTTGCTCATCCCCTCGCACGATCTCCGTTATGAATTGAGTTTCCCATTTGAAGTAATCTTATCAGATTGAGTCTTTAAAGATTTGAGGACACTTGATGTATATCTTGTCGTGCGTATCTGTGGTGACAATGGGATACCACGTGATTCACTTGATGTATGTTTTGGTGATCAACTTGTGGGTTCCGCCCATGAACCTATGCATAGGGGTTGGCACATGTTTCCGTCGTGATTCTCCGGTAGGAACTTTGGGGCACTCTTTGAGGTTCTATGTGTTGGTTGAATAGATGAATCTGAGATTGTGTGATGCATATCGTATAATCATACCCATGAATACTTGAGGTGACATTGGAGTATCTAGGTGACATTAGGGTTTTGGTTGATTTGTGTCTTAAGGTGTTATTCTAGTACGAACTCTAGGGCTGTTTGTGACATTTATAGGAATAGCCCAACAGATTGATTGGAAAGAATAACTTTGAGGTGGTTTCTTACCCTACCATAATCTCTTCGTTCGTTCTCCGCTATTAGTGATTTTGGAGTGATTCTTTGTTGCATGTTGAGGGATAGTTATGTGATCCAATTATGCTATTATTGTTGAGGAAACTTACACTAGCGAAAGTATGAACCCTAGGCCTTGTTTCCTATCATTGCAATACCGTTTATGCTCATTTTTACCATTAGTTACCTTGCTGTTTTTATAATTTCATATTACAAATACTATTACCTACTATCCATATACCACTTGTATCACCATCTCTTCGCCGAACTAGTGCACCTATATAATTTACCGTTGTATTGGGTGTGTTGGGGACACAAGAGAGTCTTTGTTATTTGGTTGCAGGGTTGCTTGAGAGAGACCATCTTCATCCTACGCCTCCTACGGATTGATAAACCTTAGGTCACCCACTTGAGGGAAATTTGCTACTGTCCTACAAACCTCTGCACTTGGAGGCCCAACAATGTCTACAAGAAGAAGGTTGTGTAGTAGACATCAAGCTCTTTTCTGGCACCATTGCCGGGGAGGTTAGCGCTTGAAGGTATATCTTTTGATCTTGCAATCGAGTCTTTTAATTTCTTGTTTTATCACTAGTTTAGTTTATAAAAGAAAATTACAAAAAAATGGAATTAAGTTTACCTCATACGCTTCATCTTTTTAATATCTTCCGTGAGTATGATGGAAAGGAAAATTGTGCCAAAGTATTAGAATAAGAATGCATTAAATTTTTTGCCACTAAATATTTAAATGATGAGCATGATTGCAATGTTGTTAGTATGAATTCCTTGAATATCCATGATGCTAATGATATGCAAAGCCACAAGCTTGGGGAAGCTATGTTTGATGAAGATGATATTTTTTGTCCCCCAAGCTTTGATGAGCAAATTTATTATGATGAAAGCATGCCTCCTATTTATGATGATTATATTGGTGAAAGTGTATTTGGAGAGGTCATGACTTTATTTTGTGATGAATCCACTATTCCGGAAGAGGTTCCAGTTGATTATGAGAACAAAGTTGCTATCTATGATGATTATTGTGATGACTTGTATGCTATAAAGAATAATGATAACCATGAAACTTGTCATCATGATTTTAGTTTTCAATTGGATTATGCCTCACATGATAATTATTTTGTTGAGTTTTCTCCCACTATTATTCATGAGAAGAATTTTGCTTCTGTGGAGAGTAATCAAAATTCTATGCTTATGCATCATGAAAATAATGCTTTAGGTTCTGGTTATATTGTTGAATTCATTCATGATGCTACTGAAAATTATTATGAGGGAGGAATATATGCTTGTAGGAATTGCAATAATATCGAGTTTACTCTCTATGTGCTTAAAATTTTGAAGTTATCCTTGTTTTACCTTCCTATGCAAGTTGATTCTTGTTCCCACAAGTTGTTTGCTCAAAAAATCCCTATGCATAGGAAGTATGTTAGACTTAAATGTGCTAGTTATATTCTTCATGATGCTCTCTTTATGTTTCAATTCTTATCCTTTATGTGAGCATCATTGAAATCATCATGCCTAGCTAGGGGCGTCAAACGATAGCGCTTGTTGGGAGGCAACCCAACTTTATTTTTGTTCCTTGATTTTTGCTTCTGTTTAGTAATAAATAATTTATCTAGCCTCTGTTATGATTGAGTTTTTTATGTTTTAATTAGTGTTTGTGCCAAGTAGAACCGTTGGGAAGACTTGGGGAAAGTCTTGTTGATCATGCTGTAAAAAACAGAAACTTTAGCGCTCACAAGAACTGCTGCTATTTTTATTTGGAGAGTGCTATTTAGTTAATCCTTTTTGAAGATGATTAATAGATAAATTACTCAGGTCCAGCAATTTATTTTAGAATTTTATGAGTTACAGAAGTATACGTTTGATCCAGATTACTACAGACTGTTCTGTTTTTGACAGATTCTGTTTTTCATGTGTTGTTTACTTATTTTGATGAATCTATGGCTAGTAAAAGAGTTTATAAACCATAGAGAAGTTGGAATACAGTAGGTTTAACACCAATATAAATAAAGAATGAGTTCATTACAGTACCTTGAAGTGGTGATTTATTTTCTTATACTAACGGAGCTTACGAGTTTTCTGTTAAGTTTTGTGTTGTGAAGTTTTCAAGTTTTGGGTAAGGATTCGATGGACTATGGAATAAGGAGTGGAAAGAACCTAAGCTTGGGGATGCCCCGGAAGGCATCCCCTCTTTCGTCTTTGTTCATCGGTAACTTTACTTGGAGCTATATTTTTATTCACCACATGATATGTGTTTTGCTTGGAGCGTCAATTTATTTTGTTAGGATTTGCTTGCTGTTATTTAGAACAATGTTTTGCATCTTTTATTTCAATAAAAGTGGCATTGATAGCCTTTACTATGCACATGTTACAAGTATACATGTTGCTGTTTGAAAACAGAAAGTTTACCGCTGTTGCGATAACTCCCTAGAAAAGTCAGAATGTGATAAAATGTTGAAACCTTTTGAATATTAAGCTCTGATAAATTTACTACAGTGGGAATTGATTTCATAATTTTTGGAGCTAGGGAAGTATGGATGTTGCTGCATTCTTTACAGACTATCCTGTTTAGGCAGATTGCTGTTATGTTTGCATTGTTTGCATATGTTTGCTTCTTTAATGATTCTATTTGAGGATAGGGCTATTAAATATGCAGAGGCATTTAGTATGCAATGTTTAATAATAATTTTAGTGATTTGCTACAGTAGAGTATGATAAGGTTCTGGCAATGGTTTATACTAACTTATCTCACGAGTCCTTGTTGAGTTTTGTGTGGATGAAGCTTTTGAGATTTAGGGAGACCGTGATATGAGAGGAATTAAGGAGACACAAAAGCTCAAGCTTGGGGATGCCCAAGGCACCCCAAGATAATAGTTCAAGAAGTCTCAAGCACCCAAGCTTGGGGATGCCCCGGTTGGCATCCCACCTTTCTTCTTCAACAACTATCGGTTAGTATCGGTTGATCCTAAGTTTTTGCTTCTTCACATGATGTGTGCTATTATTAGATGTCCTTTTATTTTTCTTTGCTTGCTGTTTGAATAAAATACCAAGATCTGAAATTATTAAATGTTAGAGAGTCTTCACATAGTTGCATAATTATTCGACTACTCATTGATCTTCACTTATATCTTTTGGAGTAGTTTGTCATTTTCTCTAGTACTTCACTTATACCTTTTAGAGCATGGTGGTAGTTTTATTTTGATGAAATAGATGAACTCTCATGCTTCACTTATATTATTTTGAGAGTCTTAAATAGCATGGTAATTTGCTTAAAATCCTAATATGCTAGGTATACAAGATTAATAATAAAATTCTCTTATGAGTGTTTTGAATACTAAGAGAAGTTTGATGCTTGATGATTGTTTTGAGATATGGAGGTAATAATATCAAAGTCGTGCTAGTTGAGTAGTTGTGAAATTGAGAAATGCTTGTGTTGAAGTTTGCAAGTCCCGTAGCATGCACGTATGGTAAACGTTGTGTAACAAATTTGAAACATGAGGTGTTATTTGATTGTCCTCCTTATGAGTGGCGGTCGGGGACGAGCGATGGTCTTTTCGTACCAATCTATCCCCCTAGGAGCATGCGCGTAGTGCCAAGGTTTTTGATGACTTGTAGATTTTTGCAATAAGTATGTGAGTTCTTTATGACTAATGTTGAGTCCATGGATTATACGCACTCTCACACTTCCATCATTGCTAGCCTCTTCGGTACCGTCATTGCCCTTTCTCACATTGAGAGTTGGCGCAAACTTCGCCGGTGCATCCAAACCCCAGGATATGATATGCTCTTTCACACATAAACCTCCTTATATCTTCCTCAAAACATCCACCATACCTACCTATTATGGCATTTCCATAGCCATTCCGAGATATATTGCCATGCAACTTTCCATCGTTCCGTTTATTATGACACGCATCATCATTGTCATATTGCTTAGCATGATCATGTAGTTGAAATAGTGTTTGTGGCAAAGCCACCGTTCATAATTCTTTCATACATGTCACTCGTGAATCATTGCACATCCCGGTACACCGCCGGAGGCATTCATATAGAGTCATCCTTGTTCTAGTATCGAGTTGTAATCATTGAGTTGTAAATAAATAGAAGTGTGATGATCATCATTATTAGAGCATTGTCCCAAGTGAGGAATAAATAAATAAAAAAAGATAAAGGCCATAAAAAAGAGAAGGCCCAAAAAAAGAGAAAGGCCATAAAAAAAAGAGAAGGCCCAAAAAAATGAGAGAAAAAGAGAGAAGGGACAATGTTACTATCCTTTTACCACACTTGTGCTTCAAAGTAGCACCATGATCTTCATAGTAGAGAGTCTCTCATGTTATCACTTTCATATACTAGTGGGAATTTTTCATTATAGAACTTGGCTTGTATATTCCAACAATGGGCCTCCTCAAGTGCCCTAGGTCTTCATGAGCAAGCAAGTTGGATGCACACCCACTAGTTTCTTTTGTTGAGCTTTCATACATTTATAGCTCTAGTGCATCCGTGCATGGCAATCCCTACTCCTTGCATTAACATCAATCGGTGGGCATCTCCATAGCCCATTGATTAGCCTCGTTGATGTGAGACTTTCTTTTTTTTGTCTTCTCCACATAACCCCCTCATTATATTCTATTCCACCCATAGTGCTATATCCATGGCTCGCGCTCATGTATTGCGTGAAAGTTTATAGGTTTGAGATTACTAAAGTATGAAACAATTTCTTGGCTTGTCATCGGGGTTGTGCATGATGAGAGCATTCTTGTGTGATGAAAATGGAGCATGACTAAACTATATGTTTTTGTAGGGATGAACTTTCTTTGGTCGTGTTATTTTGAGAAGACATAATTGCTTAGTTAGTATGCTTGAAGTATTATCATTTTTATGTCAATATGAACTTTTGTCTTGAATCTTATGGATCTGAATATTCATGCCACAATTAAGAAGAATTACATTGAAATTATGCCAAGTAGCACTCCACATCAAAAATTCTGTTTTTATCACTTACCTACTCGAGGACGAGCAGGAATTAAGCTTGGGGATGCTGATACGTCTCCAATGTATCTATAATTTTTGATTGCTCGATGCTATATTATTTACTGTTTTGGATGTTTATGGGCTTATTGTACACTTTTATATCATTTTTTGGACTACCCTATTAACCCAGAGCCTAGTGCCAGTTTCTGTTTTTACCCTGTTTTAGGGTTTCGAAGAAATGGAAAACCAAACGGAGTCCAATTATCCTGAAACTTCACGGAACTCATTTTTGGAAGGAAAGAAGACCAGAAGACTTGGAGTGCACGTCGGGGGATCTGCGAGGAGGTCACGAGGCAGGGGGCGCGCCCTCCACCCTCGTGAGCACCTCGTGGCCCCCCTAACGTACTTCTTCCGCCTATATATCTCCATATACCCTAAAAACATCCAAAAAGACAATAGATCGGGAGTTCCGCCGCCAGAAGGCTCCATAGCCAACGAAAAGCAATCTAGACCCGTTCCGGCACCCTGCCGGAGGGGGCAATCTCTCTCCGGTGGCCATATTCATCATCCCGGTGCTCTCCATGACGAGGAGGGAGTAGTTCTCCCTCGGGGCCGAGGGTATGTACCAGTAGCTATGTGTTTGATCTCTCTCTCTCTCTCTCGTGTTCTTGAGATGATATGATCTTGATGTATCGCGAGCTTTGCTATTATATTTGGATCCTATGATGTTTCTTCCCCCCTCTACTCTCTTGTAATGAATTGAGTTTCCCCTTTGAAGTAATCTTATCGGATTGAGTCTTTAAAGATTTGAGAACACTTGATGTATATCTTGCCGTTGTCGGGGAGCATAGCTATATTTATGGAGTGACTTGGAATTATTATCTATTTATCACTATGAAGAATCTGAAGGATACCAAGACTAAGATTTTTCCCTCTAAAACGAGGGGAGGTAAGGAACTGCCATCACACTCTGCACTTGATTCACCCTCTATTTTTAGTAAACTTGCAACACGACCACATGCTGTTAATCCTGATATGTTGCAAGTTATTGATGATGCTACTTCTCTATGATTGATACTCATGATGATGCTAGTATCTTTCTTGATGATAATGTGCCACTAGGTGAATTTCTTGATGAACAACTTGCTAGAGCTAAAGATATTGAGAATGCTGAAACTGATGAAATTATTGAAATTGATGAAATTATTGAAACTGAAGAAGTACTTCAAACTGAAAATCTTGAAACACCTATTAGACCTACCTGTCCTAGATATGAATTGCCTAAGGTACCCGAGGGTTATGTTCTGGGTGAGGAGGTAACTAGAGGTTTTCTTGCTTGCAATGATAGATTTGATCTTAAGAAATTATTATGCAAACTGAAAGAAAATCTTTGAATGCTAGAATGAAATGTGATCCTAAGTTTGCTACTTCACCTATCTTTGTTACTGATAAGGATTATGAATTCTCTATCGACCCAGAGTTAATTACTTTGGTTGAATCTGATCCTTTCCATGGCTATAAAACTAAAACTGTTGTGGCACACCTTACTAAATTAAATGATATAGCCACCCTATTTGCTCATAGTGAGAAAACTCACTATTATTATATTCTCAAGTTATTACCATTCTCATTAAAGGGTGGTGCTAAGGTATGGTACAATACTCTTGCTCCTGGTTGTGTGCGTAGCCCCTAGGATATGATTTACTACTTCTCTGAAAAATATTTTCCTACTCATCAGAAACAAGCTGCCTTACAGGAAATATTTAACTTTGTGAAAATTAAAGAATAATGTCTCCCACAAGCTTGGGGGAGGCTTCTCCAATTGCTTAATGCTTTGCTTGATCACCCACTTAAGAAAATGAAATACTTGATATCTTCTATAATGGACTAACTAATTCTTCTAGGAATTTCCAAGATATTTGTGCTGGTTGTGTTTTTAGGTAACGAACTATTGAACAAGCTGAGGAATTATTGAATAACATATTGAAAAATATGATGATTGCACTCTTCCTGAACCATCGGCTAAACCCACTCCGAAGAAGAGGGGTATCTTATATCTCAGTCTTGAAGATATGCAAGATGCAAAGAAAAGTATGAAGGAAAAATGTATTAAAGCAAAGGATGTTAAAAATTTACCGCCTATTGAAGAAATACATGGACATGATACGCCACCACCAAAGGTGGTAGAGGTAAACTCTTTAATGAAATTTGATGAAAGTGACATCCCTTACAATATGCATCCTAGTGAATGCCTTTATGAGTTCGATAACTACATTAGAAAATAAGATCACTTCAACAAGAATGTTATGAATTGAAATACAACTCTGATTTGCTCGCTTGAGTAACTTGTTATTTAGAATCACTAATGATGTTATAGGTGTAAGAAAACATGCCTCTATGGTTCAAACCCAGCTAGAACAAGTTGCTAAATCTCAAAGAGAATTGCTTGATGAAATGAATAATAATATGAATGATCATGCTATTAGAGTAATGACTAGACGAGGTAGAATGACTTAGGAACCACTTTATCCTGAAGGACACCCTAAAAGAATAGAACAAGACTCTCAGAGAATTAATACTGACGCACCTAGTCCTTCTAAAAGAAAAAGGGAAATGATAGGACTTTGCATACCTCTAGTGAACCTGAAATAGAAAAACCTCCTAAAGATAATAATGATGTTTCTATTTCTGATGCTGAAACTCAATCTGGTAATGAACATTCATCTAGTGGTAACGAAAAAGATAATGATGATGTTCATGAGGACACTCAACCAGACAATGATAAACAACCAGATAATGATGTTGAAATAGAACCAATTGTTGATCTTGACAACCCACTGATACGTCTCCAACGTATCTATAATTTTTGATTGCTCCATGCTATATTATTTACTGTTTTGAATGTTTATGGGCTTTATTATACACTTTATCATTTTTGGGACTAATCTATTAACCCAGAGCCCAGTGCCAGTTTCTGTTTTTACCCTGTTTTAGGGTTTCAAAGAAAAGGAAAACCAAACAGAGTCCAATTGACCTAAAACTTCACGGAACTCATTTTTGGAAGGAAAGAAGCCTAGAAGACTTGGAGTCCACGTCGGGGGATCTGCGAGGAGGTCACGAGGCAGGGGGCGCGCCCACCCCCTGGGCGTGCCCTCCACCCTCGTGAGCCCCTCGTGCCCCCTGATGTACTTCTTCCGCCTATATATCTCCATATACCCTAAAAACATCCGAAAAGACAATAGATCGGGAGTTCCGCCACCAAAAGCCTCCGTAGCCACTGAAAACCAATCTAGACCCGTTCCGGCACCCTGCCGGAGGGGGCAATCTCTCTCCGGTGGCCATCTTCATCATCTCGGTGCTCTCCATGACGAGGAGGGAGTAGTTCTCCCTCGGGGCTGAGGGTATGTACTAGTAGCTATGTGTTTGATCTCTCTCTCTCTCTCTCTCGTGTTCTTGAGATGATACGATCTTGATGTATCACGAGCTTTGCTATTATATTTGGATCCTATGATGTTTCTCCCCCCCTCTACTCTCTTGTAATGAATTGAGTTTCCCCTTTGAAGTAATCATACTGGATTGAGTCTTTAAAGATTTGAGAACACTTGATGTATATCTTGCCGTGCGTATCTGTGGTGACAATGGGATACCATGTGATTCACTTGATGTATGTTTTGGTGATCAACTTGTGGGTTCCGCCCATGAACCTATGCATAGGGGTTGGCACATGTTTTCGTCGTGATTCTCCGGTAGAAACTTTGGGGCACTCTTTGAGGTTCTATGTGTTGGTTGAATAGATGAATCCGAGATTGCGTGATGCATATCGTATAATTATACCCACGGATACTTGAGGTGACATTGGAGTATCTATGTGACATTAGGGTTTTGGTTGGTTCGTGTCTTAAGGTGTTATTCTAGTACTAACTCTAGGGTTGTTTGTGACATTTATAGGAATAGCCCATCGGATTGATTGGAAAGAATAACTTTGAGGTGGTTTCGTACCCTACCATAATATCTTCGTTCATTCTCCGCTATTAGTGACTTTGGAGTGACTCTTTGTTGCATGTTGAGGGATAGTTATGTGATCCAATTATGCTATTATTGTTGAGGGAACTTACGCTAGCGAAAGTATGAACCCTAGGCCTTGTTTCCTATCATTGCAATACCGTTTACGCTCATTTTTACCATTAGTTACCTTGCTGTTTTTATAATTTCAGATTACAAATACTATTATCTACTATCCATATACCACTTGTATCACCATCTCTTCGCCGAACTAGTACACCTATATAATTTACCATTGTATTGGGTGTGTTGGGGACACAAGAGACTCTTTGTTATTTGGTTGCAGGGTTGCTTGAGAGAGACCATCTTCATCCTACGCCTCCTACGGATTGATAAACCTTAGGTCATCCACTTGAGGGAAATTTGCTACTGTCCTACAAACCTCTGCCCTTGGAGGCCCAACAACGTCTACAAGAAGAAGGTTGTGTAGTAGACATCACCCACAACCTAAAAATAAAAGATATGATAAAAGAGACTTTGTTGCTAGAAAACATGGAAGAGAAAGAGAACCATGGGTTCAAAAACCCATGCCCTTTCCACCTAAACCAACTAATAAAAAATGATGAAGATTTTGAACGCTTTGCTGAAATGCTTTGGCCAGTCTTTTTGCCCACTCACTTGACTGGTATTTTAAAGATGGCCCTTTATGCAAAATACATGGAAGACATCATCACTAATAAGGGAAAAATAACGAAAGCTAAAATCTTCACCATGCTTGCTAATTATTCCTTTAATGATGGAGTACCTTAAAAACTTGGAGATCCAGGAATACCAACTATACCTTCCTCCATCAAAAGAAATTATGTTAAAATTGCTTTGTGTGATTTACGAGCTGGTGTTAGTGTTATGCCTTTCTCCTTATATAAAGGACTTGATTTGAATAAACTCGCACCTACCGAAATATCTTTGCAAATGGCTGATAAATCAACTGCCATACCTATCGGTATTTGTGAGGATGTGCTTGTTGTTGTGGCAAATGTTACTATCCTAACAGACTTTGTTATACTTGAGATGCCCGAGGACCACAACATGTCGATTATCCTTGGTAGACCATTTTTGAATACTGTAGGGGCTGTTATTGATTGCAATAAAAGCAAGGTCACTTTTTCATATCAATTGTAACGAACATATGGTGCACTTTCCGAAGAAACAATTCCATGTGAATTAATGTTATTGAAAAATCTCTGACACTCACTATTGGAAGCTTTCAACTACCTCTACCTACTTCCAAAAATAAATATGATATACTTATTGTTGGGGACATGTGTATCCCCGTTGAGATAACTTAGTGGATATTATTGCCTATCGGGACGCCCAGGCAGAGGCAGAGGAGGAGCCTCACGAGTGGGATGCTCAGGTGCCGCCGCCGCAGCACTTCAACATGGGACCGGATGGCTACTACAGATGGTGATTTCCAAGCTATGCCAAAATCCTAAGCATGGGGGAGTACGTGTTTCCACTGACATTATATTCATGATCACACACTTCATTCCAGTTGTCGGTGTTCACACTCTTTCATTGTATTATCCATGCTAGATTTATTTTCTTGCTTTTTTCTTGTGTGTTCAAAAAACTTTGAGAAAACCCAAAAAAGTTTCTTGCTTCTTATTGTTTTTTATTTCTAGTTTAGTTAGTTGTAGTATTAAAAATAAAACCCAATAATATTTCTTGACTCTTCTTTTGCTTGTTGGGAGCTCTCCCGTGTAAATAGTTTTTCTCATTTTTGTTTTTCTTTCTCTTTAATTTGCTTTCTTCAAGAAAACTAAATATTCCAAAAACATTCAGTGTGTTTCTCTGAATTTCTTTTCTGGTTATTGAGTCATACCAAGTAGAAGACCACGATGAAAATGTTGAGTGGCTCTCATATACATTACTATTGATCTAACAAAGAGCCAAAATTGCCATGTCTTCTCCTTTTGAATAAAATGTTTGTAGATTCCATCTTAGTCCACGACACTCTTGCACTATTATTATTTTCATACCATTCAGTCATGCAAGCGAAATGAAATAATGACGATATTTGATGAAGTGACTGTGGCAGAGAGAAACGAGTATGAACTCAACTTGTTTTATTTTCGTAAATATGTTTAAGCTAGTATCCATGATTCAACATATTATGATCAAACATGTTTGCAATGACAATTAGAGATTATAGTTTCTCATGCCATGCTTAAGTAGCTAGGAATTGATAATGATTTATCTTGGATGTCAACATTGCATTAAAATGATTGTGATGTAGTATGATGATATGGTATACTCCTCTGAATGTTTCAAGTGGCTTGACTTGGCACAGGTTTTTGCATGTAGTTGAATCAAAACCAACATAGCCTCTACGATATTTATATTGATGGTGTTCATATCCTATTCATGCTAGTATCCAATGTTCATTATTCATAATGCATGTTCATGACCTCTTTCGCTCTCTAGCTGGCCGCTTCTCAACCTATTTGCCAGCCTTTGCCTATACTAAGCGGGAATACTGCTGGTGCATCAAAATCCTTAAACAAAAGTTATTCCAGACGAGTCCACCATATCTACCTATATGCGGTATTACCCTGCCATTCTAGGTGAATTTGCATGTGCCACCTCTAAAAACTTCAAATAAACATTTGTTTTTGTGTGCCTGGGTTGTTCATAGAGCGACATGGGGTAGTCGGTATCTTCCATGCTAAGCAGGTTATTCTCATGATGAGTGTTTATTCACTCATTGTCGGTGTCAAAACCGGCGATCTAGGGTAGGGGGTCCCGAACTGTGCGTCTAAGGCGGATGGTAACAGGAGGCAGGGGACACGATGTTTACCCAGGTTCGAGCCCTCTTGATGGAGGTAATACCCTACATCCTGCTTGATTGTTCTTGATGATATGAGTATTACAAGAGTTGATCTACACGAGATCAGAGAGGCTAAACCCTAGAAGCTAGCCTATGGTATGATTGTACGTTGTCCTACAAACTAAAACCCTCCGGTTTATATAGACACCGGAGGGGGCTAGGGTTACAGAAGGTCGGTTACAAAGGAGGAGATACACATATCCGTATTGCCTAGCTTGCCTTCCACGCCAAGGAGAGTCCCATCCGGACACGAGACGAAGTCTTCAATCTTGTATGTTCATAGTCCAACAGTCCGGCCAAAGGATATAATCCGGCTGTCCGAAGACCCCCTAATCCAGGACTCCCTCAATAGCCCCTGAACCAGGCTTCAATGACGATGAGTCCGGCGGGCAGTATTGTCTTCGGCATTGCAAGGCGGGTTCTTCTCCAAATCTTGAATACCTGTTAAGTAGTGTCCGGCTCCCATAAATGTTGGACTTCTTAGCTTCTGTGCCCAATAAGGGCCATCTTCCATGCATCGAGCGAATGCAAGGAGCCAGGGCGTTTTTACATTCGCCCCCCTAGCCAGGTAAATAAATTGTCTATTAAAGGGATGGGGATTCTTAGATCCAATCCACACCATCCTCCCACAGCGAGAATCCATTGGAGCGCGCTCGGAAAAAATCCATTCCAACATGGCCGACCACCGCAGCTCCTCCTCCCGCCCTCGTAGCCCTAAGCCCGGTGATTGGGAGAGGTGTTCCATCCCGCGCAATTGATTAGTAGAGCTACGGACTCAGGGATTTCTCCCTCCAGCGTATATGGTCCCCGTCCGAGCCGGGCTCGCCACCTATAATGGCGGGGAGCAAGCGGAGAGCTTCCCCAGCCCCTCTAAGGGGGAGCGGGTGTGCCTTGTCCCTTACTTACTAAGGGGATTCGGGTTTCCAATTCATCCGTTCCTCCACGGGCTCCTAGAGTTTTACGGCCTCCAACTGCATAATTTCACCCCTGCATCCCTATTACACATCGCCGGTTACGTTGCCCTTTGCGAGCTATTTCTCGGCTGCGAGGCTCATTTCGAGTTGTGCAAAAAGGTTATTTTGCCTTGTGCCCCGCACACAGAAGGGGTCACTTTATCGAGTGGGCGGAGCCGAAATATGGCGCATCGCCGAAACCGGATACCTGTCCGGTACTCCAAAGAAGACGTCCGAAGACTGGCCTTCGGAGTGGTTTTATATGGAGGACGTCCCCTTCCCGACCCTGTTCGGCAGGGTCTTCCTAAGTTCAACAATGCTCCTCTAAAGAAACGCCGAAGCTGGCGCCCACGGAGCCCCCAGGGGGAAGAAAACGGAGAAGTCCTTTACCTGATGAACCAGATTAAAGCACTGGCTCAATCAGGATTGACAATAATTGAGGTTATGTCAATATGCATAATGCGGGGAGTGCAGCCACTTCAATATCGAGGGCACCCCCTGTGGTGCTTTAACGGGGAAGATGATGCCACCCGTTGCGGGCGTTAGGGACCGGACTCCGCTGCTGCTTTAGCAAAAATTCTGTCCGAGTTGTTCAAGGGATAGGAAGAGGAGTTCATTCGTATCAAGCCACAGGATGGATTCTTCATGTACAACCCTCCAAGCTGGGTGAGTTATACCTCTTTACTCCCATTCTTCCCGTATTCTTCGTCATAGGTACTCACCTTACCATTTTACGGCAGGAACTGTGAAAAGCTGTAAGAGAGGTCAACAACCCATCTCCACAACCAGAGGACCCTGGCTGGGCCCTCGGTCCCGGACTCGAAGAGGATCCGGACATATTCGTGGAGCTGATAGACAGTCAATTCTATCAATTGAGCTGCGATGACGCCATGGTGGCCATAACGGTCGACTATCCTGGACTGCTCTCTGCATCGCACGTAAGAAAAAACAAAATACCAACTCCAAAAATAGGATCCCCTTTTAGACACTTCACCTACCGTACACATATGGTGTTTTACAGGGAAGGCATTCGGGACGCCGTGCCGAACCTGTAGCAACTCGCCAACAAGAGGCACCGAAGCCGGGTAGGCCAAAAAGGAAGGCGGTCAGGACGGAGACGCCGGCGCAGAGGTATGACACAAAACCTCGCTCCGTGGTTGTCGTCTTTCTCAAAATGTAATGACGTCCATGTTTCTTTAATAGAAAAAACGCTCGCCAGACTATATCCGGAGAGGCTGCCGATCACGCCTCCACCAGTCGGGCTCCAGGGCCGGACATAGAGGTGGAAGCCAACATGGGGTAGACACCGGATGCTCCTCCTACAGAGGATGCGGATGGACTATCCGCTACAAATTCAAAAGTGGAGAGCGCATGAATCACGGGCGTCGCCGAGACATACTTCGTGACGCTTGTTTCTCGCCAAAGGCATTTGATGCCTTCAATTCCGGAGACGCGTACATCCGTGCTGCTCAAAATGGTCTAGCCAGAGCCACGGACCAGTATGTAAGGGATATACGGGTAAGAAAATCTGATGATTATATGTATCAGTAGCCCCTGAGACTTGACACAGTTGACGCAACTGATTTAAGGATCATTATTTGTGCAGGTTGTTACGGAGAAGAATTCCCAATTGTCTCAAGAGCTGGACGAGTGCAAGGCCCAGCTGGAAGCCGCTGTTGCCGCATTGAAGGAGTCCAAAAAGGGTCCCCCTGGTAACACTTTTGTCTATTGCAAAGAATATGGGTACCAGGTAGTATGCGGCATGTATGGACACCTAACAATAGATGTTGCAGGTGGCCCCGGAGTTAATCCGGAGGCCGTGGAGGCGGATATGGCATGTGATGATCGACAGCGAAATGCTGGCGAGCGCGTGCTGACGCGAGTTAGGCAGGAGAAAAATGATCTCCAAGATGCCAATATCCGGCTGGGCGTGCAACTGAAGGATGTCCGAGCCCAGCTTGCGGACTCCGTGAAGGAGAATAAACGGCTTCGACACGGCATTTTTAGTAAGTGCTTTGAACAAACTTTTTAAAGGAGTTCGGCGAAGAAGCCTGCTAACAGCGTTATGTCTGCAGGTATGCTGACGGGTCGTCCCGCGGAGGAGATGCCCGGGTCTTTGGGTGATCTTCTACCAGAGCTCTCACAACTGCACGAACAAGTTCGGCAGGTGATGCAGGGTATTGCTCAAGCCTTGTGGCCATCCGCGTCCCCGCCAGGAGGCATGGGGGAGCTTATAGAGATCCTCAAGGGAGCGCGGTGGCGCTTCCAATTATGGAAGATATCAGCCTGCCGACAAGGTGCAAGGGAAACCTGGGCTATGGTGAAGACACGATATACCAAGGCGGACCCAAACCACATGGCCGAGGTCGGACCTGTGGGTCCCGATGGGAAAGAGATCCCTGTCAGTTTAGTGTATGACCAAGTAGAATTAGCCGCAAAGTATTTCCAACAGGATTGTAGGCTAGATAGCCTGTTGGATGGTATAGAGGAAGAATTTAACCAGTCTTAGTGACTGTGTACTTTAAGTGACATATGTAATGTCCCTAGCCAGATTGTAAATCATTTGTCATGGCAGACCTTTTCGCTTCGACCTCTGGACCCGATAGTCCGGAGTGTATCCGAATACCCACTCGGTTATGTAAATACCGGGGTATGCATGGAAACTAGGCGTAGGGGTCATAAGTGCTTGAACAGACAAGTACCCAACTAGCTATGTTATATTACATGGATAGTAAGAAACATCTTCCAGGGAGAATAGTTCCATTAAGGGTTCCTTTC
This sequence comes from Triticum monococcum, assembly GCA_034509565.1. NCBI lineage: Eukaryota > Viridiplantae > Streptophyta > Magnoliopsida > Poales > Poaceae > Triticum > Triticum monococcum. The sequence goes on along the minus strand of CM067841.1, from coordinate 127,636,926 downwards.
CCTAGGTACGTATGCCCTAATGTGCATGTCCGAACTGCGAGACACAGGCTAAAAACATCTAGGGGCGTGTAGTAAATTAAATGAAAGTCGTCTTTTATTCACTGACCGAATATTCCCTTAAGGACGCAGCTTTCGGCTTCACCCAGTCTGAGGTACACGTCCGGCTGACCCGGCAGTAACAATCACAGAGGTGCTCCCCTTATGCCCTAGCCGAATTAACGAGAATGTAGGGCATAAGTACAAGAGCCAGGCAACTCAGCTTGGCCAAAACTTAAGTCATATCGATGCATATAATGGCGAAAAAAGGTACATGCGGAAGAATAACACATGTGCGGGGCATAAAGCCTGGAAAGATAATTAGATTAAGCTTCTGTATAAGAAGCCCCCAGGTATATTGAGCGCGGTTAGCACGTCAAGATTGTGCATCCCGCAGAGTATGGGGGTAAGGAGACAAACATAGAGTCCGGCGCTAGGCGTAGAATCTTCAGAGTATGGCTGCATTCCATGGGTTTGGCGCTAGTCGGTTATCCGATGCATCCCGCAGACAGTACGCTCCGCCGGCCAGAACCTGGTCGATAATGAAGGGACCTTCCCATTTGGGCTTGAGCTTGTTCTTTTTCTTCTCCGGCAGGCGTAGAACCAGTTCACCAACGTTATAGGTTTTGGCCCGCACTTCTCTGCTTTGATACCTTTGAGCCTGTTGCTGATAGAATGCGGAACGGGCTTTTTCCACGTCGCGCTCCTCCTCCAGGGCATCCAAACTGTCCTGCCAATTGAGCTCGGCCTCTCTTTCTTCGTACATGCGCACTCGAGGTGAGTCATGAATTATGTCGCAAGGCAGCACCGCCTCAACGCCGTACACCATAAAAATGGTGTGTATCCGGTAGTGCGATTCAGCGTGGTCCGCAGCCCCCCATAGTACAAAGTCGAGCTCCTCTACCCAATGAGTGTCTGTTTCCTTTAAGGACCGCACTAATCTGGGTTTAATGCCGCTCATGATAAGACCATTCGCTCGTTCGACTTGACCGTTATTTTACGGATGATAGACAGAAGCATAATCGAGCTTGATGCCCATGTTGCTGCACCAAAATTTCACCTCGTCGGCTGTAAAGTTCGTGCCATTGTCAGTGATGATGCTGTGGGGGACGCCATAATGGTGTACAACTCCGGATATGAAGTCTATCACCGGTCCGGGTTCAGTCGTTTTGACAAGTTTGGCTTCTATCCATTTGGTGAATTTATCCACCATGACCAGTAAGTATTTTTTTCTTATGGGTTCCCCCTTTGAGGGGTCCGACCATATCAAGCCCCTAGACCGCAAAGGGCCAAGTAATGGGGATTGTTTGGAGGGCGGTAGGTGGCATGTGACTTTGGTTTGCAAAAAGCTGGCAACCGACGCAATGTTGTACCAGATGCTGTGCATCTGCCCGGGCCGTCGGCCAATAAAAACCTATACGGAAGGCCTTGCTTACAAGGGCCCGGGCTGCGGCGTGGTGGCCGCCGAGTCCGACATGGATTTCTGCCAAAAGCTTCTGCCCTTCCTCTTCGAAGATGCACCTTTGAAGGACTCCGGTTGTGCTTTTCTTATAAAGCTCTCCCTCGTGAACCTTGTAGGCTTTAGATCGCCGCACTATGCAGCGTGCCTCATTTTGGTCCTCGGGTAGTTCCTGCCTAGTTAGGTAGCCAGGAATGGTTCTGTCCATGGGGCGATGACGGCCATTATCACATGGGCGGAAGGTGTTATTTCGGTGGCAGAGCCTCCGATTGTGTCAGAGTGTTCGGTATCCGGGGTTGTGGCCGGGTCCGGACTATTTTTGCTGGTGTCCCCTTCCCATACCACGGATGGTTTAAACAGTCGTTCCATGAAGATGTTCGGTGGGACAGGGTCGCGTTTAGCGCCGATACGGGCGAGGATGTCCGCCGCCTGGTTGTTTTCCCGAGCCACATGGTGGAATTCAAGCCCCTCAAACCGAGCTGACATTTTGAGGACGGTGTTGCGATATGCCACCATTTTCGGATCCTTGGCATCGAAGTCTCCATTTATTTGGGATATTGCAAGGTTCGTGTCCCCACGCACCTCTAGGCATTGGATGCCCATGGAGACTGCCATCCGGAGACCATGTAATAGGTCCTCGTATTCGGCTGTGTTATTGGAGTCTGTGTATAGTATTTGGAGTACGTATTGCACTGTATCTCCGGTGGGGGACGTCAGGACGACGCCAGCCCCCAGACCAGCCAGCATTTTAGAGCCGTCGAAGTGCATGATCCAATTGGAGTATGTGCCATACTCTTTAGGGAGTTCGGCTTCCGTCCATTCGGCGACGAAATCGGCCAATACTTGTGACTTAATGGCTCGCCGTGGTTTGTATGTTATGTCGAACGGGAGGAGCTCGATGGCTCATTTGGCAATCTGGCCCGTGGCATCGCGGTTGTTTATTATGTCATTGAGTGGTACTTCAGAGGCCACCATGATTGAACACTCTTGAAAGTAGTGTCATAATTTCCGGGATGCCATGAATACCACGTATGCTATCTTTTGATAATGTGGGTGCCGTGATTTGCATGGAGTGAGGACGGTGGATACATAATATACCGGCTTTTGAAGTGGGAATTTATGTCCATCCATCTCTCGTTCGACGACGAGCATTGCGCTTACAACTTGATGAGTTGCGGCTATATATAATAGCATTGGTTCGGCAAGAGTTGGCGCGACCAAGATTGGGTTGGCGGCCAGGATGGCTTTTATTTCTTCCAGTCCGGCCGTGGTTGCGTCCATCCACTCGAAGTGTTCGGTGCGCCGAAGAAGGCGATAAAGGAGAAGTGCCTTTTCTCCTAATCGGGAGTTAAAGCGGCTTAAAGCTGCCACATATCCAGTTAATTTCTGGATTTGCTTGAGGTCAGTTGGGATAGCCAACTGCGATAGAGCTCGGATTTTAGCCGGATTTGCTTCAATTCCTCTACTGGAGACGATGAAGCCCAGGAGCTTTCCGGCGGGAACGCCGAAAATGCATTTTCCGGATTGAGCTTAATGTCGTATGTTCGAAGATTGGTGAACATGAGCCTCAAGTCGTCTATTAAAGAGTCGACGTGTCTGGTTTTAATGACCACATCATCTACATATGCTTCCATAGTCTTACCGATATGCTTTTCCAGACATGTCTGGATCATGCGCTGATATGTTGTGCCGGCGTTTTTGAGCCCGAAGGGCATTGTGTTAAAACAGAAGGGGCCGTATGGCGTGATAAATGTCGTTGCGGCTTGATCAGACTCCGCCATCTTAATTTGGTGGTAACCGGAGTATGCGTCGAGGAAACACAATGATTCGTGTCCTGCGGTAGCGTCGATGATTTGATCGATGCGAGGGAGTGGGAAGGGATCCTTTGGGCAAGCCTTATTAAGGTCTTCGAAGTCGACGCATAGGCGCCAGGATTTGTCCTTCTTTGGTACCATGACCAGGTTTGCTAGCCAGTCTGGATGTTTTATTTCTTTAATAAATCCGGCCTCCAGTCTGCTTGACCGGCTTGAATCCTTTTAGAATATTAAGGCTATGCTCGGCCAATTTGCGTGGGATTCCTGGCATGTCTGAAAGATGTCAGGCGAATATATCCCAATTCTCACGCGGAAACTCCCGTAGTGCGGCATCTACAGCGGGGTTTAACTGTGCCCCGATGGATGCTGTTTTTTTGGGGTCCGTTGGATGGACTTGGAATTTGACTATCTCGTCCACTGGTTTAAAGGAGGTGGACTTGGATCTTTTGTCTAGTATCACGTCATCCCTGTCCACCGTGGAGTGCAGCGCGGTTAACTCCTCGGCCACAAGGGCTTCGGATAATGTCTTGAGGGCTAGTGCGGCTGTTTTGTTCTCGGCACAGAGTGCTATGTACGGATCACTAAATAGAGTAATGATTCCATTGGGTCCGGGCATTTTGAGCTTCATGTACCCGTAATGGGGTATGGCTTGAAAATCGTGAATGCCTCCCGCCCTAGAAGGGCGTGGTATCCGCTACTGAACGGGGCCACTTGGAATGTAATTTCTTCGGACCTGTAATTCTCCAGAGTGCCGAATACCACATCAAGTGTGATTTTCCCAGCGCAACGTGCCTCCCGGCTAGGGATGATTCCTCGGAAGGTCGTACTGCTTTGCTCAATGCGGTTGTTGTCTATTTCCATTTTTTGGAGAGTTTCCTCATAAATGAGGTTTAATCTGCTGCCGCCGTCCATGAGCACCTTAGTGAGCCGAAAGCCGTCCACAATTGGACTGAGGACCAAAGCGGCTGGTGCTCAGGCTGTTCGGAATATAGGTTCGTCAGTGGCATTGAAGGTGATATCCGTGTCGCTCCATGGATTTAGCGCTGCCACGTGGAAGACTTCGGCAAGGCTGCGGAGTGCTCGCTTACGCCTATTGTTTGAGGCAAAGGTCTCGAAGACCGTTAATATTGTATTTTTATCCATGGGAAGGTGCTCTGAGGTATTTTGGGTGAGGATTTCCTCACCGCTTTTGGCCACCTGCCGGAGTACCCAACATGCTCTAAGGCTGTGTGTTGATATGGTATCCGTTGTACTATGGATTTTGCAAGGCCCGTTAAGCCATCCCTCCAATACGGTTCCATGCCCTGTAGTGGGCTTTTGCTTCTTTGTAATTGAGTCGGGCAACTTATGAGAGTGCACCCTTTTAGTCCGGACTGGGGGTTTTGTCAGAGACGGATTATCCCAAAATTGCGTTTGGGTTTTCCAGGCACTTTCCATCGCACAGTATTTCCGTACTATGGCCGCCAAGTCAGCGAAGTGTGCTATGTCATGGCGACTTATGGCGTTGAGGACTCCCGTGTCCATGCAATTGTTGCAAAAGAACGAAATTGCGTCTTCCTCGCGACAGTCGTTGACCTTGTTCATTACAAGGAGGAATCTGACCCAATAGTGATGTACTGTCTCTTGGGGCGCTTGCCTAATGTGGGAAAGATCATTTGTATCTGGGTGGGTGGGTGGATTTAAGTCCAGACCTGGACCCAATCTGTGATCCTGGGGCAGGGGAGTTTCTGATCTTGGAAGTTCGGGCTCCGGGATGTTGCCCTGTGGGTTCGGTATGCGACCTGATTTTGGATTCAGGGTTAGGGTGGTGTCCTCCCGTGAGCGAGTATCCGGCTCGGGGAGCTCGGGAATCCGGACATAGTTCGTCCTCAGGATAGAGGGAGAATCGCCGCATTGCTCCTCCACCACCTCTATCTGATGGGTGACCGGCGGAGAGTTAATCTCCCTTTGGTCGGGTTTAAGCCCGATCCGATCGTAGTCCGTAGTGACTCCCAGAGCGGCGATGCGATCCAAGAGCTCGTTCAAAGAGGAGATCTCCATTGGATCCATCTGCTCGGCAAATTTTGAGCCGATGTGGAGGCTATTTTCGATGACCCGAGAAGTCACCGCCGGCGCCGCGGCCGAGCGGGCAGTCATGCGGAAGCTGCCTAGTCGGAGAGTTTGGCCTATAGCCAGGGCTCCCCTAGAGATGATGTTGTCCTTGACAACGAGGCGAGCCATCCTCCTTATGATGATGACATAGTGGAGCTCTCAATGAAAGCACCAACGTCGGTGTCAAAACTGGCGGATCTCGGGTAGGGGGTCCCGAATTGTGCGTCTAAGGCGGATGGTAACAGGAGGCAGGGGGCATGATGTTTACCCAGGTTCGGGCCCTCTTGATGGAGGTAATACCCTACGTCCTGCTTGATTGTTCTTGATGATATGAGTATTACAAGAGTTGATCTACCACGAGATCAGAGAGGCTAAACCCTAGAAGCTAGCCTATGGTATGATTGTACGTTGTCCTACGGACTAAAACCCTCCGGTTTATATAGACGCTGGAGGGGGCTAGGGTTACACAAGGTCGGTTATAAAGGAGGAGATACACATATCTGTATTGCCTAGCTTGCCTTCCACGCCAAGGAGAGTCCCATCCGGACACGAGACGAAGTCTTCAATCTTGCATCTTCACAGTCCAACAGTCCGACCAAAGGATATAGTAAGGCTGTCCAGAGACCCCCTAATCTAGGACTCCCTCACTCATCCTTGCACGAGAGGGACGGTAATAGGGATTCCCAGTCTCGAAATAAAAAATGTAAATAATTAAACAAAACTCCCCCATGATTGTTGTTGGTATGGATGGTACCCGTGGATTAGGCTAGCCTGGAGTGTGTTTGTTGGTGGAGGGGGAGTAAACCTTTACTTTTATCGCTTGTGAACCGCAACTAATGTGTTTAGCATGGAAGATATTGATAACTTTTGGTCGTGATGTAAATAGGAAGGGTGCATTTCCCTAAATTTCATTTATCTCTGTTTTTAAAACTTTGAGCTCTGGCACCTCTGCAAATCACTGCTTCCCTCTGCAAAGGGGACTATCTATTTAATTTTATTTGCGTCATCACCTTCTCAAATAAGCGCCAGATCCGAGAGCACTATTGTCATCCTCATGCATTATGTATAGTTAATGTTGGATGCATCATGACTGGATCTTTTCTACCATGAATTACAATCTTTAGTCGCTTCTTGAACTTTGGAGGTGCTATGCATTTATGTTCCGCGGTCTCAGAAAGGGATAGCGAGATACCACTGTTGTCATATTATATCGTGATTGTTTTCGCAAAGTGTTCGCATTTGATATATCTTATTATTGCTTTCTAGTTGATTATGCCATTGATATGAGTTAATATAATTTTTAAGAGTTATCGCTCACATGGTTAGTCATAATCTTTGCGAAAAACCTAGGTGCTACTTAAGCTTATTTATGTAAACAAGAGCAAAAGAGTTCGTAAAAGTTTTTCTTTCTCACTTTCAGTTTGTCAACTCAATTGCTTGAGGACAAGCAAAGGTTTAAGCTTGGGGGAGTTGATACGCCTCCATCGTATCTACTTTTCCTAACACTTTTCCTCTTGTTTTGGACTCTAATTTGCACGATTTAAACGAAACTAACCCCAACTAACGTTGTTTTCAGTAGAACTACCCGTGGTGTTGTTTTTGTGAGGAAATAAAAGTTGTCGGAATGGAACAAAACTTTTTGGAGAATGATTTCATAATGAAAGAAAAATACTGGAGCCAATAACTACCGGAGGGGCGCCCTGGTTGAGCACAACCCACCAAGGCGCGCCACCCCCTACAGGCGCACCCAGGTGGGTTGTGCCCACCTGGTAGCTCCGCAGATCCTAACTCCGACGCTATAAAATCATATTTTTGTAGAAAAAAATCAGGGAGGAAGTTTCATCGCGTTTCACAATTCGGAGCCACCGCCACCTCTTGTTCTTCATCGAGAGGCCAGATCTAGAGTCCGTTTGGGGCTCCGGAGAGGGGGGTCTTCAATCTTCATCATCACCAACCCACCGGGAGTGAGTAATTCCTTCGTTGGCTCACTGGCCAGCGAGGAGTTGGATGAGATTCAGCATGTAATCAAGTTAGTTTTATTAGGGCTTGATCCCTAGGATCCACTATGTTCTCGAATTGATGTTGAAAGGATCGATATAGTTGACTAGAGGGGGGTGAATAGGCAACTAACAATTTTTACTTTTCTTTACCAATTAAAACTTTTGCATCAAAGTAGGTTGTCTAAATATGTAACTAGGTGAGCAACCTATATGATGCAACAACAACAAGCACACAAGCAGGCAAGGGATGCAACACAATATAAGGTTGCACAAGTAAAGGTATGAGATAACCAACAGCGGAGCTGGTGAAGATGAGGATGTGTTACCGAAGTTCCTTCCCTTTGAGAGGAAGTACGTCTCCGTTTGAGCGATGTGGAGGCACAATGCTCCCCAAGAAGCCACTAGGGCCACCGTATTCTCCTCACGCCCTCACACAATGCGAGATGCCGCGATTCCACTATTGGTGCCCTTGGAGGCGGCAACCGAACCTTTACAAACAAGGTTGGGGCAATCTCCACAACTTAATTGGAGGCTCCCAACAACACCACAAAGCTTCACCACAATGGAATATGGCTCCGCGATGACCTCAACCGTTTAGGGTGCTCAAACACTCAAGAGTAACAAGATCCACAAGGGATTAGTGGGGGGAATCAAATTTCTCTTGGTGGAAGTGTAGATCGGGGCCTTCTATACCAATCCCTAAAAAATCAACAAGTTTGATTGGCTAGGGAGAGAGATTGGGCAAAAATGGAGCTTAGAGCATCAATGGAGCTTGGAGATGGAAGAGGCAGTCAACTCGGAGAAGAAGACTCCCCTTATATAGTGAAAGGACAAATCCAAGCGTTATCCACTTACTCAGCCCGCGACATGCGGTACTACCTTAAGGGCCTGCAGTACTACCGCGGGGCACCGCGGTACTACCGTATGCGCGACAGGAGCTAGACCAGCCCTGATGCGTTGAAGCAAAGAGCGGTAGAACCACCGGAGCGGTACTACTGCTCCCCCTTGTGGTAGTACCACGAGGCAGGGTTTGTCTAGGCTGGGAAGGCACGGACGAATAAAAATACATCCGTGGCGACTTCCGCTGAGTGTCGATCTGTGCAACTCCGACACTGTACTACCACATACAGGGAGCGGTACTACCGCGTAGGGCGCGGATGTAAAAAATTACATCCGCCCCTACTTCCTTTCGTGCAGTTGTGCCTGGCCCGAGGCCACGGTACTACCGCACCCTGGGAGCGGTACTACCACAAGCGCCTGCAGTACTACTGCGACCCCGGCCGGTACTACCGTGGGCCTCTGAGGTACTATTTCTCGCATGAGCAGTACTACCGCGTGCCACATCACAACAAACACTAGGAGTCCTACATTTTGCAGAGACACGGATAAACGGTGGTTGCTCCAAAGGTGCAAAGGAAAGGGGATGCAAAAGGAACAGACGTGTACGTGAAGATTCCACCCAAACCTTTCCAACGCATACCCCCTCTTAATAGTACGGCTTTCCTATGATTCAAATCCACCGAAAGGAAACGTAGGGAAAACTCCGTCTTCACTAGACTTCGAGGGGCAACGAATTGTCCTGTGCCTAAATCATGACATACCTGAAATGCTCAATGCACTAGATTAGTCGGCAAATGCATTGTCATAAATCACCAAAATCACTTAGGGATAAATATGCCCTTACATTCTCCCCCTTTTGGTGGATTGATGACAATACGGGATTTGCGCATAGGGATATAAACTGAAACATAGGCAAATCCAACATCTATAAAATATAGACGGGCTCCCCTAGATGTGTGCTCTCTAGAGAAATGCTTTGGACTACACGACACACATACTAGGATCAACACTCCCCCTATATTTTATAGACGAGGCATATCTTGCAACAATATAATTAACACTAAGCAAGGAGGCAAGGTAAAAAATGAACATAAAGTAAAGGGCACAAGATATCATAGGCTCAGGGCTACTAAGCATGAAAGACAATAAAATACTCTAGAGTGCATATGTCTTACACCATATGATAGAGAACCTAGTCTCACGAGCACAAACCAAACCAAAGCAAACGAGGTTCAACAGAATGAAAGCAAAGCGACAAAGCAAAACAAGACACGACACGACACAACACTCGCAAATCCTACACTCTCTCCCCTTTGGCATCGAGACACCAAAAAGCCAGAGAGGACACCTACAACATATGTGGTAGCTTAGGCTGAAGTGATCACTCATCACGCTCCTCGTCATACTCGGCAGCGGGAATGGGCTCCTCCTCTGACTCAGTCCACTGATAGCCCTGCTTGGCTAACCATTCAGCCTCCGGAGTGATGTTCTTCTATGACCCGCTCTCCACAATCTCGCCAAATGTCCTCAAGATCCTCTTGTCGCGCCGGTGACTCTCCTTCTGAGCAATATGTGACCTATACTAACCCTTGGCCTGCATGCAAAATAGAGCCTTCATCTTGTTCTTCAGCTTCTTAGCCCAAGTGGGCTTAGACGATGGAGGAGAGTATCTATCAGAACTATCCTCATCCGCCTCCTCCTCCTCGAGGTCATCCTCATCCACATCCATCTTAGCAGCCTCAGCCTCAGCCTTGGTAATGGTGTTAGCCCACTTGCTCTTGATGCAGAGCTTGATGGGCTCATGACAAATCCAGTTGGGGGCAGCAAACTCTTCATTGGGAAAGAGCTGCTCCCAAGTCTTTGAGATCAAGAGATGCAGGTAAGGGCCATAGATGGGCACCTTACGGTTGAGCATGGCAAACTACAGCTCACACCACATGATCTGTGAGACATCAAGTGGTTCTGTCTGATGGAGAGGCGCTTCCTCAAAGATGAGCATCATGTCCACAAGATAAGCATGCACCTTATCCTTGTCACCAATGCGCGGAAAGAGGGAGTTGCGGAAGATCTGGTGCATGATGTCAAGGAATGGATTCAACACCTAGGTCTTTTTGTCAGTGCCAAGCTTCTTATCAACAAGGTATGGCTGAAGCTTGTCCTTGTTGGCCGACTCGGGGTTGGCATGAGGGCGGACACCAACAGGCACATTGAGCCCCTCATCACGAACATGCAGCAGCGCCATGAATTCCTTCCACTTAGTAGTTATCCTTTGCCCATTGGTCATCCCCATCATGGTCCATTCCTCATCAGTATGGAAGTGGACCGACGCAAAGAACTGAGCCACAATCTCTGGGTCATAGTCCAAGTGAAACGTGAGCAAGTCCTCAATGCCAAATTGCTCCACCAGGTCCAAAGCCTCACCAAAATCTTCCCGGTGATTATCCTTCCTCATGCGAACCATGTCAACCAGTGCACGTCCACATAGATGTTCCACTTGGCCTTGATCACATCCAGGAAGATAAGATTCTATTGCTTGGTCCAAAACAGATCATTCCCCCTGAAGTTCTCATGAGGCTTCACATAGGGGTTGATCCTCCTGCGGGCGATAAACTTGGCAAGAGGAATCTCATCCATGCCCATTGATGGCTCCTTGGTCTTGGTGGTGGTTGACTTGGTCCTGCGTTGGGGGGCACTAGAGCCCTCTGGAGCCTCCTCTTGGTTGCGCAGGTGCCTCGAGCCCGTGTCACGGCTGGGATTCGAATGACGGACATTGGAGCCACCACCTATGGCACGCCACACAAGAACACACAAGAGAAACGAGAAGGACCAATGCAAAGACCACATCAAAAGCAAACGGAACACGTAGAAATAAGATTGGGTAGTTGCAACAAGGAACTTTCAAAGTCAACGGTAGTACTGCACCACTAAGCGGAAGTAAAATTTGACTGTTACTCTAGCCGCGGTAGTACCGCACCGAGATGGCACGGTAGTACCGCGCCTAGAGCGGAAGTAAAAAATTTACTTCCGCGCCCCGAGCGGTAGTACCGCACGAGGCAGATGCAGCCAGAGCGGTAGTACCGTACAGGAGGTGTGGTAGTACCATTCGGAATCAGATCCGATAAGAACAGATCTAGGCACATCCGCAACAATGGAGCGGTACTATGGTTGATCAAAAATACCGTGTGGCAACATACCAAATAACATCTCTACTGCACTACTATTCTCCTACATCCTACTCTTGCAAAGATTTGGCCTAAAATCTCAAGAACAACATGCATCTCCCCAAAACCCAGAGACAAAACAATGAGGCAAAGAGAGAGGGATTTGACAAGAAACCTTGTTCCCTGGCAAGAGGGTGGGGTGGGGAATGCTCCCACTGGACCGAATGCGAGGAGAGCGGCCGGAGACGGAGATCCAGTGAGGTCCTCTGGCGTCGTTCTTGAGCAGGAGAGAGAGAGAGAGAGACGAAGTGGGGAAACAGAGTTGAATGGGTATGTGGGAGTTGGAACTCCCCCTGTCTGCTCTTGACCCCAACCCCCTCGCGACGGCGCGGTAGTACCGCACGCAGGGTGGTAGTACCGCTCCTCCAGCGGCAGTAAAAAATTACTGTCGTGCTGGTTGCGGTAGTACCGTGCTCATATCCTGCGATAGTACTGTGGCTAGCCATGGTAGTACCGTAGACCCAAGAAAGTGCATGTTTCGACAAAGAGGAAAAACACAGCCTTTGCACAGCAGCCTTCAAGCGACTGGACACGCAAACGCACACACACACGGGGCAACTCAAACACAAACATGGCTCAACAAGAAGGAAAAAGGCAACAAGACTAACAAAAACCTCTCTAGAGGAGAGGGCGGTGGCTGAAGCCACCTATGTTTGAGTCAATTGGTATGGCACCGTGAAGAATTATCCTTGGGCCCATGACCAAAACTCGTCTTTGAAGCACAAGTACCATAAAAATGGCTAATGTGAAAGAGTTGATCAATTTATGCATAATAGGGGGAGGGAGAGTTCATTGAGAGAACAACACTCCCCCTATGTACATGCATACACCTAAGCAAGATATCAAGATGAGTATGGTGTGGTGTGCAAGGGTTCAAGCCACATTGCTTGAATCAATGATATTTAGCTCATGCCTTAACTCGCGAAATCTTGCTTCATCCAAGGGCTTCATGAAGATATCTACAAGGTTATCATGAGTGTTGACATAGTTGAGCTTGATCTCCCCTCGCCTAATATGATCCCGCATGAAGTGATACCGAATCTCAATATGATTCGTCTTGAAGTGTTGCACCGGGTTGAGAGAAATCTTGATGGCACTTTCATTGTCACACTAAAGAGGCACTTTGTCATAAATGACAGAGTAATCCTTTAAAGTTTGCCTCATCCTTAGAAGTTGTGCACAACAACTACCAATGGCCACATACTCCGCTTCGGTGGATGAGAGAGACACACAACTTTGCTTCTTGGAAGATGTCAGCGTTCTGGGAATGGGGGTCCCCAGACTTGCCTGCCTGCGGCCTGCGGCGTGGCTCAAAGGGGGCCCAACATGGCCCACCTTCGCCAGCACAAACCCAAGACCCTCGCGAGGGGCCAAGCCTCGCGGGGCGGACGACGCGGAGCTTCCTCAGGCATGGCCTCGTCAGGCTGGCTCACGAGGAGGCGGAGAGATCAAGGCGGTGTACCTCACGAGGCGCCCATGACGCAAGCCATGACGAGCAAGGGCACCAGGCGGGCGCTAGCCCGTGCAGCGTCCTCCTTTCCTCTTTGGTGCAAAGGGGGCAAGCCCAGCCGTGGAGTACCGAGGCATCAGGCAAAGGTTGCCATTTCGGTGCAACGAGACCAAGACCAGGAGGACTACGAGACGGAGGTCACCGTGGAGCCCAAGACGGCGTCATCACCAGAGCTTTGCGCAGGCGAAGACTACTTTTGTCAGGATAGCTGATACCTGCTGTCCCCCTTCAAAGTAGCCCGCCATTGCTGGCTCCCTTCCCGCTCGATATTTGGGAAGAGGACCAGGGCCTCTATAAATAGGACCAGCCACCCACATAGCAAGGGCTCTCGACAAGTCAGTGGGTCGGAAGCAGAGAGAGAGATAGAAAGGTGGCTGAACTCCTCCCAGCAGTTCATCGCCCCAGCCAAGAACAGACCCTCGCGAGGCTGTTCTTCCTTGTATTGTTCATCATCATCAGCCCAGGAGGCAATCCATCACACCACACACTGGAGTAGGGTATTACACCACAACGGTGGCCCGAACCAGTATAAACCCTGTGTCCCTTGTGTTGTTCTTTTCGTAGTTTAGATCCTAGCATGGCGGGGGGTGCAGGTAAGTAGGAGGCGAAATCTCTGCGCGCACCCCAGTGTTCGAACCTCAAGGGTCTGCCGGAACCCGAAATCCGACATTTGGCGCGCCAGGTAGGGGTGCGCCGGAATTCGTCTTCCACCACCCCGTTCTCCTCCGACCATCACGCTCATGTCTGACGCTCGTCGGGCCCGCGCGGAGCGCCGGGCCGCCCTCGCTTCCCGCGTCGCCCAGACGACCCCTGTCGGCGGGCATCCTCGCCATTCCCCGTCACCTGCCGTCAGTGCCGCCACCGGCCCGGCGGGGGACGAGCAGCAAGCATCGTCTCAGCATCCGTCCATGCGGCAAGACGGCCGCACCGCAACTCCCTCGCTCGCCCCAGCTGGATCTTCATCCCACGCGCTCCACGTGCCCATGGAGGCTTGGGCTGCACTCATCGCGACAAACGAGCTCCTGCGCTACCGCCCCGCCGACGACGTCTATGAAGAATGGCTCGACCGCGTCGCCGAGCTCGTCCGCGCCGCAGGGGGCTCTCCTGCGCCGTCCCATCGCGCTACACCAACACCCCCAGTCGTCGCGGCCCTCCTGGGTGGCTCGCAGGGGCTGCCCACAAGTCACCATGTCAAGCCGTTCATCTGCCGGGTCAGCGCCGCTTCCACGTGGAAGGGGGCTCCCCTGGATCGGGCGGCGCCCGAGACCGGCCTGACCTTCAGCTCGGAGGACCACCCCTCCAACTCGGCCTGCTCGGGCGCGCTCCCCATGTTGTGCACCCCCACCATCTGTCAGGTGGCGGTCACCAGAACCCTCATTGATGGCGGCGCGGGCCTCAGCATGCTCTCGGTCGAGACCTTCAACCTCCTCTGCATACCCCTAGAACGGCTGCTACCCAGCAGGCCCTTCTTAGGCGTGGGGGGCGGATCGTCCAGCTCCTTGGGACAGATCCGGCTCCCAGTAACCTTCGGCACCTACAACAACTTCCGCACGGAACTGGTCAATTTCGACATCGCCCCCATTGGCCTCCCCTACAACGCCATCCTCGGCTACCCAGCGCTGGCCCGGTTCATGGCCGCGACGCACCCAGCGTACAACCTCATGAAGATGCCCGAGAGCAGCGGTATCCTCACCGTGCACGGGGACACTGGGGATGCTCTGCGGGTGCTCAAGCTCGTCTTCAAGACAGCGGTGTCGGCACAGCCCACCGACTTGGAAGCCCCCGAGCCCAAGGGAGTTGCGCCCGCCAAGAAGAAACAGTTGTTCACCCAAGACAAGGCAGAAACCAAGCCGATACCCGTCGATGAAGACGGGTCCACCAATGCCACTTTCACCATAGGCGCACACCTCAAACCCGAGCAGGAGGAGGCCCTGGTCGGGTTCCTGCACGCAAGCAAGAAGGTATTCGCTTGGGAGCCAGACCAGTTGGCAGGGATCCCCAGGAGTGTAATCGAGCATCACCTCAACGTGTGCCCCAACGTGCGCCCTGTTAAGCAGAAGGCCAGACGATAGTCCACAGAAAAGCAGGCCTTCATCGTCCAAGAGACCCGCAAATTAGAGGCCGCTGGGGTCATTCGCGAGGTCCGATACCCAGATTGGTTGGCCAACCCTGTCGTTGTGCCAAAGAAGGGGGGAAGGAACGCATGTGTGTCGACTTCACCAACCTCAACAAAGCGTGCCCGCAAGATCCGTTCCCGCTCCCCCGCATCGACCAGATCGTCGATTCCACTGCGGAATGTGACCTGTTATGCTTCCTGGATGCCTTCTCTGGGTATCACCAGATCAAGATGGCGGTCGAAGACGTCGAGAAGACAGCCTTCCTAACCCCGTGTGGGGTGTACTGCTACACATGCATGCCATTCGGGCTGCATAACGCAGGGGCGACCTTTCAGCGGCTGATGCACATCACCTTGGGCCCGCAGCTCGGGAAGAATGTTGAAGCTTACGTCGACGACATTGTGGTAAAATCTCGGGAGGCCAGAACCTTGATACAAGACCTGGAGGAGACCTTCGCGAGCCTCAATGCAGTGAACCTACAGCTCAACCCAGAGAAGTGCGTGTTCGGAGTCCCCTCGGGCAAGCTCTTGGGTTTCCTCGTGTCCCACCGAGGCATCGAGGCTAACCCGGAGAAGGTCAAGGCAGTGGAAGACATGAGCCCGCCAAAGACCCTCAGAGAAATGCAGAAGCTCACGGGGCGCGTGGCCGCACTGGGGCGCTTCATCTCCAAGTTGGGGAAGCGAGCGCTACCCTTCTTCCAGCTAATGAAGAAAAAGGGGCCCTTCGAGTGGACTGAAGAGGCCGACAGGGCGTTCCAGGATCTCAAGAGATACCTGACCAGTCCACCGGTCATGGTGGCTCCGCGCCCTCAAGAACCCCTGGTGCTTTACCTCGCCGCCACTCCCTACTCCGCCAGCGCAGCCTTGGTGGCAGTTAGAGAGGAGCGTCGAATCAAAACCACGGCAGCGGCCCAGGACAAGGCGGAACTGGATCGGGGAAGGCCTGCAGAAACCGCCACAGCAGCTGAGGGGGATCAGCGGCCGCAGAGGGGCGCACCGGAGGCAGAAGAGGCCCCTCTCCCAGATGGCCAGTCTCAGGAGGCCTCATTGCCTCAAGAGGCGCCATGGTCCCCTAAGGGAGCCACCAGCACCGACGCACTCCACCTCGTTGAGCACCCAGTGTACTTCATCAGCACAGTGTTGCGGGATGCAAGGGCGCGGTACCCCATGCCTCAGAAACTCCTCCTCGCGCTACTGGTGGCCTCGCGCAAGCTGCGGCACTATTTTCAAGGTCACCCCATCAAGGTCGTCTCGTCATACCCCCTGGAGAGAGTGCTCAGGAGCCCCAATTCAGCTGGAAGTGTCGCTGAGTGGAACATAGAACTGCAAGCGTTTCAGCTCGAATTCAGCACGACCAGGGTCATCAAGGGAGCAGCGTTGGCGGATTTTGTGGCAGAATGGACGGAGGCGCCAGGCCTCAAGGCTGACGAGGATCGGTCCCTATCCCCGGGAAGCGAGGCGCCAGAAGGCTGGGTCATGCACTTCGATGGGGCATTCTCCAGGCATGGTGCTGGGGCTGGGGCGGTGCTTATATCGCCCACTCAGGACAAGATCTATTACGCTGTGCAGCTCTGTTTCCAGCAAGGTGAAAAGGTCTCCAACAACCTAGCCGAGTATGAAGGTTTAATAGCGGGCTTGAAGGCCGCAGCTGCCCTGGGGGTGAAACGCCTCACCGTCAAGGGCGATTCGCAGCTCCTTGTCAATTTCTCCAACAAGGTGTACGAGCTGAAGGATGAGCACATGGAAGCCTACCTTGCGGAAGTCCGCAGGATGGAGAAGCAATTCTGGGGGTTGGAGTTGCAGCATGTGCCTCGTGGCACCAATCAGGAGGCCGACGACATCGCCAAACCTGCATCCAGGCGGTTACCTCAGGAGCCTGGCGTTTTCGTGGAGCGGCTCTTCAAGCCCTCAGCCCTGCCATCATTATCAAACACGGCTCAGCCCCGGGAGGAGCTCCCCCAGCCACCTGCCTCAGGAGCTCCGACCTGTGGCCCGGCCTCAGGAGCACGCCTGCTCCTAACGATGGAACCTTAGGAGGGATGTTGGATCATGGAGCTCCGGAGCTACTTAACACAAGGGACCCTGCCGGAGAAGGAGGAGGAAGCAGAGCGAGTGGCACGCCAGGCCACGGCATACTGCATCAAAGACGGAGAGCTCTATCGAAAGCGACAAAATGATGTATCCCTATGCTGCATCTCCAGGGAGCAAGGGAAGGAACTACTGAAAGATATACACGGCGGAGACTGCGGACATCATTCATCATCACGGACCCTCGTCGGCAAGGCGTTCCGCAGTGGGTTTTATTGGCCCACCGCGCTCAATGACACCGTGGAACTAGTGAAAGCTTGTGAAGCCTGCCAGTTCCAGGCCAAGCAGATCCATCAGCCAGCAGGAGGCTTGCAGACTATCCCCCTTTCGTGGCCATTCGTAGTCTGGGGGCTGGACATCTTGGGCCCGTTTCCTCGGGCGCCAGGGGGCTACCGCTACCTTTACGTTGCCATGGACAAGTTCACCAAGTGGGCTGAAGTAGGGGCTGTCCGCACCATTCCCGCAGGTTCCGCGGTCAAGTTCATCAAGGGCATCGTGAGCCGGTTCGGGGTGCCGAATCGCATCATCACGGACAACGGTTCGCAGTTCACCAGTAACCTCTTCAAAACATACTGTGCTAACCTTGGAACGCAGATATGCTACGCTTCAGTGGCGCACCCCCGAAGCAACGGCCAGGCCGAGCGAGCCAACGCGGAGGTCCTGAGGGGCCTCAAGACCAGGATGTTCAAGAAGAAGCTGGAGGCCTGCGGCAGAGGTTGGTACGACGAGCTTCAGTCCGTGCTGTGGTCCATCCGCACCACCGCGACCAAGCCGACTAGAGAGACCCCGTTCTTCCTGGTCTACGAAGCGGAAGCGGTCCTCCCTCACGAGGTCAGACGTCGCTCCGCGCGGGTCCTGGCATTCGACGAGGCGCAGCAGGACGCCATGCGGGGGATGGACCTCGTGCTAGGGGAGGAACGTCGCCGAGAAGCCGCACTGCGAGCGGCGAGGTACCAACAAGCGCTGCGGCGATATCACTACCGCAACATCCGCCCCAGGACTCTTGAGGTAGGAGACCTCGTGCGCAGGCGGGTTCTCTCCAGGGAGGGACTACACAAGCTCTCTCCCATGTGGGAGGGCCCGTTCAAGGTTGTTCATGTTTCCAGGCCCGGCTCCGCGCGCTTGGAGACTCAGGAGCGAGTGCCGGTCCAGAATGCATGGAACATCCAGCACCTCCGGAGGTTCTACCCCTGAAAAGGCCCGGAGCCTGTGAAGCAAGGCGAATGCGTGTGAAGCTATCGCGTTTTGGAAAAGGCCTAGAGCCTGTGAAGCAAGGCGAATGCCTGTGAAGCCATCGCATTTTGGAAAAGGCCCAGAGCCTGTGAAGCAAGGCGAATGCCTGTGAAGCTATCGCGTTTTGGAAAAGGCCCGGAGCCTGTGAAGCAAGGCGAATGCCTGTGAAGCTATCGCGTTTTGGAAAAGGCCCGGGGCCTGTGAAGCAAGGCGAATGCCTGTGAAGCTATTGCATTTTGGAAAAGGCCCGGAGCCTGTGAAGAAGGCCAACGCCTGTGAAGCTCGCCGCCCGTGACACTCTCATGTAATAATGAGTTGGGGCTGTACACGCCCCGGAGTCTCAGGAGTGCTGGCCTCAGGCCCTGGGGCTCCCTCCCACGCCCAGTGGCAGCACTTAGCTCCGCGCTGGTGAGAAGACGTCGAAGACTAGACTAGGTGCCGGATGCGGCTTTTCATTTGCTTTCCGCAGTTGGCTTGTTCCTTCTCATTCGAAGTTTTATTGAAATGTTGCCGTCTTTGGCTTGTGGTTCTTTGGCTTTTCATTCTCCTGCCTCGATTTCTCTTGTACAAGGCCTCGCGAGGGAGGCAGCCGAGCGCCCTTGCGAGTGTTCCTATCCTAGTCATTCAAAGGGCTAGCGACCTGGGCCGCTTGCAGGAGCACCCCTCCAGTCCGTGCCCCTCGGGCACCGTGACACAAACACAGGGCCTGGGTCGATCGCCCCCATGGCCGGGGCCGGGAACTATCCACGCGCAGGCATGTAGCCGGAAGGTAGGATAAAGAAAGCAAAACGATGATTAACAGCAATAACCCATACACGCCCCCGCGGGGCTCCACGCTACTGTCCTTTTTACGCAGGAAAAAGGAAAAGAGAGAGCGAATCCGGTGCAGCTCGCCTCACACTGGCCCGCAGGGAAGCCTGAGCTGCCTCCGGAGCTCAGGCGGACTCCCTCTCGTGCTTCACCAGGGCGTGACGGCGGGCGGACACGCTACCACCTCCCAAGCAGATACGACGGCGTGGAGGCTGACCGCGGCCACCACTAGAAGAGTCACCGCGTGAAGAAGAACCGGAGAAGCTTGAGGAACCCTGAGCGCCGCCAGCCCCGCGAGCTCTGTCCTCTCCATCATTGCCGGAGCCGGGTTCCCAGCCGCGGTCATCGCCCTCGGGGCAACACCCTACGCGGCGACCATCTTCCCCAAACACCCTCACATAGAGGGTGGCATCACCGTCGAACCTGAAGTGTAGGGTGCACCGGCGGCCCAGGCCACGCGCGCAGGCAAACGTCTGCCAAACGCGGGCCAGGGCCAGGCTCCCGGCTGCGGAGACCTCCAGTGAAACCCACGTGGCCCGGCTGCAGCAGTCGTCGTCCTAAAGCCAGAGGCCGCCCGGGGCGCCGGACGGGAGCTCGCCAAGGAGGAAGCGAGGAAGTGGAAGCCGGGTGCTAGTCGGCTCCGCCGACCACACGACGAACTCCGGTAGCACCTCTGCAGCGCGAAAGCGCGGCATAGGGGGACGCGCAGCCGGAGCGCACCCCCCGGCCGCAGCAATCCGCCCGCCACCGTGCTGGAAAGCATCTCCGCGGCCGCGGGGAGCTGCCGTGGCGGCCACAGGATGTTTGCGGGGGCGCCCTCGGCCGCGCTTGGGCGGGGGAGAGGCTTGCTCAGCCTGGCAAGCCTTCCCCTTCTCCGCGACTGAGAACCTCATCGACGGGGCCATGAAGAAGGAGAAGAAAGGGGAGATGAACTAGAAGGGCGCGCGTCGATCAGTACTTATAGCTGGCGAGGGCCAACCGACGGCCCCCACGATCGCAGGTAATCATGACCCGCTTCGCATGCAGGGACTTGTCCAATCCGTGCAGATGCCGAGGCGCCATGGGGAAGTGGAGATGCCCACGTCCAATCAACCGCCATGCGGTGCCCAAGGCCATGGGCTATTAGGGCCCGTGGCGCTTTGCTCTTGCCCTTTCGCCTCCCAGCACGGCCAAGTCCGGGCGCACCTTGGGCCCGGGGGCTACTGTCAGCGTTCTGGGAACGGGGGTCCCCAGACTTGCCTGCCTGCGGCCTGCGGCGTGGCTCAAAGGGGCCCCAGCATGGCCCACCTTCGCCAGCACAAACCCAAGACCCTCGCGAGGGGCCAAGCCTCGCGGGGCGGACGACGTGGAGCTTCCTCAGGCATGGCCTCGTCAGGCTGGCTCACGAGGAGGCGGAGAGATCAAGGCGGTGTACCTCACGAGACGCCCATGACGCAAGCCATGACGACCAAGGGCGCCAGGTGGGCGCCAGCCCGTGCAGCGTCCTCCTTTCCTCTTTGGTGCAAAGGGGGCAAGCGCAGCCGCGGAGTACCGAGGCATCAGGCAAAGGTTGCCATTTCGGTGCAACGAGACCAAGACCAGGGGTACTACGATACGGAGGTCGCCGTGGAGCCCAAGATGGCGTCATCACCAGAGCTTTGCGCAGGCGAAGACTACTTTTGTCAGGATAGCTGATACTTGTTGTCCCCCTTCAAATTAGCCCGCCATTGTTGGCTCCCTTCCCGCTCGATATTTGGGAAGAGGACCAGGGCCTCTATAAATAGGACCAGCCACCCACATAGCAAGGGCTCTCGACAAGTCGGTGGGTCGGAAGCAGAGAGAGAGAGATAGAAAGGTGGCTGAACTCCTCCCAGCAGTTCATCACCCCAGCCAAGAACAGACCCTCGCGAGGCTGTTCTTCCTTGTATTGTTCATCATCATTAGCCCAGGAGGCAATCCATCACACCACACACTGGAGTAGGGTATTACACCACAACGGTGGCCCAAACCAGTATAAACCCTGTGTCCATTGTGTTGTTCTTTTCGTAGTTTAGATCCTAGCATGGCGGGGGGTGCAGGTAAGTAGGAGGCGAAATCTCCATGCGCACCCCAGTGTTCGAACCTCAAGGGTCTATCAGAACCTGAAATCCGACAGAAGACCAACTCACCAAAGAGCAACCAAGGAATTGGCACCCTCCGGAAGTTGACTTCCTATCCACTTTGTCTCCCGCCCAATCAGAGTCCGAATAGCCTACAAGGTTGAAGTTTTCTCCTCTTGGGTACCATAAGCCAAAGTTTGGGGTATGAGACAAATATCGAAAGATTCACTTGACCGCCACAAAGTGGCTTTCCTTAGGTGTGGCTTGAAACCGTGCACAAATTCCCACACTCAACATGATATTTGGTCTAGATGCACAAAGGTAAAGCAAGGAGACAATCATGGAGCGATATACCTTTTGATCCACCGCTTTACCATTGGTATCTATGTCAAGTTGGCATTTGACAGGCATTGGAGTGGAAGCCGGCTTGACATCACTTACCTTGAATCTCTTGAGTGTATTTGGCTTGGTTAATGAAGGTTCCTTCTCTTCTTTGCTTGATTTCGAACCCGAGAAAGAACTTCAACTCTCCCATCATGGACATCTTGAACTTTGAGGTCATGAGAGCGGCAAACTCCTCATTGAAAGCTTTGTTGGGGGAACCAAAGATAATATCATCAACATATAGTTGGCATACAAACAACTCCCCTTTGACCTTCTTGGTAAAATGAGTGGGGTCAATTTTCCCAATTTCAAACCCATGATCTTGCAACAACTCAGTAAGGTGCTCATACCACGCACGCGGGGCTTGTCTAAGGCCATATAGCACCTTATCGAGTTGGTACACATGATCGGGGAAATAGGGATCCTCGAACCTCGGGGGTTGTTTGACATATACCAACTCATTAATAGGACCATTAAGAAAAGCACTCTTCACATCCATTTGTTGCAACTTAAAGTTATTATGATAAGCATAAGCAATCAACAAACGAATGGATTCAAGGCGAGCAACGGGAGCGAAGGTTTCACCATAGTCGATACCCTCGACTTGGGAGTAGCCTTGTGCTACCAACAGAGCCTTGTTGCGAACGATAATCCCATAAGCATCTTGCTTGTTCTTGAATATCCACTTGGTTCCAATGACATTATGATTCTCTGTTGGCCTTGGCACCAATCTCCACACCTTGTTGTGCTCGAAGTTGTTGAGTTCTTCATGCATGGCATTAAGACAATCCGGATCCTCGAGCGCCTCATAGACCTTTTGGGGTTCAACACAAGAAACAAACGCGTGATGTTCACAATAGTTTGCTAATTATCTACGAGTGCTTACCCCCTTTCGAATGCTCCCAAGAACATTAGTCATGAGATAACCCTTGGTAGTGAGCTTGGATGCAATCTTGGCGGCACGACACTCCAATTCCTCCTCGGGAGTGAGTTGAGGAGCGGTAACTTGATCATCTTGAGCATCGTCTTGAGCTTGCTCTTGATCTTGAACTTGCTCGGAGGTGAGAACTTGATCTTGGGCATCACTTGGTGGTTCAACACCATCTTGAGGTTGATCTTTCCCTTGATCTTGTTCATGAGGTTGAGGGCCTTCACTTTGTTCTTTAGAAGCGTGTGGGTCTTGGGTTGGTGATGGTTCCACTTGAGTGGAACATTGTCCTTCTCCTTCGGCCACAAGGGGTTCCTCAATGGGTAGGATAAAACCAACACCCATTCTTCTTATGGCTTGGGGAGGAATTTCATCACCTACATCACAAGTACCACTTTGCTCCACATGGGAGCCGGTATTCTCGTCAAACTCCACGTTACACGTCTCCTCAATAAGTCCTGTGGACTTACTGAGGACACGGTAAGCATGAGAGTTTATAGCATAACCAACAAACATGCCCTCATGAACTCTAGCCTCAAATTTAGACAAACGAACACCTTTCTTGAGAATGAAACACTTACACCCGAACACCCGAAAGTACTTGAGGTTGGGCTTGTTACCGGTGAGTATCTCATATGGAGTTTTGTTCAAGCCTTTGCGGAGATAGAGCCGGTTGGATGCATGACACACGGTGTTGATGGCTTCGGCCCAAAAGTTGTAAGGAGACTTGGACTCCACCATCATGGTCCTTGCCGCATCCATCAACGTTAGATTCTTCCTCTCTGCTACACCATTTTGTTGAGGGGTGTAAGGTGCGGAATATTGATGCTTGATACCCTCATCACTAAGAAACTCATCCAAGGTGTAGTTCTTGAACTCGGTGGTGTTGTCACTTCTTATCACCAAGATCTTTGCATTGTGTTGGTGTTGAGCTTCATTTGCAAAGTCAATGAGGGTTTGTTGGGTCTCACTCTTCCTCTTGAAGAAGTACACCCAGTGTATCTTGAATAATCATCCACAATCACCAAGCAATACTTTCTACCCCCAAGACTATCAAAGGATGGAGGTCCGAAGAGATCCAAGTGAAGGAGCTCTAAGGGCCTCTTCAAGTAGATGATAGTCGTGGGAGGGTGAGCCTTCTCATGTAGCTTTCCTTCAATACAAGCACTGCAAGCATGATCTTTGGCAAAACTAACATTTGGTAGTCCACGGACATGGTCCCCCTTGAGAAGACTTTGCAAAGATCTCATATTGACATGGGCTAAATGGCCATGACTTTAGCCATTAGGCATGTCGCGGTCTTAGTGGGTCGCTCCGAGAAGTTAATCACATAGAGACCATTCTCGACATGCCCAACAAAGGCTACTTTAAGAGTCTTGCTCCATAAGAGGGCCATGGTATCAATATCAAAGAAGGTGGCAAAGCCCATGAGTGCAAGTTGATGAATGGAAAGTAAATTGTATGCAAGGGACTCAACAAGCATGACTTTCTCGATCGTGAGATCATGAGAAATGACAACCTTGCCAAGTCCCAATACCTTAGAAGATGAGGCAACACCCCACTCGACATTGGTGGGCATAGATGGAATCTTGTGCTCGTCCACCACCAAGTCCTTGCTTCCGGTCATATGATTAGTGGCTCCACTATCGAGAAACCATGGTCCCCACCGAAAGCAAACACCTACAAGAGATCAATGCTTGGTTTTAGGTACCCATTTTGTAATGGGTCCTTTGATGTTAGTAACAAGGGTCTTAGGAACCCAAATAGACCATTCAATGTACTCATAAGGAGACCCAACAAATTTGGCATAGACATGCCCATCACTAGCACGACACAACACATAAGAAGGGTTAAAGTTGCCGGCTTTGTTGGAAGGGGTGGCATTGCCCTTCTTGACACCGCGACCCTTATCATTGTTCTTCTTCTCCTTAGAAGCACCCTCTCCCTCCTTCACAAAAGTTTTCTTAAGAGGAGGAGGTCGTTTGGCCTTGCCATCCTTCTTCTTGTCCTTGGGCTTGGACGCAAACCCAATTCCCTCCTTTCCCACAACTTCCTTTTGATTGCTCAAAAGGTCATTGAGGTTCCTCTCACCTTGTATGCAAGACACAAGGCCTTTCTCACGTTGCTCCTTCAACTTAGCATTCTCCTCCACAAGATGCACATGCTGTCGGGTGGTAGGATCGACATATGCCAACGGGTGGCTTATCATTGCGGGGGCCAAAAGAACGTCGCCGGTGCCTGGAAGCGGGATGAGGCGTAGACATGCACACCGGCGAATCTTACCCAGCTTCAGGGCTCTCCGGGGAGATAACACCCCTACTGCTGCTCTGCGGGGTCTCCGCATGGTTACTTAGTTCACAGGTGGCTACAATGCTCCTTGAGCTGTTTGGGATGGAAGGAGGAAGGAGGGCTTAGCACAGCCTGCCTCTTCTCCTGGTAAGTGTCTATGTCTAGAGAGAGAGTTCAACCCTTTGCATGGGTGCACCGGGGGGTTTATATAGGCCTACCCCCCGGGGGTACAATGGTAATCCGACTGGGCGCGGGGCCCAGCTGTCGGTGACTACGCTTGCCGGCTTCTCCGCCGGCTTCTGGGGCCCGCCGGCTGGTGGGTCCCGCCGACTGCCGGCTCCCGGGTCGACAGGCCGGCCCCACCGGCCAGGGTCTTGTCGGCGGCCGGTTACTGTTGCTCCGGGTTTGTTGGCGCAGGCTTGGTCGGGGTAAGCGTGGCTACAGTAACGCCGCCCTGGCGGGCGATTACTGTAGTCCCGCCGCACCTTGTCTCCTTAATGGGCGTCTTCTTCGAGGAAGGCGGCAGGCCGGCAGCGCGAAGCCGGCCCTCCGCCTCGCCGGCTTGAGAGGGGGTGCGGCCGCCTTCGGCATCTCTCTGCCCAAAGGGGCCCACCGCCTCGGGGGCCACGCTGGCGGCCCGTCGAGGGCGGCGTCGGAGCCGCCGAGGCTACAGTGCCGCGCCGGGCGGGCCGCAGTTGCCCGCACGACGCGCTGTACCAGGCGTGCTCCGGGTTTTGGGGGTGGCAGGCTCCACTGTAGCCACGCCCCGCTTCATCATTGCAGAGTGGACGCGTACATCGCGGGTACGGCGTTGACTGCTTTATCAGAGCCGGCCCTGCGGTAGCCGGCCGTGCCATAGCCGGCCTTGTCATAGCCGGCCCTGCCGCAGCCGGCCATGTCGTAGCCAGCCCTCCATAGTTTTCTTCGTGGGGGTAGAAAGGGCGGGCCGCCCCCCAAGCCGGCTAGGAAGGTAGCCGGCTAGGGGGGAGCCGGCCTAAGTCTTGAGTCTTCTTATGAGCCGGACGGGTTCACAATTTTTTCTGAGGGGCCAGGGGAAGCCGGCTGGGCTACCCGTGGCTATTTACCCCGACACATGCTCACAACAAGGTTAGTAGAATTTGCATTATCAATTAAGACCATATGAGGAAAAGTGGCCTTCTCATTAGTTAACTTCAGTTGGAATTCATCATGAGAGTCTTTGAGGCTAGCATGAGCACCCTTCAAGGCTTTGTGGGCCTTATCGAGTATATCAAACTCCTCCTTGAGTCTAGCAAGATCAGCCCCAAGTTTGGCCTTCTCAGAATTGAGCACACAAGATACAACAAGGGCATGATCAAGATATTTCTTTAACTTAGCATGATCATCATTGTGTGACTCCTCAAGAGCCAAACGATGACAACGCTCTTCCTCAAGAGCATTAGAGAGATCCGATATCTCATCCGCATAGTCACGACCATGTCCCTCCATCTTATAGATGGTGTCTTCTTGAGCCTCGATCATGTCATTGGCTTCACCAAGTTGTTCCAAGAGAGCAACAAAGTGCTTCTTGGATTTACCCTTGAGCTTACTCATAAAAGACTCAAATTCATTTTCTTCCTCATTAGACCCCTCACTTTCATCAATGCAATCCGTCAAAGAGGGATTAGTAGTGATGGTAGTTTTGATATTGGGGGTTACCTTGTTGGTGGCTTTGGCCATGAGGCACTTGGCGGTGATGCTCTCGTTGGGTGAGTCGAAGAGGGACACCCATGGAGTTGTTGCAATGGAAACAGAGGCCATGGCAACCGTCTCACCGTCTTCATCATCGTCATCATCCTCATTGTACTCTTCTTGTGCCACCAACCCCTTAGGAGGAGTCTTCTTGGTGAAGTTTCTCTTGATGGGAAAGGACTTGGCCTTGTCTTTTCGGATGAGCTTGCCACCATTGTCTTCCCTCTTCTCATATGTGCACTCCGCAACAAAATGTCTCACATTTCCACAATTATAGCAAGTCCTCACACGTTGCTTGCCCTTCATGCCACTTGAGTTGTTCTTGTTGAAGTTGGGCCTCGTGTTCTTCTTGCTCCAAAATTGCCTTGAAGCAAGAGCCATGTGCTCATGATAAGCATATTTCGTATCTTCGGGGTTGCTCTCCTCTTCTTCCTCTTCGCCCTCTTCTTCCACACTAGCCTTGGCCTTCAAGGAAAGGTTGGGATTCTTTGCTCTTTGAGAATGCAACACCGCATTGTCGGTGGTCTTGTCCAAGATCCTCATAGCCACAAACTCATCCAACACTTCACTTGAGGACAAGGTGTGGAAGTACGGCCTTTGACGGATGAAGGAGGACATGGCCTTGTGGTAAGGCGGCATGGCCTTGAAGAACTTGCGCTTGATCCAATTGCCATCCGTATCCTTGCTCCCATGATCTCGGAGTGAGACCGCGAGAGTGGTTAATCTCCGATAAAGCTCATGAGGTTCTTCATCTTCATTCATTGCAAACTCATCGGCTTCATCTTGCACCACTTCATAGTTGGAGCATTGAATGCTTGCGCTTCCCTTGAAAAGGGAAACAACATGGTGCCATGCTTCCTTGGCCATGGTGAAAGGTCGAATATTTGCAATATCTTCGGATGGAATTGCATCTTGGATGATGAACAGAGCATTCTCGTTGAATTGATGATCCGCGGCTTCTCTAGGGGTGAAGTTGCTTGGGTCATGTGGATAGAAACCTTGCTCAATGATTCTCCAAAGATTAGTATTGACATGATCTAAATGACGTTTAAAGCGATAGACCCAAGAGTCAAAATCCTCATTTTTCCCAATCTTAGGAGGAGAACCCGCATGATTTAAATCAGTGGAGGGAACCGGTCCTCCATAAGTAAGAGGAGATTCAACATGGGCAAAGATGACGTTTCCACTTTTACCACTAGACAAAGGAACTTTATCACTAGTAGCTTCCCCCTTGTCGGAGTTAGCATCCGTCACCTTGTTAGTGGGATCGACCACTTCCAATGGTGCGGTGGAAAATTTAAGACCATCAAGAAAGTTCTTAAGCATGCCTTTGACCTCGGCTGTCATGGAGGTTTTCAATGTGTCCAAAGCCACATTGAACTCCTCATGTGAGACCGAGGTTCCCCATCGCCCGTAGACGAGGACG
The DNA here is from genome assembly GCA_034509565.1 of Triticum monococcum. Lineage (NCBI taxonomy): Eukaryota > Viridiplantae > Streptophyta > Magnoliopsida > Poales > Poaceae > Triticum > Triticum monococcum. The sequence goes on along the minus strand of CM067841.1, from coordinate 127,608,893 downwards.
GACTCACACCGGGGTGCTCCTCCTCACCGTCTACGGTGTCAACCATACTCTTCAGACAACAAAGTCCTTAATAAAGATACGAGGCTCTCATACAAATTGAAAGGATCGATATAGTTGACTAGAGGGGGGTGAATAGGCAACTAACAATTTTTAGCTTTTATTTACCAATTTAAACTTTGCATCAAAGTAGGTTGTCTAAATATGCAACTAGGTAAGCAACCTATATGATGCAATAACAACAAGAACACAAGCAAGTAAGGGATGCAACACAATATAAGCTTGCACAAGTAAAGGTATGAGATAACCAAGAGTGGAGCCGGTGAAGACAAGGATGTGTTACCGAAGTTCCTTCCCTTTGAGAGGAAGTACGTCTCCGTTGGCGTGGTGTGGAGGCACAATGCTCCCAAGAAGCCACTAGGGCCACCGTATTCTGCTCACGCCCTCACACAATGCGAGATGTCGTGATTCCACTATAGGTGCCCTTGGAGGCAACGACCGGACCTTTACAAATAAGGTTGGGTAAATATCCACAACTTAATTGGAGGCTCCCAACGACACCGTGAAGCTTCACCACAATGGAATATGGTCCACAGTGTCCTCAGCTGTCTAGGGTGCTCAAACACCCAAGAGTAACAAGATCCGCAAGGGATTAGCGGGGGGAATCAAATTTCTCTTGGTGGAAGTGTAGATTGGGGCCTTCTCAACCAATCCCTAGAAAATCAACAAGTTTGATTGGCTAGGGAGAGAGATCGAGCGAAAATGGAGCTTAGAGCATTAATGGAGCTTGGGGATGGAAGAGGTAGTCAACTCGGAGAAGAAGACTTCCCTTATATAATGAAAGGACAAATCCAACCGTTATAACCTTACTCAGCCCGCGACGTGCGGTACTACCACACCAGACATGCAGTACTACCGCAGGGGCCTGTGGTACTACCACGGGGCACCGCGGTACTACCGTATGCGCGGCAGGAGCTAGACCAGCCCTGATGCGTTGAAGCAAAGAGCGGTACTACCGGTCCCCCTTGTGGTAGTACCGCAAGGTAGGGTTTGTCTAGGCTGGGAAGGCACGGACGAATAAAAATACATCCGTGGCGACTTCTGCGGAGCGTCGATCTGTGCAAAACTCCGACACGGTACTACCGCACACAGGGAGCGGTACTACCGCGTAGAGCGTGGATGTAAAAAATTACATCCGCCCCTACTTCCATTCGTGCAGTTGTGCCTGGCCCGAGGCCACGGTATTACCGCGCCCTAGGAGTGGTACTACCACAAGGGCCTGCGGTACTACCGCGACCCCGGCCAGTACTACCGTGGGCCTCTGTGGTACTACTGCGCCCATGTGCAGTACTACCGCATGCCACAGCACAACAAACACTAGGAGTTCTTCATTTTGCAGCGACACGGATAAACGGTGGTTGCTCAAAAGGTGCAAAGGAAAGGGGTGCAAAAGGAACAGATATGTACGTGATGATTCCACCCAAACCTTTCCAACGCGGACCCCCACTTAATAGTACAGCTTTCCTACGACTCAGATCCACCGAAAGGAAACAGAGGGAAAACTCCGTCTTCACTATACTTCGAGGGGCAACGAATCATCTTGTGCCTAAATCATGAGATACTTGAAATGCTCAATGCACACGATTAGTCCACAAATGCATTGTCATCAATCCCCAAAAACCATTTAGGGATAAATATGCCCTTATAGATGTTGTTATGACTTTGCCATGCTTAATGTTTGTCACAGGGCCCAAGTGCCATGATTTCAGATCTGAACCGTTTATGTTTTCACCATTATATCTATGTTCTAGATCCAATCTTGCAAGTCATATTCACCTATTACGTGTTATGATCCGTATACCCCGGGCGACAATAATCGGTATACTTTCCAGTGATGACCGTAGTTTGAGGAGTTCATGTATTCACTATCTGTTAATGCTTTGTTTCGGTTCTCTATTAAAAGGAGGCCTTAATATCCCTTGGTTTCCTTATGGGCCCCGTTGCCACGGGAGGGTGGGGCAAAAGATGTCATGCAAGTTGTTTCCATAAGCACGTATGACTATTTACGGAATACATGCCTACATTACATTTATGAACTGGAGCTAGTTTTGTATCACCCTAGGTTATGACTATTATATGATGAATATCATCCAATGAATCAACCGATCCAATGCCTACGAATTTTCCACATATTGTTCTTGCTAAGTTACTACTGCTACTGTTACTGTTACACTTGCTACAAAATCTTTGCTATCACTATTACCGTTACTATTGTTGTTACCACTACTATCAAAACTATCATACTACTGTGCTACTGATGACTTTGCTGTAGATATTTAATCTCCTGGTGTGGTTGAATTGACAACTCAACTTCTAATACTTACAAGTATTCTTTGGCTCCCCTTGTGTCGAATCTATAAATTTGGGTTGAATACTCTACCCTCAAAAACTGCTGCGATCCCCTATACTTGCGGGTTATCAACACTCAGAAGGGCGCCGTTGAAGAGGGTATTCATGTTCTCAAAAGCTTCCTGCTATGCAGGATTAAGATTGTCCTTAGGTTTTCCCTTAGTGGCGTCATAGCAGTACATGATCTGAAATCAGTAAACTACTCTCGTGTGCCACCTTTTATATTGCACCCCCTTAAAGGTAGGTGGCTTCAAAAGCGCAGCAAACCACTCGGAGTAAATTGCCTATAATCAGGTTTTTGGATGGGATTGTTGAATATATGAGGAAATTACTATGAGATTTAATTTGAATAAATAGTTAATATATCATGACGAAAATTACAAATATCAAAGTAATGATGCGGACTAAACTAGGAGGGGAGAGTCACATACTATGCAGCGGGAGTAGTGTCAGGGAACGCAGTAATTTCAAAAAATTCCTACGCACACGCAACATCATGGTGATGCATAGCAACGAGAGGGGAGAGTGTTGTCTACGTACCCTTCGTAGACTGTAATGGAAGCGTTGACGCAACGTAGAGGAAGTAGTCGTACGTCTTCCCGATCCGACCGATCCAAGCACTGTTACTCCGGCACCTCCGAGTTCTTAGCACACGTACAGCTCAATGACGCTCCCCGGGCTCCGATCCAGCAAAGCTTCGGGGATGAGTTCCGTCAGCACAACGGCGTGGTGACGATGATGATGTTCTACCGACGCAAGGCTTCGCCTAAGCACTACAACGATATGATCGAGGTGGAATATGGTGGCAGGGGGCACCGCACACGGCTAAGGAACGATCACGTGGATCAACTTGTGTCTCTAGAGGTGCCCCCCTGCCCCCGTATATAAAGGATCCAAGGGGGGTTGTGGCCGGCCCTATGGTGGCGCGCAGGAGGAGTCCTACTCCTACCGGGAGTAGGACCCCCCCCCCAATCCTTGTCCAACTAGGAGAGGTGGAGGGAGAATAGGAAAGGGGGGCGTCGCCCCTCCCTCCTTGTCCAATTCGGACTAGGGGGAGAGGGGGCGCGCGGCCTGCCCTGGCAGCCCCTTCCTCTTCTCCACATTAGGCCCATGAGGCCCATTAACCCCCCGGGGGGTTCTGGTAACCCCCCGGTGCTCCGGTTTTATCCGATACTTCTCCGCAACCCTTCCGGTGTCCGAATATAGTCATCCAATATATCAATCTTTATGTCTCGACCATTTCGAGACTCCTTGTCATGTCCGTGATCACATCCGGGACTCCGAACTAACTTCGGTACATCAAAATGCATAAACTCATAATAACTGTCATCGTAACGTTAAGCGTGCGGACCCTACGGTTCGAGAACAATGTAGACATGACTGAGACAAATCTCCGGTCAATAACCAATAGCGGGACCTGGATGCCCATATTGGCTCCTACATATTCTACGAAGATCTTTATCGGTCTGACCGCATAACAACATACGTTGTTCCCTTTGTCATCGGTGTGTTAATTGCCCGAGATTCGATCGTCAGTATCCAATACCTAGTTCAATCTCGTTACCGGCAAGTCTCTTTACTCGTTCTGTAATACATCATCCCGCAACTAACTCATTAGTTGCAATGCTTGCAAGGCTTATGTGATGTGCATTACCAAGAGGGCCCAGAGATACCTCTCCGACAATCGGAGTGACAAATCCTAATCTCGAAATACGCCAACCCAACATCTACCTTTGGAGACACCTGTAGAGCTCCTTTATAATCACCCAATTACGTTGTGACGTTTGGTAGCACACAAAGTGTTCCTCCGGTAAACGGGAGTTGCATAATCTCATAGTCATAAGAACATGTATAAGTCATGAAGAAAGCAATAGCAACATACTAAACGATCGGGTGCTAAGCTAATGGAATGGGTCATGTCAATCAGATCATTCAACTAATGATGTGACCTCGTTAATCAAATAACAACACTTTGTTCATGGTTAGGAAACATAACCATCTTTGATTAACGAGCTAGTCAAGTAGAGGCATACTAGTGACACTAAGTTTGTCTATGTATTCACACATGTATTATGTTTCCGGTTAATACAATTCTAGCATGAATAATAAACATTTATCATGATATAAGGAAATAAATAATAACTTTATTATTGCCTCTAGGGCATATTTCCTTCAGTCTCCCACTTGCACTAGAGTCAATAATCTAGATTACACAGTAATGATTCTAACACCCATGGAGCCTTGGTGCTGATCATGTTTTGCTCGTGGAAGAGGCTTAGTCAACGGGTCTGCAACATTCAGATCCGTATGTATCTTGCAAATCTCTATGTCTCCCACCTGGACTAGATCCCGGATGGAATTGAAGCGTCTCTTGATGTGCTTGGTTCTCTTGTGAAATCTGGATTCCTTTGCCAAGGCAATTGCACCAGTATTGTCACAAAAGATTTTCATTGCCCCGATGCACTAGGTATAACACCTAGATCGGATATGAACACCTTCATCTAGACTCCTTCATTCGCTGCTTCCGAAGCAGCTATGTACTCCGCTTCACATGTAGATCCTGCTACGATGCTTTGTTTAGAACTGCACCAACTGACAGCTCCACCGTTTAATGTAAACACGTATCCGGTTTGTGACTTAGAATCGTCCGGATCAGTGTCAAAGCTTGCATCAACGTAACCTTTTACGATGAGCTCTTTGTCACCTCCATATACAAGAAACATATCCTTAGTCCTTTTCAGGTATTTCAGGATGTTCTTGACCGCTGTCCAGTGATCCACTCCTGGATTACTTTGGTACCTCCCTGCTAAGCTTATAGCAAGGCACACATCAGGTCTGGTACACAGCATTGCATACATGATAGAGCCTATGGCTGAAGCATAGGGAACATCTTTCATTTTCTCTCTATCTTCTGCAGTGGTCGGGCATTGAGTCTGACTCAACTTCACACCTTGTAACACAGGCAAGAACCCTTTCTTCGCCTGATCCATTTTGAACTTTTTCAAAATCTTGTCAAGGTATGTGCTTTGTGAAAGTCCAATTAAGCGTCTTGATCTATCTCTATAGATCTTTATGCCTAATATGTAAGCAGCTTCACCGAGGTCTTTCATTGAAAAACTCTTATTCAAGTATCCCTTTATGCTATCCAGAAATTCTATATCATTTCCGATCAGTAATATGTCATCCACATATAATATCAGAAATGCTACAGAGCTCCCACTCACTTTCTTGTAAATACAGGCTTCTCCGAAAGTCTGTATAAAACCGAATGCTTTGATCACACTATCAAAGCGTTTATTCCAACTCCGAGAGGCTTGCACCAGTCCATAAATAGATCGCTGGAGCTTGCACACTTTGTTAGCTCCCTTTGGATCGACAAAACCTTCCGGTTGCATCATATACAACTCTTCTTCCAGAAATCCATTCAGGAATGCAGTTTTGACATCCAACTGCCAAATTTCATAATCATAAAATGCGGCAATTGCTAACATGATTCTGACAGACTTAAGCATTGCTACGGGTGAGAAGGTCTCATCGTAGTCAACCCCTTGAACTTGTCGAAAACCTTTTGCGACAAGTCGAGCTTTGTAGACAGTAATATTACCGTCAGCGTCAGTCTTCTTCTTGAAGATTCATTTATTCTCAATTGCTTGCCGATCATCGGGCAAGTCAACCAAAGTCCATACTTTGTTCTCATACATGGATCCCATCTCAGATTTCATGGCTTCAAGCCATTTTGCGGAATCTGGGCTCACCATCGCTTCTTCATAGTTCGTAGGTTCATCATGATCTAGTAGCATGACTTCCAGAACTGGATTACCGTACCACTCTAGCGCGGATCTCACTCTGGTTGATCTATGAGGTTCAGTAGTATCTTGTTCCGAAGTTTCATGATCATTATCATTAACTTCCTCACTTATTGGTGTAGGTGTCGCAGAAACAGTTTTCTGTGATGTACTACTTTCCCACAAGGGAGCAGGTATAGTTACCTCGTCAAGTTCTACTTTCCTCCCACTCACTTCTTTCGAGAGAAACTCCTTCTCCAGAAAGTTTCCGAATTTAGCAACAAAAGTCTTGCCTTCGGATTTGTGATAGAAGGTGTATCCAATAGTTTCCTTTGGATATCCTATGAAGACACATTTCTCCGATTTGGGTTCGAGCTTATCAGGTTGAAGCTTTTTCACATAAGCATCGCAGCCCCAAACTTTCAGAAACGACAACTTTGGTTTCTTGCCAAACCACAGTTCATAAGGCGTTGTCTCAATGGATTTTGATGCTGCCCTATTTAACGTGAATGCGGCCGTCTCTAGAGCGTATCCCCAAAACGATAGCGGTAAATCAGTAAGAGACATCATAGATCGCACCATATCTAGTAAAGTACGATTACGACGTTCGGACACACCATTACGCTGTGGTGTTCCGGGTGGCGTGAGTTGCGAAACTATTCCACAATTTTTCAAATGTACACCAAACTCGTAACTCAAATATTCTCCTCCACGATCAGATCGTAGAAACTTTATTTTCTTGTTACGATGATTTTCAACTTCACTCTGAAATTCTTTGAAATTTTCAAACGTTTCAGACTTCTGTTTCATTAAGTAGATATACCCATATCTGCTTAAGTCATCTGTGAAGGTGAGAAAATAACGATATCCGCCACGAGCCTCAACATTCATCAGACCACATACATCTGTATGTATGATTTCCAACAAATCTGTTGCTCTCTCCATAGTACCGGAGAACGGTGTTTTAGACATCTTGCCCATGAGGCACGGTTCACAAGTACCAAGTGATTCATAATCAAGTGGTTCCAAAAGTCCATCAGTATGGCGTTTCTTCATGCGCTTTACACCGATATGACCTAAACGGCAGTGCCACAAATAAGTTGCACTATTATTATCAACTCTGCATCTTTTGGCTTCTACATTATGAATATGTGTATCACTACTATCGAGATTCAACACGAATAGACCACTCTTCAAGGGTGCATGACCATAAAAGATATTACTCATATAAATAGAACAACCATTATTCTCTGATTTAAATGAATAACCATCTCGCATTAAACAAGATCCAGATATAATGTTCATGCTCAATGCTGGCACCAAATAACAATTATTTAGGTCTAATACTAATCCGAAGGTAGATGTAGAGGTAGCGTGCCGACTGCGATCACATCGACTTTGGAACCGTTTCCCACGCGCATCGTCACCTCGTCCTTAGCCAATCTTCGCTTAATCTGTAGTCCCTATTTCGAGTTGCAAATATTAGCAACAGAACCAGTATCAAATACCCAGGTGCTACTACGAGCATTAGTAAGGTACACATCAATAACATGTATATCACATATACCTTTGTTCACCTTTCCATCCTTCTTATCCGCCAAATACTTGGGGCAGTTCCGCTTCCAGTGACCAGTCTGCTTGAAGTAGAAGCACTCAGTTTCAGGCTTAGGTCCAGACTTGGGTTTCTTCTCTTGAGCAGCAACTTGCTTGCCGTTCTTCTTGAAGTTCCCCTTCTTCTTACCTTTGCCCTTTTTCTTGAAACTAGTGGTCTTGTTGACCATCAACACTTGATGCTCCTTTTTGATTTCTACCTCCACAGCTTTCAGCATTGCGAAGAGCTCGGGAATAGTCTTGTTCATGCCTTGCATATTATAGTTCATCACGAAGCTCTTGTAGATTGGTGGCAGTGATTGGAGAATTCTATCAATGACGCAATAATCTGGAAGATTAACTCCCATCTGAATCAAGTGATTATTATACCCAGACATTTTGAGTATATGCTCACTGACAGAACTGTTCTCCTCCATCTTGCAGCTATAGAACTTATTGGAGACTTCATATCTCTCAATCCGGGCATTTGTTTGAAATATTAACTTCAACTCCTGGAACATCTCATATGCTCCATGACGTTCAAAACGTCGTTGAAGTCCCGATTCTAAGCCGTAAAGCATGGCACACTCAACTATCGAGTAGTCATCAGCTTTGCTCTGCCAGACATTCATAACATCTGGTGTTGCTCCAGCAGCAGGCCTGGCACCCAGCGGTGCTTCCAGGATGTAATTCTTCTGCGCAGCAATGAGGATAATCCTCAAGTTACGGACCCAGTCCGTGTAATTGCTACCATCATCTTTCAACTTTGCTTTCTCAAGGAACGCATTAAAATTCAATGGAACAATAGCACAAGCCATCTATCTACAATCAAACATAAACAAGCAAGATACTATCAGGTACTAAGTTCATGATAAGTTTAAGTTCAATTAATCAAATTACTTAAGAACTCCCACTTAGATAGACATCCCTCTAATCCTCTAAGTGATCACGCGATCCAAATCAACTAAACCTTGTCCGATCATCACGTGAGATGGAGTAGTTTCATTGGTGAACATCACTATGTTGATCATATCTACTATACGATTCACGCTCGACCTTTCGGTCTCCGTGTTTCGAGGCCATATCTGTATATGCTTGGCTCGTCAAGTATAACCTGAGTATTCCGCGTGTGCAACTGTTTTGCACCCGTTGTATTTGAACGTAGAGCCTATCACACCCGATAATCGTGTGGTGTCTCAGCACGAAGAACTTTCGCAACGGTGCATACTCAGGGAGAACACTTCTTGATAATTTAGTGAGAGATCATCTTATAATGCTACCATCAATCAAAGCAAGATAAGATGCATAAAAGATAAACATCACATGCAATCAATATAAGTGATATGATGTGGCCATCATCATCTTGTGCCTGTGATCTCCATCTCCGAAGCACCTGCCATGATCACCATCGTCACTGGCGCGACACCTTGATCTCCATCGTAGCATCGTTGTCGTCTCGCCAATCTTATGCTTCCACGACTATCGCTACCGCTTAGTGATAAAGTAAAGCATTACATCGCGATTGCATTGCATACAATAAAGCGACAACCATATGGCTCCTGCCAGTTGCCGATAACTCGGTTACAAAACATGATCATCTCATACAATAAAATTTAGCATCATGTCTTGGCCATATCACATCACAACATGCCCTGCAAAAACAAGTTAGACGTCCTCTACTTTGTTGTTGCATGTTTTACGTGGCTGCTACGGGCTTAAGTAAGAACCAATCTCACCTACGCATCAAAACCACAACGATAGTTTGTCAATTTGACTCAGTTTTAACCTTCGCAAGGACCGGGCGTAGCCACACTTGGTTCAACTAAAGTTGGAGAAACAGTCACCCGCAAGCCACCTTTGTGCAAAGCACGTCGGGAGAACCGGTCTCGCATAAGCGTACGCGTAATGTCGGTCCGGGCCGCTTCATCCAACAATACTGCCGAACCAAAGTATGACATGCTGGTAGGTAGTATGACTTATATCGCCCACAACTCACTTGTGTTCTACTCGTGCATATAACATCAAACCATAAAACCTAGGCTCGGATGCCACTGTCGGGGAACGCAGTAATTTCAAAAAAATTCCTACGCACACGCAAGATCATGGTGATGCATAGCAACGAGAGGGGAGAGTGTTGTCTACGTACCCTTCATAGACCGCAACGGAAGCGTTGACGCAACGTAGAGGAAGTAATCGTACGTCTTCCCGATTCGACCGATCCAAGCACCGTTACTCCGGCACCTCCGAGTTCTTAGCACACGTACAGCTCGATGACGCTCCGCGGGCTCCGATCCAGCAAAGCTTCGGGGATGAGTTCCGTCAGCACAACGGCGTGGTGAGGATGATGATGTTCTACCGATGCAGGGCTTTGCCTAAGCACTACAACGATATGATCGAGGTGGAATATGGTGGCAGGGGGCACCGCACACGGCTAAGGAACGATCACGTGGATCAACTTGTGTCTCTAGAGGTGCCCCCTGCCCCCGTATATAAAGGATCCAAGGGGGGTTGCGGCCGGCCCTATGGTGGCGCACAGGAGGAGTCCTACTCCTACCGGGAGTAGGACTCCCCCCCCCAATCCTTGTCCAACTAGGAGAGGTGGAGGGAGAATAGGAAAGGGGGGCGCCGCCCCTCCCTCCTTGTCCAATTCGGACTAGGGGAGAGGGGGCGCGCGGCCTGCCCTGGCAGCCCCTTCCTCTTCTCCACATTAGGCCCATGAGGCCCATTAACCCCCCGGGGGGTTCCGGTAACCCCCGGTGCTCCGGTTTTATCCGATACTTCTCCGGAACCCTTCCGGTGTCCGAATATAGTCATCCAATATATCAATCTTTATGTCTCGACCATTTCGAGACTCCTCGTCATGTCTGTGATCACATCCGAGACTCCGAACTAACTTCGGTACATCAAAATGCATAAAACTCATAATAACTGTCATCGTAACGTTAAGCGTGCGGACCTGTGGGGACCCCGACTCAATAGTCGTGATCACCGAATGCACGTGTACAGTGATCCCAGAGATCAATGCTCACTGAACACACAGAAGCTGAGTAACAAGAGTCTTACATCTATACATATCGTCTTACACAAATTATGACCATTATGGTCATAATCTTACATAGATAAAGCCCTAAGGGCTGAACATCAAATGAAACACAAACAGCGGAATTCTTCATTGATAAGTAGAACCCATGCCATCTGCCTTAACCCTACAGGCATTCTGACTGGGAAACGTCCTAGTTCACATGTTCTTCTTCAAAGAACTCTTCTTCGAACTCCTGTTCTTCCATGCCTGGCCAATTAAATAACCAGTGGCAAGCCAATGAGTACTTTGAATGTACTCGCAAGCAACCCATGTTTTGGTTCAAGGTACAACAATGCATGATATAGGTAAATTTTGCGGAAAGCTAGTTTTTCAGTTCAATGACTTGTTCAACAGCTTGTAAGACATGCATCAGGAGAATTCAGGTAACCATGAGGGCAGGTTACAGATATCAACATAAATAGGGTGGGCACCAACCCAACTCAATCATGTCAAGTCCTTTGACTTGACCCAAGTAGTGGTATCAACATAAAAAGAGTGGGCACCAACCCAACTCTATCATGACTTGACCCGAGTGGTTCTTCCCACTTATCCAATCACTCACACTGGTTTGAAAACATGTGGACGTAGTTTAAGCAGCACCGCCCAACTGTCCTTGACCATGGACACGGCTATTCGAATAGTTTTACACTCTACAGAGGTTGCACACTTTACCCACTAGATCCGGGGAACTTCCGTGTCATCCACGACCCGCGGTACCTCAAGTACCCGGGGTAAGCACCCGTTCACTATCTTTCCCTAGACGACACTAACAAGGAGTCCACTCGTTGTTCCGTATCCTCACGATGAACGTCATACGAGACTCACCCGAGATCGTAACATCCGAGAGGGGACACAACGGTGTATCCGGTGCCCTGTGAAAACAGTCATGGCCGCCCTACCTGGCACGACCCCGTCCCGAGAGAGCGCACCAACAACTCTCCCGTCACTAGTAATGCAGGCTCCAAGCTAGTATCGGCCTAGGTAATCAACAATGCCCTTTCCCATACAAGGGTAGAGTGGTTGCGCATGTAAGGTTGGGGCAGTCGACAAATCTTAAATCTAATCCGTTTTCAAAAACAACACACGCACTTGCCTCGGTACACCACTTCGTCACCAAGTGGCTACCCAACTCATCATCTCCCTCGGGCATAAGTGGCACAAGACGGGGTTTTCGAAAAGTCCTTTGAAAATACTTTGACTCATCACTATGCATATACCCGTCCCTTTTTGCGTAGCATCTACTTAGCATCCTATCTACTCCACCGACATAACCCTCATAAGAAGGTAGGGTCATGCACAATGCAGGTATCAACGAGGAAGTAGCAAAGGCAGTCCACCAAAGTGGTTACCCTCTCATCATGAGTTTCGAAACAACACTAATAAAGTGCTATATGACATGCAAAAAGGGTTTCATAGGCATGGTCAAAGGGCTGCTTGCATGGCTCAACAAGGTCTTCTGGGTCTTCAAAGTCTTCTGGTCCAACTCCTTCGTTAGCAACGCGATCTATCGTCGCAAAATAATAACGAGAAAATAAGGCAATAATTAAAACAGAAAAACCAAAGTGCTCAGAAAAATGTCAACTTATTTTTATAAAATACTAGGTGGAAATCTAAGAAGGGGAAAATTTCTAGTTTTGGATTTGGAGTTATACAAGAGGGGATATGGATTTTCAAACAGAGATTAAACTGCTCAAATTTGAATTTAAATTTGAACAGTACATAAAAGTTGGTTGGATTTGAATGAAAGTGGCACCATTAAATAGGTGGGATTTTTAGAAAAATATGGGAGTTGGAATTATTGCATTTGGATAATTATACTGTCCTGTGGAATTTTTGGAAAAACCACAGAAAAAGAAAAAGAAAAAGGCCCTGTGCCAGCTGGGCCAGAACAGCCGCAGGGCAGCAGGCCCAGCCAGCGAGGCGGCCCAGCGCGCTGGTGCACGCGCGCGCCAGGTTCAAACCTGACGGGCGGGGCCCAGGCGTCAGGGCGAGAGACTGACGGACGGGCCCCATGGCCGTCATCGTCAACCCTAGGCCAGAGGGGACGGCGAGCTCACCGGCGATGTTTCCGGGCACGGCGAGGTCGGGTGAGGGCACGGCTGGACTCCTCGTCGTGTCGCCATTCGGGTGGTGCCGGAGTTGGTCGCCGGGGTGCAAGGGTTCGCCAGCGACGAGGTCTCGCGGTGGAGCAGCTTCGGCCGTCGACGGGTCCGGCCATTTCAGGCTACAAACGAGGCGGGGAAGAGAGGGGAAACAGTCAGTGGGATGCAGGGGTTCCACATCAAGGCAAGGGAGGAGCGGGGGAGGCCTGTACTGTGGGATCGACGGCGACCCGAGGCGGCGGAGCTCGAGCTCGATCTCGAGCTCGGGTGCTCCTGGAGGGGAACTAGGGGTACAGGGGAGGCTTAGGTGGTGCAGAGGGCGATTGGTGAGGAGAGGAGGGCTCGGGGAGACCTTTTTATAGGCGAACGGCGAGGTCCCGTAGACCCGTGCGCCGACGAGCTCATGCTCGTCGCTGTGGGGCTCGAGAGGAGCTGGCGCCGTGTCTGGGGCGTTTGTAGGGGTGGTCTACGCCTAGAGGGAGGGGGAGAGGAAGCGGGGAAAGCATCAGGGCAGCACGCGTGTGTGCCGCGCCATTGGCGCGCTCGGACGGCCCCTGTTCGCTAGCGTGGAGGCGCAGGGAGGAGGAGAGAGGAGGGGGGCGACAGGGTGGCGTGCTGCAGACGTCGAGGCGACCTCGGGGGACACGAGGGGGAGAGCCGAGGTGGCCGGATGCGCTTGTCCGGGGGCGGCTACAGTGCGGGAGTGCACTATAGCGCGCTCCAGAGCGCCCAAATGGCCGGCATGGCCATTCTTTATGCATGGGGAGCGCGTCCTCTGGTGTCTAGCAGGTCTAGGGGGATTAAAGAAGAGGAGAGGGGCTTTGGATGCCATAGATGGCCACTGGGGTGAGGAGGGAGGTGAGGAAGATGGGTACAGGGGCTGTCCAGAGAGAGAAAAAGAGGTTTTCATCCTTTCCAACAATTGAGTTTAGGCTAGGAAAGCTTGCTGGAGTTAGATTATGACTAGAAGGGGCTGTGGTAAAAATTTGAGCTCTCCAAGAATAGTGGAAGGGGTCAAAACAGAAGTTTTTGCAAAATTTCAGAAGGTGTTTGATAAAGTTTTGGGCAAGCAAATGAACTCCAATTGCCATGATACTTAACAGGATGGAAAGACACTTAAAAATAGTGTGTGCCACCAAATTTGAGCTCATTTCGGAAAAGTTGCCAATGTAACTTTGGCAAACCCTAGAAATTAGCAAAAATGGACTTGTGAAGATCTAGTTGAGCAAATCACTTCTCCATGATGCACCACTTGGTGTAGTGGCCTCATTTGAGGATTTGCACATGCTTACAAAAGGTGGGGTCAAGGATAGAAAGTTGGTAGTACAAACTTGTTCAAATTTGATTCTGGCCAGAGAGGGTTTTGGGGCATTTTGGTGAACCAAAATGACTTTAATTGACATGAGGCTTTGCAAGGTCATCACAATATGCATTTGTGACTTGCTGGATTTTTCTTGGAGTTTTATGAAATTATTTCCTGTAGAAATATTTCAAATCCTTGAAATGGGCAGAAATGGTTTTGGGAGGTTTTGTCCAATATTTTGAACATGACCATGTGTTTAAACTCTTATATATGGAAAATATATGTCCACTGAGTTTCCCTAAATTTTCTAAAATATTTTTGAAACAAAAAATAATTTTAACCTATTAAAGACCATTTCTGGCCTTAAGAAAAAGCCTTTAAATACAATAGGAAAATAACTTTTAAAAATTATGTTTTTGGGGTTTATGGGAATCCTATATCTAATAGGTTTCAAATATACTTTTTGAAATATTTTTCATACCCCAAATTAGGTACTTGCAGTGCAAACCTCAATCCAGGGGTTTTTGGAAAACTAATTTTTGAAAATACCCTTTTGGCCAAATTATTTTTGTAAGAAAATATTATATTGCTCTATACACATGGCATGATCATTGGGCAGAAGTTTGGGGCAAGGAGATGAAGTATAGAAGGTGGAGTTGTGTTGACTTCAAAGAGCACTTGAAAAGCACAGAGAGAAAACCAACTCCAAATAAAAGCCAAATAGGGCAAAAGTTTTTGTTGGTCCAAATTTTTCATGCTTTATTGATGCAAATGAAATGTTACAAAATGCAGGGTGTGATAGGACCCTACGGTTCGAGAACAATGTAGACATGACTGAGACAAATCTCCGGTCAATAACCAATAGCGGGACCTGGATGCCCATATTGGCTCCTACATATTCTACGAAGATCTTTATCGGTCAGACCGCATAACAACATACGTTGTTCCCTTTGTCATTGGTATGTTACTTGCCCGAGATTCGATCGTCGGTATCCAATACCTAGTTCAATCTCGTTACCGGCAAGTCTCTTTACTCGTTATGTAATACATCATCCTGCAACTAACTCATTAGTTGCAATGCTTGCAAGGCTTATGTGATGTGCATTACCGAGAGGGCCCAGAGATACCTCTCCGACAATCGGAGTGACAAATCCTAATCTCGAAATACGCCAACCCAACATCTACCTTTGGAGACACCTGTAGAGCTCCTTTATAATCACCCAGTTACGTTGTGACGTTTGGTAGCACACAAAGTGTTCCTCCGGTAAACGGGAGTTGCATAATCTCATAGTCATAGGAACATGTATAAGTCATGAAGAAAGCAATAGCAACATACTAAACGATCGGGTGCTAAGCTAATGGAATGGGTCATGTCAATCAGATCATTCAACTAATGATGTGACCTCGTTAATCAAATAACAACACTTTGTTCATGGTTAGGAAACATAACCATCTTTGATTAACGAGCTAGTCAAGTAGAGGCATACTAGTGACACTAAGTTTGTCTATGTATTCACACATGTATTATGTTTCCGGTTAATACAATTCTAGCATGAATAATAAACATTTATCATGATATAAGGAAATAAATAATAACTTTATTATTGCCTCTAGGGCATATTTCCTTCAAGTAGAACCAGTGTGGTTGATGTTGTCACTCATGTCGTTGATGAAGAGGTTGTTGAGGTCAGGGAAAAGGTTGTCTTTGAGGGAAGTCATCGCTCGCAGCAGTCGCGCGAGTGTGCTCCCTGAAACCTGATCGCCCCTCTCCCGTACTGGATCACGAAAGGCGGGGTTCCGGAGGACTACTGTCCCTTCTCGCGGTGCATGCCGGAAGGAGGGATGGAGAAGTCTTGCGTGGCGGCGCTGTGATCTAGAATAGTGCAAAACAATACGATATAACGGTGGCCAGGGTAGAGCTTGTCGGGTCGGTCGCGCGAGTAAACCCCACGTCCAAGTCAATAATAGCCCCACTATCCAAAAGAATCAGAAACGGCTAAGTAATTAAGGCATCAGTTAAGTATTAATTAATGACTGGATTTGTGCCATTTTTTTATTGTCAGTGACCTTTTCCTATGTGACCACAGGAAATCTAGACGTGCTCATTATCAGTTTCATTGTCAACCCAACACTCCGTCACTTTCTTTCCTTTTTCGACCAAGAGCCCGGTCAGGCTCGCCCCAACCCCACTTTATTTCCCTTTTCAACCAAGAGATCGTTTCATTATCCAGTCTCTATAGTACCTTTTTTCCTCTATTAGTACAAATGTACTACAAGGCATCAAGCTGACGCAGCTAGCTACAGTGGCGGAGACAGAGGGAGCGGCAGGGGCCCTGCCCCCCTATCATATGAGATTTACACCACCTTGGAGCGTGTACTCCATCTCTATCCTTCTCTTCGAGCGTGTCAAGTACTGCTTCCCATGTGTCCCAAGGCATCACATGATTTTATTAACAAATTGAACTTTGCACATACTATGCACATACACACATTCTAGTAGTAGGTAGATAGAGAAGAGAAGAGATGTAGATAAAATTCGATCAATAACCGTGCGACCGCGTTCAGGTCGCACTTAGTATGACTCACATGTGGTCGCAGACCCTACATTAAGTGGACAACTAGATGTGTCACATTATCACGTTATCTGCCGCTTCGTGTGCAAATGTGCTCCATCGTGGGTGTACCTGCGCATGTGCGGCAGGGGACGAGTGCGTGCGTGCAACTCTTCTCTTCGTCTCTCTCTCTCTCACTCTCGTCTAGTACTCCTGACTAGGCTTTATTAGATGGCTCTAAATTAGTTACTCTCCACTGTGAGTATTTAATGCCAGGCATGCAGCGGGTGGCACCCTCAGCTGGCACACCGCTTCAATGGCGGGCGCAGTGAGAGGTCGCACTGCCCTGACTTGCCATCAATGTGGAGTGGCGGGCTCGGCTGGCGCCGGGTGGGAAGGGCGCGTGGGAGGGGGAAGGGGTTTTTGCTGGGCCGGGAAGGTGAGAAGCCAGCTTGGGATCGGTCCGGATGGGGAAATATCAGGTACCCCATCCTTTCGGTGCACCCATACTCCAACTGCTAGTACTACTGCAGTACAATAGTGTGGGCTACATGTCGGGCTACGTAGAGGGCGTAGTAAGCAAACTTCTCATCGTTCTGCGAGTTGACAGGACACATCAAAGTAGTAGTTTTTTAAATGCACATTAAAGTAGTTGTAGTCGTCTCCAAAGAGGGTCGATCATGTCCATGGCTACCATCCCATCCCGTGCTCCGTCATTGAGTACCTGCACGATTCACGTGCCATTGAAGAAACAAATTGCGTACGTGCCATTGAAGAATTTTTTTAAAAAAAGACACACCAGCGCGTCATGGTCGAACTTTGATTCGTTCACGCGTGGTTCCTGACCCTCCACTAAGTGAACAACTACTACATGCGTCAAATTCTCATGTGAGCTGCCTCTTGATCGAGAAATGAGCTCCGCCTTGTACCCGCACGTGTGTGTTAGGGAAAGAGGCAAAGAGTACGTGCGTCCGTGCATGGAATTCTTCTCTTCGTGCACGTACTCCTTTTTTGCGGGTGATTCGTGCACGTACTCAGCCTATGTTGGTGACCATTGGTGAGTCTCACTTATCTCTACTTCTCTACATGTACATCTACATCTGCATCTATGTCTACACTACATCTACATCTACGTCTACTATAGCACAACAAGTTTTAAACATGAGACCAGCAATTTTCTTGCATGACACGACCTAGATGTTGGATGTCCCATGTGTCGGCAAAAGGAGGAAGAACGATTTCCGAAGACCGAGAAGGACCAAGGAACCGAGCTGTGGAGCGTCTGCACTCGGCCCCTCCCAATGCTAAATCGTTAAATGAAGGATGCTTAGCTACAACAACTTAAGCACCTATGCATTGGGGGCTTTAGTTGCTAAACATTTTAATGTGCTTAGCACCTCATGTTAGCACTAGTGCGTTGGAGGCTTTAGTTGCTAAACTTTTTTATGTTCTTAGCACCTCATGTTAGCACCGGTGCATTGGAGGCTTTAGTTGCTGAACTTTTTAATGTGCATAGCACCTCATGTTAGCATTGGTGCATTGGAGGCTTTAGTTGCTAAACTTTTTAGTACTACTATAGAATCAACCAAATATCCTACACATTTAGACCTGAGGAGTACGAAACACGGTAATCCTTGTGTAGTTACATCATACGTACATGCCCACAGCACGCTATCACCATATTTCTCGGCCTCCGTGCAACACCCAGCTCTAGTAATCCACCAGCATGTATCGCTTCTCGCTCCTCGTCTCTCTCAAAGTGCGTCTGGCAAGCGATTTTGCCGTCGATTGAGGTCAGTTCGCTCACACTCGCTCCCACATGTTAGATATATGCCAATAACATTCTAAATCTAAAAATAATAGTTATATGACAATATGAAGCGCTTTGCAAAGCGGACCAAACATGACAGGCGTGCCGTGAGTGGGTCCAGTTTCTCGTAAGGTGACTTTAGAGCATCCGTAGTGTGTTGATTTGTTGCCTCTAAGGCTGCCTCTAAGTCCTTAGAGGCTGGCACTATACACTGCTAGCATTAACGCTTAGTATAGAGGTTGCCTAACATTCTGGTTTGAATAGAATAGTCTGCTTGGCCTACTTGTCATTGGCCCTGTTTGGATACTCTAACTTAGCTAGACGTTAGAGTTAGTTTCGAGCTCATGACTAACCTTGAACTAGCTCCAATTAGCACCCTGTCATACAATCATACTAACCCGGTCGCAAGTAAATCCCACACAGCCAGTCCCCGCTAAACGTTTCCGTTCGTATGTACATCCCACACAGTCGCTCTAAGGAAAACATTTCCGTTCACAGGTACATCACACACAAGTTTACCCGTTAAATCGTTTGTGATAGCATTGCCATTGCACACGATATTAACAATTTTATTGTTTGTGTTATTGAATGCATCACACACGGTGCATAGAAGAAACTATGTGGCAAAGGTTGTCCATCACACACAATTTTTATGTGGTAAATGTTTGTGCAAGGTGTCCTAACGCAAACAGTTTTCAAGAGGATGTCGTGTGTGCAGTGGAGATTGATCACAGACGTACTGGATCCTAGAAATATTTCTGATCTCCACGTCTATCGCAGATGTTTCTCTTTTGCAAACCGTGTGCGGTATAATCCCTAATTAATCCATAATTTAAAAATCACATGTTTTGAATTTGAAAGTAGGCAATCACTTATTTCATATCCAACCATGTTTATTAGAAATATAGGTTCAACCACCAATGCATAATTCGATGCACATGTACATATACTAAAGAACTACAGAAGCACCAAGTAAAGAATGATGAACCACAGTTGTATTAAAGACTGTAAAGAGAGAGGCAAAAGACGTTCTGGTTGCTGGAGAAGGTGAAGCAGAATGCCCATATTGCACCCTCCTCCATGCGTAATGAGCACATGATTCTAGGCCAACCCCTTGTGATGGATGCCCATCCATCCTTCATTGTCTTCATTACGACTTCTCGATGCTCATTGTAGTCTGGATGAAATACTTTAACCTTCATTGTGTGTCCACCAATCATGTACTTTGCGAGGTAATCTTGAGTGAACTACTTTGGGAACCACTGCAAACGAAAAAGATTCAGACATTGTTGTCTAACAACTCATTATGGGCAGTAAAAAGAGAAGGCTGCAGAGTGTGTAGTTACCATCATACAGCTCACTGTTGTGTTGGATAGAGCATAAACAAATAATTTGCTTGCCACCATTCATATATTTTTGCTAATAATCCTTATTAGTTTCCTCACTTGATGCTTGTTCATGAATATCTCATTGCCCCATACGCAAAAAGGGTCGATGCATGGATCCTTGCCAAGGGCATATATACCTACAAGCAACAAGTCAATATTAGAAGCTAACAAGTGTCCAGGCCTAGATCTATATGCACTACATTATGGAACGACGGGGGGAGTAAAAGCCGAGGGATGAAGCTAACCTTGGCGGAAAATGGTGGCCACTCCCGTTGTTGTCCTGCATAAGTAGTGGAAAGGCATGATAAGTACAGCAACTTTAACATCAAACAAATATAGCAAAGTTAAAGAACATCATCTTCAAATGATAGCTTGAATGTGTTGGTTTCAGCCAAGGTTGGAAAAAGCGGTAGGCGTAAGCGAGGCGGTTGGCCTTCTCCTAGTGCCTAGGCGGTGCTTAAGCGCCCTAGGCGTAGCCTAGGCGGTTATATAATTTTCAATGCAACATGAGTTGATAACGATCCTTTGGCCAAAGGCGTCTCTCCTTCTATGTCGTTGGGCTGGCACCTCTATCTTCTTGACATGTCCACTAGACGGGTGTCAGTAAAGTCAACCTTTATGCAACGTTCTGGCATGTGCCCTGTTGATCCTCCGCAAGCTGCATGCTTGCTTGACACCTAATCTTGACAAGCCATCAACTAGTCTATGAGGTGGAGTGGCTGAAGAGCGAGAGGGGGAATTTTCCAGCAAAGACTTTGTGGGGTATGTGGCTTGCCGGTGTTGAGCGTGCAGATAACTGGAGTCTTGACCTTTAGTACTAACTTAGTACTTCTCAATGACTTACCAGGATGTCTTCTTCACGGTCTTGGTTGCCCAAGTATTGAGTCTTGGGTAGAGGTATCCTCCGGCAAGCCCTTGCCGTCCGGAGGGGTACAACTACCTGTGCACAAGTCTGGGGTACTAAAGGACCCCTGATTTAGTACACCGACAATATCTAGTTATCATATGTGTATTTTATTAATTCAGGGCATATAAGTATGTTAACTACCAGCCACTACAATTGGAATATGGTCCTTTCGGCATACCAGTGCAACATGGCATGATTTATCTTTTGGGTAGACAATTTCTTACTTGCTCTGCCTAGACTTCTGCTTATGCCCTAGGCGAGGCGTTTGGCCATTGCCTAGCGCCTAGGCGTGCCTAAGCGCCTCCTAGGCACTGCCTTTTCCAACAGAGGTTTCAGCATGTTGTTAAAGCATATATAAAATGGAAGGCAATGTTACCGACAGCAGGCTTAACAACCATCAAATATTGCAATTCAAACTAGTATTGTTGAAAATGAATAGAACGTAGGTAATGCTTAAACATCACACTCGATAAATGTGTAAAACTGAAATAAAGGGCATGCGTTTACTACACCAGGAATAACTGAAACCAAATATAGCCATTCAAACTGGTATTGATGTAGTCGAGCGGCACAGTGCTGACTTGCACATAATGAACAACACATTGTGAATGATTGAAATAAACAAGACATAAATGACCATTATAACAACCAAATATAGCCATTGAAAACTGGAAAGAGTCTCACTGCAACCAACCTAATAAGCAAATATAGATAAATAGGGCATATGCTTGAAAAATGGACAAATGCTCACTACAACCAACCTAACAAGCAGATACAGATAAACAAGGAATCTGCTTGATAACTGGACAAATGCTAAAAAAGCAACCTAACAATCAAATACAGATAAACAAGGCATCTGCTTGATAACTGGACAAATGCTCACTGCAACCAAACTAAGAACCAAATACATATAAACAAGGCATCTGCTCGTTAACTGAAAAAATGCTCACTCCAACCAACCTAACAACCAAATACAGATAAACAAGGCATCTACTCACTATAAACAACCAAATATAGCCATTCATGAAACTGAAGTAGACAATTCATACTTAAACATCACATAGCCCTATTGAACAATACATTTTTGCATAACTGAAATAATTAAACACGGCACAGTTAAAGCA
Source organism: Triticum monococcum (assembly GCA_034509565.1). NCBI lineage: Eukaryota > Viridiplantae > Streptophyta > Magnoliopsida > Poales > Poaceae > Triticum > Triticum monococcum. The sequence continues at coordinate 127,586,844 of CM067841.1, read as the reverse complement.
CCACACGACAAATGCTACTACAACAAAGGGTACGGGTTGGCAAGCTGGAAAAGGTAAGATTTGCTGATAGAATGTTGCCTCACATTTCATGGACAGGATCCTTCCAATTGGAACAACACAGACCCATGGTGCGCTCTCTGATGTCACGGATGGGCTGTTTCACCTTGGAAAAACCTTTGTGGGTGCCCTCCTCATGGTCGTGGTCGATGAGATCTGACTTGGAAATTGCGGATCCCAAGCCGCCGTCATAGAACATGTGTCATTCAAACATGACAAAATGGGCTTGATGGCGTATAAAGATCGCAAATCCTTGATCACTTGGCGGAGGAGATCAGCGGCAGGGCCGTCGAAGAGATCGACGGCGGTTGAACCAGAGGGGTTGGGGATGGACCACTTAACCTGTGACATGGCCCGCGTGAAGCCGTCGCTGTGGAGGAGCTTGATGTCGTAGCCAGCTTTCCCGAGATACAGTAATATGCTAGCCCGCTGACATGAAGCCTTCGGCATGGCAACATAGTCAACGTCTTCGCCGGCTTACACGGTGACGTGTTGCTCCGGGGTTGACGGGTTGGGGTGAACGGCGGCCACCTCGCCAACGTCCGCTTGAGAGGCCATGATAAACTTCTTCTTGCCCGAACGCTTGTCGGGCTCCCCGGGATATGTGGTCGAGCTTAGGCTGCGACATTCTAGAGCAGGGGATGTGGATCTGGCGGGGAGGGACATTGCAGGCCTCATCCAAAAACTCAGGGGAGTGGGCAATGGTAAATCATTGGGTATCCTGAACTTTATTATCTAAGCTAGGAGGAACGGGCACACCGGCAGGGGTTGGCGGTGGCGCCATCGGCGGCGGCTGGCGGCGTTCTGGGAACGGGGGTCCCTAGACTTGCCTACCTGCGGCCTGCGGCGTGGCTCGAATGGGGCCCCAACATGGCCCATCTTCATCAAGCACAAGACTCAAGACCCTCGCGAGGGGCCAAGCCTCGCGAGGCGGACGACATGGCGCATCCTCAGGCGCAGCCTCCTCAAGCTGGCTCGCGAGAAGACGGAGATATCAAGGCGGGGTGCCTTGTGAGGTGCCCGTGACGTAAGCCATGATGATTGAGGGCGCCAGGCGGGCGCCAGCGCGCGCAGCGTCCTCCTTTCCTCTTTGGTGCAAAGGGGGCAAGCGCAGCCGCGTAGTACCGAGGCATCAGGCAAAGGTTGCCGTTTCGGTGCAACAAGACCAGGACCAAGCGGACTACGAGACGGAGGTCACCATGGAGCCCAGCACGGCGTCACCGCAGAGTCTTTCGCAGGCGAGGACCACCTTTAGTCAGGATAAGAGTACTTGTTGTCCCCCTTCAAATTAGCCCGCCATTGTTGGCTCCCTTCCCGCTCAATATTTGGGAAGAGGACCAGGGCCCCTATAAATAGGGACGAGCCGCCCACATAGCAAGGGGTTCGATCAGTTGGTAGGTCAGGATCGAAAATCAGAGAGAGAGAGAGAGAGAGAGAGAGAGAGAGAGAGAGAGAGAAGGGCGACTGAACTCCTCCTAGCAGTTCATCGCCCCAGCCAAGAACAGACCCTTGCGAGGCTGTTCTTCCTTGTATTGTTCATCATCACCAGCCCCAGGAGGCAATCCATCCACCACACACTGGAGTAGGGTATTACACCACAATGGTGGCCCGAACCAGTATAAACCTTGTGTCTCTTGTGTGATTCCCTTAGTAGTTTAGATCCCAGTGAGGCGGAGAGGTTGAGGACGTGATTTCCGCGCGCACCCTAGTGTTCGAACCTTAAGGGTCTGCCGGAACCCGAAATCCGACATTTGGCGCGCCAGGTAGGGGTGTGCCGGAATCTGTCTTCCACCACTCCGTTCTCCTCCGACCGTCGCATCCATGTCCGACGCTCGTCGGGCCCGCGCCGAGCGCCGAGCCGCCATCGCTTCTCGCGTCGCCCAGACGGCCCCTGTCGGTGGGTGTCCTCATCGTTCCCCGTCGCCCGCCGTCAACGCAGCCATTGGCCCGGCGGGGGGCGAGCAGCAAGCATCGTCTCAGCACCCGTTCGTGCGGCAAGACGGCCGCACCGCTACTCCATCACTCGCTCCGGCCGGTTCTTCGTCCCGCGCGCTCCACGCGCCCTTGGAGGCTCGAGCTGCGCTCCTCGCGGAAAATGAGCTCCTGCGCTACCGTCCCGTCGATGACGTCTACGAGGAGTGGCTCGACCGCGTCGCCGAGCTTGTCCAGGGGGCTCTTCCGCGCCGTCCGTCCCTCTGCGCCACACTCCGCCCCGCGCGGGCAACGAAGCTCCAGAGGCGCACCAGCCGCCTCCCCTCCAAGAAGATGCCATGGCTCCAAGGCGCTTGGTCCCTAGGCGGAACCCGCTCCGTCAGGCGCCAGCGCAGCAAGAGCGAAGCTGCCACGATGTTCCTCGCCCGCAAGGGGCTGCCAGGGCGCTCCCTGCTCCTGCACGCCGCGACCCTGCTCCAGCTCCGGCGCGCCAAGACCCCGCCCTTATCCAAGCTGCAGCGCGTGGGGACCCTCAAGACCAAGCTCTCCACCAATCGAGGCCTTTCGTGGCCACCGCGGGCTGCCATGCCTACACCACTGAGCTGCGCAGCGTCGCGTGGCCCGGCAAGTTCAAGCCCGACCTGCCTCCTCGCTACGACGGCACAACCGATCCCGCAGAGTTCCTCCAGCTCTATGAGCTGGGCATCGAGGCTGCCGACGGGAATGAAAAGGTCATGGCGAACTGGTTTCCCATGGCGCTCAAGGAAGGAGCTCGAACCTGGCTCCTGAATCTGGCTCCAGGCACGATCTCCTCCTGGGACCAGATGCGCGCCCGCTTCATCGCCAACTTCCAAGGTACTCGCAACCAGCCGCCCGCCATGAGCGACATGCGCCGCATCAAGCAACAACCCGGAGAGACCCTGCAAAAGTACATCCAGCGCTTCAACAGCGCGCACCTCAAGATCCCCAGGGTGTCAGAGGAGGCCATCATCTCCACCTTCTTTGACGGCGTGCGTGACGTCAAGATGAAGGAGGAGCTGGTGATGCACGAAGACCTCTACACCTCCCTGGAGCTGTTCAACTTGGCGAACAAGTGCGCCAGGGCTGATGAGGGGCGTCTCTCCCTCCTCGAGCTGCCTGCCGCGGGCCCAGAAGAGAAGAAGCCCAAAGCCAAGGACGCGAAGCGCAAGGGGGCTGCCGTACTCGCGGCAGAACCAGACACCAAGCGGGGCAAGGACCTGCCCGAACCCTCCAGAGGCAGCCGGTACTATGTGTACCATGACCTCCACACCCACAACACCAACGAATGTCAAGAGCTCCACGCCGTGCGAGAAGGAAGGATCGGCCGTCGCCCTGACCGTGCTGACCGGGGCTACGGCCGAGGAGGAGGAAGAAACCCAGGGCGCTGGGAAGATTGCGGCCCGCGCCCGGGGTGGCGCGACCAGGCTCGTGAGGACCGCTGGCGAGACCTGCCTCGCGAGGGGGGCTGGAGGGATCAGCCTCGTGAGGATCTCCCTCATGGCAATGCAGGCCTACCTCCTCTGCCGCCTCCACCAAGAAGGAACGAAGACCGCCATCAAGACGAGGGGGCTGGGGGCTTCCAGGAGCCGTGCGCGATCACCTGCATCCTGGGCGGAGCTCAAGCCCCAGCCTCCCAACGTATCTTCAAGCAGTTTGCCCGCGAAGTGAATGCAGTTCTCCCCAAGCTCGAAGCAACGCGCCCCCTCAGGTGGTCGGCGTGCCCCATCACGTTCAGCTCGGCAGACCAGCTCAAGTGCGCGGCCACTGCAGGAGTCCTCCCGATGCTCTACTCCCCAGTCATCAGCAGCGTGCTGGTCACCAAGACCCTCATCGATGGCGGGGCAGGGCTCAACGTCCTGTCCGTGGAAACATTCAACAACCTCTAAGTGCCCTACGACCAGCTTCAGCCAACCAGGCCATTCTCCGGGATCACCAACGGTTCCACAGTCCCGATCGGGCAGGTCCGCCTCCCTGTCACCTTCGGGGCCCGCAGCAACTACCGCACCGAGCTCATCGACTTTGACGTCGCCCACATCCGCCTGCCGTACAACACCATCCTCGGGTACCCAGCGCTGGCCAAGTTTATGGCTGCGACTCACCACGGCTACAACGTCCTCAAGATGCCAGGAAGTGGCGGCGTCATCATGGTGCCCTGTGAAGAGAAGGATGCAGTGTGTTCCCTGGAGAGAGCCTATCAGGCCGCGTCGCTAGAGGACCCAGATCGCGGAAGCAGGAGGCTTCCTGAGACCACCCCCAAGAAGAAGAAGACATCGTCAGGCTCGGCCCCTCAGGAGGCAGGCCCCTCAGGGCCCGTGTCTGCCCAGGCGGACCCTCCTTCCATCGCATAGGAAAGCGCGCCTGGCGCCCTCCTCAGGCAGGGCTCGGGAGCTCTCACCTGGAGGGCCACCGACCTAGCCAGGGTCACGAGGGAGGCGCTTGGGCACCATGTGGAGGCGTGCTTCGCAGCACGTTTCTCCCGGGAAGGAGCCAGGCGAGGAAGATCAGACCAGCAAGAGTTCGTTGACGAGGCCATTCAAGAGCTACAGGAGACAAGGATCATGAGAGGTTGCCGCCGCCTACCAGCTGTGGCCCCACATCCAGGAGAGGATGGTGGGCTGCGCGTCTGCGTCGACGTACCAGGACTCAATCAGATCGCCACAACGGAGCGCCTCTGGCCCTCGCAAGTGGGGCGCTGCGGAGGTCCACCCCACAGCTATGTTCGCATGCCTTACGGCCTGCCGAGCATGGCTGCGGCGTACCAGCGCCTCATGAGGGGCATCGTGGAGGCTCAGGAAGACAGGCGTTCCGCGGCCTTGGCGGAGATGGAGGCAGCTCGCGAGGAGTCACCAGCGCCTCCGGAGCCTCCCGAGGCCCCGGGGCCTGGGGGCTCGTGAGGATCGGCTTCTGCAGCCCGTCGATCCTACTGCACCAACGCCACTACGCCGACGACATCCTCAGGTGACATCTTTCAAGTTCCGTTCTCAGCTAGGAGCACCCTCCCAGGGTTGCATCACTCCCAGGCCGCGTGGGTCCATCCCTGCGGCATGTATCTGCATTTACCTTTCCGTCGTTAGTTTGCCTTGTTGGGGGCGCCCCTCGGGCTACATCATCCCCAAGCCGTTCGGACCAGACCCAGCGGCGTGTATCCCCCTAGCGTTTATTTCCAACTATGCATTGCCTATCACACTTAGCTGCATGGTGCCCGTCCGCAGCATCTTTTCTTCCCATGTCGGCCACTTGCACGTTAAAGGGGGGGTGCCTGAGCATCGCGACTCAGGGCTCTTACTAGCTCTCCAGCCCTCACCCTCTGGCCTTGTCCATGGCATCGCGGCCTGGCATACCAGCGACGGCTGAGACAAGCTCGAGGGCCGGAACCCGAGGACGTAGAGTACCGGCATCTAACCAAATTTTGCAGGGACACATCTCAAGATACGGCCCAGTGCCAGGCGCAACCCGCCTAGGGGTAGGGCCTCGTGAGTCCCGCGTTGGCTCACGGGTGCCCAGATACACCTCACCTACTCCAACCAGCAAGCTCTTGAGTGACTAACGATCGACTAATGGCCGCCATGGCAGCACCATCTTCATTCTGTGATGAACCTGCAGGATCCTTGGAGGGGACTGCGCTAACCAAGGCCCTCACGAGGTTTCCTTCACCCTTGCCCGCACAAACTGCTTGCACGTTAAAGGGGGGTGCCTGAGCATCGCGACTCAGGGCTCTTACTGGCTCTCCAGCCCTCACCCTCTGGCCTTGTCCACGGCATCGCGACCTGGCATACCAGCGACGGCTGAGACAAGCTCGAGGGCCGGGACCCGAGGATGTAGAGCAGAAAGGGGAGCAGAGGCGAGGGGAAAGAGGCTCACGAGGACCTTGCCGAGCGACTCCGCTCCTACCGACGCACGAACCCGACGGCGCACCAGGGATAATCCCCGACTTCCGAGATAAGTCACCTCCCGTAGCACTGGCTACCGTGGCACTACCCCCGCACCTAAGGCAATATCAAGGCGGGGTGCCTCGTGAGGTGCCCGTGACGTAAGCCATGGCGATCGAGGACGCCAGGCGGGCGCCAGCGCGCGCAGCGTCCTCCTTTCCTCTTTGGTGCAAAGGGGGCAAGCGCAGCCGCGTAGTACCGAGGCATCAGGCAAAGGTTGCCGTTTCGGTGCAACAAGACCAGGACCAAGCGGACTACGAGACGGAGGTCACCATGGAGCCCAGCACGGCGTCACCGCAGAGTCTTTCGCAGGCGAAGACCACCTTTAGTCAGGATAAGAGTACTTGTTGTCCCCCTTCAAATTAGCCCGCCATTGTTGGCTCCCTTCCCGCTCAATATTTGGGAAGAGGACCAGGGCCCCTATAAATAGGGACGAGCCGCCCACATAGCAAGGGGTTCGATCAGTTGGTAGGTCAGGATCGAAAATCAGAGAGAGAGAGAGAGAGAGAGAGAGAGAGAGAGAGAAGGGCGACTGAACTCCTCCTAGCAGTTCATCGCCCCAGCCAAGAACAGACCCTCGCGAGGCTGTTCTTCCTTGTATTGTTCATCATCACCAGCCCCAGGAGGAAATCCATCCACCACACACTGGAGTAGGGTATTACACCACAATGGTGGCCCGAACCAGTATAAACCTTGTGTCTCTTGTGTGATTCCCTTAGTAGTTTAGATCCCAGTGAGGCGGAGAGGTTGAGGATGTGATTTCCGCGCGCACCCCAGTGTTCGAACCTTAAGGGTCTGCCGGAACCCGAAATCCGACAGCGGCAAGCTAGGGTTCGAGGGGGGAGGGGCAGGTGGGGGACTATGGAGGGGGTGTTTGAGGATACGCCGCGGCTACTGAAAATTTTAGTAATGGTGGGTGGAGATGGTGGTGGACGAGGGAGGGGGTGTTTGAGGATACGTCGCGGCTACTGTTCAAATGCCTCGGCTACTGCAATTTTACTATAAGAGGTCGGTGCTGGAGGAGTGTGGGCGATGGTTGAAGTACGATGGCTACTAAAATTTGGGTAAAGGAATTGATGCGGGGCGGGAGTGCCCAAGATCGTGCACGGTCCAATAACAATATGTGTGTATGATAATAAGGAAAAGTGGCGCGGAATCGCCGTTTTTTGCAACGCTGAAGACGGGTAGTTTGTTTTTACATTTCTAGCTAGCTGGTATATCGCACACGGTTCGTCGTAATTTCCAAACAAACTTACCCGCCTTTAGCTTGCACAGGTGGTGGTTTTACAGCGCACTTGCATCGCACACAGTTAAGCCAGTACCTCCACCCTTTGCTCGCGCTTGCACGGTCATGGTGATTTTACAGCGCACTTGCATCTCACACGGTTGAGCCAGTACCTCCACCTTTGCTCACGCTTGCGCAGGCGTGGTCATTCACAGCGCACTTGTATCGCACACGTTTAAGATATTATACCCGTGTCCGTTGAGCGTCATCATAGTCTTTGCAGCAAAAAAAAGTTAGGGAGGGTCAGAAGACAGCCACACCAGCATGTGGCCCAAATATATATGAGTGAAAAGGGTGGTATGTGATGTTCAAAATTCCAATGCACAACTTTGACCACACGGGCCCATGGTTGGGCACGTCGTCGAAGATCGATGAGAGGGGCCAGAAGTCAAGAACCACCTGTAAGTGGCCAAATATATATAGGAATATTGGGGATGTTTAAAACTTTAAATACACAATACATAACTTTGGTGGCACCTGCCTCGCAAACCCTAAAGCACCCTTGGATATATATATATATATATATATATATAATGACATAATGTCATACCTAGCTAGGATGCTTGGCCTACCACCTCCCACTTCGTGCCAGTGGGGCGGATGCACGTAATGATCGATACTTTGGTCATACATATGCATGTCGCCATGACCTACCATAAGACGGACCAATGAATCTATCGTTTGGTCAAATGACAACCGTTGTTGTCGATAAACCGCTTGGGCCAATAGATTGAACCATCATAAAAATCGCACTAGAGGGACCACAAAACCAACACCTCTTGCATGCGGCCTAAAATGATGTACATTGGGAAGGGGTGATGTGTGTTTTCAATATACAATAATGTACAATTTAGATGTGGTGCAGACCTCTCGATACAGACAACAACCATGAAGGCAAGGTAGTTAAGGACGAGATACACAGTGTATGATGTCGGTCGAACCCAGCAATCCGATCATGTGGGAGGGAATCTTGACAACGCATGAGCTCAAGCTTTGGTTGAGCGACATGTGACAATGACCGACCCTAACACGAACTAGGAGGAATCCATTCATGGCTAACACATACCCCTCATTATCGGTAAAAGGGGATAATATATATATATATGACAACACTATTCTAATCCCAGAATTAAAATAGTTATTTGAATCACAACAGCACAGCCTTATAAGGACCCGAGAGGGTTCCTCCCGAACTCCGAAGCTGGTACCGAACAGGAAAAAAGCCCACCTATATCCTCCCAGATCCCGAATTCCCTAATCGATCCCCATCACCGCCTCCAACGGGCGTCGCCGTCGCCGCTCGGAATGCGGCACCGCCCCCAACCGGCATCGCCATCGACGCCCGGAACGCGCCACCACCCCCAGCCGGCGCCGCCATTGTCCCTCGCCGCGGATCGCGCCGCCACCATCGTTCCTCGCCCCGAATCGGGCCGCCTCCACCGTCCCACAATGTGGATCGCGCCGCCGCAATCGCCACCAACCCACCTCCCGTTGCCGGGAACCTGCCGACGCGGGAACTTGCTCCACTTGCCGCCACGACTTTCCTCGAACTGCCACCGCAACCTTCTTCCCTCCTGCCGCTGCCGGAGCCCTGCCACACAGAGCACCTCCAGCCGCCGGCCCACTGCCCCCAGCCTCCCGTGCTGGAACTCCGCCGCCAAGACGCTCCCGTGGTCGGACCGCACAGCGGCCCCTCCTGCTGCTCAACGGCAGCCATGGCCGCTGTTTTCCACCTCGCGATGGTGCCGGCTAATTTCATCGCGTGCACTCACTGCATGGATGGAGATGGAGTGGGGGAGAGCTCGGGACGGAACGGCGGCTGGCGAACTCAGCGGGGACGGGAGCACACCCCATGTCTTCGGCCACACGCGCGTGTTCCATGCTTTGGTCGTTGTGTGGTGTTTGTTGAGATGCATGTGGGATGCCTGCGTCCGTGGTGATGCTGCATACTGAACTAGTTAGTAAGATTATTATTCACTCGGAGACAGTACTTTTCCAACCATCAATAGTCATAGCATTCTCTAAATCACAGTATGTAGTATCAAATGCTCCTGTACTGCTCTGCATGTCAATCGCCCTTAATTACCATATGCATTCGATGATTGGGTTGATGGCAAGCCTCCATGCCGACTCAAAAATAACACATCAGTGGTGATATACTTCCACTGTAGTAGCAGCAGCAATCTCAATTTTCGTAGTAGTACAAGATAAAGAGGGCCACCATATCTGTGTGTGCATCTTCGGGAGATGACTGACAGCAGTACAGTATTGAGGAGATGCACGCACAGAGCATCCCTGATGCATTGACCAAAAAAGTTGGATGGCCTTAAAGCTCATATACCCCTGATGCATTGGCCACTGTGTTCCCGGCCACCGAGCTCGCCCTAGCCTGCCGCCTCATCCAAAACAAATTCCCATGTCCATGGTCTGCCATTGCAATCTTTGTTTTAATTGAACTTCTGGGGAGGTCGCCACGACCTTCTTCAATGACAGAAAGTGTTGTTTGACCTGACTGACTGCCAACTACGGATTTTAGCAAACAAAAATGGATGTTTTTAACTACATATATTGAATCCTGCATTTGTATCCTGAATTTTTTAGTGAAGTATGTTCAGGAAACAACGCTAGGTTTTTACTGAATCCTACATTTAGTGAAAAGCTTTTTTGGTGTTGTGTGATGAAGAACAAAGAGCACAAAAACATGAAATATGGATGAAGTTCAGATATATATACGACAGAGGTTCAAGGGGATATATTATGGCGCTAGTTATTGTATTCCACCAACAAAAAGTTCTGAAAGTGTACAAGAAAGAATGGCACTGAAAATATGGGAACCATGAATCGATTATATGTTCATGTGAGAATGTATTTTGTCTATGCAATAAAACTTATGTGTTGGTTTTCATTTGTCGCAACTTATCTTTTTGGGATTTTTGTATGTACAGATTATCATTCAAAAAAGATAATAGACTTTCCTTGTTTCTAAAAAAACCTAGAAGTTCAAATTTAAATAACAGGACAGTTACACGTTTATTACATCACTAGGATTTCTCTCCATTGGTAAATAAAAAACCAAGAAGTTTGAATTAAAAAACCAAAGGAGTTACAAAATTTATATAAAAACTGGATTTTCGTTGTTTCTAGAAAAAACCTAGAGGTTCAAATTAAAAAACAGAAGAAGTGAAACGTTTATTACAATCCCAGGAAGGTCAAACCAAAAAAAGCATCTCAACACAAATTTGTTAAAAAAGGATATTCTCCGCTCAAAAAAACCTAGAAGTTTCAAATCTAAAAAACGAAACGGCTCGATATTTAATAAAAAACTAGGATTTTTATTCCCAAACTAGGAATTTTGTATTGTATTACTAAGAGAAATAAAACTTGTGCCTGTGCTAAACACAAGTAGGTCGATGTTAAAAAAATGAAGTTTTTAATATCTAAAAGTCAAATTTGGAGGGTCAAAAATTTGAGCAAGAAGTTCAAATAAAAAAGGTACCTCAAAAATCTTTATAAATGCTGCATATACTTGAACAAACAAGCCAGCAGCCCTCTGTCACCGCGTCCGTAATCTGCCTCACATTCTCTTCCGCCTTATATGCCATCCAGCAGCCCTCTGTCACCGCGTCCGTAATCTGCCTCTGTCTTTTTCTAGTTCATTTTCCTAAATCTCACATATAAATGCTGGTGTTATGCTCTCTGTCTTTTTGCTGTCTTGTTTGTTCAAGTATATACAAAAGATATGGAAATTTGTACGTGAAAATTAATTCTTTGTTCAACTCGTTCGTTCTCTCCTAAATCTCAAGTATGTACAGGTGCTAATGTGCCAGAATAAGATTCAGAAGTTTGTACTATAAAAATCAGTAATTCATTCTTTGTTCAAGAATGTGTACGGAAGATTCAGAAATTTCCCCAATTGATAGTGTGCCCTCTACCTGTTTGTTTTATGCTCATGAGAACTTACTTTAATTTTTTCTGTTCTTTTTGCACATAGTGAACATAAAAAAGGTGAATGTAAAATGCGTATGTTCCCGTGTGTTTTTCCCTTTTGCTACGTGATTCTGTAGCTATTTCCTCGCTTCGGCCTTAATGCTTGCAAGGAAACTTTTGTAACTAAGTGTTCACTTTGATTTTCCTTTGCTTTGCACTGTGATGTACATAGTATGATGTGCTTTTTTTTCCTGAGCTTATAAGTAGGATGTCCACTATATTCAAAAACTTACTAGTGCTTGCTTCAGGTCCGTCCCTCCTTCCTCCCCTACTTGTTGTCCTAAGCAGTGGAGGACGCGGCTACCTAAGGGAGCGAAGCCCGGCCTCCCAGCACCCGCAGTGGCACCCTGCAAAAAGTAAATAAATCGCAAGTTCAGAATAAAAAAACCGAGAAGTTCAAGAACAACCTTTACTGCCTTATGTTGTTTGCCAACAATCTTCAGTTTCTTCAGTAGCTCGTGCACATTTTGCCTAAGCTAGTATGTTCAGAATCTTAAATTGATAGTTGACCTATAGGGATAACCATGTTCATGGTGATTGAAGAAGGATTCCTATAATATTATTATTGAGATCGAAGGCCAACTTTTATGCACCATGTGGGAGGATCCCAGGAATTGTTCTTAACTAGTCGATGGATTTCGAGAGATGCGTTCATATCTCACAAGTTTCCAGGAGTTAATGCTCATTTATATAAGGAATGCCAAAGGTTCAACAGCAGCACACTGCTAATGCAAAATCTCTGAACATGTGCAGTGCAATCATGGGAAAAGCTTGCATCTTTATCACTTAACCACTCTTGACCTCTTTTACAGTTTTTGTTATGCATTCTTCACTGAGTACTACAACTGAACGTATCCACGGGAGATCCATGCTATGGTACAGATTTGTGAAATTACTTTGTACTCATTAGTACTATTTCATTGTGGGTAATGGGCACATGACTTTATCTATCAACAATTTATTTTTTTCACTTGATTTGCATCCAAATTATTTTATTACTATTCTGATTCGAGTGCCTTGTGCATGTATGTCCTTCGCAGTACACAAGGTGCTTGTGTTAATACCTACAAGACAATAGTATCTAAATGAACACTTTGCTAGTTACAAAAAGGGGATCAAGTGCTAAACTAATTTGGTTTTCCTGTTTAAAAAAATCCAGAAGTTCAAGTTAAAATAACAAAGTGGTTTGATATTCTTTTTAAAATAATCAGATTATTCCCATTTCAAAGAAACCTAGAAGTTCACATAAAAAGCAGAACGGTTCGATGGTTATAAGAAACATTTTTCCGTTATTATTGGAAAAAAACAAAGAAGTTAAAATTAAAATAACTAACCAGTTCGGAAAAACTAAATAACAAATTTTCCCGATTCCTAAAAAAATAGAAGTTCAAATTAAATAACGGAGTGGTTTGATATTTATTACAACCCTGTGATTTTCCCCGTTACAATAGAATAAACCGAGAAGTTCAAAAATAAGAAAAATCGAGCACTTCGAAAAGTTTATAAAAAATGATGTTTCTATATTTTACTAAAAAATAGAGAAGTTCAAATTTAAATAACATAGAAGTTCAAAAAATGTTTATTCCAAAACCAAGAAAGTCAAATTAAAAAAATCGAGCAGTTTAAAAAGTTTGTAAACATGGATTTCCCCCTTTTTAAATATCCGGATATTCAAATTTAAAAAAGTGAGCGGTTAGATGTTTATTTGAAAAATTGGATTTTTCTAGTTACTAAAGAATAAAACCAATAAGTTCAATTCCAAATAACGAAGAAGTTCGATGTTGCTAAAAAACCTCCAATTTTGAAATTTCTAAAAATACACAATGAAGTTCAAATAAAAAAGGTAGTGTGGTTCAATGTCTATAAAAGCTCAGATGTTTTCGCGTAACCAAGAGAAGTTCAGATTGATAGCTGCCAGAAGTTCAAGTACTACACGGTGTGCATTTGTATGAAAAAAAGAATGGAAAAGCAAAGGCTAAAAGTTTTGTTGCTAGAAGTTCAAGTGCTCGGCCCGAGAAAGTTCAAAAATTCTTGTGAGAGATGTTGAACAAAAATACATGATAGAAATTCAAGTGCTCTGTCCGGAGAAGTTCAAAAAATCTTGCGAGAGAGGTTCACCTTGTATTTCCGTATAAAAATCGAATACTATTCTTTACTCAAAATATAAAAGGAGAAGTTCAAATTGAAATAACAGAGAAGTTTGGAGTTCATTAAAACCTAGGATTTACCTCTTCAAAAATAAAAAAACACAACGCCATTTTTTGCACTTTTAAAAACAACCCATAAATGGAAAAAACAACCAATAAACGAAAAAATAGTTGCTAGAAGTTCAAGTGCTCGGCGAGGAAAAGCTTAAAAAATTCTTTTGAGAGAGGTTTACCGTGTATTTAGATGTCCAAAATACATAAAAATATGTTTTTTTTGTGTTTTAAAATAACTATCTCAAAACAGAGAGAAGTTCAAAGTGATAACAACCGAAAGTTCACGTACTACATGGTGTGTATTTCATATAAGAAAATTACAATAAAGTGAAACAAAGTGAAATTCAAAGAGACATGCCCCAGAAGTTCAACTACTTCAAGCAGTGCAAAAAACAGTATGTCAAAAACAGAGTGAAGTTCAAACAAACATGCCCGAGAAGTTCAACTACTTCACGCAGTGCTTTTCCATTCATGATGAAGGCAGAAATCATGATCTCGTCATTTTCTAATTACTTCAAAACGACAGGAATATCATTTGTGTAAGTTCAAGTCCTCGGTCAGAGAAAGTTAAAAAAATATTGTGAGAGACGTTTGTACAAAAGGAATATTATTTGTGTAACACTAACGAATGAATGAGAAAATTACAAACAAAAATACGTCACAGAAGTTCAACGTGAAAATAGCAGGAAGTTCAACTACTACGCTGAATGAATTTTAGATGAAAAACTTTTAAAATCGTCGCGAGTATGAAAAGATTATCAACACGGGAAACTTGCGTGCTTACAGCAGCTTCCCATCGGTATATCACCTGCTCAATTCCGGTGAATGGATGGAGAGTTACGAGCAGTGGATGGATACCTACGGGCAAAAAAATCACGTGAAAAACAAAGTGAAGTTTAGGTACACGCGCCGAGAAGTTCAGGTTCTTCATGTGGTGCATTTTCGAACAATCTATTTCGCGATAAAGGCAGAACGCATGATCCCGCCGTTTTTGAAATTACTTGAAAACAGCTAGGAATCATAGAAAACCATCAACATGAAAAAGTTTCGCATTTTCCTTAGCTTTTCAGCAGTATATTATTTGCTCCATTCCGATAAAGTTTGTAGAAATTACGGCAAAAATACGTTTTTCACCATTTTCAAAACTGACTTAAAACCGTAAAGAATTGGGAGAAACAATACATACCGAAAAGTTCCGCATTTGTTCAAGCTTTCCAACGCCATATCATTTGCTGCATTCGGACACACGGTTAAAAAATTAGCTCGAAAATACGAACTCGGTAGGACTTGGACCATTTTTTTAAATTACTCTTAAACCATTCAAAATTAGAAAAAAAAACTTTCAAGATGAAAAAGTAGCGCATCTTCATAAGCTTTCCAACGTCGTATCATATGCCTCCATTGGATTAGCCGTTTAGAAATGACATCGAAAAAACGAACTCAGTTGTTCGGTTTATGAAATTTTATGTTTTTTCAAATTACTCTTTAACCATAGGGAATTAGAGAAAACTTACAACATGCGGAAGGAGCGGTTTTGCAGCAGCTTTCCAACGCCATATTATATGCCTCATTCCGACAAACGGTTTAGAAATGCGATCGAAAATACAATTCATGTTTTTTGTGCGAAGAAAAACGGTTTTCAAAACTGCTCTTAAACCGCTTATATTTTGCCAAAAGTTTAAGTTGGGTCATGATATTGGAGTCCATAGCTTTCCAACGGTATATCGCAAGCCCCATTTGGGCAATGTTGGCGGAAGTTCAACCTAGTTCACAGGGAAGTTCAACGTAATACTAGCGGGGCAGGTCAGGTTGTGATCAGAATATTATTCTGATCCCGCGATCAGAATAGTGTTTATGTGTGTGTGTGTGTGTGTGTGTGTGTGAGTGTGTGTGTGTGTGTGTGTGTGTGTGTGTGTGTGTGTATATACTCGGGGAGCCCACATATATGCGTGCCGTCACGAAAAACCGCACAAGGGAGACGTGGTCGATCAGAAGACCCCATATACACTGCATGCGGCCCGAAAATATGTATGGGTACGGTGGTGTGTGATGTGTTTAAATCCCAAATGCACAACTTCAATGGGCCACCAACTACATTACAAACTGAACATCGTACCTGACTCCAGGCCTGGTTCAATACGTATGATGTTAGTTTCCCAACTTCGAGGCGGCGGCGGGGGGAAGGGGGTCTTCCCACGCATGCGCTCAAACTTTATTTGGTCTAGCATGGGACACATCTATATCTATACCCCTATATAGTGTGTGAATAACTTCGGAAGTTGGTTGTTGGATGAAGCCAATCCGATGGTACAGAGATGGGAAATCCGAGCACTACTGGCCGTTGGATATTATCTATATTCCACCAGATTCTGCCACATGTACAATCTACAATACTCCATGGTTGAACTTAAGCATAATGCACAAACCTCAAAACACAAGCACTTCTCCTTTGTTCTATAGAATCTTCCATATGTTAATTACCCAAACTTTTTTTCTAAATGAATTGTCACTTTTTGTTTTTACTTTATGCTTTACAATGCACAATTCCATGAATCTTAAAATATTTTTTTATAAAATTAAGTGATTTTGGATGAGATGAACTATAAGAATTAAACGAACATCTACAACATGCATATATGACTCAAAGCTTACATGCTATAGTGTGGTATTTATTCAAAATTTGGTTACCAAATCTCATGCGTGCAATGCACGTGTACCTTACTAGTATCAATAGGAAACCATCATGGTCAAACCCTTCTCATTGTTGGGTCAAAGGGATAGATTGTGTGGGCCCCCCTAATTGTCGGCAAAGGATAGTATATATATATACCTCAGGGAGCCCACAGATATGTGCCGCGTCTATAAGCCGCACAAGGGAGATATGCTCGGGAAGAACACCCTGCCCCCTATACCCTACATGCAACCTGAAAAGGTTTATATAATCGCCATGACAGGTCAAGTCAATCATTCTTTAATTTTTTTAGAGAAAAAAATAACCCATAAAAACATAGTAGGTTTATATAATCGCCATGACAGGTCAAGTCAATCATTCTTTAATTTTTTAGAGCAAAAAATAACCCATAAAAACATAGTAGGTTTATATAATCGCCATGACAGGTCAAGTCAATCATTCTTTAATTTTTTAGAGCAAAAAATAACCCATAAAAACATAGTCTACAAATTAGCAAAACAAGGATCCCAAGGTGTATATAATTGCCATGATAGGTCACTATAGAGATATAATATATCTCTATAATGACCGTGTCATGGCATTTAAATTAAGCTTGAGATATGCAACTTCCCACCGGGTCACCCATCCTTGGACTACTCCAGCACGAGCATGCTTGACTTATGTGTTCTATTTGACTAGGCTAGAGGATGGGAAGCTGCCCCTTGCTGATAAGAATTGCCTCCTTGCCATTAAGGTGTTTCACGCTGGTCGCCCTATGGGACCTACTCCCTCCTATCACACACATTTGTGCTTTTAGAAACTGTGTGGGATATTCACATGGCCGGTGTGTCGCCGCTAGCCTTCAATGAGCATTGACACTGGTAGCGGGAAAACGATGGGAGAAGAGGCGGGAAACCGATGAGAGGAGTGGTGAGAAACAGTGGCTTGTTTAGAAAACCTAGTAGAGAAGGAAGCGTGAGCAAGCACAATGCATGCACACAGTGCTTACCCATGTACTGCATGTGCTATCGAAAGGGCTCAAGGTTGCTGTTCGATCTGGGAGCATCCAACGATGCACACGTATGATCCGTGGGGTTTGGGTTCTGGCCAATCAGAATGCACGACTCAGATCGCGCGCGCAGCAGGGGGAGGGGGGCTTCAGCCATGGTTTGGTAGGCACACGGCTTTCATGAGTGAACCGTGTGCAATCTGAAAACATTTCGTGAGAAGAATCTCGATTTTTAAATCCCTGTAAATCCAAAACTCACCCGAAAACCGTGAAACATGGCATGGTGTTACGACATGGCACATATATGTCGAGGAATTTTTTTCGTCCATTTTGGCGCAAGTTTTATTTCAAGCCTCTTACAAACCGGAGCTTCTCTCAAAGAAGCCTCGTGGTTCCGATAGGGAAACGTGTTCCCCTTGTGGGCAAAATGTAAACACTTCCTCTTTTCGCCTTGTATTTTCTTCCACGGGCAACATGGAATGACATGATATCCGTGCTGAAATTTAAACTTACCAGGGTCCGTTTGGCCTTTTATACACTAATTGAGTTTCCTAGGCATTTAATGTCCATAATTCAAATTTGAACTACAAATACATGCTCCAGTTCACCAAAATGGATAGAAAAATAATACATGTGTCCTTGGGTGCATGTTTAGGTCCCATGCCAGGAATGGGAACGAATTACAACCGTACTGGTGTCCTAGCTCGTCCTCAAACATTTCTAATCTCGGTTTCTAAATCGCCATAAATCCAAAACTCACCAGAAAGTCATCGAAGGTGGCATGGTGTCACGTCATGGCACATATATGCCATGGTAAAAACATTGCCATTTTGGGCCAATCTTTATTACAAACCTCTTACAAACCGGAGCCTGTCGCAAGAACCAAATGATAATCGCTCCCTCTTCTAGCCTCTTATTTTCTTCTACACGCAACACGGAACAACGAGAGATTCATGCTGGACTTTGAAATTATTCAGGGTTCGTTTGACCTTTTTTATTCATTAATTGAGTTTTCTAGGCATTTAATGTCCATAATTCAAATCGGAACTACAAATACATGCTCCAGTGCACCAAAATGGCCAGAAAAAACATACATGTTTAGGTCCCATGGAACGAATGGGAACGAATTCAACCATCTCGCCGTCCTGGCTTGGCCACAAACATTGCAAATCTCTGTAAATCCAAAACTCAGCAGGAAATCATGAAACTTGGCATGGTGTCACTACATGGTACATATAATTGTCCAATTTGGGCGAAGCTATATTACAAGCCTCTAACAAATTGGAGCATGTCACAACCCTCGTGGTTCCGATGGGGAAACATGCCCCTCTTGCGGGCGAAACAATAATCACTGCCTCTTCTCACCTTGAACTTTGTTTTCTGCAGGCAACATAGAATAACAGGAGTGTTAGGCTGAAATTTGAAACTGTTGAGGGTTCGTTTGGCCATTGTATATATTACTATACTATAAGTTGTCTACGCATTTAATGTAGTCCATAATTCAAATTTGAACTACAAGCAGATGCCCCAGTGAAGCAAAATGGGTGGGAAATCGTACATGTGTCATTGGGTGCATGTTTAGGTCTCATTTAAGGAATGGAAATGAATTACAAACTTGTCCTCATCCTGAAACATTGAGAATCTCGGTTTTTCAATCCCAGTAAATCAAAAACTCACCCAAAAAACATGAAACTTGGCATGGTTTCATGACATGGCACATATATGTCGTGGTAAAAACATCGTCTAGTTTGAGAAGAGGCGCAAGTCGTGGGAGCAAGTCTGATAGTAAGAATAGGGGGTACGTAGGAGGAGGCAAGGCCCTAGCTACAGCAAGGTTGTGCATGCAAGATTTACGAGTTCAGGCCCTTCTCAGAAGAAGTAATAGCCCTACGTTTCGGTGCCCAGAGGCTTGGTCGACTGGATTATGCGTGAAACTTACAGGGGGTGCGAACCCTTGTGCCATAGAAGGAGGGTGGCTTATATAGAGTGCGCTAGGCCCCTCCAGCCCTCAGTTACACAGGGTTCAATGTACGTTAAGACAAGGTGTTACTGGTAAAGATAGCTATAAAGGACTATAAATGACCTTTAAGACTACGGAGTGAATGCCTGGCCGTTGCCATCTTAAGTGACTTTAGATCTTCTGTACTCTGATACGTCTCCAACGTATCTATAATTTTTTTATTGTTCCATGCTATTATATTATCTTTTTTAGATGTTAATGGGCTTATTTATACACTTCTATATTATTTTTGGGACTAACATACTAACCCAAGGCCCAATGCAAATTGCTGTTTTTTTGCCTATTTCAGTGTTTCACAAAAAAGGAATATCAAACGGAATCCAAACGGAATGAAACCTTCGGGAGAGTTGTTTTTGGAACAAACGTGATCTAGGGGACTTGGAGTAGACGTCAAGAAAGAAATGAGGTGGCTACGAGACAGGAGGGCGTACCTGCCCCCCTGGGCGCGCCCCCCACCCTCGTGGGCCCCTCATAGCTCCACCGACCTACTTCGTCCTCCTATATATATCCATATACCCCAAAAACATCCAAGAGCACCACGAAACCCTATTTCCACCGTTGCAACCTTCTGTACCCAAGAGATCCTATCTTGGGGCCTTTTCCAGAGCTCCGCCGGAGGGGGAATCGATCACGGAGGGCTTCTACATCAACACCATAGCCTCTCCGATGATGTGTGAGTAGTTTAACACAGACCTTCGGGTCCATAGTTGTTAGCTAGATGGCTTGTTCTCTCTCTCTTTGGATCTCAATACAATGTTCTCCTTGATCTTCTTGGAGATCTATTTGATGTAACT
This sequence comes from Triticum monococcum, assembly GCA_034509565.1. Lineage (NCBI taxonomy): Eukaryota > Viridiplantae > Streptophyta > Magnoliopsida > Poales > Poaceae > Triticum > Triticum monococcum. Next base: position 127,566,938 of record CM067841.1, on the reverse strand, counting down.
CCTTTTGCGGTGTGTTTATTGAGATCAGATGAATTGTGGGTTCATGATCAAGTTTATCTGTGAACAATATTTGATTCTTCTCTGAAATCTTTTATGTATGATTGGTTATATTTGCAAGTCTCTTCGAATTATCAGTTTGGTTTGGCCTACTAGATTGATCTTCCTTGCAATGGGAGAAGTGCTTAGCTTGGGTTCAATCTTGCGGTGTACTTTCCCAGTGACAGCAGGGGCAGCAGGGCACGTATTGTATTGCTGCCATCGAGGATAAAAAAGATGGGGTTTATATCATATTGCTCGAGTTTATCCCTCTACATCATGTCATCTTGCCTAATGTGTTACTCTGTTCTTATGAACTTAATACTCTAGATGCATGCTGGATAGTGGTCATGTGTGGAGTAATAGTAGTAGATGCAGAATTGTTTCGGTCTGCTTATCACGGACGTGATGCCTATATACATGATCATGCCTAGATATTCTCATAATTATGCAATTTTCTATCAATTGCTCGACAGTAATTTGTTCACGCACTGTAATACTAATGCTATCTTGAGAGAAGCCACTAGTGAAACCTATGGCCCCCGGGTCTATCTTTTATTATATAAGTTTCCAATCTCTTTTATTTTGCAATCTTTACTTTCAATCTATATCATAAAAATACCAAAAATATTTATCTTATTATTATTATCTCTATCATATCTCACTCTTGTAAGTGACCGTAAAGGATTGGCAACTCCTTTATCGCGTTGGTTGCAAGGTTCTTATTTGTTTGTGTAGGTACGAGGGACTTGCTTGTAGTCTCCTACTGGATTGATACCTTGGTTCTCAAAAACTAAGGGAAATACTTACGCTACTTTGCTGCATCACCCTTTCCTCTTCAAGGGAAAACCAACGCAGTGCTCAAGAGGTAGCATACTCCGAGTGATTCTTCGTATGGTCGAATGACTCTATCTTGGTCGAGTAGAATTGTGATATCCAAGTGGTTTATCTGGTCAAGTGGACTGCACTCCAAGGTGATTTCAGTCAGTATATTCAGTTGTAATTTGAATGTCTTTGACTCTAGGGCAGTGTCCTTGGGTGGGGCGTCTAGGTCAGGCCTATGACCCTACCCTAGGTACATGTCATCATCATTAGCCCCCGAATGGATTGAGGTCTGAGTGAAAAAGGGTTGAAGTTGGTTCCGACTTGATTCCATGCTTTGGAGGTATTTCATTGGAATCTAAAAATCATGCTGAAGCTTCAACCTTGTTTCAGTCGCCTTGATAAATTCAGGGGTCATCGAGTGAATTATGTTGATAATCTTCGAGTGTTGTTATGGTGCGAAATCTTCGGCGCGATTGGTTGCTTTGCAGTTCTCGGATCTCACGGGATTTGAAATTTTGGAGAAGCGCGCGGGACGGAGCGTGCCATGGTAATCGGAGCGGGTAGATATGGGCGCCTCGATCTCCCCGCCACCTTTGTCACCACGTATCGGGTGAGCGACTGCTGCAGGATATGACAGGATTGCTCGGGCCCACGGGTCAGCCACTCGGCAGTAGACCCATAAAAGGCGTCAAATCCGATGCAAAGCACGATATGCCTCATTCTCTCTCACCTTCCTCTGCTTCCCCATTGTGCCCTCCTCTGCTGTCGACGTCCCTGCTTAGCCTGTGCGCACTCCGCCGCAATGGTGAAGGACAAGACGACGGCCTTGGAGCACGCGAAGAAGGTGACGACGACAACGAAAGGCAAGAAGACGGCTCGGGGGACGCCATCGCGGTACGGTCTGCTGCCTGGTTGGTTCCAGGGGGATTGGATCAGCTCCACTGTCGAGCAAGAAGATCTGGAGAGGCTCATTGAGGATGGTATGATTGCTGACAAACCTTGGAGGTTGCCGGACGGGGAATCCGAGCCCCATCCGCGTGAGGGTGAGCATGCCCTCCTCACTACTCATGTCGACCGAGGTCTTTCTCTTCCTCCGCATCCGTTCTTTAGGGGTTTCCTGAACTTTTTCAATGCTTAGATTCATCATTTCACCCCCAACACAATCACATATTTTTCTGCTTTCATCTTGTTGTGTGAAAATTCTTGGGCTGTCAACCACACTGGGGTCTGTTCAAACACATATTCACTTGCCGCTCTCAGTCGGTGAAGAAGGCACATCTGACTGATGAGAACACACATGTTATCCAGATGTGTGGGGGTTTAGGAATTCAAACTAGGGGTAGGAGCACTTTTCCTTCCATGACCCTTCCCGAGTCAGTTCGGGGATGGCAGTCGACCTGGTTCTACTGCAAAGACGTCCCGACTCCTGGTTAGTCGACCGGTCTCCCCCCTTTCACTATGGAGCGTCTTCGCCAACCTTCTTCATTGACTGCGACACTAGAGGAGAAAGACGAGGTGTCTCTTTTAGTCGACCAGGTTGTTAACTTAGTCCGGGAGGGTGTGACTGGCATGGATCTGTTGGAGGTGTTCCTCAGTCGACGTATCCAGCCTCTCCAAGCCCGAGACCACAAGATGTGGATGTACTCAAGTCCTGGAGACACCGCTCGGGTCCACCCAGAGGAGGTCGCCGAGGAGACGGTGGCTCAATGGATGAGAAACATCACCGGAAACAAGGATAACCCTAGGGTGTCCAGGAGAGTTCAGCCATTCGACACCAACCACGAGCCGAAAGAGGTCAGGCTTAAAATACCGAGTGCTTTATTCTTTTGATCTGCAATTGCTCTTGAATCTGATTGACTCTTGTTGACTTGCGCCTTGCAGATTTATACCAAGATATACTCGATACCAAACGGGGAAAAACTCCAGGAGGGAGAGGAGAGCACAAACAAAAGCGTCGACTGGCAATCCGGAGATGATAGTGAAGATGACAGTGATGACTCAGGCAGCAGCGAAGAGGTCGACACACCGCCCTGCTCAGAGTGTCGTTCCAAACATTCCCAAGACCCTGCAGGTGGGTGCATGATCACCCACAAGTATAGGGGATCTATCGTAGTCTTTTCGATAAGTAAGAGTGTCGAACCCAACGAGGAGCAGAAGGAAATGATAAGCGGTTTCCAGCAAGGTATTCTCTGCAAGTACTGAAATAAGTGGTAACAGATAATTTTGTGATAGGATAATTTGTAACGAGCAACAAGTAACAAAAGTAAATAAAGTGCAGCAAGGTGGCCCAATCCTTTTTGTAGCAAAGGACAAGCCTGGACAAACTCTTATATAGAGAAAAGCGCTCCCGAGGACACATGGGAATATCGTCAAGCTAGTTTTCATCACGTTCATATGATTCACGTTCGGTACTTTGATAATTTGGTATGTGGGTGGACCGGTTGCTTGGGTACTATCCTTACTTGGACAAGCATCCCACGTATGATTAACCTCTATTGCAAGCATCCGCAACTACAACAAAAGTATTAAGGTAAACCTAACCATAGCATGAAACATATGGATCCAAATCAGCCCCTTACAAAGCAACGCATAAACTAGGGTTTAAGCTTATGTCACTCTAGCAACCCATCATCTACTTATTACTTCCCAATGCCTTCCTCTAGGCCCAAATAATGGTGAAGTGTCATGTAGTCAACGTTCACATAACACCACTAGAGGAGAGACAACATACATCTCATCAAAATATCGAACGAATACCAAATTCACATGACTACTAATAGCAAGACTTCTCCCATGTCCTCAGGAACAAACGTAGCTACTCACAAAGCATATTCATGTTCATAATCAGAGGGGTATTAATATCATATAGGATCTGAACATATGCTCTTCCACCAAATAAACCAACTAGCATCAACTACAAGGAGTAATTAACACTACTAGCAACCTACTAGTACCAATCCCGGACTTGGAGACAAGAATTGGATACAAGAGATGAACTAGGGTTTTGAGAGGAGATGGTGCTGGTGAAGATGTTGATGGAGATTGCCCTCTCCCGATGAGAGGAGCGTTGGTGATGACGATGGCGATGATTTCCCCCTCCCGGAGGGAAGTTTCCCCGGCAGAACAGCTCTGCCGGAGCCCTAGATTGGATCCGCCAAGGTTCCACCTCGTGGCGGCGGAGTTTTGTCCAAGGAGATCGCTTCTGATTTTTTTCTCATCGAAATACTCCATATAGCAGAAGATGGCCACCAGGGGGTCCACGAGGTAGGGGGCGCGCCCCCACCCTCGTGAGCAGGGTGTGCCCCCCTGGTGAACTTCTTGCACTCAGTATTTTTTATATATTCTGAAAACGTCTTCCGTGAAGTTTCAGGACTTTTGGAGCTGTGTAGAATAGGTCTCTAATATTTGCTCCTTTTCCAGCCCAGAATCCTAGCTGCCGGCATTCTCCCTCTTTATGTAAACTTTGTAAAATAAGAGAGAATAGGCATAAGTATTGTGACATAATGTGTAATAACAGCCCATAATGCAATAAATATCGATATAAAAGCATGATGGAAAATGGACGTATCAACTCCCCCAACCTTAGACCTCACTTGTCCTCAGGCGAAAGCCGAAATCGAAAAATATATCCACATGTTTGGAGATAGAGGTGTCGATAAAAGTAAAATACGGACATGAGGTCATCATGATCATTCTTAGAACAACAACTTACATAATTCTTGTCATATGATTTGTTATGCTAGAGTAATAATTCAATCACAATTTCAAGTATGAATTGTAAACTTCATTGAAAACTAACAAACTATAATCTCAGTCATTGGAGCAATTGCAATTTATCATAACATAGGAAAGAGTCAATATGTAAGAGCTTTTCAGCAAGTCCACATACTCAACTATCATATAGTCTTTCACAATTGCTGACACTCACACAATACTTATGGGTATGGAGTTTTAATCGGACACAGAGAAGATAGCACTACAAAAAAAAAGACACATCCGTGACATTTTGGGCCGAACGAAAAAAAATTCTGTCATACATATGACACTTCTATGACGATAATTGTGACAAAACCCGGTATCATCATAGATGTGGTGGGCTCCTACTTCTATGACAAAAATTCATGACAGAAAATGGGATTTTTGTCCTGGGCGGGCCGGAGACGGAGCTGCATGACATTCTTTGGGCCGTCCATGACGGAAAAAACCGTGGTAGAAGTGAGGGGGAGGAAAATTTCGGGGAGTTCCGGTTACGGTGGGAGGTCGGGGGCCGAGCAATGCGCGTTTCTCTCGTACACGTACGCGCGTGTGTGCGAGGTGTTGGCTCTAACTGAACCCGAGCGAGGCGTTGGGCTCTAACTGAACCCGAGCGATTGCACTGCAGGCTACGCGTTACTGAACCCGATCGATCGATCGATGGCTATTAACTAAACCCGATCGAGCGATTCCTTCGCTACTGCTGCTAACTAAAGTCGATCGATGGGATGAACAGTGAGTGTTGCGGGGGGGGGTGGATGAACAGTGAGCGATGGCGTTGCCTTTGGATGAACAGGACCCCGTGGTGTGGTGGAGGGTTGGATGAATAGTAGACGATGGAGGGGTGCCCGTGGAGGGGTGGATGAACAGGACCCCGTGGTGTGGTGGGCTGGATGAACAGTAGACAGTGGAGGGGTGCCCGTGGAGGGGTGGTTGAACAGGACCCCGTGGTGTGGAGGGCTGGATGAACAGTACACGGTGGAGGGGTGCCCGTGGAGGGGTGGTTGAACAGGACCCCGTGGTGTGGAGGGCTGGATGAACAGTAGACGGTGGAGGGGTGGTTGAACAGTAGCCGGTGGAGTAGGGCGCGGTGGAGGCTGGATGAACAGGAGCCCATGGAGGCTGGAGGAGGTCGACGGTGGAGATGAACAGTATCCCGTGGAGTCCCGTTTTGCGGTACGCCACACCCCTCCCGATGAACAGGACCCCCATTTTAACCGTAGCGCTCCAACACAAGTATGTTTCCTCCGTTTTGCGGTACGCCACACCCCTCCCGATCAACAGGACCCCCGTTTTGACCGTAGGAGGTCCGTTTCCTCCGTTTGCGGTACGCCACACCCCTCCCGATCAACAGGACCCCCGTTTCGACCATAGGAGGTCCGTTTCCTCCGTTTTGCAGTATGCCACACCCCTCCCGATGAACAGGATCCCGTTTCGAACGTGGCCGGTCGAACACAAGGCCGTTTCCTCCATTCTGCGGTACGCCAGGCCTCGTTTCCATCGCCTATTCCGTCCAAGCCCTCCCGATGAACACGACGCATTCCGTTGCCTCCCCATGAACACGACGCATTCCGTTGCCTCCCCATGAACACGACGACGATGTTGTTTCTCCGTTCCGACCCAGCCATGTACACGAGCCCTCGCCGTACGTATGCGCGAGTAGGCATTCGAGACCCTGCCCGTATGTACACATACGTGGCCGTATTTTCTTTCTTGCACCCTGACCGTTGTACGTACGTGTACATGCTACGTGCGCGCCTCTACTACGACACGTGCGCGCCTCTACATCGACCAATATATATGTACGTACACGTTCACGACCAGAATGACAACGCTACGTACGCTTCGACCAGGTGGGTCCCGACTGTCAGGCACTTCCTTGCGTGCGAAGATGTAGCTGGTGGGTCCCAGCAGTCAGGGGGGCGAATCATTTTGTTTTTTTTGCCTGGACGCACTTCCTTGCGTGCGAAGGTGTAGCTGGTGGGTCCCAGCAGTCAGGGGGGAAACGTTTTTTTTTGCGAAATACGGTGGCCCGTCCAGTGGGTCCTCGCTGTCAGGTGGAGGAATAATTATTTTACATGTAATAAGGAGGCACTTCCTTGCTGCGGCCGTGGACCCAGCTGTCAGCCTCTCCATGTACAGTCCACGTCCAATGGAAGTCGTTCCTTGACCACATTGACCACGCCGCGCCGAGAGCACCAGGGCAGTGGACGACGGCGAGGCCTAGGAAGGGGACGACGGGGAGCCAGGGAAGACGCGACAGTGGAAGCCCGTGCGGAGAGGAGTACGAGGGTTCACTGGTTCGGCTGCGGTGTGAGGTTGTCATCGCCGCAGGGCCTGGCTAGCGGTGGGAATAGTAGGGGGCGGTGAGGCCTCCGCGGCAGCACAGCCGGCCACGGGAGGCAGGAGCATGCGGCACGACCGGTGCTGCTTTGGGCGGCTGGAGCAGGAAGACCAGAGGTTGAAGAAGCACTACGGCCGTTGGATGGACATCGTACGGTCATTGGAGCTAGAATCGTTCATATTGACTAAAGTTAACAAAGGCCCCCGTCCCAGTCAACTTAGTAGGCCCACAAGTCAGCCTCCCACCATGGTGGGTCCCAGCTAGCAGGGGGAGTATTCATTTTTTGTGCGTAATAAGGAGGCACTTCCGGTGGGTCCGAGCTGACAGCGGGGGGAACGTTTTTTTCATGAAATACGCTGGCCCGTCCGGTGGGTCCGAGCAGTCAGGGGGGAAACATTTTTTTGCGAAATAAGGTGGCCCGTCCGGTGGGTCCCTGCTGTAAGGTGGAGGAATAATTATTTTGCGCGTAATAAGGAGGCACTTCCTTGCGACCGCCTGGACCCAGTTGTCAGCTTCTCCATGTACAGTACTCTTCCGATGGAAGTCGGTCGTTGACCATGTTGACCACGTCGCGCCGAGAGCACCAGGGTGGTGGTCTGGACGACGGCGAGGCCTAGGAAGGGGACGACGCGAAGCCAGGGAAGACGCAGCAGTGGAAGCCCGCGCGGAGAGGAGTACAAGGGTTCACTGGTTTGGCTGCGGTGTGAGGCTGCCGTCGCCACAGAATAACAGGGGGTGTGGGTGAGTGGAGGGATGGCCTGGCCAGCGGTGGGAGTAGTATGGGGGCGGTGAGGCCTCCGCGGCAGCACAGCCGGCCACGGGAGGCAGGAGCAGGCGGCACGACCAGCGCTGCTTTGGGCGGCTGGACCAAGAAGACCAGAGATTGAAGAAGCACTATGGCCGTTGGATGGACATCGTACGGTCACTGAAACTCGAAACATTTATTATTGACTAAGTTGACAAAGCCCTTGGTACGCTCCAACTTAGTAGGCCCATAGGTCAGCCTCCGAAATGGTGCGCCCCAGATGTCAGGGGGAGGAATCATTTTGTGGGCGGCCGAAGCTAAGAATATCCGAGATTGAAGAAGAAGCACGACATCCGTTGGATAGACATCCAACGGCCACTGCTGCTAGAACCGTGTGTTGACTATAATAAGTTGGCAAAGCCTTGCATACACGTCAACTTATTTTTTTAGGGGACGCGTCATTTAGTAGGCCCACAAGTGTGTGGCAGAGAACTAATAGCCCATTTGCATTTTGTAAGAATGTACATCCCATTTTGGAATTCTAATGGAATTTACAACAGCCCATTTACAGTTAGTTAAAAGTACAACCCATTTTCTAGCTAGGACAATGATTAATAATTTCAACCAACCATTGAAGACAGAATTCAATAAAATTTCTCACATTTTGATGGGCTCCGAAATATTTTTATCCCGAAATTTCTAGTCAGAATAAATATAAATTTGTATTACGTAAAAATCTAATGAAACATTGCGCGCGCAACAATGAAAATTTAAGATTTTCAAAATCCATAAATAATATTTTATAAACTAATTTCATGTTTGGTGCATTTTTTATAGTTACTGCCTAGTTTTTTATAATTACATCCCATTTATTATTTTTTAAAGCCCATTTTCCTGTTAAGCCTATTGCATCCCTACTAGGAAAGATTTGCAGCCTAGCAGGGCGGAGAATAACAAGTTGACCTTGCCTGGGTATTCCTCAAAAAGACGTATAGCTGGGCTAGCCATTTTCATCTTGAAAAAAGTAGTATCTGGGCTGGATATCTGGCCTGGGCTAGACGGGCCACAGCCCGCCCAGTTAATACCCTGCTCTCGTATGAACAACAACGAAATCATCGCCAAGAAAAACTCTGCAGTGCTCACGCCTCAAAAACACAAATACTGCTCGAGCTGCTTGGTCCCAGCTGTCGGCTGCACCTTGTGCAATTCTCTCGTTTATATTGACTACATAGGTTGACAATGGTGTGGGACCGTGATGTCAGGAAACCAGGAGAAAGCAAAAAAAATATAGTTGTACATAATAAGGAGGCACTTGCGTATGTACGGCTATGGCCCTAGTGTGCCCCTAGTGTCATCCAGTCAAAATAAAGTCATCTCCTGAGTCCTCATGTTCGTTGACGATGTTAACAATGCTCGGCGCCACAGTGAGCGCAACAACTCGAATGACAACGGAGAGGGCCTCGCGGGCCCTACGGATGGTCTGATACAGCGCCCACTACTCATTCAGGAAGCCAGGATCAACGGACACCTATGAGCACCTTCGAGAAACTGAGACGGCATGAAACGGTAAGGCTGCGCTTGGGAGCTCTGGTTTATTTCAAACCTGTATTAACATACAAGTGTAATTTACTCGTCATCGAAAACAACACGTAAAATACAGGCATAATGAAACCGAGGGCCCTAGGTTGTAAGTAAAACCGGCGGGTTACGCGTGTAATTTGAGAGACCAGTGTATACTTTACGAGCACTGCTATATGGATGACATTACCAGACGATACATGAACAACGTGCGTATCATGCCATCCATGAGCAAGGCTGAAACAACAACTAACGGCTGGATTAGCAATCGTCCGAGTGTCGTTCAACGTTTTTATCGTGTGTCAAGTACTTCCGATATTTTACTAGTCTAAATCGACCAACCAAGCGCCTTCGCCCGAGACCAGCTGCTTTAATTTACAAGCGTTAGTTATACAAGCGGTTTTGGTTGGAAAACGACGATCCAATCACGGCCTAATATCATGAGTTGGTCGGAAGATCATATGGTTTCACGTCTAACCTACCCGACTTGTCGTATAGGCTATGAATGAAACATCAGACGATGAACTTCTTAAGCACGGAAACAACAGAAGAGGATGATCTTCTTAACAAGAAAATCACTGGCATTAGATCTACATGCAAAACAATACGAAGCATTATTCTCAGGAGGCACGGTGAATAGCTCGTGATGCCGCATGCCACAACATTCCAAGCTCAACTTTGCAATCAAACACAAGGCCTGGCATTACATAGACAATATTCAGAACAAACTCTTAACACAGGAATATCTCAGCAGAGTAACTATTTACTTCTAAACTGAACACAGGAATAGGAAAAAACACTCGACGCTGCTCACAGCAAGGGCGTCCCACTCAAAAATATCAAATGCATGTCTTCTGGCTAACATCAATGAGAAAATTTTGACAAGGTTTTCCAATTCCAATATATTAAACTAATGTCTTCTTGCTAACATCAATGATTAAACTTTGACAAGCTTTTCCCATTCAAAATATGTAATGCCTATGATCGTGGAGTCATGTCGCTTCTTGCTAACATCAATGATTAAACTTTGACAAGCTTTTCCCATTCAAAATATGTAATGCCTATGATCGTGGAGTCCTGTTGCTTCTTGTACTTGTTTGGGCACTTCTTGCCCAGGGCACTCCACGTGTTGTTAAATTGCCAATGGTCTCTGCAGACTAGTCATGTCACCGGTGTCTAATATTTATGGCACCGGCTGTAGCAATGGAGGGATTCGGTGCCAAACTAAGAAAAGGTGAAATTGGCACCTCTTTTGGCCTACATAGTGGAAGGCCTAATACTCTATAAAGCTTCTCGGTCATTCCTTCTATAATGTAGCGCAAACAATGACTGCTTCTTTCTGCAAAGTGGAACGACCAACTGGACCCAGTAATGCAGCAGTTTGCCTTGGACACATTGGCTCCTTCTGTGCAGTTGAACTAAAATCGAAGTCGGAATAAAACCAAGCTTTAATTTTGATATCCCTGTAAGCAACAAAAGGTATAAGGGAAACAATTACTGAGAAATAACGGTTGATGACTTGTACTCCCAGAAGAGAAACATCTACTGATCTACCTTATCTTAATGGGAAATAAAACAGGAGAGTAGCAATTCTCAATCAGTGTGATTCATTCATATTAAATGAGACATTATCTTAACAATGCCTTGTTTCAAGATGTATAAAGAACGAAAAAGCAGAAAAGTATCATTCCTAAAACAATGCGACTGATTCATTTTAACAAAGACATTATCTTAACAATACCTTAGTTAAACGTGTAGAAAGAACTACAAAGCAGGATAGTACCATTTGTAAAACACTGTAAGTCTGTAACTGATATATAATAGCAGAGACATTATCTGAACAATACATTTCTTAAACATGTACTCCGGCCGATCCCTAACAGAAATGGTACTCCTGCCGATCTCTAACAAGTGTTTGTAGTTTTGAACTAAGATTCAGTTCCAGGGTAGAGTGGGCGCAACAACAGTATGTGCTTCCATCTACTTATAAAGGGGGTGATGCAGAGTTTGTTGTAACAAAGCAACAAGTATCATGTCTAGGTTGGTTCCATTTTTGTTCACTACTTAATGGGAAAAGACAGCAATACAATAGCTTCAATTCAACATTTATTTAAAACATTACCAATACAAGTAGCACAACATCTCAAAGCACACTGCACAATCATGTGGATGAAGGCCTGTACTGACCTTTCATGAGACCGACAACGAGAAAATACAAATCTGCCAACACGAATAGGAAATCCAATCTCGTTTTGTGAAGTTGCACTGAAATCAAGCAAAGTGTTTCGCGTAGCAAAGCAAAATGTCGCAATAGCAACAAGTTGAATAGATATCCCTGTATAAACAGAGGCAAAAAGGAATCAATTACTGGCTAATAAAGGAGGATGAAACATGCGGCCACAAAAATGGTAATCCCGCCAATCCCTAACAAGTGTTGTAGTTTTGAAATAAGATTCAGTAGTTAATACTGAGAGTGGCATCAATTATTGGCTTATAAAGGGGGTGATGCTGAATTTGTTGTAACAAAGCAACAAGCATCATGTCTGGGTTGGTCCCATTTTTGTTCACTACTTAATGGGAAAAGACAACAATACAATAGCTTCAAATCATCATTTATTTAAAACAATACCAATACAAGTAGCACAGCATCTCAAAACACACTGCACGATCATGTGGATGAAGGCAAGTACCAACCTGTCATGATGCACACAAGATCACGTACGAATCTGCCAACACGAATAGGAAATCCAATATCGTTTTGTGCAGTTGCACTGAAATCAAGCAAAGTGTTACGCGTAGCGAAGCAAAATGTCACAATAGCAACAAGTTAAATAGATATCCCTGTATAAACAGAGGTAAAAAAGGAATCAATTACTGGCTAATAAAGGAGGATGAAACATGCGGCCAGAAAAATGGTAATCCTGCCAATCCCTAACAAGTGTTGCAGTTTTGAAATAAGATTCAGTAGTTAATTCTGAGAGTGGCATCAATTACTGGCTTATAAAGGGGGTGATGCTGAATTTGTTGTAACAAAGCAACAAGCATCATGTCTGGGTTGGTCCCATTTTTTTTCACTACTTAATGGGAAAAGACAACAATACAATAGCTTCAATTCATCATTTATTTAAAATAGTACCAATACAAGTAGCACGGCATCACAAACCACAATGCACAATCATGTGGATGAAGGCCTGTACTGACCTTTCATGAGACGACCAACATAAAATACGAATCTACCAACACGAATAGGAAATCCAATCAAGTTTTGTGCAGTTGCACTGAAATCAAGCAAAGTTGTCGGTGTGACATTTAAGTTTTCTACGGTTGCACTGAAAACAATTCCTGGCCAATAAAGGAGGATGAAACATGCGGCCACAAAAAGAAGCATCTACCTTATCTTGATGGAAAACAAAGTATAGGGCAGTAGCATTTCTAAAACGGTTGCATTCATTCATATTAACAAATAAATTCTTCTAAAACAGATCAGTAGTTAATTCTGAGATTAACAATAGCAAAATAGTTGCATGGGACATGCCAGCACCATGTGCATCCGCACGTATAAATGGGTGATGCAGAGTATGTAGCCAAGCAGCATATATGTGCTGGTCCCATATTTGTTCTCTTTGAACCTTCTTCCTATGTGAGGGCAGCAAATCTAGTCGTGCACAAACTACCCGGACCCCCCCGCCCACAGTTTCTTTCCCTTTTCAACAAAGAGATCGGTTCCTTACAGATGTGTGTACTGGGTTACCCCCTTTTTCCCTTTTCGACCTACAAAGCGGCTGGATAGCCAGTCTATACTACTTTCTGCCCCTCCTTTCCTCATTGAACCACGTCCTAGATTCTTGCTCCAGCCCACTGCACCCTTCTTTCCTCTTTGAACCAAGACCTAGATTCGACTACAGATCAAAAAAGATCCACATGCAGCTAGAGCAATGACGGTTTCAAAGAAACTTATACCTTAGGGTCGTCGGGATGTGGCAAGGTGTGCGGCGGGAGGCCAGATCTGCCCACACTACGTACGGCAGCAAGGAAGAAGGGGTCGGTGGCCCTCCCACACAGGCGCTAGGTGAAAGAGAACAACACAGCCGGCAGTGGATTGCCTCCCTCACCGAAGGCGATAGAGTGAACGCTGCACCTCCTCCCCTTCCCGGTGCGACGGGATATGGACGCCTCCTTCACCAGCTGTGAGGGGGGAGAGAGAGACAAGAGGCCAACGCAATCTTGTTTAGATCTGGTGAAGAGAGGGTGGGAGACTTTGAATATAGCAAACCCTAGGAAATGAACGCTGAGCCTCCAGCGTGTAACATATATGTAGTGCGGCGAGCGTGTGGAGAGTGCAAACCCTAGCGAACAAGCGCTGAGGCTCCTGCGTATATATATACTACTGTAGTACGGACTAAGCTCCGGTGCCTTCACTGCACCTGCTTTTGACTATATGACAGGTGAGCCATCCACATTTTGGGCCCACCTGTCGTAAATCCAAAGGCAGGTGCACTAAGTCAATGAAGCTGCGTCCATATAGTACTCTCGTGTATACGACTAAAATATAGTGGATTGGTTTTCTTATTCTCTCCATAACAATCGTTTTAAATTGTGTAAGTACGAAACGAAACTCTTTATTTAATGTGCAGTGAAGAAAACTAGTACTACTTCTGATAAACTAACGATCCACGCCCACGCGTCCTGGTCGCACTTCCTGTCCTTCACGTGTGGTACACTACCCTCCCTTAAGTGAACAACCACACATGCGCCAAATTATCGGAAACATGTGAGAGTGTGTACAAATAAAGAAATTTAATTTCAATTATCGAAAAGGTTTGAGAGTATTACAAAGTTTGACTTCAGTCAAATCTAATATGCAGAGTAAATAAAAATGGAGGGCTACTACGTCCATCCGGGTTTTTAGTCCACACCATTTTTTAAATCAAAGTTAATAGCTGGACAAATAAAATTACAGGGGAGCTGGAGACAAAGTTGTGATAAGGCATAGAAATCAATACAAAACTTATGCCCTTAGTACCAACGTCGATCCTTCTTCGAGGAAACATTTGGTTCATAGCCAATTGTGTGATAAAATTGCACCAACGTGAAAGACGACTGCGTCTCCAATGCAACCAAGGTGAACTGACGAAGGATATCATCTTTGTGCGTAACAAGCAAAGAGCACTGATGGAAGATATCTTGTTTTTCATCGAAAATCAATCAGCTTCACCAGCTGACGCAACCATGAGGCGCAACCATGAGCATCGATAGGTCATCGTGGTGATGCATCATCCATTGGCATCAAGTTTGGGTGAGGCACCTAAGAAGTTCAACAAATCCTCACTGTGGTCTATTTCTTCTCAGTAATCAAGCTCGAGGAACAAAGAACCACGTGACAGAGGACAGTGAGGCGGAACAACAATGGCCATCCAATTTTGTGCAGTTCCACTAAAATTGAGGAAGACATGCCCGGGTATGGAGACATGCATCGTTGTTTCCAGAAATATGAAAAAGGGTTAGCAACGATATCTCAATTGTCAATAAGAATTAATGAAAAGTACACCAACAAATAGAAGCATCATAATTATCTTGATGGGAACTAAACCAGGATACCCGAGAAAAGAAATCATTTCTTCATTTAACCAGTGATAGTACTACCACCATATGGACAATGACCGCACAACCACCACGTACTTTTTTTCGAAACAACATGTATACCTCCATCGAGGCATAAATCAGGACAACTTTTTGAGTGGCATTTCCTCTATAATAGTACTAGTAGGTGATGTTGGACCAGCCGACGAACCCTAGCTACTATGCATGGGGAGCTGGGGAGTAGTCGCATAGAAGAAAACCCGCACGCAGCGACCTGGGGAGCTAGACCAGTACAAGAAGTTATACCTCAGGTGGGCGAGATGTCGTTTAGGCGGGCGGGCGGGATCTGCCCACACGATGGCAGCGAACAAGGGCGCGGAGGATCTTCGTCTGCGCCAGCGCCGGCTCCGGCTCCAAGAGGACGGTGCGCATCGGCTTCCTCCATCGCCGACGGCGACAACGTCAATGCTGCACCTCCTCACCTCCCGCAGCGAACGGGATTCGGCCGGATCTGTGACCACCGGTGAGGAGAGAGATAGAGTGGACACTGTCATCTTGTTTTGATATGGAGAGGGTGAGAGAGCGAGACGCGAGAAACTCTATCAAACAAGAGGCTATAATGGAGTAAAAAAATATCTCCATAGAAGTGGTTTTAAATAGAATACACGCATTCCCGGAAAAAAGAAACGAAAACTGGCGGACAATTTTTTAAGGGCATGTCTAGGACACATCTAGATGTGACATAGTTATGTCACATATAAGTTGATGTCCACTCTGTCTGTGGTCTTTTCCTAGTTTTTTTTGTTTCTTTTTGCTACATTATATACTTGTGGGAGCTTAGATGTGATATCCTTAAATAACATCTAGATGTGAATTAGAAAAACTGATTTTTTAATGTACCAAGAAATAAAACTCGATCAAAAACACGCCCCCGCTTCCATGGTCGCGAGAGTCGTCGCGCACACACACATAGACATAGACATGCATATCCGTGTTTACGTAAAATTCCATTTCCATCTCCATCTCCAATCATATTTGTCCAACTGGCACATTATTTACGTTGTTAATTATATGCGCAGCAATATTAACGTACATCATCTCTTGTTTGCGCACGTCCGGACCGCTGCCACGGCCGGTCCTGACCAACCCGAACCCTCTTCATCACCCGCGCATGCTTCCCGCCCGAAACGGTCAGTGCCGCATTCATGCCCGGCTAGAACAGACGCGACCTCTCACTGGCGCCGGCATTGAAGCGACGCGCCAGCCAAGAGAGCGTCGCCCGTGCCGCTTCCGGGTGCACGCGGCTGCTCCGCGTTCAAAGGCCGCAATAGCCGGCTACAACATGCACGATCTCTTCTAGTAGTAAGTTCTTGGGAGTCCGTGCTACAGCTAGCTGTCCTCCCCCAACTCGTCAATCTCTTCCAGTAGTGCTAGTACTCCATGGCGCGATCCATCGACAAGTAGCCAGGAAAGTTATGGTATACTACTCGGTTTGCGGTGAGTGGCATGCTGAGCGACCATGTGGGGTCGAGCCATGGAGGAGGGTGAGACACGAACACGACAGACGTGATTTAAATGTTGGTTTTGCTCGATGGCACGATCCAACGAAACGAAACGTTGGTTTCTCTTCGTTTCCATTTTTTCTCCGGAAAAACGGACACTTTTCCACTCCATTTTCATTCCTATTCCAAGGTTGCCCCATTACAACATTCCATCAAATACAAAGGAAAACTAACACGCATGCTGATGCATCTCAATGATTCATAGATCATAGCCAATATTTACTTCACAACTAAAGAAAAAAGTTGTGAGAGCGTGTACGATAGAAAAACTACTAATGGGGTCACTACGACTTAAACCCTAAACCCTAAACATGATTTAATTTCCTAGCCAGGTAGAACCTGTCAAAGGAAAGATGGCTGGCACCCTCGGATCATACGATGCTGTTGTGCAGTTCCACTAAAATCGACCTGAGCATCCCTGATGGCAAAGATATTGAAGAAGTGTGATTAGAATAATCGTACTGGCACTAGTTCATGAGACATAAACTCATCACAAGTAGAAGCCGGTAGAAGTAGAGAAAGATCAACATGGAGATGCAGCTACGGCAGTGGATCAAGCCGGCTCCAAAAGGAAGATGGACTACCTGGGACGTCGGGCTGTAGCTAGAAGGGCGGTTGGGACGCGGCATCGGCCCATACCGCAGTGACCCCCGATTGGGACGCACCGACTATGGGTTTTCTCCCTCGCCGATGTCGACCGCGTCTAAGAAGAACATTGTTCCCTTCCCCCAGCTGCGGGACCAGGCCCGTCGTTCTATGCTTGTGAAGAGAGCAACCTAAGCAAGCAGGCATGTAGCTTAGGCTCCTGCTAGTGTATATATAGTGGTTTTCTTTTTCTCTCCATATCAACCATTTTATATTGCCTACGTGTCATTCAAGAGTGAAATGATGGTTGCTTCTTCCGACTAACTTACTGTGTGATTTGACTGCTCCTTAGTGGCCCCTACACGTACTCCCCCTACGTGTATGCAACAGTCACACGTACACATGGGCGCAAAAACATGCACGACGCCCTAATGCATGCATGTCCGAGCACACGAGGGAACACACACGGTCACGCTCAAGTGCTCAACCTACACGTGCATGCACACACATACTCAATCAGGGTGAGCTAGTGACCGTATGAACACCGGAAAATATATATATTGAGCACAATGAGCGTATTATGAAGTCCACTAACCGTATTTTTACAAATATACAGTGACAGACAGTGTATTTATCTTGTTTGAAATTAAGCCATATTAACCGGAGAGGAGGCAACATGGACTAGCATTACTTTGCTGTGTCCCGTCAACTTGCCGAACAAGGAGAAGGTCGCAGGACGGGAGAAGGTTGCGCGCGGTGGCTCCCAGGACAAGGAGAAACTTTTGACTAATGCAAGCTCTCCCTCGCTCAGGCGGTGGACGTGCAACATTTAATTCAGTGTCAGATTGCCAGAAGCATACACTATACTACTAGTGCTATTATTGTTCGACTTCCCGAACAGCCAAGCGCATAGTTTACTACTACTACTACTATAGTCCATAAAGGTACGTACTATACTAGTACTAGGAACCGGATGGTGGAGCGTCTGCACTCTTATTATAATTTTAAAATGTGATAAAGCAATCTTCAACACATTTGGTTCTCTTCGAGGGTTCTCACATGTGATAATGGAAGTTGATTGCATGGAACACTCGCCACAATTCTCGCTTAATTCTGGCTCATATCCTGTTACAAATAGTAGCGCTCAGTAATATTTCCTCTTTTTTTGTTATTCAGCATGTAAACAGGTCAGCAAACCTTGCGGCGCATCTTCATGCGAACCGTGCTTGCTGCACTTTGAATGTGGCCGAGAGCTGGCTTGATGAAACACCTCGCTCCCTACTTCTTTTTTGCGGGGTACCTTGCTTCCTAGTGACCAGTGTCTTGGCTGATCGTCCTAAGAATGCTTATATATGAATAAAGCTATCTCATTTACCCGCAAAAAAGATTAAGCCATATTAACCGGAAAGGAGGGAGTATGGACTGGCACTACTTTTTGGTGTGTCCCATCAACTCGTAGAACGAGGAGAAGCTTGGAGGACAAGGTGAAGCTCGCTTATGCCTTTTGACTAATGCAACCTACCCTCGGTGGACATGCATCAGTCCATTCGGTGTCAGATTGTCAGAGGCATACACTGTAGTACCCAACATGCGGAGTACCATCATTGTTCGACTTCACGAAGGGGCGAAGAGCCAAGCGCAGTAGTAAGCGTACTTGGTTTTGCACCTTCATACTACTCCACCCTTCGTCACAGTTTACAGGGCGTGCTTCATTATGATGCATTTCTCTCAATGCATTTCCACCACCAGAGAGACTTTAGACGCGTTTGGTTTAATGCTCAATTAATTAGGGCATGGTAACCGCAATCAAGTCCACAATTTTCTCTCCATGTACTGTACTACTACGGAGTGCATGCATGTGTGTACCCGGGGTGGAAGCACTACATGCATGTGTGTACGCATTATTCCCTCTAGTAATAGACGTCGTGCTATAACTACCAATGCTATTTTTCAGGCTGATCGCTAGTCGCCTTGGTCCCATAGATTTTTTTTATTTTTTCTGAAGCGCGTTGTATAAACAGTGACGGATGGAGTAGTATGAGCGGATTCAAAGAAGAGTGTATTGATGATTGCTTCTTCAAAGCAACTTACAGTGGGAAAGGTGGGGCTTATGATTTGATTGCTCATTACTCACTATTAATGCGGCGCAACGACCGGGCTGAGTTTCCCATGCGGTTGTGCACTACCCCCTCGGTTCTTAAATATACTCCAGAATATTTGTCTTTCTAGAGATTTCAATGAGTGACTACTCAAATATTTGTCTTTTTAGAGATTTCAAATGGACTGGCACATACTGATGTATATAGACATATTTTAGAGTGTAGATTCACTCATTTTGCTCCGTATGTAGTCACTTGTTGAAATCTCTATTAAGACGAATAGAATATTTAGGAACGAAGGGAGTACACATACGAAGCAAAATGAGTGAATCTACACTCTAAAATATGCCCGTTTGAAATTTGTAAAAAGACAAATATTTAGGAACGAAGGAGTATAATTTTGTGCATGGCACATGGACCCGGATGATGAAGAGGCTTCTGGCAATGCTATCAAGCTTCCATCATTTGTTTACATAATTGACGTAATATACAAATAATTTTCCAGCGACATGAAATTGTACAATGGTGTGAGCTTTCAGCTTTTGTTTCGCGTGTCTTGCCATCGATCCTCTTTCGGAAACAATAAAAAAACTAACTTCCTTGCTAATGCATGTCAATTATTAGCAGATCAGAGCTAATAATTACATCACAACTGAAGACAAAGTTGTGAGAAGGTGTTAAATTAAAATTGATCCATGCTTTCATTGGCAGCAACGTCCCCCCAGCTCTGTCTAAATCAATAAGGCATGTTGGGAAAAAAGTAGCTGTCTGGGGCATGCAACATTCCGATCATTTTGTGCAGTTCCAATAAAATAGAGCTGAGCGTCCCTGTTCCAAAGATATCAAGTGTGATTACGATGATAGAGGACTGCTGATGAAACAATAAACACACAAATAGAAGTCGGTCACCTTTGCATTCTCTCTTAAGACTAACTAGTTGGAGAAGATTAGGCTCGGAGTTGGATGAGGAGGATAGAGAAAAACCAATCTCCCTTTGTGCAGTCGCATTGAAATGTAGAGACGTTGCCCGTGTGACATTTTAGTACAACTGCACAAAACACTCTTAAGAGAAAAGTGATTTGTGCAGTTCACCAAAAGGTCGCAATAGCAATGAGGTGAAATGGATAGCCCTGTTTGCAAAAAAGAGGTAGAAAGGAAACAATTACTGGCCAATAACAGTTGATGACACATGCAACGACAAAAAAGAAGCATATTCCTTGTCCTAAGGGAAGATAACAACATGGTTGTGTTTGTCTAAAATGGTGTGAGGACGAGAATGCAATATGGAAAGTATGCCGGACAAGCTACGTTTTGGGCAAAGAACTATGGAAGATCCACATGCAGCGACGTGGGAAAATGGGTAGTGGAGCAAGGCCGGAGGGGATACCTGGAGGTTGTCAGGATGTAAGTAGGTGAGCGGCGGCGGGCGGAATCTGCGAGCAGCTGGCGTAGGCCCTGCCGCGCTGGAGCTTGGTCAGAGAGAACGACGTGTACCGCAGATCGGGACGTGCTGCCTCGGCGCCGTCGAACGGAGAAACGATGCACTTCCTCCCTTTCCCCCGGCGGACGGGATGCGGCCGGATCAGTGACCAACGGTGAGAGAGAGAGAGAGGCCATCGGGGCCTTGTGTGAGATACTCTGAAGAGCGGACTACCTTTTCCTCCATAAAAATCATTTTATATTCTGTGTGCGTGCCATTGAGCGCTATAACTTTATTTAAAAATAACGCGGAAACACGTCAAGTTGAACTTTGTTTCGTGCACGCGTGGTACACGAGCTCCCTAGGTAAACAACCTCTACATGCGTTCAAATTAGCACGTGGGCTGCCATTTCGTAAAGAAATGAGCTCCACCGTGTACCCGCGCGGGTGTGGCTGGGCACGAAGCGTGAGTACTGTTGGGGAGCGTAGCAGAAATTCAAAAATTTCCTACGTGTCACCAAGATCTATCCATGGAGAAACCAGCAACGAGGGGAAGGAGAGTGCATCTACATACCCTTGTAGATCGCTAAGCGGAAGCGTTCAAGAGAACGGGGTTGAAGGAGTCGTACTGGTCGTGATCCAAATCACTGGAGATCCTAGTGCCGAACGGACAGCACCTCCGCGTTCAACACACGTACAGCCCGGTGACGTCTCCCATGCCTTGATCCAGCAAGGAGAGAGGGAGAGGTTGAGGAAGACTCCATCCAGCAGCAGCACAACGGCGTGGTGGTGGTGGAGGAGCGTGGTACTCCAGCAGGGCTTCGCCAAGCACCGCAAGAGACGAGGAGGGAGATGTGTCACGGGAGGGAGAGGGAGGCGCCAGGGCTTTGGTGCGGCTGCCCTCCCTCCCCCCCACTATATATAGGGCCAAGGGAGAGGGGGGAGGGTGCAGCCTTGGCCCTTCCTCCAAGGAAGGGTGCGGCCAGGGAGGAGTCCATCCTCCCCAAGGCACCTAGGAGGTGCCTTCCCCTTTTAGGACTCTTCCTTTCCCTTATCTCTTGGCGCATGGGCCTCTTGGGGCTGGTGCCCTTGGCCCATATAGGCCAAGGCGCACACCCCTACAGCCCATGTGGCCCCCGGGGCTGGTGGCCCCACTTGGTGGACCCCCGGGACCCTCCCGGTGGTCCCGGTACGTTACCGATAAACCCCGAAACTTTTCCGGTGACCAAAACAGGACTTCCCATATATAACTCTTTACCTCCGGACCATTCTGGAACTCCTCGTGATGTCCGGGATCTCATCTGGGACTCCGAACAACATTCGGTAACCACATACAAACTTCCTTTATAACCCTAGCGTCATCGAACCTTAAGTGTGTAGACCCTACGAGTTCGGGAGACATGCAGACATGACCAAGACGTTCTCCGGTCAATAACCAACAGCGGGATCTGGATACCCATGTTGGCTCCCACATGCCCCACGATGATCTCATCGGATGAACCACGATGTCAAGGACTTAATCAATCCCGTATACAATTCCCTTTGTCTATCGGTACGATACTTGCCCGAGATTCGATCATCGGTATCCCGATACCTTGTTCAATCTCGTTACCGGCAAGTCTCTTTACTCGTTCCGTAACACATCATCCCGTGATCAACTCCTTGATCACATTGTGCACACTATGATGATGTCCTACCGAGTGGGCCCAGAGATACCTCTCCGTCACACGGAGTGACAAATCCCAATCTCGATTCGTGCCAACCCAACAGACACTTTCGGAGATACCCGTAGTGCACCTTTATAGCCACCCAGTTACGTTGTGACGTTTGGCACAACCAAAGTATTCCTACGGTATCCGGGAGTTGCACAATCTCATGGTCTAAGGAAATGATACTTGACATTAGAAAAGCTTTAGCGAACGAACTACACGATCTTTGTGCTAGGCTTAGGATTGGGTCTTGTCCATCACATCATTCTCCTAATGATGTGATCCCGTTATCAACGACATCCAATGTCCATGGTCAGGAAACCGTAACCATCTATTGATCAACGAGCTAGTCAACTAGAGGCTTACTAGGGACATGGTGTTGTCTATGTATCCACACATGTATCTGAGTTTCCTATCAATACAATTCTAGCATGGATAATAAACGATTATCAAGAACAAGGAAATATAATAATATTGAATTTATTATTGCCTCTAGGGCATATTTCCAACAGTCTCTGTAACACCCTCGATGCGACTATATCTCCCACGTGTCGAGGCATGACTTGGAGGCATAATCGCATTGAAGGCAATGTCGCAAGTGAGGTAATCTTCACAAAACCCATGTAATACAATAGGGGAAAAAGTTACATAGTTGGCTTACAATCGCCACTGCACACAAATACATGAATAAAGAATTACATCATTCAAATACACTCAAGGTCTGACTACGGAACCAAAATAAAAGAAGAACCCCAAATGCGACAAAGGTCCCCGATCGACCCCAACTGGGCTCCACTACTGATCAACTAGAACGGAACAACACAAAGGACAAGATCTTCAGCGAGATCCTCCTGAGCTGGGTTGCGTCACCTGCACGGACTCATCGGCACCTGCAAACTGGTTTTGGAAGTAATCTGTGAGCCACAGGGACTCAGCAATCTCGCACCCTCACGATCAATACTATTTAAGCTTATGGGTAAGGTAAAGGTATGAGGTGGAGCTGCAGCAAGCGACTAGCATATATGGTGGCTAACTTATTCGCAAAAGAGAGCGAGAAGAGAAGGCAAAGCACGGTCGATAAAATATGATCAAGAAGTGATCCTAGACTACCTACGTCAAGCATAACTCCAACAACCGTGTTCACTTCCCGAACTTCGCCGGAAAGAGACCATCACGGTTACACACGCGGTTGATTCATTTTAATTAAGGTTAACTTTAGGTTTTCTACAACCGGACATTATCAAATTCCCATCTGCCCATAACCGCGGGCATGGCTTTCGAAAGTTCAAATCCCTGCAGGGGTGTCCCAACTTAGCCCATCACAAGCTCTCACGGTCAACGAAGGAATAGACCTCCACCAGAGACATTCGGATCAGACTCGGTATCCCAGTACAACAAGAGATTTCGACAGGGTAAAACTAAACCAGCAACACCGCCCGAATGTGCCGACAAATCCCGATAGGAGCTGCACATATCTCTTTCTCAGGGCACACTCAGATGAGCTCTCCATACAACTAAAACCAAACCTCGAGTTTCCCCGAGGGGGCGCTGCACAGGACTCTAGTTCGGACCAACACTTAGAGGAGCACTGGCCCAGGGGGGGGGTTAAAATAATGATGACCCTTGAGTCTGCAGAACCCAAGGGAAAGAAAAGGCTAGGTGGCAAATGGTAAAACCAATGTTGGGCATTGCTGGAGAAGCTTTACTTAAGGCGAACTGTCAAGGGGTTCCCATTATAGCCCAACCGTGTAAGGGACGCAAAATCCGGGAACATAACACTGATATGACGGAAACTAGGGCGGCAAGAGTGGAACAAAACACCAGGCATAAGGCCGAGCCTTCCACCCTTTACCAAGTATATAGATGCATTAATTAAATAAGATATATAGTGATATCCCAACAAGTAAACATGTTCCAACAAGGAACAACATCTCCATGTTCCAACAAGGAACAAACTTCAATCTTTACCTGCAACTAACAACGCTATAAGAGGGGCTGAGCAAAGCGGTAACATAGCCAATCAACAGTTTGCTAGGACAAGGTGGGTTAGAGGCTGAACATGGCAATTTGGGAGGCCTGACAAGCAAGTGGTAGGCATCGTAGCAATGGCATAGCAACAGAGCGAGCAAACTAGCATAGCAAAGATATTAGTGATTTCGAGGGTATGATCATCTTGCCTAAGATCCCGAAAGGAAGAAGAATGAGTCCATGAAGAAGACAAACGGACGTAGTCGAACGAGTCCTCACAACCACGACGTTATCGGAACCAACCCGAAGAAGCAACACCAGAAAAAGAGCAAACAATCTAGTAAACAACCACCACATAGGCATGGCATGATGCGCAAACAAGAATGATGCATGTCCGGTTTAAAGAAGCATGGCATGGCAAAATGCACAAACAATCCTACAAATTAAGTGGAGCTCAATATGCATCGGGATGCATATTGACAAAACACCACATCAATTATTTAGTTCTCTCTCGTTTATGTACCCCAACAATATTAAATGTTGTTAAACATGGCAAGAGGGTGAAGCAAAGTAAAACTACCTATCTAGTCAAGGTTAAATGAGGCCGGAAGCAACAAACAACAATTCCGGTAAATCCCCATAGCATATTTTAGATTTGGTACTGTTCTGCCCTAAATATTATTTTAGAGTTGTT
Source organism: Triticum monococcum (assembly GCA_034509565.1). Taxonomy (NCBI): domain Eukaryota; kingdom Viridiplantae; phylum Streptophyta; class Magnoliopsida; order Poales; family Poaceae; genus Triticum; species Triticum monococcum. Next base: position 127,542,040 of record CM067841.1, on the reverse strand, counting down.
AAACATGCAAGATGAGGCCACCACGTTAAACTAGGCAAAATTCTACCCCATTTACATATAAAGATTATTTAAATCGGAGCTACGGTTATTTAGTTATGAATTAAATCATTTTAACATGGCATAGGAGCAAATTAATGCAAACAACATTTTAAACATTTTAATTGTTGTTATCATGATGCGGATGACATGAACAAGTTTATGCAAGTTTTTAAGAAAATGTTGATAAGAGCATTATGAAGCATTTGTCACCGTGGTGGAAAGAAGAGGGGTGCCACGGCAACGAATCCGAAAATGATGCCACGGCAACATATCAGTTCCGGTAACTCGATTGAGACCCCGGTGCAAAAGAAAATGCGACGGTTGTGTGACATGCGATAGAATGTGGGGTGCTCTCGAATACCGAGTTCCCACATGTCGGTGGCAAGGCAAAAGGGGCAACGTTATCGAACAAGGGTGCATCTCATACAACATGCATTCATTTACGGGCATCGTCTCGGGGTTATACCTTCGAAGCGTGTGTTGTCGGAACGGACCAAGTTCGATGCGGTGTAGGGGAAGTAGACGTTCTCGGGACGTTCGTAGCGGAAGTAGGTCTACATGGCGATGGTAGTTGTACACGGGTTCTCAGCCACGGAAGTAGTCGTACAACGTTTTCGTAGAGGTTCGGGATCACGAGACGGAAGTTGACGTCCACGGGGTCTTCGAGGGTCGATGGTAGTGGTACTCGTGACGGTAGTGGAACTTGACGCTCCGAAGGGGTACTTGGCGGGCAACGGTCGTCTCGTGACTTGTCGGTCCATGAAGTCGTTCTCCCACGTCTTGTCGTACACATATCGAAGAAGAACTTGGTGTATCCATGTGGTAGTCGAAATTGGCGGCATCCGAATGGTACTTGGCGAATACTCGTAGTCGAGCTTGGTGGCCTTGACGTCCAACACAAAACAGCACAAGGGGCCTCGGGTCACGCGAGGAAGAGGAGCGGCGCAAGGCGGCGCTGGGTGACTGCGGGCATGCCCCAGCGGCCTCAGACACCGGCAGCAGAGGGGGGAGGCGAGCGGCAGCCTCCTGCGGACGCGGATGGCGGTGTTGTAGAAGGACAGCGGCAGCAAGGCGCGAAGGAGCTTGGGGAGGTCGATCTGGTCGCCTCTGAGGCTTGGGTGCGCCAGAGCTTCGAGTTGAAGGCGGCGGACGGCATCCATGGCTGCTCCCAGAGCTTCGCCAGAGGCGCGCGGACAAGGCAGCGCACAGGAGCTCGAGGTCGAAGGCATCGGGCACTGGCCAACGCGCTCGTCATGGACACATGTGGCAGGGAACTCCTGCCGGTTCGGTCGGCCGGCGACGAGGCTGCCGAAGGAGGAGGGAGAGGGGAACGTGACGAGGGCATGGTGCTGCTCGGGGCTTGGACTCCGCCGGCCGGAGCGATAGCAGGGAGCTCCTGCTCCAGCCAAAGACGGTGACGGGAGGAAGGGGAGAGAGGCGACGCGAGGATGGAGGCAGCAAGGCGCGAAGGAAGAGAGGGGCATGCGCGATCTGGGGAGCTCCTCTCCCTGGCGATGCGGTGCAGGGTGTGTGAGGCGGTGGGAGTAGGAACGAGGAGGAGGGGATCGAGAGGAAAGGGATGGGGGTCGGGTATCTCCCTGGCGGCGCTGGAGGTCGAGCAGGGGAGCGAGAGGGATTTTTTGACCGGGCTAGGGTTAGGATAGGAGTGGCCTGCTGGGCCTTGCTGGACAGTTGGGCTCCTTTCACCCTCTCTCTCTCTCCCTTAACTCCTTTTATTTCCCAGAACAGAAAATATCAAAGAAGAAAAGGAGAAGAAAGAAAGAGTTAGGGATTGAATTTGGACACGAGGATAATCTTCACGGACTTAGAAAAATGTGCATGGTCCGGGAAAATAGAAAAGGTCAAGTTTGAAAGATTAAATTCAAATTACTTTGAATTTAATTCAAAAGGTTTGAACTAGGACAGGTTTTTTCAAAGTGGCCAAAAATGTTGAGAAATTAGGTGGAGCTCCGGAAAATGATGAAAGGACATGTGGCAAAGTTAGAGGCCAAGAGTTGAAATAATAAAAGGCATTGGGATTTTTGCAAGTGTGTTAAGGTAATTCCACATAATTGGAATAATTACTATAGCTCTCTAAATATCGAGAGGATAAGTTGTAAAGAGAATCACCATGTGCATTCCCTCGATTTAAATGGATCAAAGATCCATGCCATTTGTTTAGTTGAGTTAAGAAAAATAAATGGCATGATGACATGATGTAATGCACATGATGCAATGACAAGATGCAACCCACAAGCAAAGACACAGCAACACCATCGAATAAGCGGAGGACACCTGGCACATCAGTCTCGGGGCATTACAACACTCCACCACTACGAGAGGATCTCTTCCCGAGATCTAGAATGGCACCGGGGAAACAACGGAAGAGAAAGAGGAGAGGTAAAACTAAGTTGCTTCTTTGACAAACGAGTGAAACCAAAGAACCTTGAGAGGTTGAACAAATTGGAAGAAATAAAAACAACGAAGAAGAACAAAGTCGAAAACACTCCGTTAGTAAAGAGGAACAAGGAAGAACAAATTCGAACAGCACTCCGGTTGAAACGGAAGTCAAAAACTTGACAGAATGGGAAGAACTTGAAAAGAGGGCATGGCACTCCGGTTAAATGGAATAAGCAAGGAAAGAACAAGGTCCTGACAAGAACAAGAAGAAGGGTTGAAGAGAGCAACAACACAATGCCTCCGGATAAAAGAGAGAAAAGGAATGGAATGAACGGAGGAAAACAAGGTCTTGAGAGAGCACGCTTATAACAAAAGCGACAGTGGAGTTGTTGGAAAACTAACAACGAAAATAATAAGGTTGGTATGGTCTTATGGAATACATCTCAAATTATGAGGTGACAACCTGCCACTCACGGGAAGAAGAATTGGATTGATAAGAACAAGGAGACAAGAAACTATTTCACCAGGAGGATAAAAGAAGAACTTGGGTCATTTATAAGCACCATATAACAACAATCCTTAGGGAAGGCTTTAGGTGAAATATAACCCAAGATAACTCCAATGACGAGATTGATGGATTTAAAATATCTCATTCATGACAACATGTGAATCATGAAACATGAATTCAAATTATCAAGAATGACATAATACCACCTCCAATGATACGGAAGAAAGAATTGCACTCCGGATTACAATATGAAGAAAGCTTGAGCTTCTTAGAAAAGAATCTCGATGAACACTTCAAGAATGAATTAAATCATAGATGAACCAACATGTAGAACCTTCAAGAAGAACTCCGGTAACAAAAGGATGATCAAACAAAAGGAAAGAAAAGTTGAAAACACAAGGTGAAACCTTGTAATGATTTAGATGAACCTCCGCGGTGATATAATTGCGAGAGGTAGGAACTCCGGGAAAAGATAAGATGAACAATTGAGATCAAGAATTTTGATGAGCCTCCGGAATAGGGAATTAATCACTTGGATGGAACAAGAATAAGAATTACATTATGCATGTCCTTCACCAATTTAAATTGATGACAATCAACGGATTTGGCATATTACTTATTCTCGTAGAAAAGATTAAGAGAGATATAACACAACTTGAGAATGCCTTCAACGAAACACCGGTGGAATCGAAACAACGAATGCATCGATATGATAACGAAAGAAGAGAAATCTTGAACGAACCACCGTAAGAAATGAAAATGAACGAAGAGAAGATAAAGAAACACCGGGAAGAATTATAAAATGAACAAAGATGCTTGAGAGGATTTAGATACATGAGAACGAGGAGCTGATGAGCCGATTAAAGATTACTTGAATGAAGCATCGGTAAAATTTGGAAAACCATAAATGAAAGCTGAGAATGAATAAAGCTGAATTGATGGAATCTGGATAACAAACTAAGAAGACTCTTAAATTGCTCCAGAAGGGTGAAAAGAGTTCTCACGATGAAAACAATTACGATAGGATGGCCACAAGCTAGAATCATGAATCTTGAAGAGAATGGAGCAAGATTGAAGAGAAACTCTTCTTTGATCTTCAAAATCCGAGAATGACGACGAGAAACATCACCAAGAATTATTGAGGCACACCGGGAGAATGAAAAAAAAGAGGTTGAGCCAATGATGAAAGAATTTGAAAGATCTTGGAGAAAGACATTTGACTGATGACAATTCATTCTTACGTCAAACTTCGAAAAGAAATTTGAGGATAGCTCCGGGAAAATAAGAGGAGTCGGGTAAGATCCTGGGAAAAGACTTGTGGGTTAGGGCCCACTCGAAAGAAACACCGTTGAACGATTAACAAGAGAGAAAGCACCGGTTGAATTAAATGACTTGAATGAGGGAACACCCTCGAAAGAGCTTGAACGAATGTAGAGTGGAAACACGAATCTTAGAGATATCTTTAGCACTCCGGAAAAATAAATAGCGAGAAGTGGAATGATAATGAGGTGCATCGGTATAGGAAAAGCATTGGGCAAAAGAAAAGACAATGCTCAATACCGAAGTTTGAATTGAATCCACCGGAGAAGAAAAAGAATGAAGAATGACGAACTTGAAGCTCCGTTAGAATCTTCATGAGAAACACCAGATACTAACATTGAAGGAAATAGAATGGAGGGACTTCACACCAATAAGATGGATACTTGATTAAGATATATGAGTCCTCGGAGAAAAGCAAGGGAGGGAGGGCGGGAAAAACAAAGACAATTTGGAGACGGATGAAACAAACACCGTTGAGAAGAAGTGATAATTGATCTTGCGGGAGTTGAAATGATCGGATCCACTAGAAGAGAAACACGCCGGTTTACAAGAAATTGAAATGACAAACTCAATGATCGAGAAGGATTAGTATTCCCATAGAAATATGAGAACGCCATTTGGGGAAGGTATGGAATCAACATTTGACTTCGAAGCAACTCGAATACCACAACTCAAAACAAAACAAAGGATTGGCTTGCAGAATAGGCCGGAACAAACATATGATAGAGATTTCGTCCGAAGTTTTCGTGGTGGGACCTACACGGGCTCGATCGTACAGCACCATCATGTACAAGGCAGTGCACATGACATACAAAGCGTCCCCGAGTCGGCATAGCCAAGGACTCTTTAAGACACAACGAGACCACTGTAAAATCGACCGTGAATAGACGAACCACTAGACGTCGAACCCCAATTTCATATCATACATCCGTCGGAAAAGATATCCTAAGAGATACTTGAATTCCCACCTATGAAACTCCCGAAACTTTCCGGTTATGCAATCAGGTGTTGGGGATATAGGGGAAGCATAATATCTCACCCAAACTAGCAAATCCTACATCCAGATGTATCCATCCTTCAACACATAACCAAGAAACCTTCGGAAACCATCTACCTCAACCTTCGAAAAGCATCCGTTATACAAGTTATGGCGATACTCCTGAACTCCCGCCCCAGTACTGGGTGGCGTCGAGGTTATCTCACCAACGAACTGCATAAAGGAGATTTTCGATGTCGCGAACATATCTCAAGTATACCAGAATTGCAACGATAGAATTATGATGACAACACCTCAGAGCTCAACTCCCCGGGACACTTCCACTAAACCCCTGACAGGAGGCACCAAGACAGTATTCTCATCATAAGCCATCGGAACAAATCCAAGATACTCGCGTGATCCTAATTTTTTTTGTGAAATCTGAGAAGAGAAGAGTCAAAACTCTACGTCAGGATGCCTTACCAGAGCGATGAGGAGACTGGGAAGTAAAAAAGAATTCCTAAGCTCTCCGATATATAATTCCTAAATGACTCAAAACATTTTTCTAGACACAACTCAGCTGCTAAAAACGATCAATCAGTGGGGGCTCCTAAGGTCGGGGAAGGCTCTGATACCAACTTGTAACACCCTCGATGCGACTATATCTCCCATGTGTCGAGGCACGACTTGGAGGCATAATCACATTGAAGGCAATGTCGCAAGTGAGGTAATCTTCACACAACCCATGTAATACAATAGGGGAAAAAGTTACATAGTTGGCTTACAATCGCCACTGCACACAAATACATGAATAAAGCATTACATCATTCAAATACACTCAAGGTCCGACTACGGAACCAAAATAAAAGAAGAACCCCAAATGCGACAAAGGTCCCCGATCGACCCCAACTGGGCACCACTACTGATCAACTAGAATGGAACAACACAAAGGACAAGATCTTCAGCGAGCTCCTCCTGAGCTGGGTTGCGTCACCTGCACGGACTCATCGGCACCTGCAAACTGGTTTTGGAAGTAATCTGTGAGCCAAAGGGACTCAGCAATCTCGCACCCTCGCGATCAAGACTATTTAAGCTTATGGGTAAGGTAAAGGTATGAGGTGGAGCTGCAGCAAGCGACTAGCATATATGGTGGCTAACTATTCACAAAAGAGAGCGAGAAGAGAAGGCAAAGCACGGTCGATAAAATATGATCAAGAAGTGATCCTAGACTACCTACGCCAAGCATAACTCCAACAACCGTGTTCACTTCCTGAACTCCGCCGGAAAGAGACCATCACGGTTACACACGCGGTTGATTCATTTTAATTAAGGTTAACTTCAGGTTTTCTACAACCGGACATTATCAAATTCCCATCTGCCCATAACCGCGGGCATGGCTTTCGAAAGTTCAAATCCCTGCAGGGGTGTCCCGACTTAGCCCATCACAAGCTCTCACGGTCAACGAAGGAATAGACCTCCACCCGAGACATTCCGATCAGACTCGGTATCCCAGTACAACAAGACATTTCGACAGGGTAAAACTAAACCAGCAACGCCGTCCGAATGTGCCGACAAATCCCGATAGGAGCTGCACATATCTCTTTCTCAGGGCACACTCAGATGAGCTCTTCATACAACTTAAACCAAACCTCGAGTTTCCCCGAGGGGGCGCTGCACAGGACTCTAGTTCGGACCAACACTCAGAGGAGCACTGGCCCGGGGGGGGGTTAAAATAATGATGACCCTTGAGTCTGCAGAGCCCAAGGGAAAGAAAAGGCTAGGTGGCAAATGGTAAAACCAATGTTGGGCATTGCTGGAGAAGCTTTACTTAAGGCAAACTGTCAAGGGGTTCCCATTATAGCCCAACCGCGTAAGAGACGCAAAATCCGGGAACATAACACCGATATGATGGAAACTAGGGCGGCAAGAGTGGAACAAAACACCAGGCATAAGGCCGAGCCTTCCACCCTTTACCAAGTATATAGATGCATTAATTAAATAAGATATATAGTGATATCCCAACAAGTAAACATGTTCCAACAAGGAACAACATCTCCATGTTCCAACAAGGAACAAACTTCAATCTTCACCTGCAACTAACAACGCTATAAGAGGGGCTGAGCAAAGCGGTAACATAGCCAATCAACGGTTTGCTAGGACAAGGTGGGTTAGAGGCTGAACATGGCAATTTGGGAGGGCTGACAAGCAAGTGGTAGGCATCGTAGCAATGGCATAGCAACAGAGCGAGCAAACTAGCATAGCAAAGATAGTAGTGATTTCGAGGGTATGATCATCTTGCCTGAGATCCTGAAAGGAAGAAGTACGAGTCCATGAAGAAGACAAACGGACGTAGTCGAACGAGTCCTCACAACCACGACGTTATCGGAACCAACCCGAAGAAGCAACACCGGAAAAAGAGCAAACAATCTAGTAAACAACCACCACATAGGCATGGCATGATGCACAAACAAGAATGATGCATGTCCGGTTTAAAGAAGCATGGCATGGCAAAATGCACAAACAATCCTACAAATTAAGTGGAGCTCAATATGCATCGGGATGCATATTGACAAAACACCACATCAATTATTTAGTTCTCTCTCGTTTATGTACCCCAACAATATTAAATATTGTTAAACATGGCAAGAGGGTGAAGCAAAGTAAAACTACCTATCTAGTCAAGGTTAAGTGAGGCCGGAAGCAACAAACAACAATTCCGGTAAATCCCCATTAGCATATTTTAGATTTGGTACTATTCTGCCCTAAACATTATTTTGGAGTTGTTAAACATGCAAGATGAGGCCACCACGTTAAACTAGGCAAAATTCTACCCCATTTACATATAAAGATTATTTAAATCGGAGCTACGGTTATTTAGTTATGAATTAAATCATTTTAACATGGCATAGGAGCAAATTAATGCAAACAACATTTTAAACATTTTAATTGTTGTTATCATGATGCGGATGACATGAACAAGTTTATGCAAGTTTTTAAGAAAATGTTGATAAGAGCATTATGAAGCATTTGTCACCGTGGTGGAAAGAAGAGGGGTGCCACGGCAACGAATCCGAAAATGATGCCACGGCAACATATCGGTTCCGGTAACTCGATTGAGACCCCGGTGCAAAAGAAAATGCGACGGGAGCGTGACATGCGATAGAATGTGGGGTGCTCTCGAATACCGAGTTCCCACATGTCGGTGGCAAGGCAAAAGGGGCGACGTTATCGAACAAGGGTGCATCTCATACAACATGCATTCATTTACGGGCATCGTCTCGGGGTTATACCTTCGAAGCGTGTGTTGTCGGAACGGACCAAGTTCGATGCGGTGTAGGGGAAGTAGACGTTCTCGGGACGTTCGTAGCGGAAGTAGGTGTACATGGCGACGGTAGTTGTACACGGGTTCTCAGTCACGGAAGTAGTCGTACAACATTTTCGTAGAGATTCGGGATCACGAGACGGAAGTTGACGTCCACGGGGTCTTCGAGGGTCGACGGTAGTGGTACTCATGACGGTAGTGGAACTTGACGCTCCGAAGGGGTACTTGGCGGGCAACGGTCGTCTCGTGACTTGTCGGTCCATGAAGTCGTTCTCCCACGTCTTGTCATACACGTATCGAAGAAGAACTTGGTGTATCCATGTGGTAGTCGAAATTGGCGGTATCCGAATGGTACTTGGCGAATACTGGTAATCGAGCTTGGTGGCCTTGACGTCCAACACAAAACAGCACAAGGGGCCTCGGGTCACGCGAGGAAGAGGAGCGCCGCAAGGCGGCGCTGGGTGACTGCGGGCATGCCCCAGCGGCCTCGTACACCGGCAGCAGAGGGGCGAGGCGAGCGGCGGCCTCCTGCGGACGCGGACGGCGGCGTTGTAGAAGGACAGCGGCAGCAAGGCGCGAAGGAGCTTGGGGAGGTCGATCTGGTCGCCTCCGAGGCTTGGGTGCGCCAGAGCTTCGAGCTGAAGGCGGCGGACGGCATCCATGGCTGCTCCCGGAGCTTCGCCAGAGGCGCGCGGACAAGGCAGCGCACAGGAGCTCGAGGTCAAAGGCATCGGGCGCTGGCCAACGCGCTCGTCTTGGATGCATGTGGCAGGGAACTCCTGCCGGTTCGGTCGGCCGGCGACGAGGCTGCCGAAGGAGGAGCGAGAGGGGAACGTGACGAGGGCATGGTGCTGCTCGGGGCTTGGACTCCGCCGGCCGGAGCGATAGCAGGGAGCTCCTGCTCCAGCCAAAGACGGCGACGGGAGGAAGGGAAGAGAGGCGACGCGAGGATGGAGGCAGCAAGGCGCGAAGGAAGAGAGGGGCACGCGCGATCTGGGGAGCTCCTCTCCCTGGCGATGCGGTGCAGGGTGTGTGAGGCGGTGGGAGTAGGAACGAGGAGGAGGGGATCGAGAGGAAAGGGATGGGGGTCGGGTATCTCCCTGGCGGCGCTGGAGGTCGAGCAGGGGAGCGAGAGGGATTTTTTGACCGGGCTAGGGTTAGGATAGGAGTGGCCTGCTGGGCCTTGCTGGACAGTTGGGCTCCTTTCACCCTCTCTCTCTCCCTTAACTCTTCTTATTTCCCAGAACAGAAAATATCAAAGAAGAAAAGGAGAAGAAAGAAAGAGTTAGGGATTGAATTTGGACACGAGGATAATCTTCACGGACTTAGAAAAATGTGCACGGTCCGGGAAAATAGAAAAGGTCAAGTTTGAAAGATTAAATTCAAATTACTTTGAATTTAATTCAAAAGGTTTGAACTAGGACAGGTTTTTTCAAAGTGGCCAAAAATGTTGAGAAATTAGGTGGAGCTCCGGAAAATGATGAAAGGACATGTGGCAAAGTTAGAGGCCAAGAGTTGGAATAATAAAAGGCATTGGGATTTTGCAAGTGTGTTAAGGTAATTCCACATAATTGGAATAATTACTATAGCTCTCTAAATATCGAGCGGATAAGTTGTAAAGAGAATCACCATGTGAATTCCCTCGATTTAAATGGATCAAAGATCCATGCCATTTGTTTAGTTGAGTTAAGAAAAATAAATGGCATGATGACATGATGTAATGCACATGATGCAATGACAAGATGCAACCCGCAAGCAAAGACACGGCAACACCATCGAATAAGCGGAGGACACCTGGCATATCGGTCTTGGGGCGTTACAGTCTCCCACTTGCACTAGAGTCAATAATCCAGCTCACATCGATATGTGATTAACACTCAAGGTCACATCCCCATGTCACTAACACCCAAAGAGTTCCGGGTTTGATCATGTTATGCTTGTGAGAGAGGTTATAGTCAACGGGTCTGAATCTTTCAGATCCGTATGTACTTCGCAAATTTCTATGTCATCTTGTAGATGCAACTACTATGCTACATTTGGAGCTACTCCAAATAACTGTTCTACTATACGAATCCAGTTTACTACTCAGAATAATCTAGATTAATGTTAAAGTTTGCATCGGTGTAACCCTTTACGACGAACACTTTTACCACCTCCATAATCGAGAAAATTCCTTAGTCCACTAGTTACTAAGGATAACTTTGACCGCTGTCCTGTGATCCATTCTTGGATCACTCTTGTACCCCTTGACTGACTCATGGTGAGGCACACTTCAGGTGCGGCACACAGCATAGCATACTGTAGAGAGCCTATGACAAAAGCATAGGGGACGACCTTCGTCCTTCCCCTTTCTTCTGCCGCGGTCGAGCTTTAAGTCTCAACTTCATACCTTACAACTCAGGCAAGAACTCCTTCTTTGACTGATCCATCTTGAACACCTTCAAGATCATGTCAAGGTATGTGCTCATTTGAAAGTACCATTAAGCATTTTGATCTATCCTTATAGATCTTGATGCTCAATGTTCAAGTAGCTTAATCCAGGCTTTCCATTGAAAAACACTTTCCAAATAACCCTATATGCTTTCCAGAAATTCTACGTCATTTCTGATCAACAATATGTCAACAACATATATTTATCAGAAATTCTATAGTGCTCCCACTCACTTCTTTGGAAATACAAGTTTCTCATAAACTTTGTATACACCCAAAACTTTGATCATCTCATCAAAGCATACATTCCAACTCCGAGATACTTACTCCAGTCCTTAGAAGGATTGCTGGAGCTTTGCATACTTGTTAGCATTTTTCAGGATTGAGAAAACCTTCTGGTTGTATCTCATACAACCTTTCCTCAAGAAAATCGTCGAGGAAACAATGTTTTGACATCCTATCTGCAAGATTTCATAAATAATGCAGTAACTGCTAACATAATTCCAACAGACTTTTAGCATCGCTACATGTGAGAAAGTCTCATCGTAGTCAACTCCTTGAACTTGTCGGGAAACATCTTAACGACAAGTCGAGCTTTCTTAATGGTGACATTTACCATCATTGTCCGTCTTCCTTTTAAAATCCATTTGTACCTAACAGCCTTATGACCATCAAGTAGCTCTTCCAAAGTCTACACTTTGTTTTCATATATGGAACCTCTCTCAGATTATATGGCCTCGAGCCATTTTGGAATCTAGGCCCACCATCGCTTCTCCATAGCTTGTAGGTTCATTGTTGTCTAGCAACATGACTTCCAAGACAGGATTACGTACCACTCTGAAGTAGTACACATCCTTGTCGTCCTACGAGGTTTGGGAGTGACTTGATCTGAAGTTTCATGATCACTATCATAAGCTTCCACTTCAATTGGTGTAGGTGCCATAGGAACAACTCCCTGTGCCCTACCACACACTAGTTGAAGAGACGGTTCAATAACCTCATCAAGTCTCCACCATCCTCCCACTCAATTCCTTCGAGAGAAACTTTTCCTCGAGAAAGGACCCGATTCTAGAAACAATCCCTTATTGCTTTCGGATCTGATACAGGAGGTATACCCAACTGTTTTGGGTGTCCTATGAAGATGCATTTATCCGCTTTGGGTTCGAGCTTATCAGCCTGAAACTTTTTCACATAAGCGTCGCAGCCCCAAACTTTTAAGAAATGACAGCTTAGGTTTCTTTAAATCATAGTTCATATGGTGTCATCTCATCGGAATTACGTGGTGCCCTATTTAAAGTGAATGTGGTTGTCTCTAATGTCTAAACCATAAACTATCGTGGTAATTCGATAAGAGACATCATGGTATGCATCATATCCAATAGGGTGCAGTTATGATGTTCGGACACACCATCACACTATGGTGTTCCAGGCTGTATTAGTTGTGAAACAATTTCCACAATGTCTTAATTCTGTGCCAAACTCGTAATTCAGATATTCATCTCTATGATCATATCATAGATATTTTATCCTCTTGTCACGATGATCTTTCAACTTCACCCTGAAATTACTTGAACTTTTCAATAATTCAGACACGTGATTCATCAAGTAAATATACTCAACATCTACTCAAATCATCTGTGAAGTAAGAACATAACGATATCCATTACACGCCTCAGCACTCATTGGACTGCACATATCAAAATGTATTACTTCCAACAAGTTGCTTTCTAGTTCCATTTTACTGAAAACGAGGCTTTTAGTCATCTTGCCCATGTGGTATGATTTGCATGTCTCAAGTGATTCAAAATCAAATGAGTCCAAACGGTCCATTTGCATGGAGTTTCATATACACCAATAGACATGGTTCGCATGTCTCAAACTTTTCAAAAACGAGTGAGCCCAAAGATCCATCAACATGGAGCTTCTTCATGCGTTTTATACCGATATGACTTAAGTAGCAGTGCCACAAGTAGGTGGTACTATCATTACTATCTTATATCTTTTGGCATGAACATGTGTATCACTACGATCGAGATTCAATAAACCATTCATTTTAGGTGCAAGACCATTGAAGGTATTATTCAAATAAATAGAGTAACCATTATTCTCCTTAAATGAATAACCGTATCGCGATAGACATAATCCAATCATGTCTATGCTCAACGCAAACACCAAATAACAATTATTTAGGTTTAACACCAATCTCGATGGTAGAGGGAGCGTGCGATGCTTGATCATATCAACATTGGAAACACTTCCAACACATATCGTCAGCTCACCTTTAGCTAGTCTCCGTTTATTCCGTAGCTTTTATTTCGAGTTACTAACACTTAGCAACCGAACCGGTATCTAATACCCTGGTGCTACTAGGAGTACTAGTAAAGTACACATCAACACAATGTATATCCAATATACTTCTATCGACCTTGCCAGCCTTCTAATCTACCAAGTGTCTAGGGTAATTCTGCTCCAGTGGCTGTTCCCCTTATTACAGAAGCACTTAGTCTCGGGTTTGGGTTCAACCTTGGGTTTCTTCACTAGAGCAGTAGCTGAATTGCCGTTTCATGAAGTATCCCTTCTTGCCCTTGCCCTTCTTGAAACTAGTGGTTTCACCAACCATCAACAATTGATGCTCCTTCTTGATTTCTACTTTTGTGGTGTCAAACATTGCGAATATCTCAAGGATCATCATATATGTCCCTGATATACTATAGTTCATCACGAAGCTCTAGCAGCTTGGTGGTAATGACTTCGGAGAAACATCACTATCTCATCTGGAAGATCAACTCCCACTCGATTCAAATGATTGTTGTACTCAGACAATCTGAGCACAAGCTCAACAATTGAGCTTTTCTCCCTTAGTCTGCAGGCTAAGAAAATCGTCGAAGGTCTTATACCTCTTGACGTGGGCACGAGCCTGAAAACCCAATTTCAGCCCTCGAAACATCTCATATGTTTCGCGATGTTTCGAAATCGTCTTCGGTGCCTCAACTCTAAACCGTTTTAACTGAACTATCACGTAGTTATCAAAATGTGTATGTCAGATGTTCGCAACATCCACAGACGACGTTCAAGGTTCAGCACACTGAGCGGTGCATTAAGGACATAAGCCTTTTACTGTCTGCATAATTGCTACTATCAACTTTCAACTAATTTTTCTCTAGGAACATATCTAAACAGTAGAACTAAAGCGTGAGCTACGACATAATTTGCAAAATCCTTTTGACTATGTTCAGGATAATTAAGTTCATCTTATGAACTCCCACTCAGATAGACATCCCTCTAGTCATCTAAGTGATTACATGATCCGAGTCAACTAGGCCGTGTCCGATCATCACGTGAGACGGACTAGTCATCATCGGTGAACATCTTCATGTTGATTGTATCTACCATACGACTCATACTCGACCTTTCGGTCTCTTGTGTTCCGAGGCCATGTCTGTACATGCTAGGCTCGTCAAGTCAACCTAAGTGTTTTGCATGTGTTCCGAGGCCATGTCTGTACATGCTAGGCTCGTCAACACCCGTTGTATTCGAACGTAAGAATCTATCACACTCGATCATCACGTGGTGCTTCGAAACGACGAACTTTCGCAACGGTGCACAGTTAGGGGGAACACTTTCTTGAAATTTTAATGAGGGATCATCTTATTTACTACCGTCGTTCTAAGCAAATAAGATGCATAAACATGATAAACATCACATGCAATCAAATAGTGACATGATATGGCCAATATCATATTGCTCCTTTTGATCTCCATCTTTGGGGCTCCATGATCATCATCGTCACCGGCATGACACCATGATCTCCATCATCGTGTCTTCATGAAGTTGTCTCGCCAACTATTACTTCTACTACTGCAGCCAATGGTTAGCAATAAAGTAAAGTAATTACATGGCGTTGTTCAATGACACGTAGGTCATACAATAAATAAAGACAACTCCTATGGCTCCTGCCGGTTGTCATACTCATCGACATGCAAGTCGTGATTCCTATTACAAGAACATGATCATCTCATACATCACATATATCATTCATCACATCCTTTGGCCATATCACATCACATAGCATACCCTGCAAAAACAAGTTAGACGTCCTCTAATTGTTGTTTGCATGTTTTACGTGGCTGCTATGGGTTTCTAGCAAGAACGTTTCTTACCTACACAAAAACCACAACGTGATATGCTAATTGCTATTTACCCTTCATAAGGACCCTTTTCATCGAATCCGATCCGACTAAAGTGGGAGAGACAGACACCCGCCAGCCACCTTATGCAACCAGTGCATGTTTGTCGGTGGAACCGGTCTCACGTAAGCGTACGTGTAAGGTTGGTCCGGGCCGCTTCATCCCACAATGCCGCCGAATCAAGATTGGACTAGTAACGGTAAACATATTGAACAAGATCAACGCCCACAACTACTTTGTGTTCTACTCGTGCATAGAATCTACGCAATAGGACTAGCTCATGATGCCACAGTTGGGGAACGTAGCAGAAATTCAAAAATTTCCTACGTGTCACCAAGATCTATCCATGGAGAAACCAGCAACGAGGGGAAGGAGAGTGCATCTACATACCCTTGTAGATCACTAAGCGGAAGCGTTCAAGAGAACGGGGTTGAAGGAGTCGTACTCGTCGTGATCCAAATCACCGGAGATCCTAGTGCCGAACGGACGGCACCTCCGCGTTCAACACACGTACAGCCCGGTGACGTCTCCCATGCCTTGATCCAGCAAGGAGAGAGGGAGAGGTTGAGGAAGACTCCATCCAGCAGCAGCACAACGGCGTGGTGGTGGTGTAGGAGCGTGGTACTCCAGCAGGGCTTCGCCAAGCACCACAAGAGATGAGGAGGGAGATGTGTCACGGGAGGGAGAGGGAGGCGCCAGGGCTTTGGTGCGGCTGCCCTCCCTTCCCCCCCACTATATATAGGGCCAAGGGAGAGGGGGGTGCAGCCTTGGCCCTTCCTCCAAGGAAGGGTGCGGCCAGGGAGGAGTCCATCCTCCCCAAGGCACCTAGGAGGTGCCTTCCCCTTTTAGGACTCTTCCTTTCCCTTATCTCTTGGCGCATGGGCCTCTTGGGGCTGGTGCCCTTGGCCCATATAGGCCAAGGCGCACACCCCTACAGACCATGTGGCCCCTGGGGCTGGTGGCCCCACTTGGTGGACCCCCGGGACCCTCCCGGTGGTCCCGGTACGTTACCGATAAACCCCGAAACTTTTCCGGTGACCAAAACAGGACTTCCCATATATAAATCTTTACCTCCGGACCATTCCGGAACTCCTCGTGATGTCCGGGATCTCATCCGGGACTCCGAACAACATTCGGTAACGACATACAAACTTCCTTTATAACCCTAGCGTCATCGAACCTTAAGTGTGTAGACCCTACGGGTTCGGGAGACATGCAGACATGACCGAGACGTTCTCCGGTCAATAACCAACAGCGGGATCTGGATACCCATGTTGGCTCCCACATGCTCCATGATGATCTCATCAGATGAACCACGATGTCAAGGACTTAATCAATCCCGTATACAATTCCCTTTGTCTATCGGTACGATACTTGACCGAGATTCGATCATCGGTATCCCGATACCTTATTCAATCTTGTTACCGGCAAGTCTCTTTACTCATTCCGTAACACATCATCCCGTGATCAACTCCTTGATCACATTGTGCACACTATGATGATGTCCTATCGAGTGGGCCCAGAGATACCTCTCCGTCACACGGAGTGACAAATCCCAATCTCGATTTGTGCCAACCCAACAGACACTTTCGGAGATACCCGTAGTGCACCTTTATAGCCACCCAGTTACGTTGTGACGTTTGGCACACCCAAAGTATTCCTACGGTATCCGGGAGTTGCACAATCTCATGGTCTAAGGAAATTATACTTGACATTAGAAAAGCTTTAGCGAACGAACTACACGATCTTTGTGCTAGGCTTAGGATTGGGTCTTGTCCATCACATCATTCTCCTAATGATGTGATCCCGTTATCAACGACATTCAATGTCCATGGTCAGGAAACCGTAACCATCTATTGATCAACGAGCTAGTCAACTAGAGGCTTACTAGGGACATGGTGTTGTCTATGTATCCACACATGTATCTGAGTTTCCTATCAATACAATTCTAGCATGGATAATAAACGATTATCATGAACAAGGAAATATAATAATAATCAATTTATTATTGCCTCTAGGGCATATTTCCAACAAGTACGTGCACGGTGCACCTATTCTCTTCTTGTATACGTACACCACCTACGTGGGGTTGTGTGAGAGAGATACAAACCTAGAGAGATATAGTGTGTGGGTTCTTGAGAGTTTTTTTGTGTGTGGGGGGGGGTCAATCAAATAATTTAACATATGCAATGTGTGTGAAATAGAGTCCTGGATATAACATATATATATAGAGGGGGCGATCCACGAGAAGGGAGTGGAGGTATCATCGGCTTGAGGTGTCCATAGAATCGAAGAGAGGGATGGTGTGTGTGTGTGTGTGTGCACGCGCGATCGATAAAGAGTGCCATCGAATTTGTGTGTGCCCACGTCAAAGATATAGAGTGGCTGGCCTACTGGAACGTGAGATGGGACATGTGCAGTTTGTCTCTGTGGCATGGATACCTACCTGCAGCGCTCGACTATCGGTGTGTGGTGGGGGAAGAGGGAGGCCCAATTAAGTATAGAGGTACAATGGCTGGTATATGTGTGGAGGAGGAGAGAGGCCTACCTCATGTATTAAGGAGATCGATCTACCTCATGTATTAAGGGAGATCGATCGGCATCCATGCATATGTGTAGGAGATGAATAAGGTTGGGAGAGAGATAGAGCTAGAGTGTTGGAGGGGGTGGTAGTGGAGTTGCTTCTAACAAATGGTGGGATAGGTTTGCTAGACAAACGGAGGGCACGCCCGCAATATCAATAAGATAGGAGATGGTGCTTGTTGTCTGTGCACGTGCGTGTGAGAGACGGGTCAGGAGGCATGCACGAATGATGAGGGGGGACGATGTGGCTGTGGTAAGCAGATGTAACTACATAGGAAGGTCAATCGCCCTTTGTAAGATAAAGGAGAGACATAACTTGTGAGGTATGTCGATCGATGGGGGGTAGTTAAAGTCGATCTAGGTATACGTTGGGAGATCGATCGGTATATATGCATGTGTGTGTTAGAAGCAAATGAGGCACGACGAGAAGGATAGAGAGAGAGGGATGCATGTAGGAGGTGGTATGAGAGGCATACTATATCGAGGGGGAGGAGTGTGCGAGTACGAGAACAATGAAAAGAGTGGTGGGAGTGAGGCATGGACGGTGACAAGAGAAGAGGGGAAGCTTGTGTTTGTGCTAGGCACACCTGGCTAGAGAGGCATATCGATCGATGTGTGTCGTAAAGGAGTTGGGGGGCCTACACACACCGTGGTGAACGACCTAAAGTGAAAATATGAATTTGCATGATGGAGCTAGAGAATGCTGAGGGAGGGTGAGAGGGATGCGGGCGTGTGCATGCACAAGAGAAAGTTAGCGCTAGCCACAAAGATAAGAGGGTTGTGTGGGTGTAAAAGACGAATAGAGATCATATATACTACATTATAAAAAGCGAATTCGGATATTTGAAGAATTTATCATAGTGTTTCAAACCGACGGATGTGTGAATATATATAACGGTGATACACATGGTGTGGTTATGAACATGGTATACTACATTTAATATATTTTATCTCTACTCTTATCAAAAAATAGAGTTGTTGATGATGGTGTGCCTGGTTGGCAACAATCATGATTGTAGATTCTTATTGAAATAGAGAAATGAATTCAAATTTAGTTCGAATTGCAGCGGTAGTATAGACATTTGGAATGCACTAAAATGTTGGTATGAGTAGGTTACATGCATTATACAGCAAGCGAAAAAAATTAATCGGACATAACATAGATTCATACTCCCTCCTTCCATCTATATAGGGCGTAATGAGATTTTTAAGACTGCCTTCAACTAATGACAAGATTAATATTACATGACATGCACAATGTGAAAATTATATCATTGAAAGAACCTTCCATAGACGAATTTAACGGTGTGCTTTGTGTAAGTTGCATGTCATATATCATTGCTCTAATATTTGGTCAAAGTTAGCATCGAAAAACGCATTAGGCCCTATATAGATGGAAGGAGGGAGTAGCTTTGAATAGCATTTGTATAGTAAAACGGGGCAATACTCTCTTTGTGTGGTGTGAATAGTTTTATTTTTTCGTTTTCTTTTTGGTTGAGGGAAGTGCGAATTGATTTGGTACGTACAAGTACAATATTACTACACGTTAGGCTTGTCCCTAAAATTCAACCCGCGTCTTGTTATATCCCGAAAATTCAGATATCGTGCTCCCAGAACTGGCGCCTTCACAACCCGCGCCTTGCTATCCCGAAATTACAACGCGCGCGAAAACTCCCTCGAGCTGCCAAATCCTGACACGCGACATCCCACTTCTAACCCTGAGCCGAAAGGGCCGCTAGTTCAAATCGGTGGGGGGGTACTTTTGTAACACACCCTACATTTTGGACAAGCGCGTTCCTAAGTCATGCTTCACCCCCTCCCATCGCCCCCTTTTTGCCATTCAAAATCCCAGGCCGCCATAACCTCTCCGCTCCAGCCGCGAAACCCCACCCTCCTCCGTACGCCACGCCACCGCTGCCCAGCCGGAGCCTCTTCCCCGACAATGTCGTCCACCGCAACAGCTCGACGTCCCTCGTCCACCTCCCCGGATGAGGATCCGTCGTCCATCTCGCCGTCCCGCCGGTTCAGCCGCCCCGTCCTCCACCTCCAAGGAGTGGCTCCGACGATCGCCTCGTCTATCGCAGCTGCTCCATCCCCACAGCGCCGCCTTAACCTACTCCACCGGAACCGCAACATCCTCACAGACTCCTCAGGCGAAGCTGTCACACCCTAGCTAGAGCATGCATTAGAGTGTGCATCATGTTTACCTTCATCAGAAAATTGAAATGGGGAAAGCAGAACCCCCAGCACCCCCCCTGAAATCAACTAGGGTTTACTAAAAATAAATTCAATGAACCTGAAATGCCCTTCAAAAATGCTCACCCTCTTTGCCTTGGGCTAGAACCTTTGGGAAAATAGGTGCACATTTTTCTAGGTCAACAGAAGGTCACTGATTTAATTCATAAATATTTGAATTTGGGCATTTAAATGCTATTAAATAATTCAAGTGCTCAAATAATTCTGAAAGTAATTGTTTGCTGTTAGGAATAATTCCAATAGGGCTCACAAATATTTTCAGGATTTTAGAAAGTGCCTAGGTATTTTAATCAAAGCCCTAAAGCTACAGAATAATAGAAAATAAAACAAAATCAAAAAAAGGGGAGAAGAACCTTACCTGGCGCCACCCACCAGGCCCACCTACCGGCCCAGCCCAGCTGCCGCGCCAGCGAGCAGCTTGGCTTCGCCAGGCAGGCAGGCAGGTGCTCTACGGCGGCAGCCGCGCGCGCCACGCAGCAGGCTGTCGTCCTGCTTCCTCCCCTCGCCGCCTCGACCCCTTGGACTGGCTCCACGTCGCCGTCTCGACCCCCTGGACATGCTCACTCGCCCCCTGCCTCTCTCTCTCGCTCCCCTCCGCCATGGCCGACGCTGCTGAGCTCGCGCCACCGTGAAAACCCCGTCCACCGACGTCCCCGTGCTGCACCACCGTGTCCATCCTCTCCGCCGTCGTCAACTCCTTC
Organism: Triticum monococcum; assembly: GCA_034509565.1. NCBI lineage: Eukaryota > Viridiplantae > Streptophyta > Magnoliopsida > Poales > Poaceae > Triticum > Triticum monococcum. Next base: position 127,521,318 of record CM067841.1, on the reverse strand, counting down.
GAGCAGCCAAGCCCCGAGCGCTCACACGCTCTGCAACGACTCCTTCGACCTCGTCTTCACCGAGCCTCGCCGGAGATCCCCTTCGCCGTCGCCGCCGCACCAGCTCGTCCCCGACCGCGCCGTCTAGCTCTACGAGACTGCCGTGAGCTTAGCTACCTCCCCATCCTCTCCGTTTGCTTCCTCGTGCACCGTAGCAACTGCACGAAGCTCACCCGCACACACCGCTGCAGAGCTCGTCGCCGACGTGGCTCCGGCCAAATTCTGGCCACGCCACCCTGTTCGAACACTTCACCGCATCACCAGGAACTCAACGCACTACTCCACGCACCTCGCCGTGCCTCACAGCCACAGGTTCACTTTCGCCCGACTCCGGCGACCGCCAAAGTCGTCGCCGGCGACGTCTCCGGCCACCCCGAGCTCAACCACCACCACCAAGAGCTGCGGCTCGTTCCCAGGAGCTCGTAGATGCTCTTCGCGCACCAAATGGTGCCCCGTGGGCGATTTCTGCTGCGCGCCACCGCGTCTGGCCTCGCCGGCAGGCTTTGACCCACTGACCGGGGAGGTTTGACCTGCTGACGTGGGTTGACTTCCCCCCCCCCCTCTCTCACTGACATGCGGGCCCCGCCCGGCTAATTACCCTCTTAGTGCTAACTAAATAGATTAGTTAATTAGTATAGTCACTGACTAGTGGGCCCCGCCTGTTAATTAGGCTAACTAAGCGTGGTTAGTGCATAGAGACACTGACCAGGGGGCCCCACCAGTCAGGTTTGACCTGGCTGGCGCCTTTGACTTGCTGACGTCATGCTGTCGCAAGGCTAACGCAGTAACTCTTTTCTGGATTTTATTTTATATAGAAAATTCCAAAAAATTGCCTAAACTTCAAAAATTCATAGAAATTCAACCATAACTCCAAATGAGACAAATTATATATGAAAAATTATCAGAAAAATCCAAGCTATCCATTGGTACTGGTTTCATGCATGTCAGAACAAGTTAAACCTGTTGTTTATGCAATATAAGGTGATGCACTAATATGATCATGTCAAATGAGCTAACACTTGAACCTTTGGTTCAAATAAGCAATTACCCTTCTGTTTTAGCTTGCATTAGGCCAAGACACATCCATATTGCCATGTCATAGCATACATCATATTGTTGCATATCGTCATGTGTTGATTGTGTTCCGATGTGTTCTTCGTGGTAGGTTCTGCCTCCGAGGATATTCACGAGTATCCAACTGAAGGGCAGTATCCCGTTACCACTCCATCAGGCAAGCAACCATTGATCATTCCGATACAAACCCATGTTCTCGCTCGTACTCTTGTTTACTGCATTAAGACAACACGATTCAAACTGCTGTGTGCTACGGTAGTTGAACCCTTATCCTCTGCATGACCTGTCATTGCCACAGTAACTAGATGAAACCCACTAGCATGTGTAGGAGTTGATTGAGCCATGTTTTGTGATTCCTACCTTGCTATGCCTGCTATGCTTAGAGTTGTGTTAGGTCTGGTTCATCTGGGTGATGGGCTAGAGTGAAATGCTTGTGTCAGTAATATGTGGGATGTGTTGAACATGTTTTGGTAAAGGTATCAATGAGAGGCCATGTAGGAGTACATGGTGGGTTGTTTCATTGAGGCCGTCCATAAGAACTGAGATCTGTATGTGTGATTTAAGATGCAGTTACTACCGTACATTGGGCCTGAAACAAATGGACCCTCTCGGCTTCTTAGCCACCCTAGTACTCTGTCCAGGAGTTGCAAATAGTTTCTGGTGTTTGTAGGATATGTGTTGGCGGCCGTGCGTAGCGCTGACCCTAGGGGTGGGATATGTTGCGGTAGATACACCATGGCACGGTGTACCGAGTCACCCGTTTGGTGTCTCGGGAACCCTGTTCACATCGTTCGGGGCCGTATGTGGAAACCTCGGCCGGACTCCCTGCGGATGGAACCTGGATAGGCGATAACCTGGACTAGGGGCTTAGGTGTTTAGGTAGGCCGTGGACGACACCCTTGCTGGGCTTCCGCTTGAAGGTTGCCGAGTACATGTCGTGTAGACGGCGGTAAGCGGTGAAAGCGTGTATGATGAAGTACACCCCTGCAGGGTATAAAACTATTCGAATAGCCGCGTCCGCGGTAAAGGACTACTTGGTTGCCTATACAGTTCATAGACAAGTTAATGGATACTACTAAAAGACTCAAGATAAGTGTGAGTACCGAGGATGGCCCTCTCGCAGGATACGAGGGAGGATCCACAGTGGAGTATTGTGATGGTGAGTAGTGGACTCGTGTGCGAAAACTATTTTGCTAAAAGGTTCCGTAGGATAGCTTAGCCAAGAGTCAAAGCTGGCCTGCTGCATAAACCCCACCACCTTCTTGAGAATGAGCATGTATAGTAGGTTCTGATGTAAGACTTGCTGAGTACCTTTGTACTCATGTTTGCTTATTTATTGTTTTCAGACGACAACACTGCCCCCTCCGATGGGTTTTACGTAGACCTTGACGTCGACGAGTGACTAGCCACCCAGGTGGTGATCCAGGCCATGGAGGGCCTATGTAGATAGACAGGCTTCGAGAAGCCTTCTTTCTTTCTAGAGTCTGTACTCAGACTAGTTGCTTCCGCATGTGCTTGTATGACTGTATGACTTGAGTGTCGGGTCATGTGACCCCTATCTGTATGAATATGTTATGTATGGCTCCCTAGAGCCTTTAAATAAAGTACTTGAGTTGTAGAGTTTTGTTGTGATGCCATGTTGTATGTACTCATATCGGGCATATTGTGTGTATGATTGAAATGCTTGGTATGAGTGGGATCCGACAATCTAGTTGTTTGTCCTTCGCAGCCTTTCTTATGGGGAAATGTAGTCTAGTGTTCCTCGAGCCATAGTAGTCCGCTACAGCCCGGTTCACCGGAGTCCTGCTAGCCCAGCACTATTGTTCAGGACACTTGAATGGCCGGCATGTGTTTCACTTCGTCCCTATGTCTGTCCCTTCGGGGAAATGTCACGCGGTGATCTCCGGAGTCCTGTCTAGCCTGCTACAGCCCGGGATCCCCATAGTCCTGTTAGCCCAGTGCTACAGCCCGGAATCACTCGTTGATGACCGACATGTTCGATGTGATTCATGTATGCCTGTCTCCATAGGTCTGTGCCGCTTTGGGTTCATGACTAGCCATGTCGGCCCGGGTTCTCGGTCATATGGATGCTAGCGACATTGTCATATACGCGAGCCAAAAGGCGCAAACGGTCCCGGGCCATGGTAAGGCGACACCCGTGGGATACCGTGCGTGAGGCCGCAAAGTGATATGAGGTGTTACCGGCTAGATCGATGTGGCTTAGAATCGGGGTCCTGACAGAAGCCGAGGCCTACTCGGCGCCACCAAAGAGGTTGTACACTCATTGCATCGCACCTTCTCCTTAACTCGACCTCCCGGCGCCGACGGTGCTCCATCCCGCACCCCCATGGAGCGGCTACCTTGAAGCCGGCGCCGCGGGCGACATCTCCATGGTGGCTCTCCCCCAGTGCGAGGCCCCTTCGGCGGCGGCGGCCATACCAGCCGGATCTGCTGCTGCTGCTCTGGCTCTCGCTCGCCCAGCTGCTCCTGCTGCTCTCCCCCTCACTCGTGTTGCTGCTCTGCTCCGATTAATCCACACTTCAGTCGACTGAATCGACTTTTGGGTCAGTCGATTTTTAGGGGTTGGGGGGCTCGCCGCAGTTAAGGAAGAACCACCCGCAGCGGGGACGGGGGCTCGCTGGAGAGGTACCCCACTATCTATCTTAGGGTTCAGGGTGGGGGCAGGGGCCTAGAGGGCTGGCCGGGGCAGCAGTGGTGAGTTTTTTCGGGGCGGTGAGGCGGCGCTAGGGCCGGCGGTTCGGCCAGTGGTGGTTGGCGGCTCAGGGGAGTGCAGGTTGAAGATGAACTGCAGGCCCTCCCTAAACTACATGTCAAGTGCCTCTCTGCTACCATTGCGTTCAGTTTCGACAGTAGCATTCAGATTCCACAGTAAATTTCAGTTTCAACAGTTAAGTTCAGAGTCAACAGTTTTTACCTTATCTGTTGTAGTCAGGTGGTTTTTGGTGATGTTAATTTTACATCCATTTTACATCATCTATTGGAGATGCTATTAGAATCCCACTTGAGATTGACGATGTCTGTCTTGTGCTGCTTCAGCCTTGACGTCTTACGGCTCACCGGAGCTGCTCCAACGACAGAACGATCCATCACAACAGATCAGTGCCCTGGACGCCGTCTACAGATTCCTCAGATCTTCCTCCACACCTCCGACAGCCACCTCTGCCTCAACTGCTTCAGCGACCAGCCCAATGATGCTGAGGTCGACACGGCTACGGCAAAGAGGTTGTACACTTGTTGCATCACTTATTACTATACATTCACGTCGATCCATTAGGGCTATTTTGGTTCAACGGAACATCGATCCACTGGTTGTTACCATCACTCTAAATTTCTGCATGCTCTCCTTACATAATCTCACCATATTTTTTTCGTATGCATGTCAGATATTGTACACAGCCATGTTGAACATGTAGAGAAAAAGAGAAGAGTTTTGCGCGGCAATACAATGTCATGCAGATATCGCTCCATGGTGGGTTCAATGGCAAACCCTCCCCACCCCTCTCCAGATTGTAATCCAGAGGAAGATATTTGTTCTGAGGCGGATTCGGACGCCGCTGACCACTCCTATTTACCCCCCAAGGTGTTTGCTCTACCTTGGCATGATGATGTTAGTCATATCATGCATATGTTGCCTTGTAGTGCCTACTTTTGACATCATATATGTCATCTTCTTAGTTTAGACATGTTTTGTAATGCCACCTGTTTAGTTTCTATATCATATATGGGAATTATGCAGTCTCATGTCTTTTAGCCAGCCATAATATATGTGAAATGTGCAATGCCATCCTGTTTAACCAGGCATCATATATTTGAATGATATCTTGCTCATCCTTTTCTTCATTACATTTCCATTTGTCGACAATGTTTGTACATTAAACTACTCTCCCTATGAATCAGCCATTTGGGTGGGAGATGGAAAAATCTGGAGTGAAAACAAGGCCTTCAGAGCAGACAGTGCTACCTGTCGAAGCAGATCTCTTGTTGGGTCCCGATAGCTCCTCAAAGATGGATTCAGAGACAGATGACCAGTCCTATTCCCCCACTGAGGTGTATGCTCTAACTTGGCATGGTTATACTACTCATATCATGCATACGGTGTCTTGCATTGCATAGTTTAGACATCATATACACAATATTCAACACCATGCTCTTAGTTCAGACATCATATTGAATGCCCTCTGTTTAGCATATAAATCACATATGTGAACTAAATGATGCGATCCTGATTACTTAGATAACATGTAGGTGAATTATGTAATGCGGTCCTGTTTAGTTATTCGTCATATCTTTGAATTATGTTATGTTATGCTATCTAGTTTAGATAGACATCATATATGTGAAATTACGTCATGCTATCCATTTTAGTTAAACAATATACATGTCAACTATTTCATGCCCTCTTTTTTCCACACTATCTATTGCATCTGTCTCTCATACAATGTCTGTACATTCAACTATGTTTACTGTTTATCAGCCATTTGAATTGGAGCGAGTGATGCCAGTATCGACCAAACTAAAAACACGGTCTTCAAATAAAACAGTGCTACCTCTTGGTGGAGATAGCACCCTAGTTGTACATGCACAAGAACCAGTCGTACCACACATAACCCAAACTCTCGTAGATTGTACCCTTACTACGATGGACAGAGAACCAGCTTCACCCAATCTAACCCCAACCCCAGCTGATAGTAACCCAGTTCCTGTTGACACAGCACCATCTCCACCACAGACCTCCCAAACAAGAGCAGTTAGTAAGGCAGCTCCAGTGCCCAAAGGGCCAGTACTATCACGGCAAACCCCAACTCCACCAGTTAGTATGCCTATTCCTGTGGAGGAAGCACAACTAGCTAGTCATAGTTTAGCATCTATCGCATTTGATGTTGTTAAATCGTATATGCGTATCTTCCCATCTTGGAAATATTATACTGAAGATGAAGGAAAATGCCAGTTGCAGGTGTTTGTCCAGGAGTTATGTGTAAGTAATGTTATTCATGGCAATTACTTTGCTTCGTCCCATACATCCTACCTCCATGATGGTTATAATACAGCAGATTTTCCCATTTTTCTCTATAGAGAAGGACCGATTTGGAAACTCAGGATGAGGTAACTTGTGCTAATACCTTTGCTATCTTCAAGAATGCTTGGTGGCGGTATTGGAATTACCTAAAGAAAACATACTTCGCCGGCAAAGAAACTCATCAAATTCCCTTACGTTCTCCTGAGACACATTTACTGGACGATGACTGGGAACGCCTTGTTTTGTACTGGTCCCGAACCAAGAATGTGGTAAGGTCTATGAGCTCATTTTCTATTTTTAAGTATTATATGCTTGCGTCTTACTGTACTCTGTTCATGTAGAACAAGTGCCTAAACCTGAAGAACAACTGTTCTAATTTAAGATTCCATTGCTACCATAGGACATAGATATATGTTTGTTTGATGCTTTTATTATGTACTAGTACTTGGAAATAGAAGACTTGGTAGTTTAATCCTGTCCACCTTACTAATGAACTGGTTCACCGAAATGAGTTTCATATACTAGTACATGCTAAACTTGTTATGTGCCTGCTTGTTTCTTCTTTTAGAATGCTGACAGAATATTGGGGAAGAGTGCCCTATTAAGCAATGGTAAAGGAAGTAATGCAGATAAGGTTCAGAATAGTGACACATCCTGTCTTGGTTTAGTGTTGGAGTTACTGGCCACTACCGCTTGCACAAGCTATTCAAACTCATTGTCTAAATTAGTTCAGTTTATTGAGTCTCAACTACAAGCTGAAAGACATTGATAAGTTGTGTTGCGACAAGAAGCGGAAGGACTGCGGAAGTCCCTGGAGCATTCAGATGCATACTTTCTGGTGCAACAGTAAGCGTTTGAGGATTTTAGTGCCAAACAGGACAAAGCTAATCCGCTTGCTAAGCTTATTGCCAGCATGGTGGATACCCAGGATAACGTTTCTTGAGCTCTTCTGAAGTTGTTTCAGTTATGCTCTTGTTTTCCTGCCGCGTTTATTTGCACTGGTGGCCAATTTTGATGGCCAGTGTATATGATATGCTGCTTTGTTCCCTATATTTGCACTGGTGGCGAACTTTGATGCCGGTGGATGTAATATGTGTAATAGTCGTGATAGCCTAGCGTTAGTTGCTTGCTTATTTATTTCCTTGTTGTCTTGTTTATTTGTTTGCTTGCAGTCATTGCAGTTCTTTTTCCGCGGTTAACTAGTGGCTGCAATAACCTATTTTTTAAAACTAGGCCACAATAACCATGGGCTAATATTTACTATAGTGACACTAGGCCTCCTACGGGCCGTAGAAACAGTGGGCCTTCTACGGGCCGTATCATCAATGGGCCTTATATGGGCCGTATGATCGATTGGCCAAACATGGGCCAATAACAGGCCGCATTATGGCCATAAACAGGCTAGAGTTGGAATCATCCGTTCATGGGCCGACCGTAACGGGCCATCGTTAATAGGCCGTATTTGATGACGCTATGAAAACGGCCCAACGTATTAACGGACCACAAATGGGCCGACTATAACCACGGGCTGAATTTGGCCCACAAGCAGAAAATGACAGTAATGCGCCGTAAGTAAACGAATGCTGGAAATGAGCCCAAGAATAAATGGGCTCTAAGAAGGCCGAAAGATAACATGGGATGGAAATGGCCCAACGTAATAACGGGCCGTTAATGGGTATAAAGTGATACACTGTTCATTACAGGCTAGTTTCACCACGGGCCGTTAATGGGTGTAAAGTGATACACTGTTCATTACGGGCCAGTTTCACCACGGGCCGTTAATAGGCCAAGAGTTACATAGTGCCTCATATGGGCCGAAAGACGTCATGGGCCATACATGGGCCAAAAGTGAAAATGGGCTGGAATCATATTGGATGGCCCAGATGACGCTACTGGGCCTAATTCGGATAGGGCGTAACGGGCCTTGGGTTAGCGGGCTGTAAATGGGCTATATGCGAACAGGTCGTTAACAGGCTTTCCATGGGTCGGCCCGCCACCTTTTGACCAAGTCAAACGGGCCGGCCTTTTCACAGGAATGGGCCTCTGTTGGGCCGTGCCACGTGTCGACGTATCATAGGCGCCTATCTGACCCACTGACGAGCTGACACGTGTTTCGTCCGGCCAATAAGAATTTTACACGTGGAAATTTCCCATTGGTCGGGGCTGTTAACGGGTTATCGGATCCAAAACCCGACCCGATAGCTTAACGGCGTTTCGTTTCGGTGGATGCCACGTGTTGGTCACCCTTGACGAAAGCACTTCTGTGACGCACGATTTATCGTCATGGAAGTGGACACTTCCATGATGATAATTTTGGTAATGTCATGGAACACTCCAACGACAGCACAGGTATGACTATCTTGATTCTGTCATAAATTTGTCATGGATGTACATGCATGACAAAAAACGCGACCTACTGTGAAAAACACGTATCATCACGGAAGTGTATTTTTTTGTAGTGTAGGGGCTTATAGTTTTGCCTCCCAGTGTTTTACCTCAAGGGTAATGTCAACAATAATAGTTCATGAAAGCTCACATCCAATTAGCTATATATACCAGGATCTTTCCAACATACTGTGCTTGCCAAAGGATAAAATGTAAAAAAGGAAGGGTGAAGATCACCATGACTCTTATGCAAGGTAGGAGATAAAAGTAAGAGATAGGCCCTTCGTAGAGGGAAGCAGAGGTTGTCATGCGCTTTTATGGCTGGATGCACAAAATCTTAATGCGAAAGAACGTCACTTTATATTGCCACTTGTGATATGGACCTTTATTATGTAGTTTGTTGCTTTTATTTCTTCCATATCACACGATCGTATAAAGCTTATTTTCTCCCACACTAATAAGTCATACATATTTAGAGAGCAATTTTTATTGCTTGCACTGATGACAACTTACTTGGAGGATCTTACTCAATCCATAGGTAGGTATGGTGGACTCTCATGGCAAAACTAGTTTAAGGGTATTCGGAAGCACAAGTAGTATCTCTACTTGGTGCGATGAATTTGGCTAGCATGAGGGGGAAAGGCAAGCTCAACCATGTTGGATGATCCATGACAATATAATTTTTCTCAGATGTAAGAAAACATAACCCATTATGTTGTCTTCCTTGTCCAACGTCAACTCTTTAGCATGTCATATTTTAATGAGTGCCCACAATCATAAAAGATGTACAAGATAGTATATTTATATGGGAAGACCTCTCTTTCTTTATTACTTCCTATTAATTGCAACGATGACCAAAACTATGTTTGTCAACTCTCAACAACTTTTATTCATCATACTTTTTCTATGTGGGCTCATTACTCTCCATAAGATCCATATGATCTCTTTGTTTCCTTTTTTATTCTTTCTCTTTTCTTTTATTCACTTAGGATCATGGCAAAATAATCAAGCCCTTCACTCAACACTAATCTTTATTATATATAGCTCACGGACTCGATTACATAGAAGGATCATAAAGCAAAACTCACAACTAGATCATACTAAAACTTTATTCTACTAGATCAATATATTGCCAAAAGGATCGAACTACGAAAAGCGGTAAAGATAAAAGTGATGGTGATACGATACCGGGGCACTCCCCCAAGCTTGGCAGTTGCCAAGGGGAGTGCCCATACCCATGTGATTATGTCTCCTTTGTTGGTGAAGAAGGTGGAGTTGTTGATGATGGATAGTCGCACATCGAGCATAGGAGGTCTTCTAACTTGCGGATAATGCCTTTGTGGGCGATGATATGCTCCTTCAACAAAATATTTTCACGTGTTAGATACCTATTTTGTATACGAGCTAACTCGGTCATCTTGAAAGCTTCGATCTCAGTTGGGGTAAGAAGATTGTGATCAAGTTGAAGGACGTCTTCTGTTGCCGGAGCTTGGTCCTCTGTGGCCTTCTTGATCCCTTCATCCTTGTTGGTCTCCATGGGTTCTTCTCTCTTCAGCTCTATCTTCATTAGCCAAGCATCGTTGCCCTCATTGTTGGAGGAGGAGGGAGACGACATGATGCCTAGCTTTGACAACCCTGGCAGAAAACAGCTCGAACCAAGAACAAGAGATTTTTGCGTGATACGGTGGTCAAAACCTTTGGGGGGTTATATAAGGAATTTTTACCGGCCAAAATACGTGTCGTGTACGAAAACGGAGTCCAGAGAGCCCACGAGGTATGGGGCGCACTTTCCACCCTCGTGGAGGCCTTGTGTCCTTCCCGGACTACTTCTTATTTTTCTAAATATTCCAAAACAGAGAAATATTGCCTTAAAAACTGTTTTGGAGTCGGTTTACTTACCATATCACATACCTATTCCTTTTCGGAGTCTGAAACGTTCCGGAAAGTGTCCCTTATGTATTCCTCCGGGGTTATGGTTTCAATAACATTGGTTTCAACATTTATGGGATTACCTGACATATAATGTTTGATTCTTTTACCGTTCACCACCTTAGGATTTGTGCCTTCGAAGTTGTTGATTTTTATGGCACCGGAATGATAGACCTCCTCGATAATGTAAGGGCCTTCCCATTTAGAGAGAAGTTTTCCTGCAAAAATTCTTATACAAGAGTTGTATAGCAATACATAATCACCTACATTAAACTCACGCTTTTGTATCCTTTTATCATGCCATCTTTTAACTTTTTCTTTAAACAACTTGGCATTTTCGTAGGCTTGGTTCTCCATTCATCGAGTGAGCTAATATCAAATAACCTCTTCTCACCGGCAAGTTTAAAATCATAATTGAGCTCTTTAATAGCCCAATATGCCTTGTGTTCTAGTTCGAGAGGTAAGTGACATGCTTTTCCATAAACCTATTGACAGTCTTTTGCAAAATTAATTTGAGCTATCTATTACTCAATTCTACTTGACCACTAGACTGAGCGTGATAAGGGGATGCAATTCTATGATTAACAGCATACTTAGCAAGCATTTTACGGAAAGCACCATGAATGAAATGTGAACCACCATCAGTCATTAAATATCTAGGGACTCCAAATCTTGGAAAAATAACTTCTTTAAGCATTTTAATAGAAGTGTTATGATCAACACTACTAGTTGGAATAGCTTCTACCCACTTAGTAACGTAATCAACAGCAACTAAAATAAGTGTATATCCATTAGAGGCAGGAAAAGGTCCCATATAGTCAAAGCTCCAAACATCAAATGGTTCAATAACGAGTGAATAGTTCATAGGCATTTCTTGACGTCTACTAATATTACCAATTCTTTGACATTCATCACATGATAAGACAAACTTACGGGCATCCTTGAAGAGAGTAGGCCAATAAAAACCAGATTGCAATACCTTATGTGCAGTTCTATCTCCAGCATGGTGTCCTCCATAAGCTTCGGAGTGACACTTGCGTAGGATCTGTTCTTGTTCATGCTAAGGTACACAACGTCTAATAACACCATCTACTCCTTCTTTATAAATATGTGGGTCAACCCAAAAGTAATGCCTCAAATCATAGAAGAACTTTTTCTTTTGCTGGTATGTGAAACTAGGTGGTATAAACTTAGCAACAATGTAATTAGCATAATCAGCATACCATGGAGCAGTATGAGAAACATTTATGACATTTAATTGCTCATCAGGGAAGCTATCATCAATAAGTAGTGGGTCATCAAGCACATTTTCTAACCTAGACAAGTTGTCTGCAACGGGGTTCTCAGCTCCCTTTCTATCAACAATATGTAAGTCAAATTCTTGTAGCAAGAGAACCCATCTAATAAGTCTAGGTTTAGCATCTTTCTTTTCCATAAGATATTTAATGGCAGCATGATCAGTGTGAATAGTTACTTTAGAATCAACAATATAAGGTCTGAACTTGTCACAAGCAAATACAACTGCAAAGAATTCTTTTTCAGTAGTAGCATAATTTCTTTGAGCATTGTCTAGGGTTTTACTAGCATATTGAATAACTTTTAATTTCTTATCAACTCTTTGCCCTAGAACCGCACCTACAGCATAATCACTAGCATCACACATAATTTCAAAGGGTAAATTCCAATCAGGTGGCTAAACAATAGGTGCAGAGATCAATGCTTTCTTAAGTATTTCAAATGCTTCGACACAATCATCATCAAAGACAAATGGTATATATTTTTGTAATAAATTAGTCAGAGGCCGAGAAATTTTTGAGAAGTCCTTAATGAACCTCCTATAAAATCCGGCGTGACCAAGGAAACTTCTTATACCTTTGATGTCCTTGGGGCATGGCATCTTTTCAATAGCATCAACCTTGGCTTTATCAACTTCAATACCTATTTCAGAAACTTTATGCCCCAAGACAATACCTTCATTAACCATAAAGTGGCACTTTTCCCGATTCAAGACAAGATTAGTTTCTTCACATCTCTGCAAAACTCGATCAAGGTTGCTCAAGAAATCATCAAAAGAAGATCCATAGACGAAGAAATCGTCCATGAAAACCTCACAAATCTTTTCACAAAAGTCAGAGAATATAGCCATCATGCATCTTTGAAAGGCAGCAGGTGCATTACATAAACCAAAAGGCATATGTATATAAGCAAAAGTACCAAAAGGGCAAGTAAAAGTAGTCTTTGATTGATCCTTGGCTGACACAGGTATTTGAGAGAAACCAGAATAACCATCTAGAAAGCAAAAAAATGTGTATGTTTGGATAATCTTTCTAGCATTTGATCGATAAAAGGTAAGGGGTAATGATCCTTTTTAGTGGCCTTATTTAATTTGCGGAAATCAATTACCATCCTATAACCTGTAATAATTCTTTGAGGAATCAATTCACCTTTATCATTAGGAACGACGGTAATACCTCCCTTCTTAGGGACACAATGGACAGGACTTACCCACTGACTATCAGCAATAGGATAGATTATACCCGCCTCAAGGAGCTTTAGTATTTCCTTTCTTACCACTTCTTTCATTTTAGGATTCAGCCATCGTTGATGATGACGAACTGGTTTAGCATCTTCTTCCAAATTTATTTTATGTTGACATAGAGTGGGACTAATGCCCTTAAGGTCATCAAGAGTATACCCAATAGCAGCACGATGCTTATTCAAAGTTTTCAATAATCTCTCTTCCTCATGCTCTGAAAGGTTGGCACTAATAATAACAGGATATATCATTTTCTCATCAAGATAAGCATATTTAAGAGTATCATGCAACGGTTTAAGCTCAAACACGGGATCACCCTTGGGTGGAGGAGGATCCCCTAGGATTTCAATAGGCAAATTGTGTTTCAGAATAGGTTCATGTTTAAAGAATACTTCATCTATTTCCCTTCTTTGATTCATAAACATATCATTTTCATGGTCTAGCAAATATTGTTCTAAAGGATCACTAGGAGGTACGGCAATAGAAGCAAGACCAATAATTTCATCCTTACTAGGTAATTCTTCTTCACGGTGTTGTCTACTAAATTTGGAGAAATTAAATTCATGAGACATATCATCTAAACCAATACTAACAACATCCTCTTTGCAATCTATCTTAGCATTAACAGTGTTCAAGAAGGGTCTACCAAATATAATTGGACAAAAGCTATCTTGTGGGGAACCAAGAACAAGAAAATCAGCAGGATATTTAGTTTTCCCATACAAGACTTCAACATCTCTAACAATTCCCATTGGTGAAATAGTATCTCTATTGGCAAGTTTAATTGTGACATCAATATCTTCTATCTCAGCAGGTGCAATATCATGCATAATTTCTTTGTATAAGGCGTAAGGTATTGCACTAGCACTAGCACCCATATCACATAAGCCATGATAACAATGATCTCCTATTTTAACAGAAATAACAGGCATGCCTACCACAGGTCTATTTTTATCTTTTGCACAAGGTTTAGCAATTCTAGCAGTCTCATCAAGGAAATGAATAACATGCCCATCAATATTATGAGACAACTGATCTTTAACAATAGCAATATCAGGTTCAACTTTAATTTTCTCAGGAGGTGTAGAAGTTTTAATATTGCTTTTACGAACCACAGTTGAAGCTTTAGCATGATCCTTTATCCTAACAGGAAAAGGTGGTTTCTCAACATAAGCGGTAGGAACAATAGGATCATTATAAGTGACAGCCTTTTCTTCAACTTTAATTGGTGCAGCTACTTTTACTTCTATGGGAGGATGATATTTAAACCACTTCTCCTTGGGGAGATCAACATAAGTAGCAAAAGATTCACAGAAAGAAGCTATTATTTCAGAGTAAGTCCATATTTAGTGCTAAATTTACGGAAAATGTCAGTATCCATAAAAGATTTAATACAATCAAACTTAGGTGTCATACCTGAATCCTTACCTTTGCCGAGGTCCCAATCTTCAGAGTTGCGTTTAATTCTTTCCAATAAATCCCATTTGAATTCAATAGTCTTCATCATAAAAGAGCCAGCACAAGAAGTATCGAGCATGGTGCGATTGTTATCAGAAAGCCGAACATATAAATTCTGAATAATCATCTCTCTTGAGAGCTCATGATTGGGGCATGAATATAACATTGATTTAAGCCGCCCCAAGCTTGAGCGATACTTTGTCCTTCGCGAGGCAAAAAATTATATATATAATTGCGATCACGATGAACAAGATGCATAGGATAAAACTTCTGATGAAATTCCAATTTCAATCGTTTGTAGTTCCATGACCCCGTATCATCACATAGCCTATACCATGTCAATGCGTCTTCCTTCAAAGATAAAGGGAAGAACTTCTTCTTAACAACATCTCCGGGTACACCTGCAAGCTTAAATAATCCACAAACTTCATCCACATATATTAGGTGCTCATCAGGATGCTTTGTTCCATCTCCTGCAAAAGGATTAGCTAGCAGTTTTTCTATCATACCCGAAGGAATTTCATAGCAGACATTTTCATTTTCAGTAGGTTCGGTATGTTGAGGAGCAACTCTTTGCTCTACTAGTCGGGGTGAAGATACCCCGAACAAGCCCCTCAGAGGATTACTTTCCATAGTAACAAGTGACAGTAAATTTCAGCACACTATATAAACTTTTCCTTACCAAATTCCACCTACCAAAGGCGCTTCACTCCCTGGCAACGGCGCCAGAAAAGAGTCTTGATGAACCACAAGTATAGGGGATCTATCGTAGTCCTTTCGATAAGTAAGAGTGTCGAACCCAACGAGGATGAGAAGGAAATGATAAGCGGTTTCCAGCAAGGTATTCTCTGCAAGTACTAAAATAAGTGGTAACAGATAGTTTTGTGATAGGATAATTTGTAACGAGCAACAAGTAACAAAAGTAAATAAAGTGCAGCAAGGTGGCCCAATCCTTTTTGTATCAAAGGACAAGCCTGGACAAACTCTTATATAGAGAAAAGTGCTCCCGAGGACACATGGGAATATCGTCAAGCTAGTTTTCATCACGTTCATATGATTCGCGTTTGGTACTTTGATAATTTGGTATGTGGGTGGACCGGTGCTTGGGTATTGTCCTTACTTGGACAAGCATCCCACTTATGATTAACCTCTATTGCAAGCATCCGCAACTACAACAAAAGTAGTAAGGTAAATCTAACCATAGCATGAAACATATGGATCCAAATCAGCCCCTTACGAAGCAACGCATAAACTAGGGTTTAAGCTTCTGTCACTCTAGCAACCCATCATCTACTTATTACTTCCCAATGCCTTCCTCTAGGCCCAAATAATGGTGAAGTGTCATGTAGTCGACGTTCACATAACACCACTAGAGGAGAGACAACATACAGCTCATCAAAATATCGAACGAATACCAAATTCACATGACTACTAATAGCAAGACTTCTCCCATGTCCTCAGGAACAAACGTAACTACTCACAAAGCATATTCATGTTCATAATCAGAGGGGTATTAATATGCATATAGGATCTGAACATATGATCTTCCACCAAATAAATCAACTAGCATCAACTACAAGGAGTAATTAACACTACTAGCAACCTACTAGTACCAATCCCGGACTTGGAGACAAGAATTGGATACAAGAGATGAACTAGGGTTTTGAGAGGAGATGGTGCTGGTGAAGATGTTGATGGAGATTGCCCTCTCTTGATGAGAGGAGCATTGGTGATGATGATGATGGTGATGATTTCCCCCTCCCGGAGGGAAGTTTCCCCGGCAGAACAGCTCTGCCGGAGCCCTAGATTGGATCTGCCAAGGTTCCGCCTCGTGGCGGCGGAGTTTCGTCCGAGGAGATCACTTCTGATTTTTTTCTCATCGAAAGACTCCATATAGCAGAAGATGGCCATCGGGGGGCCACCAGGGGGCTCATGAGGTAGGGGGCACGCCCAGGGGGTAGGGCGCGCCCCCACCCTCGTGGGCAGGGTGTGCCCCCTGGTGAACTTCTTGCACTCAGTATTTTTTATATATTCTGAAAACGTCTTCCATGAAGTTTTGGGAATTTTGGAGCTATGCAGAATAGGTCTCTAATATTTGCTCCTTTTCCAGCCCAGAATCCCAGCTGCTAGCATTCTCCCTCTTTATGTAAACCTTGTAAAATAAGAGAGAATAGGCATAAGTATTGTGACATAATGTGTAATAACAGCCCATAATGCAATAAATATCACTATAAAAGCATGATGCAAAATGGATGTATCAGTGCAACAAGGCAGCTCCACCAAGCACGCAAGTGTCAAAGCACACTCGGACTTCGACTCCAGAACTACCGGAGAAAGCCGCTAAACAGCCCAAGGTTGTCCCAACGAAGCCTCAGAAGGCCCTGCCCAAGATCAAGGTGGATGTCCCTGTTGCTTCAGCATAAGTGTTTGTTTCTTCTCATTGTCTTCTATGTTATTGTCGATTCATCCGCTTGCTTGACCGAGTGAGTTTTGGAGCTTTTAGTGCTACTACTTCTAGGACGTCCATGGAAATCGACAAGGAGCAAGATGACGAGGAAACTGTAGATGTGGTCACTTCTCGAGCAGGTACAGCTCCACAGCCATGCTCTTACCTTGTCAACTGTCTTGTTGGTCAACTGAATTCTTATGGTCGAGTATTTTGTAGTGCCACCAAACGTTATTGAACCTCTAGAAGGCGATGATCGTGAAGACGAGCCACAAAAGAACACAGGGGGAAGGGGCAGGACTTTGAGTAAGAAGGTGCCTTCCAGCAAAGTGTCTCACTCGGCATCAGCATCAGAACCAGTCGTTCAGCAACTTGGTGATCCGGTTCGGACTTCTGTTTCTTTTGTCGATTCGGTGTTGATTGACCAACCCTTTAGCGTCGACTGCTCAAGTACCTGCTCTGACTGTGCAACTGCAGGCTTCAGCTCCTCCAGCTGCCTCATCTGTTCCACCAACTCCACTTTTCATTACTCATCATGTCCCGGAGGACCAGGTAGGCGCTGCTAAGGAAGCCATGATCCAAGTAGGCCTAATGATGGACCGAATGAAGGTGGTATATGAAACTGGCAAGGCTGCCTACGATGCAAGCTCTGCTCTTCAAACCAACATCAAAGTAAGTGGGATTGTAAGTTGATCTCCGACTAGCTTTCAGCTCAATCTTTGCTCTGTTAGGATATGGTACTTGAAAACTGCTGCTTTATTATTCATAAGATGTCCGTGGATGAGCGTTTTGAAACCTTATGTGCATGTATCATGAATTTACACTTCGCATCTGTTTTGACAAAATGACAGTAGGGGGAAAACCCCTACTGTTTTTTCATATATCTATAAAAATGGGAGGTTTACATAGACATATCAGCTACTTTACATCTTTCTGCAAACCACACCCCTGGTGTGATTGCACAACCAATTCAAACTTAGAGAGGAGGCTATACAATAGAGGTACAAAAGTTGATCAGAGCAGCTCTATGCGCTGCCTTAACCCTATGTTGGAGTAAAATCAAGTCTTACTTTGAATCATTTGAGCCAAGAGTCAACACTAGGAGCCAGTCCTCGGAAGTGCTTGTTATTTCTCTCCTTCCATATGCTCCAAGCCGCTGTCAAGAATGTTTCATAGAAGAATGGGTTCGACCAGGTATCTTTTGTGGCTTGAAGGAGATCGAGGCGGCATAGAAGGTTTGCTAGTCCATGTGTAATCTAGCCCAACAGCTCTGACTAAAAGGGCAGGTGAATATCATGTGGTCTACTGTCTCCTCAATGTGCTGGCCACAAAGGATGCAGTTGAAGTTGTTGCAAATATTATAGTGTCTCCTCTTCAACATGTTGCGAGTGTTGAGCCTGTCATGAAACAAGAGCCAACCAAACACTTTGATTTTCATAGTGCACTTAGACTTCCAAAGTTAACCGAATGCATGATGCATCTCCCCATCCCTAAAGTAGTTGTTGTAGTAGTCCCTTGGTTTGTATAGCGTGGATCGCCAAGAATAATGCCAAACATCATCCAGTGATGTTGATGGAGAGATCCACATTGGTTGTGACCGAATATCTTGGATCCCAACTAGACCCAGGGTTGAGGCTGGAAGATGAAAGGTTTCATGCATGTCTGTAGTGGCCATTGCTTTAGCAATAGACAGATCCCTTGCACGGCAAACGAGAAGGCACGAGGGTGTGAGATTTGTAAAACCTCCTCCCTCCAGAGATCTTTCAAAGAGGGTCCATGTGTCATCAACCAGCTAAACTCGAGAAATTCCTCGGTAAATGGGGGTCGGCTTAAGGATATCTTTCCACCAGAACGAACCAATAGGGTCAACAGCGTGTGGAATTTTGCAATCATAATGATTTTCCCAGATAAGGTTAACCCAAGGCACATCTTGTCTGTTAAAGAACTTGTGTAGGAATTTTAATAACAAGGCCTGATTGTGAATTTTCAAGTTGATCACCCCTAAGCCTCCTTTTTTCTTGGGTCGACAGGCCATATCCCAAGCAGCCAACGAGTTACATTTGTCACCCTGTTCAGTTTTCTTGGTCCATAGGCATCTGCGCCCGATCTTATCAAGGATCTCGATGAACTTCGGTGGGAATTTGAGAGTGCACATGGCAAACACCAGAAGAGACGTGACTGAGGCATTCAACCAGGAGAGCTTGCCACCGTACGACATCATCGCAATAGTGGGTGTTAGTTGCCTTTCCAATCTGCAAACCAAAGGCATAAATTCTTGGATCGAGGGTCGGGTAGTGCCCAGCGGGAGGCCAAGGTAAGTGAACGGCATCGAGCAAATTGCACACCCAAAGATTCTAGCAAGATTGGTCATGGCAGTCGCGTCAAGATTGATCGGGATCATCGTGGATTTGTGAAAATTAATCTTGAGGCCTATGGATGAAGCATAGTCAGACATAATCTGCTTGACTAGGGTGGCTTGACGTGTGCATGCAGGGAGGACAATGAGCTTGTCATCGGTGTATTGAAGGACCGGATAATCAGTCTGTCCAATGCAAGGAAACGAGAGGTCAAGCCTGCCATGTCGAAAAGCATCATTGATTGCTGCCTGAAGTAACTCTGCTGCCAGGACAAAGATTAGCGGCGAAAGCGGGTCCCCTTGTCTAACCCCACATCTGCATGGGAATTGTCGGCCGGGCATGCCATTAAGGAGGACAGATGATCGTCTGGAAGAGAAGAGTCAATTAATCCAGGAAATCCAACGATCATTAAAGCCCATATGGCGCATTATATTAATCAGGGGTTCATGCGCGACTGTATCAAATGCTTTGGCAAAGTAGAGCTTGAGAAGAATGATCTCCCGACCCGAAGCATGGCATTGATGAATATAGTGCTAGGCCCATGCAAGGCAATCTTGGATGGTTCTTCCCTTAAGGAAGCCATATTGGTTGCGCTGCACTAGCTGTAAGATGATGCATTGCAGTCGATTGGCTAGGAGTTTCGTCAGTAGTTTCAGACAGCAATTAAGCATGGTGATTGGTCTGTAATCATTGACTGATTCGGGCGAGTTTACTTTGGGGATTAGGGTAATGAACCCATCATTGATGCTGGTGATATCAAGATTTCCTTCATAGAATTGCGAGCAGAGAGAGTAGAAATCATGCTTGATGATCGGCCAACACACTTTGAGAAAAGCTCCACTAAAACCATCAGGTCCAGGGGCACGATCAGGTGGCAGTTCCTTGACAACTCCATTGATTTCTTCCAGAGTGAATGGCTCGGTGAGAAGGTCAAGATTGCTTGCGCGTTGGATTATTGAAGGTAAGTCAAACTTCATATCACACTACGCAGTGTTCCCTAGCCTGGTTTTGTATGTGGAGTGTAAGAGTGGTTCCCTACGCAATCATCAACCGCTAGATCATCATCAATGTGGAACGATGCGATGTTGTTCTTACGATATCTTTCTATGGCAATAGCTTGAAAAAACTTGGTGTTCTCATCTCCAAACTTGATCCAACGAATGGTGCAACACTTTTTCTAGTAGAGATTTTCGTATTTGAGCAGCCTGATAAGATGTGCTTTGAGGATGTTTCTGAAATTTGTTTCCGGAAGCGTGAGGCATCGTTTGTTTTCCAGTTCATCTAGCTCAGCAAGGACCTCATTACGATTGGTGATCGCAATAGATAGCCGTGAAATATGTTTACTCCAAATCTTAAGAGTCTGGCGGAGGGCTTTAAACTTGTGGCAGAGAGTAGCTGCAACATTTTTATTGTAGACTGGTTTATCCCAAAATTGTTGCACCACGTTCATAAACCCAGGATGTAAAATCCAGTATGATTCAAAATGGAAAAGCTTGGTTCGAGGGATTTTGGTTTCAATGGTAACCACGCAGGGTATATGATGTGAAACGGGTTTGCCTAGGGGTTTAACTAGGGTTTTAGGATACGTATTAGTCCAGTGCGGGGAGGTAAGAAACCAATCAATTTGCTCAAGAAGTGGATCAAGTTGCATGTTACTCCACGTATAGGATCTACCTTCGACCGGAAGCTTGATGAGTTGTTGCTTGTGAATTATGTCATTAAAGGTGATCATGTCATTCAGGTTTCCCCCTGATCTTTTGCGGTTGTCAGGAGCTCGCATATAATTGAAATCGCCGATGAGTAACCAATCTTGATCATTAGGAATCTAGACATCATAAAGCCAGGAAGTAAACGCAATAAGATCATCACCCGCACACGGGCCATAAACATTAGCGAGGGTCCAGGACTGCGATGATTGAGTAATGATGAAACAGACAACTAATGCGAAGACATCAGAAAACACAACCGTACCCGCAAATAAAGCACTTTTCAAAACAGTAAGAATACCACCAGACGATCCACCAGAAGGAACAAAAACAAAACGATCGAATTGTCTAGGGAAGCAGGTTTTAAGGAAAGCAAAGAAACTTTAGACATTTTGATTTCCTGCAAGCAAACCACCGCACAACCACTAGTGCTGATGGCATTAGAAAGGGCCAACTGCTTCTTCTCTGAATTGAGACCTCTAATGTTCCAAGACAACACATTCCAGCATCGCAGAGGCGGCATGGCAGAAGCAGAAATTACTCCAGGGAGGGAGAGGCCACATGTCCCTGTTCTTCGGAAGGATTAGCAGCCAACGAAGTAGCAAGCAGGGCTTCAGAAGTCAGTTCATCTTCAGGAATGGCACATCTATTAACACCAATCTCTAGCAGCATGGAGATTGGGGTTAGAGGAGGAACTGCATCATCAATCCAAGGTGCATTGCTTGAGGATCCAATCGTGGGCATAATACGAGGCTTAACCTTGGAGGAAGTCACGCGTGTATCCTTGGGGGCATGGGTTTTGAAACCATTAAACTTGTTGGAGCGCTGACTACGCCTGACCTCATAGGTGGAGGTGGGAGCTGATTCCCGGGTACGTCTGGCACGAGGGACATTTTGAGCTGGTGGGACCACTATGTCAGTCAGCATGGTAGCAGAGTCCCAACTCAGTTTCACCATTGCTCGCCCCTACAGTAGATTCAGTAATCTCCTCATTGATTAGATCTGTTTCACCATTGCTTGCCCCTTCAGTAGAGTCAGTAATCTCCTCAATGATCATAGATGAAGCAATGTGCAGAGCGGGACTGTCAAACTGCAACTGGGAGAAGTGTAAACCTACAGCGTCCCGAGAAATTCTGACAGCAATAGCAGCAGTAGTGTTCCTCATACCATATCCTTCTCTCCAAGGGCCAATTGTAGCAAGGACCGGGCGCAAAGCATATAAAATAAAAATATTGAGATGCTCTCTGGGTATAGGGTCATTTAGAAGTATGGCCAGGAGCTCATCACCATGTGCAGACAACACTGGTGCGCATCGATCCTAAACAAACAGTTTTTAACCCCTTTCCGCGATGGCATTTGGAACCGTCGCCAAGTGAGTGTGTGCGATAGGGTGTCCTTCCCACACGACCCAGAAATCGTCGGGGATAGGCCCTCCTGGGACCCAGGCTGGGGTCGTATGCGATCAGGTGAGGCATCGAAACCCAATCATTTCCGTAGGTATGTACATCCGACATGGTAATCCGAGAAAATCATTTCCGTAGGTATGTACATCCCACACGGTAATTCGAGAAAATCATTTCCATAGGTATGTACATCCCACACGGTAATCCGAGAAAATAATTTCCGTAGGTACGTACATCCCACATGGTGAATCCGAGAAAAGCATTTTCGTTCATATGTATATCACACACAGTCAATCCAAGGAATATGTTTCCATTCTTATGTACATCCCACACAGTCAATCCAGGGAAAACGTTTCCGTTTAGACATACATCCCACACAGTTTTATGTGTAGGCTCATGTCTGAAAGGTGTAACTATCACACACGGTCTTCCTTGGGTAACTATTTGCTTTTATCAACTATATCACACACGATTTGATGAAGAAAACTGTGTGGCATTGGGCTATCCATCACAAGCGCTTTTACTGCTAGAACCGTTTGCAAAGATCCATGACACATTTAGCGGGTTTATTAGTTTACAATTAATAATTCCAGTAGTACGCAAATTCACATTTCATATCGAACAGCTGTTTGCCAATTTCATATTAGGCACATAAATATATTATAACATCACAGTACTGTAGCTACATGAAAACAGCATAGTACAACATATAGCTAGTTCAACTTTATAAGAACAATATATTCATTTCCCTAATTGAGATCATCCAGGCTCGTCTTATCCACCTCTGCTTTTAGTTCAGTAAGAACCCGTTTTGCATGGGCCAATTGGGAAAGTGCCTCCTCCTTCGCCAACACCATCTTAGCAAATTCTGATTAAAAAAATCTGAGCTCATTCTCCACCTTCAAATTTTTATCCCGCATCTTGAAATATGCTTCAGCGTTGACAAGACTTTCTCTAAGCCTACGTGTGTTTTCTTCCTCATACATGCTCCAGAGCTTCGTTAGGCACATCTACAAAGACTGTGGCCACTCTTGATCAACCCACTCCAAGTAAGAACACTTCCGTTCATCCTATAATATTTAAAACTAGATTAGTAACAATTGTAGGGGAAATGGGTTTATAGCAACATAGAAAATCACCAATGCTTATTTTGAAAAACTGAAGAAACATGTTAATTATGACATATCTTCTCAAAAAGATCAATGTGCAAATGAAATAATTGGTACTGAGACAACAACCAAATTCTGGAACATCAGAAGCTATAATTAACTACAACGACGCTACAAGTTCTTACTCATGTACAATAAATAACAAATTGAACATTTTATGAGGAAGGTAAATATAACTACAACAACATAGTGACAGTGTTCGGATGACAGCAAATTGATACTAACAGGTGTGTACATGCACAAATTTAGTAACATAGAACTAATAGCAGTAAGGCCGTCCACTATGTATGCCAAAACTGGGGTAAATACAGCTGTTCCTACATCTCACACCAGTGCCCTGCACTGGCGAGCTGATGCAGCGGAAAAAAATCAGGGACCCGGACTCCGGAGTATGTAGTTGCTCCGATGCCCAGTTCCTTCGTGCCATAAAGATTTAGTTTTTTACTGCTTGGCTACTCGGGTGTGTGGACCAAAGTTGGCTGCACAAACTGCTGAAGTGGTGCCAAATAATTTTCTAATGGCACAGCTGATAAGATGGCAACGATTTAAGATACTAGGTACAAACTGTGACATTGTCTTAGGATGCGTTTGGTTGAATGTGTGGTGCGAATGGGTTGGGACCGTGACAGTGTCTGAATCACATCTAACAAATGATTTGTAACTACGAAAGAAGGTCTAACCTTCTCTGCGCATGCCAGAAACTTCCTCCCACTGTCCACAGAATCAAACGCAACTAGCTTCATGCATGGAGATTGATGGTGACAATGAGCAGATAGATCTTCAACCACCCTGCTCCATTCGTTGCCACTGATGGTCTTAGGGAGCTACAAGAGGAAGAAACGACTCAAATCGACCTCCGGGTAAAAATCCTTCATTCCAAGTCATAGCCCGAGAGAGAGAAGAGAGGCATGCCCAGGTGGTGAAGGAGTAGTCACCGGGGGAGGAACCGCTAGAGATGTCTTTGAAGAAGACCATGGCGACCTCGGCGGTAGGATGCGAGACGGCGAGAGCGAGGAAGCGGATATAGCTTAGCAAGGAAGGAAGGAAGGAGAAAACATGGGAAATGTGACTTGTGGTCGGGGAGAAAAGGGGGTGGGGAAGGGGGGAAGGGCGGCGGGGGTAGATATTTTGGCGGTATGCCAAAATTTTGGAAATGTGGAGGGAAACTTTGTGCCTCCAAGTGTACAGTGATCTGGGCAAAAACGGGGAGTGTACAATGATATCTACTACACAACCTTCTTGTAGACGTTGTTGGGCCTCCAAGTGCAGATGTTTGTAGGACAGTAGCAAATTTCCCTCAAGTGGATGACCTAAGGTTTATCAATCCGCGGGAGGCGTAGGATGAAGATGGTCTCTCTCAAACAACCCTGCAACCAAATAGCAAAGTGTCTCTTGTGTCCCCAACACACCCAATACAACGGTAAATTGTATAGGTGCACTAGTTCAACGAAGAGATGGTGATACAAGTGCAATATGGATGGTAGATAAAGGTTTTTGTAATCTGAAAATATAAAAACAGCAATGTAACTAATGATAAAAGTGAGCGAAAACAGTATTGCAATGCTAGGAAACAAGGCCTAGGGTTCATACTTTCACTAGTGCAAGTTCTCTCAACAATAATAACATAATTGGATCATATAACTATCCCTCAACATGCAACAAAGAGTCACTCCAAAGTCACTAATAGCGGAGAACAAACGAAGAGATTATTGTAGGGTACGAAACCACCTCAAAGTTATCCTTTCTGATCGATCTATTCAAGAATCCGGAGTAAAATAACACGAAGCTATTCTTTCCATTCAATCTATCCTAGAATTCGTACTAGAATAACACCTTAAGACACAAATCAACCAAAACCCTAATGTCACCTAGATACTCCAATGTCACCTCAAGTATCCATGGGTATGATTATACGATATGCATCACACAATCTCAGATTCATCTATTCAACCAACACAAAAAACTTCAAAGAGTGCCCCAAAGTTTCTACCAGAGAGTCAAGACGAAAACATGTGCCAACCCCTATGCATAAGTTCATGAGGTCACAGAACTCGCAAGTTGATCACCAAAACATACATCAAGTGGATCACGTGAAAATCCCATTGTCACCACAGATAAGAAGATGCAATACATACATCAAGTGTTCTCAAATCCTTAAAGACTCAATCCGATAAGATAACTTCAAAGGGAAAACTCAATCCATTACAAGAGAGTAGAGGGGGATAAACATCATAAGATCCAACTATAATAGCAAAGCTCGCGATACATCAAGATTGTGCCGAATCAAGAACACGAGAGAGAGAGAGATCAAACACATAGCTACTGGTACATACCCTCAGCCCCAAGGGTGAACTACTCCCTCCTCGTCATGGAGAGCGCCGAGATGATGAAGATGGCCACCAGAGAGGGATTACCCCCTCCGACAGGGTGCCGGAATGGGTTTAGATTGGTTTTTGGTGGCTACAGAGGCTTGCGGCAGCGGACCTCCCGATCTAGGTTTCTTTCTGGAAGTTTGGGTATATATAAGAGGTGTTGGAGCCGGAAACAAGTCGGGGGGTCCCTGAGGCGGCCACGAGGTAGGGGACGCCCCCACCCTCGTGGGTGCCTCGGGACTCTTCTGGCCCATCTCCGATACTCCGTGGACTTCTTCTGGTCCAAAAATAATCTCCGTGAAATTTCAGGTCAATTGGACTCCGTTTGGTTTTCCTTTTCTGTGATACTCAAAAACAAGGAAAAACAGAAACTGGCACTGGGCTCTAGGTTAATAGGTTAGTCCCAAAAAACATATAAAATAGCATATAAATGCATATAAAACATCCTAGATGGATAATATAATAGCATGGAACAATCAAAAATTATAGATACGTTGGAGACGTATCAAGCATCCCCAAGCTTAATTCATGCTCGTCCTTGAGTAGGTAAATGATAAAAACAGATTTTTTTTATGTGGAATGCTACCTAGCATAATTATCAATGTAATTTTCTTTATTGTGGCATGAATATTCAGATCTGAAAGATTTCAAGACAAAATTTTAATATTGACATAAAAATAATAATACTTCAAGCATACTAACCAAGCAATTATGTCTTCTAAAAATAGCATGGCCAAAGAAAGTTGTCCCTACAAAATCATATAGTCTGCCTATGCTCTATCTTCATCGCACAAAATATTTAAATCATGCACAACCCCGATGACAAGCCAAGCAATTGTTTCATACTTTTGATGTTCTCAAACTTTTCCAATCTTCACGCAATACATGAGCGTGAGCCATGGACATAGCACTATATGTGGAATAGAATGGTGGTTATGGAGAAGAAAAAATGGAGAAGACAATCTCACATCAACTAGGCATATCAACGGGCTATGGAGATACCCATCAATAGATATCAATGTGAGTGAGTAGGGATTGCCATCCAACAGATGCACTAGAGCTATAAGTGTATGAAAGCTCAAAAAGAAACTAAGTGGGTGTGCATCCAACTCGCTTGCTCATGAAGACCTAGGGCATTTTGAGGAAGCCCGTCATTGGAATATACAAGACAAGTTCTATAATGAAAGATTCCCACTAGTATATGAAAGTGACAACACAGGAGACTCTCTATCATGAAGATCATGGTGCTACTTTGAAGCACAAGTGTGGTAAAAGGATAGTAGCATTGCCCCTTCTCTCTTTTTCTCTCATTTTTTGTTTTTTGGGGCCTTCTCTTTTTTTATGGCCTCTTTTTTTCTCTTTTTTTTATTTTTCGTCCGGAGTCTCATCCCGACTTGTGGGGTGATACGTCTCCAACGTACCTACTTTTCCAAACACTTTTGCCCTTGTTTTGGACTCTAACTTGCATGCTTTGAATAGAACTAACCCGGACTGACGTTGTTTTCAGCAGAATTGCCATGGTGTTATTTTTGTGCAGAAATAAAAGTTATTGGAATGACCTGAAAATCAACGGAGAATATTTTTGGAATATATAAAAAATACTGGTGAAAGAATCAAGGCCAGGGGGCCCACACCCTGTCCACGAGGGTGGGGGGCACGCCCCCTGCCTCGTGGGCCCCCTGGTGCTCCACCAACCTCAACTCCAACTCTATATATTCACGTTCGGGGAGAAAAAATCAGAGAGAAGGAATCATCACATTTTACGATACGGAGCCGCTGCCAAGCCCTAATCTCTCTCGGGAGGGTTGATCTGGAGTCCGTTCGGGGCTCCAGAGAGGGGAATCCGTCGCCATCGTCATCATCAACCTTCCTCCATCACCAATTTCATGATGCTCACGGCCGTGCATGAGTAATTCCATCGTAGGCTTGCTGGACGGTGATGGGTTGGATGAGATTTATCATGTAATCGAGTTAGTTTTTGTTAGGGTTTGATCCCTAGTATCCATTATGTTCTGAGATTGATGTTGCTATGACTTTGCTATGCTTAATGCTTGTCAGTAGGGCCCGAGTGCCATGATTTCAAATCTGAACCTATTATGTTTTCATGAATATATGTGAGTTCTTGATCCTATCTTGCAAGTCTATAGTCACCTATTATGTGTTATGGTCCGTTAACCCTGAAGTGACAATAATCGGGATACTTACCGGTGATGAACGTAGTTTGAGGAGTTCATGTATTCACTAAGTGTTAATGCTTTGGTCCGGTACTCTATTAAAAGGAGGCCTTAATATCCCTTAGTTTCCAATAGGACCCCGCTGCCACGGGAGGGTAGGACAAAAGATGGCATGCAAGTTCTTTTCCATAAGCACGTATGACTATATTCGGAATACATGCCTACATTACATTGATGAACTGGAGCTAGTTCTGTGTCACCCTATGTTATAAATGTTGCATGAGGAATCGCATCCGACATAATTATCCATCACTGATTCATTGCCTACGAGCTTTAAACATATTGATCTCTGCTTAGTTACTTCTCCGTTGCCACTGTTACAATCACTACAAAACTACTAATGTTACTTTTGTTACCATTACTGCTACTATGATATTACTTTGCTACTAAATACTTTGTTGCAGATATTAAGTCTTTCAGGTGCGGTTGAATTGACAACTCAACTGTTAATACTTGAGAATATTCTTTGGCTCCCCTTGTGTCGAATCAATAAATTTGGGTTGAATACTCTACCCTCGAAAACTGTTGCGGTCCCCTATACTTGTGGGTTATCAAGACTACTTTATGGCGCCGTTGCCGGGGAGCATAGCTCTATTCTTTGAGTCACTTGAGATTTATATCTGTTGATCATTATGAAGAACTTGAAAGATAAAAGAACCAAGATTTTTCCCTCAACTACGAGGGGAGGTAAGGAACTGCCATCTAGCTTTGCACTTGATTCACCTTCTGTTTTCAGTAAACTTGCGACACCTACTCCTGCTATTCATTCTGATATGTCCCATGTTATTGATGATGCCACTTCTTCTTTGCATGATACTTATGATGAAACTACTTCTATGCTAATACTGTGCCATTAGGTGAATTTCTTGATGAACAACTTTCTAGGGTTACAGAGAATGAAATTATTGAAACTGATAATATTGATGAAAGTGATGATGAAGATTCTCCCCCTAGATATGAATTGCCTGTTGTGCCTGAGGGTTACGTTATGGATGAAGAAACTACTAGAGACTTCTTAACTTGTCCATCTTACTACTGAACTGGTTCACCGAAATGAGTTTCATATACCACATGCTAAACCCATTATTTGTCTGCTAGTTTCTTCTTTTAGAATGCTCACAGAATATTGGGGAGAGTACCTTATTAAGCAATGGTAAAAGGAAGTAACGCAGATAAGGTTCTGTAACGCCCTGTGACCGATGTGCCAGGTGTCTTCCAGTTATTCGCCGGCGTTGCCATGTCATTTGCTTGCGTGTTGCATCTTGTCATGTCATCATATGCATTGCATCATCATGTTTTCAAAACTTGCATCCGTCCCGGTCTCCTCGTTCCGTCCGTTATCCGTTTTGAGCGCACACACACTTGCACGCGCCCGCGACATGTCCGAAATAGTATTTTATAAGTGGACAGAAAATGTTCTCGGAATGGGATGAGAGTTGACGTGTGGTCTTATTATAGTGTAGATAGACCGCCTGTCAAGTTTCATCGCATTCGGAGATCGTTTGATGCCACAACGGATAAATATAGCGGCAATATAGTCGGTCTATCATCAGACGTTTTCGGTCTCCGGAAACAGTCGCCGGGCCGCCCTCTCTTCTCTTCTCTTAGCTCGAGACCGTCTACACAGCTCACTACCTACCGCCAGGCCCTACCTAACCTCTCTCGTCAGCCCGCGACCCTCCTCGCGCGCGCGCCCAAAAGTTGTCCCGAACCCGACCCGCACAGTCGTTACCGCTGTGTCCGGATCAACCCCAAACGTCTACAAAATGTCTCCGTTTTCTTATTCGATCTCCCTAGCCTGTTAAACCGAGACCGTCCGATTATTATCGGAGGACCCGAGTAGCCCCTAATCTAACCCACCTACTATATATATATAGTCTACCCCTAGTCCATTTTGGACAACCCTAATTTTTTAGGGATCCTCCCAGCCGCCGCCGCCGCCCACTTTCTCCTCAATTTCAACGCCAGTCCAATCACCTTGCTCCGACCATCTCCCTCGAGTTACGCCGCCTCCCAACTAGCTCGCAGCCGCCTCCCCTTTCCTGCTCCTGTGCGTGTCCAGCACCAAAGGAGAGATGCTCCCCGAGCCCTCGATCCAGCGCGCAGGCGCCTGAGCGCCTCCTCACCTCGTCCCCACGCCGCTCGTCGGAAGGTCCAGCGGGCCATGCTCAGCTGACCCTCGCCTTGGTCCCCTCCTTCCTCTCGATTTCGCCTCTCTCTCTCAGTCTAGTGCCTGTACAGGAAGAACCCGAGCTCCCTTCGTCGCGCCGTGGCGCCGTTCCGCCGCTTCATCGCCGCCATGGGAACCAAGCTCCAAGTCCCTGCTCGCCAGCGCCAAGTCCATCTACGAGAAGCAGTCGCCCGCATCCGGCCATGCTTCCGGCGAGGACCAGCCATCCCCACGCCCAGATCCGACCATCCCCGGCGAGCTCCTCCTCCCGTTCCCGTCGCGCCGCCGTCGCCAGGACTCCTGCCGCGTCGCTGCTGCCTTCGTTGACCGCGCCAGCTCGCCTGCTTCAGGAACAAGACGACCAGCGCCAAGTCCCGCATCGCCGTTGACCGCGTCCCTGTTTACCTGGAGCCAGCGCCAGAGCGCCCCAAGGCCCAGCCTGCCTCCTCCCTCCAGCGCCGCGTCAAGGCCCAGCACTCCCGCCTCGGCCTGCCTCCTCCTCCTTCTACTGGGCCGAAGCCCGTGGTGAGAGAGCCCCCACCGCCTGCCCTGTTTCAGATTCAGCCCATATTTGTTTTTTTTGTGCGCTGCGAATTTGTCCATTTATCCGGAGTTTGCCAGTTTTGCAGAATAGTCCCCCTACTTCATGCATTTAATAATTTCACAACCATGCATCGGATCCAAATGTTTTATATATGAAACTTGCCTAGAATTTTGTGTAGATTAATAATATGCAACTTTCATCTATGTGTTTAAAATGTTTAAAATGTTGTTTGCATTAATTTGCCCCTATGCCATGCTAAAATGGTTTAATTCATAACTAAATAACCGTAACTCCGATTTTAATAATCTTTATATGTAAATGGGGTAGAATTTTGCCTAGTTTAACATGGTGGCCTCACTTTGCATGTTTAATAACTCTAAAATTGTGCTTAGGACAGAACAGTACCAAACCTTAAATTATGCATATGAGGAGCTTCCGTAATTGTTGGTCGTTGTTTCCGGCCTCATTTAAACTTGACTAGTTCGGTAGTTTTCATTTGCTTCACCCTCTTGCCATGTTTAACAACATTTAATATTGTTGGGTACATAAACGAGATCGAACTAAATAAGTCATGTGGTGTTTCGTCAATATGCAACGGAGTTGCATATTGAGCTCCACTTAATTTGTAGGATTGTTTGTGCACTTTGCCATGCCATGCTTCATTAAACCAGACATGCATCATATTTGGTTTTGCATCATGCCATGTTCATGTCGTGGATGTTTACTATGTTGTTTGCTCTTTTCCGGTGTTTGCTTCTTCGGGTTGGTTCCGATAACGTCGAGTTTGTGAGGATCCGTTCGACTACATCCGTTTGTCTTCTTCATGGACTCGTTCTTCTTCCTTGCGGGATTTCAGGCAAGATGATCATACCCTCGAAATCACTACTATCTTTGCTATGCTAGTTTTCTCGCTCTTTTGCTATGCCAATGCTATGATGCCTACCACTTGCTTGTCAGTCTCCCAATTGCCATGTTGAACCTCTAACCCACCATTGTCCTAGCAAACCGTTGATTGGCTATGTTACCACTTTGCTCAGCCCCTCTTATAGCGTTGTTAGTTGCAGGTGAAGATTGGAGTCGTTCCTTGTTGGGACATTTATTTACTTGTTGGGATATCACTATATTGCTATGTTATCTTAATGCATCTATATACTTGGTAAAGGGTGGAAGGCTCGGCCTTATGCCTGGTGTTTTGTTCCACTCTTGCCGCCCTAGTTTCCGTCATATCGGTGTTATGTTCCCGGATTTTGCGTCCCTTACGCGGTTGGGCTATTATGGGAACCCCTTGACAGTTCGCCTTAAGTAAAGCTTCTCCAGCAATGCCCAACATTGGTTTTACCATTTTCCACCTAGCCTTTTCTTTCCCTTGGGTTCTGCAGACTCAAGGGTCATCTTTATTTTAACCCCCCCCCCCCCCCGGGCGAGTGCTCCTCTGAGTGTTGGTCTGAAACGGGCAGCCTGCGGGGCCACCTCGGGGAAACTCGAGGGCTGGTTTTACTCATAGCTTGACCTATCTGAGTGTGCCCTGAGAAAGAGATATGTGCAGCTCCTATCGGGATTTGTCGGCACATTCGGGCAGTGTTGCTGGTTAATTTTACCCTGTCGAAATGTCTTGTTGTACCGGGATACCGAGTCTGATCGGAACGTCTCGGGTGGAGGTCTATTCCTTCGTTGACCGTGAGAGCTTGTGATGGGCTAAGTTGGGACACCCCTGCAGGGATTTGAACTTTCGAAAGCCGTGCCCGCGGTTATGGGCAGATGGGAATTTGTTAACGTTTGGTTGTAGAAAACCTGAAGTTGACCTTAATTAAAATGAATCAACCGCGTGTGTAACCGTGATGGTCTCTTTCCGGCGGAGTCCGGGAAGTGAACACGGTTGTTGGAGTTATGCTTGACGTAGGTAGCCTAGGATCACTTCTTGATCATATTTTATCAAGCATGCTTTGCCTTCTCTTCTCGCTCTCATTTGCGTATGTTGGCCACCATATATGCTAGTCGCTTGCTGCAGCTCCACCTCATACCTTTACCTTACCCATAAGCTTAAATAGTCTTGATCGCGAGGGTGCGAGATTGCTGAGTCCCCGTGGCTCACAGATACTTCCAAAACTAGTTTGCAAGTTCTGATGAGTCCGTGCAGATGACGCAACCAAGCTCAGGAGGAGCTCGATGAAGATCTTGTCCTTTGTGTTGTTCCGTTCTAGTTGATCAGTAGTGGAGCCCAGTTGGGGTCGATCGGGGACCTTTGTCGCATTTGGGGTTCTTCTTTTATTTTGGTTCCGTAGTCGGACCTTGATTGTATTTGGATGATGTAATGCTTTATTCATGTAATTGTGTGAAGTGGCGATTGTAAGCCAACTATGTATCTCTTATTCCTTATTATATTACGTGGGTTGTGTGAAGATTACCTCACTTGCGACATATGCCTTCAATGCGATTATGCCTCTAAGTCATGCCTCGACACGTGGGAGATATAGTTGCATCGAGGGTGTTACAAGTTGGTATTAAGCCTTCCCCGACCTTAGGAGCCCCATTGCTTGATTGTTTTTAGCGGCCGAGTTGTGTCTAGGAAAATGTTTTGAGTCATTTAGGAATTATATATCGGAGAGTTTAGGAATTCTTTTTACTCCCCAGTCTCCTCATCGCTCTGGTAAGGCATCCTGACGTAAGAGTTTTGACTCTTCTCTTCTCAAATTTCACTAAATTTTTTTTAGGATCACACGGGTATCTTGGAATCGTTTCGATGGTTTTATGATGAGAACATTGTCTTGGTGCCTCTTGTCAGGGGTTTAGTGGAAGTGTCCCGGGGAGTTGAGCTCTAAGGTGTTGTCGTCATAATTTTATCGTTGCAGTTCTGGAATACCTGAGTTTAGTACGCCGACATCGAAAATCTCTTTTATGCAGTTCGTTGGTGAGATAACCTCGACGCCACCCAGTACTGGGGCGGGAGTTCGGGAGTATCGCCATAACTTGTATAACGGATGCTTTTCGAAGGTTGAGGTAGATGATTTCCGAAGGTTTCTTGGTTATGTGTTGAAGGATGGATACAACTGGATGTAGGATTTGCTAGTTTTGGGTGAGATATTATGCTTCCCCTCTATCCCCAACACCTGATTGCATAACCGGGAGAATTTCGGGAGTTTCATAGGTGGGAATTCAAGTAGCTCTTAGGATATCTTTCTGACGGATATATGATATGAAATTGGGGTTCGACGTCTAGTGGTCCGCCTATTCACGGTCGGTTTTACAGTGGTCTCGTTATGTCTTAAAGAGTCCTTGGCTATGCCGACTCGGGGACGCTTCGTATGTCATGTGCACTGCCTTGTACATGATGGTGCTATACGATCGAGCCCGTGTAGGCCCCACCACGAAAACTTCGGACGAAATCTCTATCATATGTTTTTTCCGGCTTATTCTGCAAGCCAATCCTTTGTTTTGTTTTCAGTTGTGGTAGTCGAGTTGCTTCGAAGTCAAATGTGGATTCCATACCTTCCCCAGATGGTGTTCTCATACTCCGATGTGAATACCAATCTTTCTTGATCATCGAGATTGTTTTGTCAATCCTTTTCACCGGTGTGTTTCTCTTCAAGTGGATCCGACCATTTCAACTTCAGCAAGTTCAAGTATCAGTTCTTCTCAACGTTGGTGGTTTTCATCCATCCCAAGTTGCCTTTGCTTTTCCCACCCTCCCTCCCTTTGTTTTTTCTCCAAGGACTCAGATTTCTTAATCAACTATCCATTTTATTGATGGGAAGCCTCTCCATTCTTTTCCGTCTATATTCTTATCCGGTGATTCTCATGAAGATTCTAACGGAGCTTCAAGTTCGTCAACCTTCACTCATTTTTCTTCTCCGGTGGATTCAAATCAAGCTTTTGATCATATTCTTTTCCGTACTTCTATTGTTTTTCTTTTGACGGTGCACCTCATAATGATTCACTTCTCGCTATTCATTTATTCTGGAGTGCTCAAGATATCTCGAAGATTCGTGTTTCCACTCTGCTTTCGTAATCCTTTCAAACTCTTTCGAGGATGTTATTTCATTCTAGCCATTTAATTCAACCGGTGCATTCCCTCTTTTAAATCGTTCTACGGTGTTTCTCTTGAGTGGGCCCTAACCCACAGGTCTTTTCCCAGGATCTTACCTGACTCTTCTAATTTCTACCGGAGTTATTCTCAAATCCATTTCGAAGTATGACGTAAGAATGAATTATCATCAGTCAAATGTCTTTCTCCAAGATCTTTCATTTCTTTTCATCATTGGTTAAACTTTTCTATTCTTCTTTATTCCAGAGTGTCTCAATAATTCAAGGTGGTGTTTCTTGTCGTCTTTCTCATCATTTGAAGACCGAAGAAGAGTTTTTTTCCTCCATATCTTATCCGTTCTCTCAAAGATTCATCATTCTAGCTTGTTGCCATCCTCTCATAGTTGTTTTTGGGTTGTGAAAATTCTTTTCACCTATCCGGAGCAGTTCAAGAGCCTTTCAGTTTGATTCTTCGAAGGCCATCATTTCGGGATTATTCATTCTAGCTTTCAGCTCTCATCCTCCTAATCTTACCGGCGCATCATTCAATATTCTCTAATCAGTTCGTGATCCCTTTGTTCACTTGCATCAAAAAATCTCTTGGGTATCCCCTTTCATTTGCTAATCCTTCCCGGTGATTCATCCCTTTACATCGTTCATTTCCAATTCTTACGGTGGTTCATTCAATAGTTCTCGCCATTCGTTATCATATCAATTTATTCGTTGTTTCTATCCTACCGATGGTTCGTTGAAGATTTTCTTGAGTTTATGCGATATCTCTCTTAATCCTTTCTACGAGAATAAGTAGGGTGCCAAATCCGTTGATTGTCATCAATTTAAATTGGTGAAGGATAAGCATAATGTAATTCTTATTCTTGTTTCATCCAAATGATTGATTCCTTAGTCCGGAGGTGCATCATATCACATTCTTGGTTCGAGATGCTTTATCTTTTCTTTCCCAAGAGTTCCAAGCTTTCACAATTACATCTCCATGGAGGTCCATCTAAATCATTGCAAGGCTTCACCTTGTGTTTCAACTTTTCTTTCCTTTTGTTTGATCATTCTTTTATTAACGGAGTTCTTCGTGAAGGTTCTACATGATGGGTTCATCAAGGATTCAATTTCTTCTCGAAGTATTCATTGAGATTCTTTTCTAAGAAGCTCAAGCATTCTTGATCTTTCAACCTGGAGTGCAATTCGTTCACGCATATCTTTTGAGGTGGTGTTATGTCATTCTTGATAATGTGAGTTCATGTTTCATGATTCACATGCTGTTAAGAAGGAGGTATTTTAAATCCATCAATCTCTTCGTTGGAGTTATCTTGGGTTATATTTCACCTAAAGCTTTCCCCTAAGGAGTAATGCTATTAATGGTGATAATATATGATCCAAGTTTTCATTTATCCTCCCGGTGATATACTTTCTCGTCTCAGTGTTGATATCAATCCAATGCTTTTCCCGTGAGTGGCAGGTTGTCACCTCATAAATGTTTGAGTTGTATTCCATAAGACCATATCAAGATTATTCTTTCGTTGTTGGTTTTCCAACTACTCCGTTCGACCTTTCCCCTGAAGATGCCTCTTCAAGCTCTTTTGTGGCAGAAGTTGGCATTTTCTTCTCCATTCCCCTATTTCTATTATCTATCTTCTATTCTTTCGTTCCGGAGGCTTTATGTTGTTGATCTCATCAAGCATCATATCATCTTGTCAAGTTCTTGTTAATTCCTTCCATTTGCAGTCGGAGTGCTGCCCAAATTGTACCATTCTTTCCCTCTCTATCTTGTTTTTAACCAGAGTGTTGTGCCCCTTTGTGCAAATCCTTTTCGCCTTAGCAAGTCTTGTATCACTTTTCAACCGGAGTGCTGTCTGACTTTGTTCTTCCTCGTTTCTCTTTCCTAACGGAGTGTTTTCAACTTCGTTCATCTCCGTTGTATTCTTTTCTCGATATGGCTTAACCTCTTCAAGGTTCTTGGTTTTCACTCGTTTGTCAAAGAAGCAACTTAGTTTTACCTCTTCTCTTTCTCTCTTCCGTTGTTTCCCCGGTGCCATTCTAGATCTCGGGACGAGATCCTCTCGTAGTGGTGGAGTGTTGTAACGCCCCGTGACCGATGTGCCAGGTGTCTTCCAGTTATTCGCCGGCGTTGCCATGTCATTTGCTTGCGTGTTGCAACTTGTCATGTCATCATATGCATTGCATCATCATGTATTCAAAACTTGCATCCGTCCCGGTCTCATCGTTCCGTCCGTTATCCGTTCTGAGCCCAGACAAACTTGCACGCGCCCGCGACATGTCCGAAATAGTATTTTATAAGTGGCCGGAAAATGTTCTCGGAATGGGATGAGAGTTGACGTGTGGTCTTATTATAGTGTAGATAGACCGCCTGTCAAGTTTCATCGCATTCGGAGATCGTTTGATGCCCCAACGGATAAATATAGCGGCAATATAGTCGGTCTATCGTCAGACGTTTTCGGTCTTCGGAAACAGTCGCCGGGCCGTCCTCTCTTCTCTTCTCTCAGCTCGAGACCGTCTACATAGCTCACTACCTACCGCCAGGCCCTACCTAACCTCTCTCGTCAGCCCGCGACCCTCCTCGCGCGCGCGCCCGAAAGTTGTCCCGAACCCGACCCGGACAGTCGTTACCGATGTGTCCGGATCAACCCCAAACGTCTACAAAACGTCTCCGTTTTCTTATTCGATCTCCCTAGCCTGTTAATCCGAGACCGTCCGATTATTATCGGAAGACCCGAGTAGCCCCTAATCTAACCCACCTACTATATATATAGTCTACCCCTAGTCCATTTTGGACAACCCTAATTTTTTAGGGATCCTCCCAGCCGCCGCCGCCGCCCACTTTCTCCTCAATTTCAACGCCAGTCCAATCACCTTGCTCCGACCATCTCCCTCGAGTTGCGCCGCCTCCCAACTAGCTCACAGCCGCCTCCCCTTCCCTGCTCCCGTGCGTGTCCAGCACCAAAGGAGAGATGCTCCCCGAGCCCTCGATCCAGCGCGTAGGCGCCTGAGCGCCTCCTCACCTCGTCCCCACGCCGCTCGTCGGAAGGTCCAGCGGGCCATGCTCAGCTAACCCTCGCCTTCGTCCCCTCCTTCCTCTTAATTTCTCCACTCTCTCTCTCTCTCTCTCAGTCTAGTGCCTATACAGGAAGAACACGAGCTCCCTTCGTCGCGTCGTGCCGCCGTTCCGCCGCTTCATCGCTGCCATGGGAACCAAGCTCCAAGTCCCTGCTCGCCAGTGCCAAGTCCATCTACAAGAAGCAGTCGCCCGCATCCGGCCATGCTTCCGGCGAGGACCGGCCATCCCCGCGCCTAGATCCGGCCATCCCCGGCGAGCTCCTCCTCCCGTTCCCGCCGCGCCGCCATCGCCAGGACTCCTGCCGCGTCGCTGCTGCCTTCGTTGACCGCGCCAGCTCCCCTGCTTCAGGAACGAGACGACCAGCACCAAGTCCCGCATCGCCATTGACCACGTCCCTGTTCGCCTGGAGCCAGCGCCAGAGCGCCCCAAGGCCCAGCCTGCCTCCTCCCTCCAGCGCCACGTCAAGGCCCAACACTCCCGCCTCGGCCTGCCTCCTCCTCCTTCTACCGGGCCGAAGCCCGTGGTGAGAGAGCCCCCACCGCCTGCCCTGTTTCAGATTCAGCCCATATTTGTTTTTTTTGTGCGCTGCGAATTTGTCCATTTATCTGGAGTTTGCCAGTTTTGCAGAATAGTCCCCCTACTTCATGCATTTAATAATTTCACAACCGTGCATCGGATCCAAATGTTTTATATATGAAACTTGCTTAGAATTTTGTGTAGATTAATAATATGCAACTTTCATCTATGTGTTTAAAATGTTTAAAATGTTGTTTGCATTAATTTTCCCCTATGCCATGCTAAAACGGTTTAATTCATAACTAAATAACCGTAACTCCGATTTTAATAATCTTTATATGTAAATGGGGTAGAATTTTGCCTAGTTTAACATGGTGGCCTCACTTTGCATGTTTAATAACTCTAAAATTGTGCTTAGGACAGAACAATACCAA
The DNA here is from genome assembly GCA_034509565.1 of Triticum monococcum. Lineage (NCBI taxonomy): Eukaryota > Viridiplantae > Streptophyta > Magnoliopsida > Poales > Poaceae > Triticum > Triticum monococcum. The sequence goes on along the minus strand of CM067841.1, from coordinate 127,482,400 downwards.
ACCTTAAATTATGCATATGAGGAGCTTCTGGAATTGTTGGTCGTTGTTTCCGGCCTCATTTAAACTTGACTAGTTCGGTAGTTTTCATTTGCTTCACCCTCTTGCCATGTTTAACAACATTTAATATTGTTGGGTACATAAACGAGATCGAACTAAATAAGTCATGTGGTGTTTTGCCAATATGCAACGGAGTTGCATATTGAGCTCCACTTAATTTGTAGGATTGTTTGTGCACTTTGCCATGCCATGCTTCATTAAACCGGACATGCATCATATTTGGTTGTGCATCATGCCATGTTCATGTCGTGGTTGTTTACTATGTTGTTTGCTCTTTTCCGGTGTTTGCTTCTTCGGGTTGGTTCCGATAACGTCGAGTTTGTGAGGATCCGTTCGACTACATCCGTTTGTCTTCTTCATGGACTCGTTCTTCTTCCTTGCGGGATTTCAGGCAAGATGATCATACCCTCGAAATCACTACTATCTTTGCTATGCTAGTTTGCTCGCTCTTTTGCTATGCCAATGCTACGATGCCTACCACTTGCTTGTCAGCCTCCCAATTGCCATGTTGAACCTCTAACCCACCATTGTCCTAGCAAACCGTTGATTGGCTATGTTACCACTTTGCTCAGCCCCTCTTATAGCGTTGTTAGTTCCAGGTGAAGATTGGAGCCGTTCCTTGTTGGGACATTTATTTACTTGTTGGGATATCACTATATTGCTATGTTATCTTAATGCATCTATATACTTGGTAAAGGGTGGAAAGCTCGGCCTTATGCCTGGTGTTTTGTTCCACTCTTGACGCCCTAGTTTCCGTCATATCGGTGTTATGTTCCCGGATTTTGCGTCCCTTACGCGGTTGGGCTATTATGGGAACCCCTTGACAGTTCGCCTTAAGTAAAGCTTCTCCAGCAATGCCCAACATTGGTTTTACCATTTGCCACCTAGCCTTTTCTTTCCCTTGGGTTCTGCAGACTCAAGGGTCATCTTTATTTTAACCCCCCCCCCCCCCCCCCGGGGGCCAGTGCTGCTCTGAGTGTTGGTCCGAAACGGGCAGCCTGCGGGGCCACCTCGGGGAAACTCGAGGGCTGGTTTTACTCGTAGCTTGACCTATCTGAGTGTGCCTTGAGAAAGAGATATGTGCAGCTCCTATCAGGATTTGTCGGCACATTCGGGCGGTGTTGCTGGTTTAGTTTTACCCTGTCGAAATGTCTTGTTGTACCGGGATACCGAGTCTGATCGGAACGTCTCGGGTGGAGGTCTATTCCTTCGTTGACCGTGAGAGCTTGTGATGGGCTAAGTTGGGACACCCCTGCAGGGATTTGAACTTTCGAAAGCCGTGCCCGCGGTTATGGGCCGATGGGAATTTTTTAACGTCCGGTTGTAGAAAACCTGAAGTTGACCTTAATTAAAATGAATCAACCGCGTGTGTAACCGTGATGGTCTCTTTCCGGCGGAGTCCGGGAAGTGAACACGGTTGTTGGAGTTATGCTTGACGTAGGTAGCCTAGGATCACTTCTTGATCATATTTTATCGACCGTGCTTTGCCTTCTCTTCTCGCTCTCATTTGCGTATGTTAGCCACCATATATGCTAGTCGCTTGCTGCAGCTCCACCTCATACCTTTACCTTACCCATAAGCTTAAATAGTCTTGATCGCGAGGGTGCGAGATTGCTGAGTCCCCGTGGCTCATAGATACTTCCAAAACTAGTTTGCAGGTGCTGATGAGTCCGTGCAGATGACGCAACCAAGCTCAGGAGGAGCTCGATGAAGATCTTGTCCTTTGTGTTGTTCCGTTCTAGTTGATCAGTAGTGGAGCCCATTTGGGGTTGATCGGGGACCTTTGTCGCATTTGGGGTTCTTCTTTTATTTTGGTTCCGTAGTCGGACCTTGATTATATTTGGATGATGTAATGCTTTATTCATGTAATTGTGTGAAGTGGCGATTGTAAGCCAACTATGTATCTCTTATTCCTTATTATATTACATGGGTTGTGTGAAGATTACCTCACTTGCGACATATGCCTTCAATGCGATTATGCCTCTAAGTCGTACCTCGACACATGGGAGATATAGTCGCATCGAGGGTGCTACAGGTTCATGATAGTGAGACATCCTTGTTGGTCTCCAACAAAGCTGATAAAATAGCGAAGGAAAACTATCTTGAAGACAGTGAGACAACCCCAAAGTCCTGTCTGGGTGTGGTGTTCGAGTTACTGGCCACTACTGCTGGCACAAGCTCTTCGAACTCACTATCTGAATCAGTTCGGTTTCTTGAGTCTCAACTACAAGCTAAAAGACATCGATCAGCTGTGCTACGACAAGAAGCCGAAGGACTGTGGAAGTCCCTGGAGAATTCAGATACATACTTTCTGGTGCAATAACAAGCGTTGGAGGATTTTAGCACCAAACAGGAGAAAGCTAATAAGCTTTCTAAGCTTAATTCCAACATGGTGGATACCCATGATAACACTTCTTGAGCTCTTCTGAAGTTGTTTCGGTTATGGATTTGTTTTGCACACACGTTTATTTTTAACTTGTGGCCAATTTAGATGGCCAGTGTATGTAATATGCTGCTTTGTTCCCTATATTTGCACTGGTGGCGAACTTTGATGCCCAGGGGATGTAATGTGTGTAATAGCCATAATAGCTTAGAGTTAGTTGCTTGCTTATTTATTTTTTTCCTTGTTGTCTTGTTTAGTTGTTTGCTTGTAGTCACTGCAGTTCTTTTTTTGTGTTTTCCTAGTGGCCACAATAAACTATTTTTTATAACTAGGCCACAATAACCATGGGCAATATACGGACCATTGTAACCATGGTCCTGCTACCTGCTGTAGTGACCATGGGCCTCCTACGGGCCGTAGGATCCATGGGCCTTCTACTGGCCATATAATCCATGGGTCTTCTATGGGTCGTATGATCGATTGGCCTAACATGGGTTGTACTAAAATGGGTTGTAAACGGGCTAGAGTGGAAATTGTATGTTTATGCCCAACCATAACGAGCCATTAGTAGGCCGAAATGTATAACAGGCTTAATTCTATCGACATGCATCACGGGTCGTTAATGGGACGTATTTGATAACGCTATCGAAACAGCCCAACGAGTTAACGGGCCACAAATGGGCCCACTATGGCCCTGTTTGGTTCACCTATGGATTTCTAAAAGCAGCTATGAAAAAACTATTGTGGAAAATATGATGTGAAAAAGATGTAGGTCATTTGGCAAACCAGCTGATACAGCTTTTTCAGATTTTTGGCCTGCAGCGGAATCAGATTTTGAAAAGCACATCCTAGGCTGCTTCCGCTTTTGGTTCAAATTTTGGCAGCGGATTTCTGGAATCAGATTCTGCTGGGTTCACCCTTTGGTTCAGATTCTGCTGCATGGCAGCGGAATCCGTCGATAAAAGCTGAACCAAACAGGGCCTATAACTACGGGCTGAATTTGGCCCACAAGCGGAACAGGCAAGTAACGGACCGTGAGTAACCAAATGCTGGAAATGAGCCCAAGAATAAATGGGCCCTTAGAAGGCCAAAAGTTAACACGGGGTGGAAACGGCCCAACGGAATAATGGGTTGTTAATGGCTATAAAGAGATACACTGTTCATTATGGGCCAGTTTCACCACGGGCCTTTAATGGGCCCAGAGTTACAAAGGGCCTCGTATGGGCCGAAAGATGTCATGGGCCACAAGTGGCCAGAAGTTACAACTGGCTGGAATCATATTGGACGGCCCACATGACGCTACTGGGCCTAATTCGAATAGGCCATAACGGGTCATGAGTTATGTTGGGGAACATAGTAATTTCAAAAAAAATTCCTATGCACACTCAAGATCATGGTGATGCATAGCAACGAGAGGGGAGAGTGTTGTCCACATACCCTCGTAGACCAAAAGCGGAAGCATTAGCACAACGCGGTTGATGTAATCGCACGTCTTCACGATCCGACCGATCAAGTACCGAACGCACAGCACCTCCGAGTTCTGCACACGTTCAACTCGATGACGTCCCTCGAACTCCGATCCGGCCGAGTGTTGAGGGAGAGTTTCATCAGCATGACGGTGTGGTGACGATGATGATGTTCTACCGACGCAGGGCTTCGCCTAAGCACCGCTATGATATGATCGAGGTGGAATGTGGTGGAGGGGGGCACCGCACACGGCTAATAGATCAAGAGATCAATTGTTGTGTCTATGGGGTGCCCCTGGCCACATATAAAAAGGAGTGGAGGAGGGGAGGGGCCGGCCCTCTCTATGGCGCGCCCTAGGGGAGTCCTACTCCCACCGGGAGTAGGATTCCCCCTTTCCTAGTAGAACTAGGATCCCTTCCAAGTAGTAGGAGTAGGAGAGAAGGAAAGGGAAAAGAGAAGAGAAGGAAGGAGGGGCGCAACCCTTCCCCCTAGTCCAATTCGGACTAGGCCTTGGGGGGCGCGCAGCCTGCCTCTCTCTCTCTTTCCCCTAAAGCCCAATATGGCCCATACACTCCCTGGCGAATTCCCGTAACTCCTCGGTACTCCGATAAATACCCGAATCACTCGGAACCTTTCCGATGTCCAAATATAGTCGTCCAATATATCGATATTTACGTCTCGACCATTTCGAGACTCCTCATCATGTCCCCGATCTCATCCGGGACTCTGAACTACCTTCTGTACATCAAAACACATAAACTCATAATATAACAGTCATCGAACTTTAAGCGTGCGGACCCTACGGGTTCGAGAACTATGTAGACATGACCGAGACACGTCTCTGGTCAATAACAAATAGCGGAACCTGGATGCTCATATTGGCTCCGACATATTCAACGAAGATCTTTATCGTTCAAACCGCATAACAATATACGTTGTTCCTTTTGTCATCGGTATGTTACTTGCCCGAGATTCGGTCGTCGGTATCTCAATACCTAGTTCAATCTCGTTACCGGCAAGTCTCTTTACTCGTTCCGTAATATATCATCCCGCAACTAACTCATTAGTTGCAATGCTTGCAAGGCTTATAGTGATGTGCATTACCGAGTGGGCCCAGAGATACCTCTCCGACAATCGGAGTGACAAATCCTAATCTCGAAATATGCCAACCCAACAAGTACCTTCGGAGACACCTGTAGAGCACCTTTATAATCACCCAGTTACATTGTGACGTTTGATGGCACACAAAGTGTTCCTCCGGTAAACGGGAGTTGCATAATCTCATAGTCATAGGAACATGTATAAGTCGTGAAGAAAGCAATAGCAACAAACTAAATGCTCAAGTGCTAAGCTAACGGAATGGGTCAAGTCAATCACATCATTCTCCTAACTATGTGATCCCGTTAATCAAATGACAACTCATGTCTATGGTTAGGAAACATAACCATCTTTGATCAACGAGCTAGTCAAGTAGAGGCATGCTAGTGACACTATGTTTGTCTATGTATTCACACATGTATAATGTTTCCGGTTAATACAATTCTAGTATGAATAATAAACATTTATCATGATATAAGGAAATAAATAATAACTTTATTATTGCCTCTAGGGCATATTTCCTTCAGTCTCCCACTTGCACTAGAGTCAATAATCTAGTTCACATCGCCATATGATTTAATACCAATAGTTCACATCACCATGTGATTAACACCCATAGTTCACATCGACATGTGACCAACACCCAAAGGGTTTACTAGAGTCAATAATCTAGTTCACATCGCTATGTGATTAACACCCAAAGAGTACTAAGGTGTGATCATGTTTTGCTTGTGAGAGAAGTTTAATCAACGGGTCTGCCACATTAAGATCCGTAAGTATTTTTCAAATTTCTATGTCAACAATGCTCTGCACGGAGCTACTCTAGTTAATTGCTCCCACTTTCAATATGTATCTAGATTGAGATTTAGAGTCATCTGGTTCAGTGTCAAAATTTGCATTGACGTAACCCTTTACGACGAACCTTTTTTGTCACTTCCATAATCGAGAAACATATCCTTATTCCACTAAGGATAATTTTGACCGCTGTCCAGTGATCTACTCCTTGATCACTATTGTACTCCCTTGCCAAAATCAGTGTAGGGTATACAATAGATCTGGTACACAACATAGCATATTTTATAGAACCTATGGCCAAGGCATAGGGAATGACTTTCATTCTCTTTCTATCTTCTGCCATGGTCGGGCTTTGAGTCTTACTCAGTTTCACACCTTGTAACACAGGCAAGAACTCTTTATTTGACTGTTCCATTTTGAATTACTTCAAAATCTTGTCAAGGTATGTACTCATTGAAAATATTATCAAGCGTCTTGATCTATCTCTATAGATCTTGATGCTCAAGGTATGTACTCAAATATTTTACTTCTGCGATCATATCGTAGAAACTTTTATTTTTGTTACGATGATTCTCCACTTCACTCTGAAATTCTTTAAACTTTTCAAATGTTCCAGACTTGTGTTTCATCAAGTAGATATACTCATATCTGCTCAAATCATCTGTGAAGATCAGAAAATAATGGTACCTGCCACAAGCCTCAATATTCATCGGACCACATACATCATTACGTATGATTTCCAACAAATCTTTTGCTCGCTCCATTGTTCCGAAGAACGAAGTCTTAGTCATCTTGCCCATGAGGCATGGTTCACAAGCATCAACTGATTCATAATCAAGTGATTCCAAAAGCCCATCGGCATGGATTTTCTTCATGCGCTTTACACCAATATGACCTAAACGGAAGTGCCACAAATAAGTTGCACTATCATTACTAACTTTGCATCTTTTGGCTTCAATATTATGAAAATGTGTATCACCATGATCGAGATACAACAAACCATTTTCATTGGGTGTATGACCATAGAAGGTTTTATTCATGTAAACAGAACAACAATTGTTCTCTAACTTACATGAATAACCGTATTGCAATAAACATGATCCAATCATATTCATGCTCAACGCAAACACTAAATAACATTTAGTTTAGGTTTAACACTAATCCCGAAAGTATAGGGAGTGTGCAATGATGATCATATCAATCTTGGAACCATTTCCAATACACATCGTCACTTCACCCTTAACTAGTCTTTATTCATTCTGCAACTCCCGTTTCGAGTTACTATTCTTAGCAACTGAACTAGTATCAAATACTGAGGGGTTGCTATAAACACTAGTAAAGTACACATCAATAACATGTATATCAAATATACCTATGTTCACTTTGCCATCCTTCTTATCCGCCAATTACTTGGGGTAGTTCCGCTTCCAGTGACCAGTCCCTTTGAAGTAGAAGCACTCAGTTTCGGGCTTAGGTCCAGACTTGGGTTTTTTCACTTGAGCAGCAACTTGCTTGTCGTTCTTCTTGAAGTTCCCTTTTTTCCCTTTGTCCCTTTACTTGAAACTAGTGGTTTTGTTTACCATCAACACTTGATGCTTTTCTTGATTTCTACCTTCGTGGATTTCAGCATCACGAAGAGCTTGGGAATCGTTTCCGTTATCCCTTGCATATTATAGTTCATCACGAAGTTCTACTAACTTGGTGATGGTGACTAGAGAATTATGTCAATCACTATTTTATCTGGAAGATTAACTCCCACTTGATTCAAGCGATTGTAGTACCCAGACAATCTGAGCACATGCTCACTGCTTGAGCTATTCTCCTCCATCTTTTAGCTATAGAACTTGTTGGAGACTTCATATCTCTCAACTCGGATATTTGCTTGAAATATTAACTTCAACTCCTAGAACATCCCATATGGTCCATTACGTTCAAAACGTTTTTGAAGTCCCGATTCTAAGCCATTTAAGCATGGTGCACTAAACTATCAAGTAGTCATCATATTGAGCTAGCCAAATGTTCATAACATCTGCATCTGCTCCTGCAATAGGTTTGTCACCTAGCGGTGCATCAAGGACATAATTCTTCTGTGCAGCAATGAGGATAAACCTCAGATCACGGATCCAATCCGCATCATTGCTACTAACATCTTTCAACTTAGTTTTCTCTAGGAACATATCAAAAATAAAACAGAGGAGATAAATGCGAGCTATTGATCTACAACATATATATTACTTAAGAACTCCCACTTAGATAGACATCCATCTAATCCTCTAAGCGAATACGTGATCCAAATCAACTAAACCATGTCCGATCATCACGTGAGATAGAGTAGTTTCAATGGTGAACATCACTATGTTGATCATATCTACTATATGATTCACGCTCGACCTTTCGGTCTCAATGTTCCAAGGCCATATCTGTTATATGCTAGGCTCCTCAAGTTTAACCTGAGTATTCCACGTGTGCAACTATTTTGCACCCGTTGTATTTGAACGTAGAGCCTATCACACCCAATCATCACGTGGTGTCTCAGCACGAAGAACTTTCGCAACGGTGCATACTCAGGGAGAACACTTGTACCTTGATAATTAGTAAGAGATCATCTTATAGAGCTACCGTCGAACTTAGCAAAATAAGATGTATAAAAGATAAACATCACATGCAATCAAAATATGTGACATGATATGGCCATCATCATCTTGTGCCTTTGATCTCCATCTCCAAAGCATCATCATGATTTCCATCGTCACCGGCATGACACCATGATCTCCATCATCTTGATCTATATCAATGTGTTGTCACACGGTCGTCTCGCCAACTATTGCTCTTGCAATTATTGCTATCGCATAGCGATAAAGTAAAGCAATTATTTGGCGCTTGCATCTTATGCAATAAAGAGACAACCATAAGGCTTCTGCCAGTTGCCAATAACTTCAACAAAACATGATCATCTTATACAACAACTTATATCTCATCACGTCTTTACCATATCACATCACAACATGCCCTGCAAAAACAAGTTAGACGTCCTCTACTTTGTTGTTGCAAGTTTTACGTGGCTGCTACAGGCTTAGCAAGAACCGTTCTTACCTACGCATCAAAACCACAATGATAGTTTGTCAAGTTGGTGATGTTTTAACCTTCTCACGGACCGGGCATAGCCACACTTGGTTCAACTTAAGTTGGAGAAACTGACACCCGCCAGCCACCTGTGTGCAAAGCACGTCGGTAGAACCAGTCTCTCGTAAGCGTACGCATAATGTCGGTCCGGGCCGCTTCATCCAACAATACCGCCGAACCAAAGTGTGACATGCTGGTAAGCAGTATGACTTATATCACCCACAACTCACTTGTGTTCTACTCGTGCATATTACATCAACGCATAAAACCAGGCTCGCATGCTACTGTTGGGGAACGTAGTAATTTCAAAAAAAATCCTACGCACACTCAAGATCATGGTGATGCATAGCAACGAGAGGGGAGAGTGTTGTCCACGTACCCTCGTAGACCAAAAGCGGAAGCGTTAGCACAACGCGGTTGATGTAGTCGTACGTCTTCACGATCCGACTGAACAAGTACCGAACGCACGGCACCTCCGAGTTCTGCACACGTTCAACTCGATGACGTCCCTCGAACTCCGATCCAGCCGAGTGTTGAGGGAGAGTTTCGTCAGCATGACGGTGTGGTGACGATGATGATGTTCTACCGACGCAGAGCTTCGCCTAAGCACCGCTACGATATGATCGAGGTGGATTATGGTGGAGGGGGGCACCGCACACGGCTAAGAGATCAAGAGATCAATTGTTGTGTCTATGGGGTGCCCCCTGGCCACATATATAAAGGAGTGGAGGAGGGAGGGGCCGGCCCTCTCTATGGCGCGCCCTAGGGGAGTCGTACTCCCACCGGGAGTAGGATTCCCCCTTTCCCAGTAGAACTAGGATCCCTTCCAAGTAGTAGGAGTAGGAGAGAAGGAAAGGGAAAAGAGAAGAGAAGGAAGGAGGGGGTGCAGCCCTTCCCCCTAGTCCAATCCGGACTAGGCCTTGGGGGGCGCACGGCCTGCCTCTCTCTCTTTCCCCTAAAGCCCAATATGGCCCATACACTCCCCGGCGAATTCCCGTAACTCCCCGGTACTCCGATAAATACCCGAATCACTCGGAACATTTCCGATGTCCGAATATAGTCGTCCAATATATCGATATTTACGTCTCTACCATTTCGAGAATCCTTGTCATGTCCCCGGTCTCATCTGGCGAACTACCTTCGGTACATCAAAACACATAAACTCATAATATAACCGTCATCGAACTTTAAGCGTGCGGACCCTACGGGTTCGAGAACTATGTAGACATGACCGAGACACGTCTCCGGTCAATAAACAATAGCGGAACCTGGATTCTCATATTGGCTCCTACATATTCTACGAAGATCTTTATCGGTCAAACCGCATAACAACATACGTTGTTCCTTTTGTCATCGGTATGTTACTTGCCCGAGATTCGATCGTCGGTATCTCCATACCTAGTTGAATCTCGTTACCAGCAAGTCTCTTTACTCGTTCCTTAATACATCATCCCGCAACTAACTCATTAGTTGCAATGCTTGCAAGGCTTATAGTGATGTGCATTACCGAGTGGGCCCAGAGATACCTCTCCGACAATCGGAGTGACAAATCCTAATCTCGAAATACGCCAACCCAACAAGTACCTTCGGAGACACCTGTAGAGCACCTTTATAATCACTCAGTTACATTGTGACGTTTGGTGGCACACAAAGTGTTCCTCCGGTAAACAGGAGTTGCATAATCTCATAGTCATAGGAACATGTATAAGTCATGAAGAAAGCAATAGCAACAAACTAAACGATCAAGTGCTAAGCTAACGGAATGGGTCAAGTCAATCACATCATTCTCCTAATGATGTGATCCCGTTAATCAAATGACAACTCATGTCTATGGTTAGGAAACATAACCATATTTGATCAATGAGCTAGTCAAGTAGAGGCATACTAGTGACACTCTGTTTGTCTATGTATTCACACATGTATTATGTTTCCGGTTAATACAATTCTATCATGAATAATAAACATTTATCATGATATAAGAAAATAAATAATAACTTTATTATTGCCTCTAGGGCATATTTCCTTCAAGTTAGCGGGTTGTAAATGAGCTATATGCGAACATGCCGTTAACAGGCTTTCCATGGGCCGGCCTGCTACCTTTTACCAAGTCAAACGGGCCAGCCTTTTCACCTGAATGGGCCTCTGTTGGGCTTTGCCATGTGTCGGCGTATCATAGGCGCCTCCCGTCCAATGAGTGGATGACATTTGTCCCAACGCTGAGCTGACACGTGGTTCCTCTGGCCATTGAGAATTTTACACATGGAAAATCCCCATTGGTCCAGACTATTAACGGGTTATCGGATCCAAACCGAAACCCGATAGCTTAACGGCGACCCGTTAGGGGGATGCCACGTGTCGGTTACCCTTGACAAAAGCACTTCCATGATGGGCCATTTATTGACATGGAAGTGGACACTTCCATGATGATAATTTTGGTATTGTCATGGAACACTTCTACGACAGCACAGGTATGACTATCTTGATTCTGTCATAAAATCGTCATGGATGTACATGCATGACAGAAAACGTGACCTACTATGACAAACACATATCATCATGGAAGTGGTTTTTTTGTAGTGATTGGCACCGGTGTTAGTCCACCAATCAGGAGAATGACATACTGAAAGAATGGTAGGAAATTTACCATACCTGACATCTTCCATCTCAACATTGCCAATAACAACATTAGCGGTCTTGCCATTGTTCTCATTTTGACGCATGTCCCAGCGATCCTTACAGGATGAAGCCCAATGTTCTTCATGTTGGGGAACGTAGTAATTTCAAAAAAAATCCTACACACACGCAAGATCATGGTGATGCACAGCAACGAGAGGGGAGAGTGTTGTCCACGTACCCTCGTAGACCGAAAGCGGAAGCGTTAGTACAACGCGGTTGATGTAGTGATACGTCTTCATGATCCGACCGATCAAGTACCAAATGCACGGCACCTCCGAGTTCTGCACACGTTCAACTCGATGACGTCCCTCGAACTCCGATCCAGCCGAGTGTTGAGGGAGAGTTTCGTCAGCACGACGGCATGGTGACGATGATGATGTTCTACCGACGCAGGGCTTTGCCTAAGCACCGCTACGATATGATCAAGGTAGATTATGGTGGAGGGGGGCACCGCACATGGTTAAAAGATCAAGAGATCATCTGTTGTGTCTATGGGGTGCCCCTGCCCCCGTAGATAAAGGAGCAAGGGAGGGAGGCGGCCGGCCTAGGAGGAGGGCGCGCCAAGGGGGGAGTCCTACTCCCACCAGGAGTAGGACTCCTCCTTCCCTTGTTGGAGTAGGAGAGAAGGAAAGAGGGGGAGAGGAACAAGGAAAAGTGGGCTGCACCCCTTGTTCAATTCGGACCAGAGAGGGGCGCGCACCTCCTTCCTTTTGGCCTCTCTCCTCTATTCCCGTATGGCCCAATAAGGCCCATATACTCCCCGGCGAATTCCCGTAACTCTCCGGTACTCCGAAAAATACCCAAATCACTCGGAACCTTTCCTGATGTCCGAATATAGTCGTCCAATATATCGATCTTTACGTCTCGACCATTTCGAGACTCCTCGTCATGTCCCCGATCTCATCCGGGACTCCGAACTCCTTCGGTACATCAAAACTCATAAACTCATAATATAACTGCCATCGAAACCTTAAGCGTGCGGACCCTACGGGTTCGAGAACAATGTATACATGACCGAGACACGTCTCCGGTCAATAACCAATAGCGGAACCTGGATGCTCATATTGGCTCCCACATATTCTACGAAGATCTTTATCGGTCAGACCGCAAAACAACATACGTTGTTCCCTTTGGCATCGGTATGTTACTTGCCCGAGATTCGATCGTCGGTATCTCAATACCTAGTTCAATCTCGTTACCGGCAAGTCTCTTTACTCGTTCCGTAATACATCATCCTGCAACTAACTCATTAGTTGCAATGCTTGCAAGGCTTAAGTGATGTGCATTACCGAGAGGGCCCAGAGATACCTCTCCGATAATCGGAGTGACAAATCCTAATCTCAAAATACGCCAACCCAACAAGTAACTTCGGAGACACCTGTAGAGCACCTTTATAATCACCTAGTTGCGTTGTGACGTTTGGTAGCACACAAAGTGTTCCTCCGGTAAACGGGAGTTGCATAATCTCATAGTCATAGGAACATGTATAAGTCATGAAGAAAGCAATAGCAACAAACTAAACGATCAAGTGCTATGCTAACGGAATGGGTCAAGTCAATCACATCATTCTCCTAATGATGTGATCCCGTTAATCAAATGACAACTCATGTCTATGGTTAGGAAACATAACCATCTTTGAACAATGAGCTAGTCAAGTAGAGGCATACTAGTGACACTCTGTTTGTCTATGTATTCACACATGTATTATGTTTCCGGTTAATACAATTCTAGCATGAATAATAAACATTTATCATGATATAAGGAAATAAATAATAACTTTATTATTGCCTCTAGGGCATATTTCCTTCAGTCTCCCACTTGCACTAGAGTCAATAATCTAGTTCACATCGCCATGTGATTTAATACCAATAGTTCACATTACCATGTGATTAACACCCATAGTTCACATCGACATGTGGCCAACACCCAAAGGGTTTACTAGAGTCAATAATCTAGTTCACATCGCTATGTGATTAACACCCAAAGAGTACTAAGGTGTGATCATGTTTTGCTTGTGAGAGAAGTTTAGTCAACGGGTCTGCCACATTCAGATCCGTACATATTTTGCAAATTTCTATGTCAACAATGCTCTGCATGGAGCTACTCTAGCTAATTGCTCCCACTTTCAATATGTATCCAGATTGAGACTTAGAGTCATTTGGATCAGTGTCAAAACTTGCATCAACGTAACCCTTTACGACGAACCTTTTGTCACCTCCATAATCGAGAAACATATCCTTATTCCACTAAGGATAATTTTGACCAATGTCCAGTGATCTACTCCTAGATCACTATTGTACTTCCTTGCCAAACTCAGGGCAGGGTATACAATAGGTCTGGTACACATCATGGCATACTTTATAGAACCTATGGCTGAGGCATAGGGAATGACTTTCATTCTCTCTCTATCTTCTGTTGTGGTCGAGTTTTGAGTCTTACTCAACTTCACACGTTGTAACACAGGCAAGAACTCCTTTTTGACTGTTCCATTTTGAACTACTTCAAAATCTTGTCAAGGTATGTACTCATTGAAAAACTTATCAAGCGTCTTGATCTATCTCTATAGATCTTGATGCTCAATATGTAAGCAGCTTCACCGAGGTCTTTCTTTGAAAAACTCCTTTCAAACATTCCTTTATGCTTTGCAAAAAATTCTACATTATCTCCGATCAACAATATGTCATTCACATATAGTTATCAGAAATGTTGTAATGCTCCCACTCACTTTCTTGTAAATATAGGCTTCACCGCAAGTCTGTATAAAACTATATACTTCGATCAACTTATCAAAGCGTATATTCCAACTCCGAGATGCTTGCACCAGTCCATAGATGGATCGCTGGAGCTTGCATATTTTGTTAGTACCTTTAGGATTGACAAAACCTTCTGGTTGCATCATATACAACTCTTCTTTAATAAATCCATTGAGGAATGTAGTTTTGTTTATCCATTTGCCAGATTTCATAAAATGCGGCAATTGCTAACATGTTCGGACAGACTTAAGCATAGATACGAGTGAGAAACTCTCATCATAGTCAACACCTTGAACTTGTCGAAAACCTTTTTGCAACAATTCTAGCTTTGTAGATAGTAACACTACTATCAGCATCCGTCTTCCTCTTGAAGATCCATTTAATCTCAATGGCTCGCCGATCAATGGGCAAGTCAATCAAAGTCCATACTTTGTTCTCATACATGGATCTCATCTCAGATTTCATGGCCTCAAGCCATTTCACGGAATCTGGGCTCATCATCGCTTCCTCATAGTTCGTAGGCTCATCATGGTCAAGTAACATGACCTCCAGAATAGGATTACCGTACCACTCTGGTGCGGATCTCACTCTGGTTTACCTACGAGGTTCGGTGGTAACTTGATCTAAAGTTACATGATCATCATCATTAGCTTCCTCACTAATTGGTGTAGTAGTCATAGGAACAGATTTCTGTGATGAACTACTATCCAATAAGGGAGCAGGTACAGTTACCTCATCAAGTTCTACTTTTCTCCACTCACTTATTTCGAGAGAAACTCCTTCTCTAGAAAGGATCCATTCTCAGCAATGAATATCTTGCCTTCGGATTTGTGATAGAAGGTGTGCCCAACATTTTTCTTTTGGGTATCCTATGAAGACGCACTTCTCCGATTTGGGTTTGAGCTTATCAGGTTGAAACTTTTTCACATAAGCATTGCAACCTCAAACTTTAAGAAACGATAGTTTAGGTTTCTTGCCAAACCATATTTCATATGGTGTCGTCTCAACGGATTTAGATGGTGCCCTATTTAACGTGAATGTAGCTGTCTCTAATGCATAACCCCAAAACGATAGTGGTAAATCGGTAAGAGACATCATAGATCGCACCATACCTAATAAAGTACAGTTACGACGTTCGGACACACCATTACACTGTGGTGTTCCAGGTGGCGTGAGTAGTGAAACTATTTCACATTGTTTTAACTGAAGGCCAAACTCCTAACCCAAATATTTTACTTCTGCGATCATATCGTAGAAACTTTTATTTTTGTTACGATGATTCTCCACTTCACTTTGAAATTCTTTGAACTTTTCAATAGTTTTAGACTTATGTTTTATCAAGTAGATATACCCATATCTGCTCAAATCATCTGTGAAGGTCAGAAAATAACGATACCCGCCGCGAGCCTCAACACTCATCGGACTGCATACATCAGTATGTATTATTTCCAATATGTCAGTTGCTCGCTCCATTGTTCCGGAGAATGGAGTCTTAGTCATCTTGCCCATGAGGCATGGTTCGCAAGCATCAAAATGATTCATAATCAAGTGATTCCAAAAGCCCATCAGCATGGATTTTCTTCATGCGCTTTACTCCAATATGACCTAAACGGCAGTGTCACAAATAAGTTGCACTATCATTATTAACTTTGCATCTTTTGGCTTCAATATCATGAGAATGTGTATCACCACAATCGAGATCCAACAAACCATTTTCATTGGGTGTATGACCATAGAAGGTTTTATTCATGTAAACAGAACAACAATTTATTCTCTTACTTAAATAAATAACCGTATTGCAATAAACATGATCAAATCATATTCATGCTCAACGCAAACACCAAATAACACTTATTTATGTTCAACACTAATCCCGAAAGTATAGGGAGTGTGCGATGATGATCATATCAATCTTGGAACCACTTCCAACACACATCGTCACTTCACCCTTAACTAGTCTCTGTTCATTCTGCAACTCCCGTTTCAAGTTACTACTCTTAGCAACTGAACCAGTATCAAATACCGAGGGGTTGCTACGAACACTAGTAAAATACACATCAATAATCTGTATATCAAATATACCTTTGTTCACTTTGCCATCCTTCTTATTTGCCAAATACTTGGGGCAGTTCCGCTTCCAGTGACCAGTCCCTTTGCAGTAGAAGCACTTAGTCTCAAGCTTAGGACCAGACTTGGGCTTCTTCACTTGAGCAGCAACTTGCTTGTCGTTCTTCTTGAAGTTCCCATTTCTTTCTCTTTTCCCTTTTCTTGAAACTAGTGGTCTTGTTAATCATCAACACTTGATGCTCTTTATTGATCTCTACCTTCATCGATTTCATCATCATGAAAAGCTCGGGAATCGTTTTCATCATCCCTTGCATACTATAGTTCATCACGAAGTTCTACTAACTTGGTGATGGTGACTAGAGAATTCTGTCAATCACTATTTTATCTGAAAGATTAACTCCCACTTGATTCAAGCAATTGTAGTACCCAGACAATCTGGACACATGCTCACTGCTTGAGCTATTCTCCTCCATCTTTTAGCTATAGAACTTGTTGGAGACTTCATATCTCTCAACTCGGGTATTTGCTTGAAATATTAACTTCAACTCCTGGAACATCCATATGATCCATGACATTCAAAATGTCTTTGAAGTCCCGATTCTAAGCCGTTTAAGCATGGTGCACTAAACTACCAAGTAGTCATCATATTGAGCTAGCCAAACGTTCATAACGTCTGCATCTGCTCCTGCAATAGGTCTGTCACCTAGCGGTGCATTAAGGACATAATTCTTCTGTGCAGCAATGAGGATAATCCTCAGATCACGGATCCAATCCGCATCATTGCTACTAACATCTTTCAACTTAATTTTCTCTAGGAACATATCAAAAATAAAACAGGGGAGCTAAATGCGAGCTATTGATCTATAACATAGATATGCTAATACTACCAGGACTAAGTTCATGATAAATTAAAGTTCAATTAATCATATTACTTAAGAACTCCCACTTAGATAGACATCCCTCTAATCCTCTAAGTGATCACGTGATCCAAATCAACTAAACCATGTCCGATCATCACATGAGATGGAGTAGTTTCAATGGTGAACATCACTATGTTGATCATATCTACTATATGATTCACGCTCGACCTTTCGGTCTCCGTGTTCCGAGGCCATATCTGTTATATGCTAGGCTCGTCAAGTTTAACCTGAGTATTCCGCGTGTGCAACTGTTTTGCACCCGTTGTATTTGAACGTAGAGCCTATCACACCCGATCATCACGTGGTGTCTCAGCACGAAGAACTTTCGCAACGGTCCATACTCAGGGAGAACACTTGTACCTTGATAATTAGTGAGAGATCATGTTATAAAGCTACCGTCGAACTAAGCAAAATAAGATGTATAAAAGATAAACATCACATGCAATCAAAATATGTGACATGATATGGCCATCATCGTCTTGTGCCTTTGATCTCCATCTCCAAAGTATCGTCATGATTTCCATCGTCACCGGCATGACACCATGATCTCCATCATCTTGATCTATATCAATGTGTCGTCACATGGTCGTCTCGCCAACTATTGCTCTTGCAACTATTGCTATCGCATAGCGATAAAGTAAAGCAATTATTTGGCGCTTGCATCTTATGCAATAAACAGACAACCATAAGGCTTCTGCCAGTTGCCGATAATTTCAACAAAACACGATCATCTTATACAACAACTTATATCTCATCACGTCTTGACCATATCACATCACAACATGCCCTGCAAAAACAAGTTAGACGTCCTCTACTTTGCTGTTGCAAGTTTTACGTGGCTGCTATGGGCTGAGCAAGAACCGTTCTTACCTACGCATCAAAACCACAACGATAGTTTGTCAAGTTAGTGTTGTTTTAACCTTCTCAAGGACCGGGCGTCACTTAAGTTGGAAAAACTGACACCCGCTAGTCACCTGTGTGCATAGCACGGCGGTAAAACCAGTCTCGCGTAAGCGTACGCGTAATGTTGGTCCGGGCTGCTTCATCCAACAATACCGCCGAACCAAAGTGTGACATGCTGGTAAGCAGTATGACTTATATCGCCCACAACTCACTTGTGTTCTACTCGTGCATATTACATCAACGCGTAAAACCTGGCTCGGATGCCACTGTTGGGGAACGTAGTAATTTCAAAAAAATCACTCGGAACCTTTCCGATGTCCGAATATAGTCGTCCAATATATCAATCTTTACGTCTCGACCATTTGGAGACTCCTTGTCATGTCCCCGATCTCATCCGGGACTCCGAACTCCTTTGGTACATCAAAACTCATAAACTCATAATATAACTGTCATCGAAACCTTAAGCGTGCAGACGCTACGGGTTCGAGAACAATGTAGACATGACCGAGACACGTCTCCGGTCAATAACCAATATCGGAACCTGGATGCTCATATTGGCTCCCACATATTCTACGAAGATCTTTATCGGTCAGACCGCAAAATAACATATGTTGTTTCCTTTGTCATCGGTATGTTACTTGCCCGAGATTCGATCGTCGGTATCTCAATACCTAGTTCAATCTCGTTACCGGCAAGTCTCTTTACTTGTTCCATAATACATCCTCCTACAACTAACTCATTAGTTGCAATGCTTGCAATGCTTAAGTGATGTGCATTACCGAGAGGGCCCAGAGATACCTCTCCGACAATCGGAGTGACAAATCCTAATCTCGAAATACGCCAACCCAACAAGTACCTTCGGAGACACCTGTAGAGCACCTTTATAATCACCCAGTTACGTTGTGACGTTTGGTGGCATACAAAGTGTTCCTCCGGTAAACGGGAGTTGCATAATCTCATAGTCATAGGAACATGTATAAGTCATGAAGAAAGCAATAGCAACAAACTAAACGATCAAGTGCTATGCTAACGGAATGGGTCAAGTCAATCACATCATTCTCCTAATGATGTGATCCTGTTAATCAAATGACAACTCATGTCTATGGTTTGGAAACATAACCATCTTTGATCAACGAGCTAGTCAAGTAGAGGCATACTAGTGACACTCTGTTTGTCTATGTATTCACACATGTATTATGTTTCCGGTTAATACAATTCTAGCATGAATAATAAACATTTATCATGATATAAGGAAATAAATAATAACTTTATTATTGCCTCTAGGGCATATTTCCTTCACTTCACTGCCACATACATGACACTTTCCTTTCTTCTTATAAGTCTCCTTTTTCTTCTTGAAGTTGACAGGTTGTGGGGCATTGTACATGCCATTAAATTTTCCTTTACCCGCATAATTGTTTTTGTTCTTGGGTTTCTGGGTTTGGAAATTTCTCTTTTGTACCAAATTGGCACTAGGATTCCCTCATGGAAACGAGCATGTGTGTCTTTTGCTCTCGCCTCCTCTTCTACATCAAGAGTGCCAATTAGATTGACAACAGTAAACTCTTGCCTCTTATGCTTCAGAGAGGTAACAAAATTCCTCCATGAAGGAGGAAGCTTGGCAATGATGCCTTCGGCAATGAATTTGTCCGATAACACACAATTAAGATGCTCAAGTTCTTTTGTGAGCGACTGAATCTCATGAGCCTGCTCTACAACGGAGCGGTCATCAGTCATTTTGTAGTCATGATATTGCTCCATGACATACAACTCACTTCATGCGTCTGAGACTCCAAATTTGTCCTCAAGCGCATCCCACATATCCTTACCGACCATGATGGTCATGAAGGGGTCGACAATCTTGTCGCCAAGAACACTTAGAACAGCACCTCAGAAGAGGGTGTCCATAGCCTAGAAAGCTTGCTCCTGCTCATCAGTTATCTCTCCCTCTGGCTTGCCCTTAGAGGCGTGAAAACAATTCATGGTGGTAAGCCAAAGAGCTGCCCTCGCACGCCACCTCTTATAGTTCGCACCCTCGAACACATAAGGCTTAAGAGTAGCGGTAGATGCAATTGGAGAAAATTGCCTACACACATCAGGTTTTTGGATTGTCGAATAATTAGATATTTTCCGGTTTAGTTTAATCCAGAAAATAGCGGATAAAACATGAATAGTAATATAGTGGTGAAACTAGAAACGAGCAACAATTCGTTGAGACTAGTCATGCAATCAAAATCATAAGCAAAATGCATCATATCCATGTCAATCTCTACTAGCAATAAACCAAATGCTAGTCCTAACAGTGAGGATAAGATGGCATACGACATAGTAGCAGAAGGTGTAGATGTCCCGATCATCATGTCGCTGAAGAGGTCATTGACGTTGGTGTAGAAGTCGTCGTTGGGAAACTCATCATCGGTGATGTCGCTGTTCACAACCACGATGAACAAGAATCCAGTGGTCATGCAAGGACGCTCCCCAAAAACCAGATCACCCCTCTCCCGTACCGGATCACAAGAGGCAGGGTTTCGGAGGCCTGTTGTCTCACTCTTCGGTGCACGCCGGGAAGCGAGATGGGAGTGCAATGCTCTGAAACAATGCGAGGAGTTGTTTCTCGTCGGGAAGAGGAGCGACCTCTTATAGGAGTTTTTTTCGATAAAGGGTAGAATTATTGACTCAAAATGAAGCATCAAGAGGATACAAACACAATGAGCACACACCCGGCCTCTGCATAGCTAGGATGCACACAACCAACACGAACACACGCACACAAAAACACGCTAGCAAATAGCAAAATCATATAAGATCAAAGCTATGCTTAAGCGAGAGAAAAAATGAAGCGATCATGGCAGCAAACATCAAACTACAACATTGGCCGTATTCGCACCAACCATCTTATGACACCACACGGACGACGTGGTTCTTCAACAGCAACGCCTTCAGAAAGGGAATGACGCTCAAGCGCCGTCGTCACCGAATCCAACCACCCAAGATCAGAATCTAGGTTTTCACCCTGAAGAACCAGTCTGAGCATATCCGAACAATGCCTTCAACGAGGTAACGACGTAAAAACGTCGCCATTGCAAGGTATAATCAACTCGGGTCAGACCTAGGCTTTCACCCCGGAGCTCTAGACCGGGTGCTCAAGTAGCATCACCATGTACGTCCCATGTGTTGTCGCCGCCACTTTTCCACGATCCCAGCAGCGACATGTGATATGCGATCGTTGTTGTTGCACAACTACCCCTCTTATAGGAGTAACTAGATGAAACTGAAATGGACGCACTAATTCTTATTAAGGAGAGGAGAACTTTCATTAGTAGGCAAATTGTTTCAAGTTCTTGCACGACAAAATATGCTAGCAAGCACAGTATGATAAAACCAATGTACTTAATGAAGAAATGAAACCGAAACCAAAATATTGATGCCATCAATAAGGAGATGAATGTCATCATTCACCACCATTCAGTTTCATTTTCCACTAGCGCAAAAAATTTAGCTTCTTTCTTGTCATGCATGAACGTGCCACATGTGTCTATGGGATTTTTCTAGAAAT
This sequence comes from Triticum monococcum, assembly GCA_034509565.1. Classification (NCBI taxonomy): domain Eukaryota; kingdom Viridiplantae; phylum Streptophyta; class Magnoliopsida; order Poales; family Poaceae; genus Triticum; species Triticum monococcum. The sequence goes on along the minus strand of CM067841.1, from coordinate 127,460,602 downwards.
TACTGGATGTAACAGATGGTCTAAATCCCAATAATTCTAACAATAGGAAGATAACAATTGTTCTTTTGCATCACCAGTTAATATCTTCAACCGACAATTGCATATCATTTCCTTGTTTGAGTTCCTTAAATCTTATCCTCCGGCATCTGGTTGATTTCGTGCAATTGCCCGTGTGGCGTAGATTTGGTATCCGGTATTTGCCTGACACCGAGTGGGCGGAGTTGCACCTGCCACACCAAGTGGTCAGTTTTGTAAGCTATCAAAAAAAAAAAGTTGCACGTGCCAGAGTATAGCGCCCTATACTAGTACCTCGCGCTAGAGTATAGCGCCCTATACCAGCAGAAGGTGCAGATGTACTACCTTTGGGTTAGCTATAGCTAGTGCGTGGTGCAGCACCCGTACATCCTCCCTGTCACAACTCACAACTCAAGAGGAGGCGCACATCGCCCACGCAAATGCCTGATTGTTCGGAGCAAACGCCGTTCTTGGTGCAATCTGCAATTTAGTGCAAAAGAACTTTTTACTACTCATGTGCAAAGTTTGATAGCTCCGTTTTTTCTAAGTATTTTGATAATACTGCAAATTACCATGGTTTTAATTATTATGAGGTGTTTGGTTGCCATTAAAAACTATGATTTTAATATTATAGTATTTGCAAAACTGTGGTATTTTTTCTGTTTTTAAAAAAGAACCCTGGACCTCTTTTTCTAAAACTGAGCTGGCGAAAGAAATGCCTCATCGTCATCTTCTTGCTCCAAGCCGCTGTCACCTCTTCCTTCATTCTCATGTTACTTCTGCTCGACGACTTTGTTCGGTTGAATCTTGTCCGTGAACTCCTTCGCTCGACCTTTGCCTCTGATGTGCTGTCGTGGTGCGTTGTCTAATAACTGATTGCCAGTACGTCATACACTCTCCGTGCCGGCACTAATCCCTGCCTCCAGTCGCTTCCCGTGAGGAACGGAGCGAGCAAGTCCTATTGGACTGCTGGTGGAGCTTGCTACCCAAGCATGTGGCTGCAAAGCTGAGCGGCTGTAGCTGTTGCTCGCGATGTTTGTCCATGGATGCCGGCTACAACACACGAGTATCCATACCATATACCCAACTAGCTCTTGCGCTTACTAGTTAGGAACAGACGTGCTTGTAAATAGTTATCAGCCGGCTAGCTAGCTACTTTTACGTTGCTGCATAAAGCACTAGCCAAAACAGGTCTGTAGTATTCACAATACTTCACAATACTTTGGCATGTCAAAAACTAGGATATCTTGTACCCATGGACTAAAATACTACAATTTTAAATACTTTGGTTTTTACAATACCTTGCTATCAAACACAGTAGGTGATGTTCCGTCAAAAAAGAAAGTATTAGGTGCTGTATGTGCAAAGATTGCCGGTCTTGAGCGAGAAAGACGGGCAAACTGCTGCCTTCCTCACCAGCTGGGCCTTGGTAGATCTAGCAGTGAGCAACGAGAACACATGAGTAGGCCCACTGAGACCAGTCAGCGTCTACTGAACCGTTCTTCTTCTCTCGTAAGTTTCCACAAAACCCCGTCGCGCACGGCCTCCCCGCGGGCCCACCTCGCGTCGAAACCTCCCTCGTTTCTCTTAACCACTCATCAAGTCTCATAAGTCCTCCCTTCCGTCTCCTGCCGCTCGCCGACCCTGTCGCCGTCGCCGTCGCCCTCGCTGGCGTGCGCGGGCGCGATATTTCGCCGAGCACCTCGCGCGCCGCCATGTCCGGCAGGGGGTGCCTCCCGGCGGGCGAGCTCGCCGCGCTGTCCAGGGTCTGCCGCGACGGGGCCGCGGCGGCGCGGCTCAAGACGGGCTCCCTGCTCGCCATCCTCATCGCCAGCGCCGTCGGCGTCTGCCTCCCCGTCGCCCTCACCAGGGCCTTCCGCGGCCGGGACGGGTACGCGCGGGGCCTGCTCCTCGTCAAGTGCTACGCGGCCGGGGTCATCCTCTCCACCTCCCTCGTCCACGTCCTCCCGGACGCCTACGCGGCGCTCGCCGACTGCGCCGTCGCGTCGCGCCGGCCCTGGAGGGACTTCCCCTTCGCGGGGCTCCTCTGCCTCGTCGGCGCGCTGCTCGCGCTCCTCGTCGACCTCTCCGCCTCGTCGCACCTCGAAGCCCACGGCCACCAGCAGCCGCAGCAGCAGGAGGAGGGCCAGCCCTACGCCCCAATCCCCACCACCAAGAAGGCCCCCGCCTTCGAGCTCACCGGCGAAATGAGCCCCAGGAAACGCGCTTTCCTGGACGAGAGTGACCGCGACGACCCGGCGCCGCGCGCCGACAAGAATGGCGGCGACCCGGACCGGGACGACGTGGCGCTCTTCGGGCCAAAGAAAGGCGCCCGGCTGCCCCGCAGCGATGAGCCCGTGGTCCCTATTGTCGGGTGCCATGGCGCTGGGCATGAGGTGGTGGAGGTCGGGGAGGTGGAGGAGGAGGAGGCGAGGAAGAAGCAGAAGATGGTGTCCAAGGTGCTTGAGATTGGGATAGTGTTCCACTCGGTCATCATCGGGGTCACCTTGGGGATGTCGCGGGACGTCTGCGCCATCCGCCCGCTCGTCGTCGCGCTATCCTTCCACCAGGTCTTCGAGGGGATGGGCCTCGGCGGCTGCATCGCACAGGTCAGAGTCCAACATATGCCGCTCAATTTGGTGTGATGTTTCTGTGCAATTGGAGAATTCATCACTGAATTGTTATGTTATTAAGAGAATTCATCATTGAAAAATTAGTCTAGTACTCCCTCTGTTCACTATTATAAGATGTTCTAAGCTTTTTTCTGATTTGGATGTATATATACGCATTTTAGTGTGTTTGTTCACTTGTTTCAGTCCGTATGTAGTCCATATTTGAAATATCTAAAACATCTTGTATATTTGTGAACGGAGGGAGTACAATTTTGTTCATATTCTGACTTTCAGTGTGAGTGTTGTGCGGCATATTTGCAATGGTATGAATTAGGAAGTCGGCAGCTTATTTAAAAAAATTCATGTCAGTGGTGTCTTTCCTGTTGACTGATTTCTTAAGAAAGACGAGCCTATCATGGACCTGTGGTCATACTTTATAGATTGAGTATAATAATACGTGATTAGATACCTATGTTGATGTCTAATACAGTATTAAGCTAATGCTTTGCACATACGAACGACAAGGATTTGTTCCCTCATATGTTGATTTAGATGTTTGTTTCTCTGTCTTTGAGTAATCCTGTCATGCCATTGTTTTAGTTCAGAGTTGGCATGTTTGCCATATACTGTACCACTTTGTCAGCCAAGAAATACTTATAGTTGAATATGATTTGTTGAGCTCCTTGTGTTACCCTGAACCCTCCGGGTAACTTTGGAGGTGATTATCGGTGGAAGGATCCCTGCTGTACAGCGAGCCCTTTTTTCTCACAGTTGCATTTACTTTAGCAGCCAAAGTTTTGAGGCCTCAACTTTCTGTATGATATATACTCATGGAGGCCTAACTGTTTTGGTAGACAATTTTTTCCCTTTCAATTCTGTTCGTCCATGTCCGCATCCATTTTGTTTTTCCAAATTGGCACTAGATGAGGCTGATGTGTTATGCACAGAGGAGAAGGGACAGAGGAATAGCACTTGGTAGGTCTTCAAAGTCATTTTTAATTTGGTGGTATTGCGCTGGAGAGCAATATCCACAAAGCACTTTGACATTGGTAGGATGACTGATCAATTGAAACTGAAATCTCCAATTTTAGCAAAGGCACTAGTGCAATTCCTATCCTTTTTTCGGAGTCATTGCCATAATGTATCAAACAGAGCCACCTGCAACACTCATTTTGTATGTATGTGTGTTAAATAGTCATAACTTTAGATGGTACGACCCCCGTGGAGCAATTTCCAGCTACCTTACCACTTTCTGTGTATGTGTATTCGTTTAGTCATCCATACTTGCCATACGATGATCTGCTTTGGAAGTTCTCCTCTGAAATTGTAGCACCACATAAACACCAGTTAGAAGGGTTTTGTGAAGTTCATTGATGACTGAATGCATACTTGTCTATTTCTCACAGGCTGGTTTCGGAATGGCAACAGTGGGTTACATGTGCATAATGTTCTCAGTGACAACACCATTGGGAATACTTCTTGGGATGGCAGTCTTCCATATGACCGGCTATGACGATAGCAGTCCAAACGCCCTAATAATTGAAGGCCTTCTTGGTTCACTCTCTGCCGGAATCCTTGTCTACATGGCGCTCGTCGACCTCATTTCTCTTGATTTCTTCCACAACAAGATGATGTCATCATCTCTGAAACTGAAGAAGGCCTCTTATATTGCATTGGTGCTTGGATCTGCTTCTATGTCGATATTAGCTCTCTGGGCATAGGTCATAGTGAAATGTATAGAGGGATCATTCTCAGATTCCAACATCTTGCAGTGCATATCTATGGACTCATACTTCCCCTATGTATATCTGAAATGACACGTTACGGGGAACTGGAAATGGAAATCAACCATTGCTTCTGTTACTTTTCAGCTTATAACTTATGCCTGTTATACACTAATGTGTATAACCAACACCCTGATTTACCTTTCAGTTGATACCGTGCACTGTAATAGACTGGACTCTTCTTAAAGATGAAACCGGCTATGCTATTTATATTGTTGCCAAATTTGGAATTCATGTTCAGAAGGAAGGTTCATCCTTGTGTGTAGAGTTAGCAAGTTCCTTGTATAGCTGCAATTTGCAAATTTTTCCGCACTTAATTAAGAATGTACATCACCAAGTTTCTGCCCAAGAATTGCTCTCCGGGCTACAGGCTGACATTTTACCACCAGTAAGTATGCCGGCCATGATTTATTTGTTTTGAACTATCCCACCATTGCTCATTTTGTTCCGCATTTAGTTTAAGAGAAAAGTATTAATAATTCTCCTAGTAGCATATTATCATCTACAGGCAAGGTGATAATTTACCATTACATGTGGCAGTGGTACCGGACAAAGCGGTGGATGCTTGCTTTAACTTGGCAAGTATGCTGCCCTTCATTACTTTACAATTATATCTCTGTATATTTCATGGACAACACCATTAGATCTTGGAGCCATTGATTTTAGTTTATCAAACCTGTCTGAATTCAGATTACCTGATAAATTGTTTAACCTAGGTCAATTGCTTGCAAATCTGAAAGCTCCTCTCAATTTCTGCTGCCCTTTGAGATCAATTACCGAATCATGTAAGTTCTTAAATCGCAATGCAAGAATTCTAAGCTGTTGGAAGTTTTCCAAGCCACGGTGAGAAATGGTCATTAAATTGATTCCTAATGCTCCTTAGATTAAGAACCAAGAAAATTTCCTTTCATAACCTTACCAAAATGGCATCCAAACCAAAGTATTCAGAATTTCAGATGCATAAATGGAGATGTGGTTTTTGAGGTGCACGATGCCTATGGCAGTCTGATTGATGAAGTTGCCCCTGGAGAGGTTGAGATTGGTGAGGCTGAGAGGGCTTCAGGCATAGGACAAGGTAAGTAAAGGTTAGGCCGTAATGCTAACATCAAGAGAAAATGTCCCTGAAGAGTTTTGAACTAAGGCTAAAACTGCGACACTTATTTTGAACTAGTGGTTAGCGGCACCACAGGGTGACGCCGCTCAAAAGAGAGTTATGCACATGTTTTCATTTAAAAAATACATGAAGTTCTCGCCCCATCTAGAAAAACATTTTAAAAATCCTCACGTCCTTGTAGAAAAAGAAGTAAAAAAGAAAAGAAAAAAAAAATGACCAACACAACCTACCAGCGATCGCCACTTTGCGTAGCCTTCTATTAAAAAAATATGTGGGATCATCACCTCCATATAAAAAAGAAAAAAAATAAAAAATTCCTCACCTTCATCTAAAAATAATATCACAAAAGCTTTTTCACCGCGGTCAACCAGTTTGCGTCACGTGGCATAGCTGGTTGGTCGCCCTTCACGTGACGCTTAATGGGTTTAATAATTGAAGGGAGTAGTAAGTAGTAACAGTAGTAGAAAATGTTTGCTTGGGGCTCCTCTCATAATTAAGTGCGACATCTTCATGCTACTGCTTTGTGTCAGGCTAGTCATAGTGGGGAGTAACTTAAAGTAGTGTCATGCATATGACACTAGTCTTTGTTACTATTTTCATAATGCAAAGTAACATACAAGTAGTACTCCCTCCGTTTCTTTTTACTTCGCATATAAGTTTTGGTCAAAGTCAAACTACACAAAGTTTGACCAAATTTATATTAAAAAATATAAATATCTACAATACTAAAACTATATAATATGAAAATACATTTCATGGTGCATCTGAAAAAATTAATTTCGTATTGTGAATGTTGATATTTTTTAATATAAAATTAGTCAAACTTTACCAAGCTTGACTTTGACCAGACTTTATATGCAGATTAAAAAGAAATGGAGGGAGTATCATAGATTGTAGCATTTATTACATTATAGACTCATTTTGCTCTGGGTTGCGTTATGTTACAGTAACATAGTATCTTACTCCAAACACCTTTCTCCTCATTAATTATATGCCACATAAACAAACTTGTCTTGAAATACGCTATGTTACTTGCTAAGGACATCTTCAATAGATTGTATGTTAGTCTTGTTGGTAAAATGTCCATGTCATCAACCAACAAGCTATCATACAACTACTCCAATGGGTTGTATCTAAGCTATCTAATAGATGATGAGAAAATAAATGTGATTGCTCTCTATTTCACCTTGGAGCTTGTGCAAAGGTTGTTGGTTATTCTACATACATCTTTGCTCTCTCTTCACATTTATTACATGCCACATCATCACTATGTCCTAGATGGCAAATTTACCAACACCTATCTTACAGCTGTTGGAGATGCCCTAAGTTAGCTTAGGCTGGTCATAGTGGGAGTAACTTAGCTAGTAACGCACTTTAAGAAATTGTTGCTTATGTGGCAAGCAATTAATGAGAGGTGGTAACATAATATGTTACTGTAACATAGCGCTTTCCAAGACAAGATGAGTCTACAAGCTAATAAATGAAGTTATCTAAGATACTACTATTATGTTACTTTGCATTATGAAAGTAGTAACTTAGGCTAATGTCATATACATGACACTAGTCTAGGTTACTCCCCACTATGACCAGCCTAAAGGAAAGGTAGTTTGGGTGATGGTACGAGCACTAATTACGAAAATGCTAACATCAAGAGAAAAGGACGGCACATTCAGTAAATAGCCGTTCAGTTTAGAAAGTAGAGACTGCTCATAGATAATACCCCTAAAGCCTTTTGTTGTACTGCTTTTTTTTCATGCAAAAAGTGGCAAAATGCCAGACTTGTGGAACTGAAGAATTGAAGATTTCGAGTAATCAAGATTAAGAGGTGGGGGTGGGGGATTTAAAAAAAATAGTAGTTTTGGAAGCACAAGGAAGCAGCTTCCTTCATATGGACATATACTGGTCGTGTTGTATGGTTGGGCCTGATTGAGCAATTGCAGAGTTATCAACCACTCAAATTGAGAAAGAAAATCCCTGCAATTCTGAGTGCCACTCATAGCCAATTGATGTAAGCTTGAAGCTGAGCTAGGCAAATCCATCTGAAGCAATTCAGTTGCTCTTAACTCTGTTATTTTTTTTCAAAAAAGTGGTTGAAACAACTTACGGAGCCTTACATAACTTTCCTTCACCATATTCTCTCCCCCCCCCCCCCCCACTCTATTTCTAGGGGGTGGGCCCCTCCTCCCCTCTAATCCCAATCACAAATTGCCATCTGGTTATTTACGTAAAACTTAACACAAGTTTTAGTATATGTAGCATTGCTCTTCTTCTAGGATCATCTGATTGTGGTTCGATGCACGTGGTTTTCCTGGGAGATTTATTTGATTTGTACTGTTTCTATAAGGAAAAAGCTAGTGGTCAACCGACCGATCTTTCTTCTCACATCCACCACGTTCTACGCTTGAGACACGTCTTGATGGGCCAGCGCACCGCTTCTCTCCTTCATCCCTATCTCTAATGAAATGGCCGCATATTTTTATCTCTCGTGTTCATGCGTTGAATCTCAGTTGACCATGCAGAGCGCTCTGTACTACAGTTCTTGCAACCGAGCACCTGTTTCGAAAAGGCATACTGCAACAAATGGGGTGATGCAGAGACCACGGGGTGCTCTCTCCGTTGCAGTCGTCGGCGTTCCTGCAAGTTTTCGCAACAACAATCTTGTTGTAGGAATACATAGAAGAAGCTAGAAATGTTGGGTCCTATTACAATGGAGATTTTGCAAGAAAAGTCTTGTTATAGAAAAATAAGAGAAAATGTTTTGCATCAAGGGTCTTGTTGTAGAAAAATAAAGAAAAAAAAGTTTTACTGCGGTAAATTAAAGAAGAGAATATTTTGCAACAAAGGTCTTGTTGCAGAAAATTAAAGAAGAGACTTTTGTAACATGACTCTTGTTGCAGAAAGTTAAAGAATAAGAGGTTTCACAATAAGAGCATTTTTGCAGGAAATTAGAGAAGAAAATCGAACGACCCACATTGTACAATCAGACGACTCGCGAGGCGGCATATCTTTTTAAAAGATCCGCCAGCCGAAGCGTAGCACTGCCCTTTCTATAAATTCCAGCATGTAATCCCTAGAACTTTGATGGAATTAATAATCTTAATAACAAGACAAAACAAAAAGAACAGAAAACCATTGCCAGCCGTCTATAGTTTACCCATGTACACTGCACTCGGCAGCTCTAGCTAGCTCACGGGGCCAGCCACTCAGGCCACCGGCGCCGCCCCATCCTCCTGCATCCTCACCGCCGACCTGCAGACCGGGCACGTGGAGCTCAGTCGGAGCCACGCGTCGATGCACCCGACGTGGAACGCATGGCTGCACGCCGGGAGCAGCCTCCCCAGCTCGCCGTCCTCTATCTCCCCGAGGCACACGGCGCAATGCTCGGCGGCGGCGGCGGCCGCCACCTTGGCAGACGAAGACTCCCACACGAGCACCGGCAGCGCGCCCAGCTCCTTGGCGCCCAGCCCCGCTGGCTCCGGCGCGCACGCGGCGTCGACGGTGATCACCTCGAGCTCGTAGCCGTCCGGCGGCCGCTGCAGCGCCAGCGCCAGCGCGTGAGGGTTGCTCAATGCGGCGGCGGTGGTGGCACTACGCTGCAGGAAGCACCGGGCGTAGAGGTGGAGCGCGGCGACGAAGGCGATCGCCGCCGAGAGCGCGGTCACCGCGGCCAGGAGGACGTTGGTGTTGTATGGAGGCGCAAACGGCGACATGGCTGGATGCTGGTGCGCACGGTGCAGTGTGCAATCATGCATATGGCAGTCCAGTGACCAGCGACTGAACCATATGTATATATATCTGAAGGTAGCGGGTAACGAGCGTCTCGGTTTCTTCGCACAAATTGCAGATTTTGTTATCTTTAACGAACTCGTGTCTGCGCTGCGTTTCAATGCCAGCATACCCCACATGTCATGGACGTGCCATCGACGTCAAATGCCGCCTTTTGCTCGCCACATAAACTATGGCTTGCCTACATACCTTTCTGCACAAAAACTAGAGACTATTGGCAACTTGTGGCGACCGGCCAGCCAAGCATACGTCCGTCCGGCCCCTACAGCCTTCGTAGATGCCGCATGAAATCGTGGGGGGTTTTGGCACACTGCTGCGCCCCGTGCCACCGAGTTTCTGGGGCAAGAGACTGAAACGTCTCGTGTCCTCACATGGATACGGGAACAGCACAGCGCAGGAGGTCCACAGCTCGGTGGGCAGGTCTCATGATGGCCCGAGAGTCCAAGTGAGCAGTGATCCTGCGTTTCCTTCACTGACATCAGCCACAGGGAAACCAAGGGAGGACAAGGAACAATCCTTTGACTTGTTACTTTCAAGATGAACCTGCATTTTTCTTATCATTACCAGCAGTTACATCTTCTGGTACAGTATCTTTTTACAGTTCCTTATTAGCGGTACTATATGTTTTTTTTACAGTGACCAATAGGTGTTTTCGGTCGAATAGTTTACACCGGAGGGGTTAGTTTTACTTTCACGCCGTCCGGAGAGGAGAGATGAATAGCTGGTTACTGTATTGAGTTAACTGTATGTATATACTGTCTGTATGGTTGTATCTAGAACAGCCAATCCGGAACTTGCTGTTGTGCTGAGCCTACCTGTATCTCAGATTCTCAATCCATGAGCTTGTACCTCTTCTCCTCGACACCGGTGACGCCCATTTGTATCTCGATTATGGTATGGAGTGGCATCTAAGGTACATTAGAAATGTGTTCAATTGGTTTAGCAATGCTTTTGCCAGTTTTCAAATACAGCGTTGATGCAACAAGAGAAGATCAAAATGCCATGTTACCTCCATGTCTGGAACTTCCCTCAAAGGCCTGTCGGCGAAATACGAGTACAATGCTCGCAACACGGCCTATAAATAAGACAGACATTTTAAGATCAGCGCTTCTGCACAAGAGAGTTTCATCAACGGTAGCAATTTACCTGGTGGGATATAACGACCACTGGTGCTCGCTGGCGTTCGAGCTCGATGATAACAGGCTCCAACCTGAGGATTGTTACCAGTGTAGCACGTTGGTTAGGATGGAGGTAATAACAGAACTGATCCCCCCCCCCCCCCCCCCCCACACACACACACACACAGTTTTATGTATTGTAAAGTCCAGTAATACTACACAACATTCTGAATAATTCAGCAGATTGTTTTACCTCTGAATCACATCAAGGTAAGACTCCCCACGTGGGTACCGATAACGCAGCTTGTCCTTCTTGCGTGACCTGGTTCAGCACGCATTACAAAACCATCATAACAGCATGTTCGAATAATATATATTCAATAAATATGTAAAGGCCAAAATATTGTGGAAGAAATCATGCAATATACAGGTCCGCTCAGTTTAGCAACTCAGATATGTCTAAATGTCTAATGTAACTTCTACACTTTAGCATGGCATGATTAATAGGGAAAACAATGTAGCTTTGTAGCATGGTAATTAACAAAATGGCATGGCACTGTACTATAAACTACGAATAAGATATTCCAGAACACTTGTTGCAAAAGTTGCAGAGAAATGTTACTACATACTCATATTCCTCAGGCATAATTTTCTTTATCTCTTCATACGTCATCCCATCACATACACCAGAATTGATCTCATCAAGAGCACGCCATTGTATCTACAAGGTTGAACCTATGTCAGTATACATAGGTAGCAACAGGTCTGTAAGAGAACTCACAAACTTTCAAGGAACTACCTTTGGGAATCCAACAATTGGAGTTGCTGTCAAAATTGTTCTCTGTAGAGTGCTAGTCCAGATCTAAACAACAGGACAGCCACAAAATAAAGCATCTTGCTCTGTTAGCTCTCTTGATAGGATCACAGACATCATCTGTTTCTTAAGTAAAATACTGACAACACTAAGTTGCCCTTGCAAAATAGTGTAACTAAATTTAAGGGGATTACTTACAGTTGCAGTTTTCTCATTTTTGAGGCGCTTTTCAATAAAGTTGGCTAGTTTCTTTGAGTAAAGCTCTCCGTCTTCACTGCATAATTATCAGGCAGGTTGAAGTGGTCTTCGTTAGGTGAATACAATAGGCTAATTCCCATAAGAGGAATGATTCTGCCTATGCTTTCTTGACAAATAAGGCCTCTTTTGGTTCATAGGATAGGATTATCGTAGGAATAGGAATCTTGTAGGAAATGAGATGACATGTATCTCAAATCCTATGAGTAGGAATAGGAAACAAGATGTCATTTGGTTGACACCAAAGGAATTTTTTCATTGAGTCTAGGCTCATTTTTATTTTCCTATGAAATGTGGAGGATAGGAACCAATCCTATGTAGGAATAGGAATCCATTCCTATGAACCAAAGGGCTCTAAAGGAAAAAATCCTATAAGAATCCTATCCTCTAGAAATCCTATGAAATTCCTATAAACCAAAGGAGGCCTAAAATAATCAAAATTTCTAATGCAAAATTTCCATATATGTTACCACTTGCCCATTACTCCAATAACTAAAAAATGGTGACTTAAGCATATAAAGGTATCATCTGAAGGTATCAGATTAGAGAAGCAAACCTTAGCACCGTGTCACCGCCAACTCTTCCTCTAACATTGTGTAAACTCTCACCATGCCTGGTAAGCAAAATAGGCCGAGGCGCAAGATGAGAATTCACCTGCAGTTGCATATTAAGGAAGGATGTGTCACAAATTAAAAGTGCACTAATGACACTCCATTGTTAACACTCCAAATAAACTTTGAAGCAACCACAAAATATGAGCATTTCCATAATGGGAAGATATTATACTTGCTTCCGAAACGGCAATTGACTATTTATATTGTAAGAAACTAAGCATTGAAGTACATACCAAGAAAAAGACAATGCGCCCAGGGAGATAGCCACTGATATTGTTCACCTGGTACAAGGTGGCAAGAAGTTAGAAATTCGAAGAAACAAGTACCAAACAAATTTAGAATGCTAAGTTTCAAAATTTACAAGCCCACGATGACAAAACTCAACCAAAATGCTCGGTTTTGTGTAAAGAACCTAGTTTTCCCAGTTATAAAGAGGAGCCAACCCTAGAACACTTAAAGGTATAACTGGAAACCTAGCCACCCTTTTTACAGGAATAGGAGATAGCAGTATCATCTTTGTTACCTGCAACTGGCCACCCTCCCCTTTTACCATATCAATCATTTTGATATATGAGCCTTCCTGCACTGGCTCGTAGACCTGCAAGAGGAATACTACTTGGTTCAATATTAAATAGTTCACAGAGCTCAAGAACTTTACTTGACAACACATGCACTACTAGAACATAATATAACTCGCAGAGCATTGAGACCTTTTCATAATTTGTCAAACGTTCAAGGAAGTCCTGCAATCCAGCTTCATAATCCGGCCTACAAAATTTTACACAGAAATAAGGTTATGTATATTATATTTGTAAGTACAGGGCGAGTTTTGAGGGATTGTCGGTTTCTAACTGGTCAGCATAATCAGGGCTTTGCTGAATTTTCAGGCGTACATTCCTTTCGATTATGTTTCGATCATTACATATTGTCTCCAGAAATATTATCTGCAGAAAGTGCATCCAGTTAGCAAGCATTGTCCAAGATGACAAATGACAGAAATGTACCCAATGCACAAAAACACATTAATTAGACTAACCCACAAACTGTCAGTGGTGTGACAGTATTATATGTTATAACTTTCATCAACATGAAACAATTTTAGCTCAAGATAATCACGGAAGAAAGGTCAAAGAACCAAATCTACTGTAAATCCAAATGTCACGAAATACCTTGCAGTTCCCTTCAGCCATCTTCATTAGCATATATCTTCTTTTCCTTGTGCTGTTTGTTGCATCAAATATACCAACCTACACACGATAGGAACTGGTCAGAAGAAACATTACATTGTTAGAAGACCACGCAGCATAAAGCCAGCTTACCTGACCTCCTCCGTGCATCCAGTCTATCATGTCTTCCATTGCTAAAGCAGCCACCTGGAAACATTTCAGAGAGAAAGATAATGTGGAAACTTGCTTACACAAAAATCGTTGTTAATATTCATCTTGTGGTGCTGTTGGTCAGCCAATCAAAATTTACATCTGAAGTAGTATGCTAAATTGAATTATTATGGCCTATATGGAACTTTCAAGAGAAGCATTCAGAATAATCCAAGCCAAAGAACATAGCATGAGTTTAAGGGGGCAGAGCAATCTTAGTATCAAATCCTAATACGTTAATGGGAAAATGTGAGTATAATATGACAATATTGCAGGTTCAAGATGTGCCAAATACTCCTGTTCATAAATAAATTTTGGTCTAGCAATCACAAGGACTAAATTGTTCAAACTACCATGGTAGCATTTATTAGTTACCTAAATATGTGTATAAAACAAGTTGTTAAATGGGAGGGTATAAAACGAAAATTGTGAGGCATTCGTGTTCAAAACGTAGAATGATGTATTTGTGAGCACGAAGAGTTATATAGAATTTAGAGTTTTACTTAGCAACAAATTGTAGAACAAAGTCTGCTGACCTCATTACGTGCCTCGATCCCCTCTTGGTTATCAGGGCGGAAAAAATCTGCAGACTGAACCAATGAAACTACAAAATTGTCAGATTTCTCTACAGTAAACTGTAATTTTACTAATATAGACGCAAATAACTGCATTGCAAAAAACAAGATATAAAGGCATGCATGTGACATGAACAAGCAGTATCACAACAAGAACGAGAGCCAAAGATATATTCATGTGTACAGTAACAATGTAGATAGAAGTATGAACAAAATAATAAACTTGCTCAGCCAATGTGCGAATGAATTTAATAAATGTCTAGCTGGTGACATTCAATGTTTACTGAGAAGACTGATGGACCTATATACACAATACGAAAAAGATGTTAAAAGTTATTTTCTTTATACCAGTGAACAATGAAACAGCATGATAAAAAGATAGCTGTGATAACAATCATTATTAATACACCAACAGATCAGTGATGTATAAAGGCAAATATGGATAGTGTAACTGAAAATAAAATACGGTGTCATGTAAAGAATATAAATGCCATATACTTAAACAAAAAAGTGTGAAGATAATGTATCAAATGACAGATCTTAGTACCTGATTCGCTCCATGCTTCAGACGGCGGTACTACACATACAGTTTCAACAGAGAGAGAGAGTGAGTTCAGTGCATCTTCCATACTCCAAGAATATCTACCGGTTGTACACGATAAATAATGTGGACTAGAATATAATCACCTTTCCAACGTTGAAATGTTTTGTTTCATGACCTAGCCAACGAAGGTACCTTGTAAGCTTAACTGCGGTGAAGGTTTTCCCACGAGCTGGTAGGCCAACCTAATTAGGAGTAAATAAATCAGAAGGAGATCTTCCCAAAGAAGCATAGAAAACACTATATGAGTGTGCTCCAGCACAATAGTGAATCTTAATACATGATGCCAATTATGCTCAGCAGCAAGCAAATCATACTCCGTCAAGGGGCATCAAAATTGCCAGTTGTAATATACGGACATTATGTCTAAAAACTCCTAATAATTCCTGTTAAAAGAAATTGCACTAGTCCAAAAAATCAAGGAAAATCTCACATGCGAATGGCTCAGTTTCCAGATTTCAAGTTTCCTGAAAATCACAACTAATTTGTGAGCAGTGGAAAAATAACAAACCCAAGAACTTTTTCAAAACCTGAATATGCCATTCCAGCTCCCCAGTTCTGTTTTTCCACCCAGACCACAAATGAACACTTTTTTACATAAACTTGCAGGTACATGACTCGTTACCTCTGATATCTACGCACTGGAATTTTTTTTCTTCATTTTCTCTAAAACTTTTTGCCTCAGTTTTTAAATTTTGTGAAAAAAGGAATCATGTGATCCCAAGAGCCAAAAATCTGTGTCCACATTACTTTTCCTGATTAAACAGTATAACAAGGTTAAACTGTATAACACAGAATAATTGGAAATTTATTTTATCCATGGAATTATTTATTTGTTAGTAAGCATCTAGGTGTTACGTTATTAAGGCAGCTAGATATTATAAAAGGAAATGGTAGGTGCTATGTAGTAACAATGCAACAGTCAAATATTTATCTTGTGATGGTATCTGATGATCATAATTACCAGAACAATAGCCAGTTTCCGGTCCTCCTTTGATCCGTGCAACCTATCAGCTACAGCTGCAGCTGCAACAGCTCCGGCTGCTTCTGGCATGGCCTTCAAATATGTCAACAATAAGAAAGAATCAGGTATAAACTTTATTCAGTAATCTGGTAAAATATTTGTTCAACTACATCAAACCAAATAAATGAAGAAATGGACATAATAGAGGTAATTGTACTAGCAATATCTGAACCTTTCATGCGGGTTCAGTTTATTACATCAACTTACAAAATGCAACTAACTAGTCCATAAACTTGGCCTGCAGTATCAGTTTGATCCAAATCACACTAGCTTGTGCTAACAAAGCATACGTGACATGCCACGCTGGTGCACAAGAGCCATTTCTACACCCATTCCAGCCCAGGAAATTTGCAAATAACGCTCTGTTCTATCTTTGAATTGCATCAGATGGTCCTTCTCCTCTATCTCACTCTCCTCTCTTTCGAAATTTAGGGCCCAAAATTGCAATAACAACGGCGGCCCCTTGGGATGACGGCAACGGCGACTGAGGGGCTTAATCAACGACGACGCCGTGTGTCGCTCCTGGCTCCCCATCTGCCCCATCTCCACTCCCTTGGTGGCGTACTCGCAGCGGTAATTTGTACTGAGATGGGCTCGATCAATGAAGGATCATGGGTTAAGGTCACCTCAGTGATGTATTACAAGTTTACAACCAACATGTGCGGGTACAGATCTATGATTTGCTCAGTTTGGGTTAATTTAGACCGCGCCAAAAATCGTCAGTGCACCACATGCACATCCTTTGCCAACCATGTGGACACAGTTAGCCTGAGCTAGCGCCATTTGGACCAAAATGAACACCCGAGCCAAGTTTGTGGACTAGTTGGTTACATTTTGCAAGTTCGTGTACTAAATTGCAAGTTCATGTACTGACAGTGCAATTACCTCATCATAATTTATTCAGGCTCGCACACAGCCACACACCTGTTCAACAATCTGAACTGGGCATACAGAAGTTTCTAGTTGTTCATTTGGGCACTTACTACACGATTTGCTCAAGACTGATTCCGGCAGAAAGCTCTTTACCGTTTAGGATCGACTGTTTTCCTAATTATTTCAGTTTTCTTTTGTTACCTCATACTGGTTGAGGATACGAACAATACTGACCTTTGTTGATCCAAAATTAAGGCCAGATGCCAGGGAACATGCACTAAATGATTTTCCAAGCTTAGGAGAGACAACACCCCTGTCAACGTATAGCCCTTGTGGCATGTCCTTCTTTTGCAGTTGTATTAAGGTACCAACTGATTTTGACTCTACCATTCCAGAAACTTGTAACTTCTTAGAATTAGAAGAATCTGCTATTGAAGCCTCAGTATCCTACAAAAGGACCAAAACAATGTGGCATGGCTCTTTTAGAAAACTAATTCTGGTTCGGAGAAACACATGATATATTTTACTGAGCATAACTTGGCAATGCTGATATAACAAAACAAAATACGTTTTCACTCAAAAATTTCAAAAACATGTACTCCCTCCGTCCCAAAAAAAGTGTCGCTGATTTAGTTGTACTAAATCAGCGACACTTATTCTGGGATTGAGGGAGTAATGGATATCAAATAAATAGATATTTTAATGCACGTAACTTGGCAATGCGATATAACAAAACAAAATACGTTTTCACTCCGAAAGTCTAAAAACATGTAACTGCTATCAAATAAATATATTTTACTGCACATAACTTGGCAATGCTGATAAAACGAAACAAAATACGTTTTCACTCCAAAAGTCCAAAAACATGTAATGGATAACAAATAAATGCAAAGTAATAAAAAGATCATGAATCATTATATGAAATGATAACTAGTTAACCACACATGACACTAGTTCAATATTAGTTGGAGGATCAATTTCAGGGAACATGAAGTTGATTATACTAGTGAGAAAATGACAATTGGGAAGTGATATATCAACGAAAAGTAGATGCATCAGACCTTTCCTTCAAGTACATCAGACCCTTTTCTTCAAGTACACAATATATAATTAATAGTTACAGTATAACCAACATGTTCAAAAATTGCTTTTGGAGGCCGAGCTCCATGGAGGCCTCCTTTTGCAAAATTCAAAATTCATATTTTTACATATCATTTAAAAAAAAAATACAGATATACATGGAGGCATAACGTACATGTGTGTAAATTTTCAGAACAAAATACGGTGAAATGAGGGCCGTGTAAAAAAACAAATCTGGGGCTTTTTAACACATGGTACTATTCATCCTCAAAGTCCAGAATTTGTCTTTTTTGTACAGGTCGCATTTCAAGGTATTTCATCCTAAATTTTTACACACGTATACATTTCATCCTTGTATACTTGCATTTTTTTTCTTTTTTTTCTGAAACCAGGAATTTTGATTTTTTTTCAAAAATAAAGGACTCCATGGAGCTCGGTCACCAAATCGCCATTCTCCAACATGTTAGCATACCAACTTTTCCAGATTAGATCTTACCTTATTATGGTAACTATCATCTTTAAAATCTGCAGCAGCACTTCTTGGACTCTGAATGCCATCACTAAGAAGCATATCATTTGTCCACGGTGTTTCAGGCTGATCTAAGGATGCTGGGGTTGCAGCAAGGTTTGCTGCATATTCAGTTGGTGGTGCAGTTGGCGTTGGAACAACATAATGCTCTAAGTCAAGTTCCAAACTAGAACCAGATCCATCCTGCAGAATGGCATGAAACCACAATACTAATTAGCTTGCTATCAGCATTGAAGTGCAAAAACAATGCAAGTGTTAAAATGAGGAAATGATAAGCATGTATTGATTTTGCTAGTGTAGAGATTATCTTGTTAAGCAATAGTACACAGAAGGTAGCACCAAGAACGTATGGAAAGGGAAGGAAATACGAAAAAATCAGCTCCCATTCCTGTCCTTCAAATGGCCAATTACATCGTAAAGATTGAACTTCAAATGAAGAAGTCAAAACAATTCAAAGTTGTTACCCTTTTTTGTCTGCCTGTTCGACTTCAGAGATACTTAGGACACCAATATACCAGCTATTTGAGCAGAAGGACGGTACAACAAAATGCAAGCCTAGTAATGAAGCATAAGCATTGCAAAATCGAAGTCAGGTGCCCATTTCTACTTCTGTTCTCACCTCGGTCGCATGAGTGGGTGCTTCATTTATACTGATATCAGGAATTCCTCGGACCTTGGAAGGCTGGAAATTTTCTTTGTATACCCTCCAGCTCGCGGCAAGATCAAGCGGAGACACGATGTCAGCCTTGTTGAAAACCCTAAACTCAAGCAACTCATCGTCTCCATTAAGCCTGAAGTTTGCAAGCCTAACATCACCCTCGAGCATGCCCCCAGTAAGAAGCCGCGTCGGCCCTTCCTCAATGATGCACGGGGTCTCCGCGTCCTTGGGCTTGAGCAAGAATTTGAAGTCGAGTGTTTCTGCAGTAAATTCCACAGAGCACAATTGTTAGGACCAGTGCACACGTGCAGCAGTTTGCAATAGAGTTTGCAAAAGTGAATCATACAGTTGTATTCAGTTGAGCCAAACAGACCGGTGGAACAGAATAGAGATTAGAGAATACTATAGGAAAACACAAAATCCTGATGGTTTACTATTGTTGAAACGAGAAACGCAACTTGAGAGGTACAGCAACTAAGCAGTTCAGTTCGGGTTTCCCAGACGAGATCACAAAGCCCACTTCATACCAAAATCAAACCGATTAAACAGGAAAGTGCAGCACAAGCGCAATTAGGTAGGTGGGTAGTAGGTGGGTAGCGTGCATACCATGGTCCGGCGGCACGACGAAGCTGAGCTCCCACATGGACGCCAGCTCCCTCTCCATCGCGAGCTGCGAAACCGGAACCAAATCAATGTAAACCGGAACTGTCAAGCACAGAAGTAGGAGTAATCAGGAGCTGGTGGCGGGGTCCGTACGGCGCGGGCGGGCTCCCATGAGCCGATGATGGGCTCGGAGCCGTAGACGTGCGGCACGAGGTCGCCGATGATCCGCGCGTTCTCCATCTTGAGCGAAACGTAGAGCTGCGCGCCGCCGTGCCACGACCCCGTCACGGCGCCGTCGCCCTCGTCCCCGCCCATTCCGCCCCCGCTGCCGCCGCCGAGCGCCGCCGCGCCGAGGCCCCCGACGCCGTCCAGACCCTTGGAGCCCGACGTGCCCATGGTTGCCGAGCGTGTGCGTGAGACCTGTGACTGTGGTGGTTTATGAATTTAATGGAGCAGGGGGGTTTGGCTCGGATTGGGGGGATTCGGGAGAGCGATGGGAGTGGTGGTGGTGCGGGTGCGGAGTCCGAGGCCTCGGAGCTCGCAGTCGCAGGATAAAATGTGGGGACCACCTGGCAGCGGCGGCCGCCCCTTTCCTGTGGACGTGGCGGGGCGTCGACGGCGCGCGGCGCGGCCGCTCCCCCTTCCCGAGCCGGAGAATGTGTCCTGCCGGCGTTTACGGCACTTGTGGTACTTGCTAACGATTACTCCACGCCACGAAAAAATTGTACTCAGAATGAATGACCACCAAGATTTAAATCTAAATAGCCCTCAAAAAAGTTAAATCTAAATTCAACCGGCATATCATGGTTCCAATTCACAATGAATTTATTTGTGGGCCTGGACTCAATGAATCTAAATTTTGTAAATTTATATAGAGAACTAGAAGGTTTACAGTGGGAGAATTTTCTAGAGTCCACCCCCTCCCGACCCCGTCCTAGTGCCTCCTCCCCGGGCGCACGACCTCTCTCCCTTCCCTCCCCTCCCCCCCCCCCCCTCCACCAACCCCCCTCGCCACCGCTGTCGGGCGCCCCTGGATCTGGCCCGGGTGGTGTCGGCGGCGGCGGGACCTTATGTATCCGCGCGCGGCTCTCCTTCCCGGGGCAGGGGACGGCGGCGGTGAGGCTCAGCTTGGCGGCGGCCCGACGACCTGGAGGCGATGGCCGGTAGCGGGTGAGGTGGCGGCGCTGCTCCTTCGCGGCGGGGCGGATTGGTGACACATGGTGGCCGGCGGCGCGCCCCTGGCCCAGATCTGGCCCTTAGGCCCCATTTGGGTCCTAGCGGGCCGGCTCCGACGCGGATTCAGGGCCTGGTCGGACCTGTGGGCCCACGGGCCTGGTATGCTCATGTTGTTGCGTCCGGTCGGTTACTGTCGTTAACGGTGGAGGTTGGGCCCTCCCGCATGCCGACAGTGTTACAACCCTACTTCGCGGTCTCGTGGTGAGACGACGTGGGAAGCTTCAAGGTCGTGTTGGTGCAGGGTGGTGGATAGTATGGTGGCGAGCTTCGGAGCGCCAGAGGTGAAGGTTGGGATCAGGAGAAATCCCTGTCGGCCTGGCCAACACCGACGCGGTGGCACCTGAGGGTGCCGTCGGACCTTCTTGGAGGGCGTTGGTGGCTACCCTTCCTTTCTCCTCGCCCCGTACCGGGGGAAACCCTTGGCAGCAGCGTCGTCATCGTCGTGTCCGTTCTTAGGGGTGTTGATTGGTACCGACGCTTCGGAGTCTAGGAGCTTGGTGGGAGATCTCCGGTGGGCGCAACGGTCGTGAGGCTTCTTCATTTTCGTTCCTTTTGTATTTTCTCTTTCGTTTCTTGTGGGCGTGACTGTGCTGCTTCCGCCCCAACACCTATCGTGAAGGAAATATGCCCTAGAGGCAATAATAAAGTTATTATTTATTTCCTTATATCATGATAAATGTTTATTATTCATGCTAGAATTGTATTAACCGGAAACATAATACATGTGTGAATACATAGACAAACAGAGTGTCACTAGTATGCCTCTACTTGACTAGCTCGTTGATCAAAGATGGTTATGTTTCCTAACCAAAGACATGAGCTGTTATTTGATTAACGAGATCACATCATTAGGAGAATGATGTGATTGACATGACCCATTCCGTTAGCTTAGCACACGATTGTTTAGTATGTTGCTATTGCTTTCTTCATGACTTATATATGTTCCTATGACTATGAGATTATGCAACTCCCGTTTACCGGAGGAACACTTTGTGTGCTACCAAACGTCACAACGTAACTGGGTGATTATAAAGGTGCTCTACAGGTGTCTCCGAAGGTACTTGTTGGGTTGGCGTATTTCGAGATTAGGATTTGTCACTCCGATTGTCGGAGAGGTATCTCTGGGCCCTCTCGGTAATGCACATCACTTAAGCCTTGCAAGCATTGCAACTAATGAGTTAGTTGCGGGATGATGTATTATGGTACGAGTAAAGAGACTTGCCGGTAACGAGATTGAACTTGGTATTGAGATACCGACGATCGAATCTCGGGCAAGTAACATACCAATGACAAAGGGAACAACGTATGTTGTTATGCGGTTTGACCGATAAAGATCTTCATAGAATATGTAGGAGCCAATATGAGCATCCAGGTTCCTCTATTGGTTATTGACCGGAGACGTGTCTCGGTCATGTCTACATAGTTCTCGAACCCGTAGGGTCCGCACGCTTAACGCTACGATGACAGTTATATTATGAGTTTATATGTTTTGATGTACCGAAGGTTGTTCGGAGTCCCGGATGTGATCACGGACATGACGAGGAGTCTCGAAATGGTCGAGACATGAAGATTGATATATTGGAAGCCTATGTTTGGATATCAGAAGTGTTCCGGGTGAAATCGGGATTTTACCGGAGTACCGAGAGGTTACCGGAACCCCCGGGGGGCTTAATGGGCCTGCATGGGCCTTAGTGGAAAAGGAGGGAAGCAAGGGAAGTGTGGGGCGTGCCCCCCCAAGGCCCAAACTGAATTGGTTTAGGGCAAAGGGGGCCAGCCCCCCTCTTTCTTTCTTCCCCCCTCCCAAGTCCTAATCCAACTAGGAAAGGGGGGAGTCCTACTCCCGGTGGGAGTAGGTGTGATGCCCCTGATTCAATCGTACACTAATCATACACGCAAACGTGTACGATCAAGATCAGGGACTCACGGGAAGATATCACAACACAACTCTACAAATAAAATAAGTCATACAAGCATCACATTACAAGCCAGGGGCCTCGAGGGCTCGAATACAAGAGCTCGATCATAGACGAGTCAGCGGAAGCAACAATATCTGAGTACAGACATAAGTTAAACAAGTTTGCCTTAAGAAGGCTAGCACAAACTGGGATACAGATCGAAAGAGGCGCAGACCTCCTGCCTGGGATCCTCCTAAACTACTCCTGGTCGTCGTCAGCGGGCTGCACGTAGTAGTAGGCACCTCCCGAGTAGTAGTAGTCGTCGTTGACGGTGGCGTCTGGCTCCTGGGCTCCAACGTCTGGTCGCAGCAATCGAGTATAGAAAAGGGGAAAAGAGGAAGCAAAGCAACCGTGAGTACTCATCCAAAGTACTCGCAAGCAAGGAGCTACACTACATATGTATGCATTGGTATCAAATGGAATAAGGGTATCATATGTGGACTGAACTGCAGAATGCTGGAATAAGAGGGGGATGGCTAGTCCTATCGAAGACTACGCTTCTGGTAACCTCCATCTTGCAGCAAGAGAAAAGGGTAGATGGTAAGTTCACCAAGTATCATCGCATAGCATAATCCGAACCGATGATCCTCCCCTCGTCGCCCTGTGAGAGAGCGATCACCGGTTGTATCTGGCACTAGGAAGGGTGTGTTTTTATTAAGTATCTGGTTCTAGTTGTCATAAGGTCAAGGTACAACTCCGGTCGTCCTTTTACCGAGGGACACGGCTATTCGAATAGATCAACTTCCCTGCAGGGGTGCACCACATAACCCAACACGCTCGATCCCATTTGGCCGAACACACTTTCCTGGGTCATGCCCGGCCTCGGAAGATCAACACGTCCCAGCCCTACCTAGGCACAATAGAGAGGTCATCACGCCAGTCTAAATCCTATGGTGCAGGGGTCTGGGCCCATCGCCCTTTGCACACATGCACGTTGCGAACGCGGCCGGAGAGCAGACCTAGCAACCTCCATTACAAAGGAAGTTGCATTACGTGGTCCAACCCGGCGCGCCGCTCAGCTGCTGACGTCACGAAGGCTTCGGCTGATACCACGACGTCGAGTGCCCATAACTGTCCCCGCATAGATGGTTAGTGCGTATAGGCCAGTGGCCAGACTCAGATCAAATACCAAGATCTCCTTAAGTGTGTTATTTTGAAATAACCACAGATGCCGACCAGGGCCAGGCCCACCTCTCTCCTAGGTGGTCTCAACCTGCCCTGTCGCTCCACCACAAAGATCCACCCAGAGGGCCGTCGGGACAAATGTCCTTTCAGCCCCCAATCCATGAATCACTCGCGGGTACTCCTCGAGCCAACCCGACTTTAGTTATCACATGTAACATGTATAAAGTATATAGTATATACCCGTGATCACCTCCCGAGTGATCACGGCCCGATAGTATAGCATGGCAGATGGACAAGAATGTAGGGCCACTGATGATAAACTAGCATCCTATACTAAGCATTAGGATTGCAGGTAAAGGTAACAACAGTAGTAGCAAGGACAGGTTATGCATCAGGATAGGATTAACGAAAAGCAGTAACATGCTACACTATATAATGCAAGCAGTATAGAGGAAAGTAGGCGATATCTGGTGATCAAGGGGGGGGCTTGCCTGGTTGCTCTGGCAAGAGAGAGGGGTCATCAACACCGTAGTCGTACTGGGTAGCAGCGGCGCCGGTCTCGGTGTCTAGCGAGAGAAGAGGGGGAAGAAACAATAAATATAATGCAAACAAATGCATGACGATGCATGACATGACAAAGCGTGATGCTAGGTGTGCCCTAACGCGGTACGAGGTGGTACTGGTGAAGGGGGAAAACATCTGGGAAAGCATCCCCGGTGTTTCGCGTTTTTGGACAGATGAACCGGAGGGGAAAGTTGCGTGTTGGCTATGCCAGGGATGCATGGTGGATGAACAAGCTATGTATCCGGATTCGTCTCGTCGTTCTGAGCAACTTTCATGTTGAAAATAATTTAATCCGAGTTACAGATTAAAAGATATGATTTTCTAAAGATTTTATTAATTTCTGGAATTATTTTTAATTCGAAAATAATTGCTAAATTGCTAGGTGCACCCAGCACAGTGTACACAAAAGTGTACCCAGTGACTGACAGGTGGGCCAGAGGGACCCAGTTGACCAGTCAATGTTTGACTGGTCAACAGGGGTGGGACCCCCCTGTCATTGACTGTTTTAGGTAATTAGGGTTTAGGTTAATTAGTTAGGCTTAATTAGTTGTTTTAGTTTAATTAATCAAAATTAATTAGGCCCAAGGGCCAAAGCGGGCTAACGGGCGTGGTCATGCGAGCGCTAGCGGGCATCAGCGCCTGGAGCGAACCCGAACAAGCGCTCGGCCCAAGCGGCCACGACGGCCACGACAGGGCGACCGCGGGGAGCAAGGGGGGGGGCAGGTTGGCGCGCCGGCATGGAGCAGCGGCAGGGCCGCCGCAGGGCGGAAGCAGGGCGACGACGGGTGGAGCCGGGCGATGACGGGTAGCGTCAGCAGCAGGGGAGGCAGTGCAGTGGCGGGAGCCACGGCGGCAGGTCGGGGCGCGGCGAGTGCGTTCCGGCGCGGCCCGACGGAGGTGGAGGTGGCCTGGGCGAGGCCAGGGAAGGCGGCGCGGGTGCAAGGCGCGCGACGGGCCATGGGTGCGGCGACAGCGGGCGCCGGAGCGCGGTCGGTCGAGCGAGCAGTCGAGAACCGGGACAAGGCCCTTGCGTGAGGGGGGGGGGGAGAGGGCGTGCGTGGCCGTGGCAAGTGCGTGCCCGGGCACTACAGCGACGAGTAGAAGGTGAGGCAAGCGCGCTGTGGTCAGGACGGGCGACGGGGATGGGGAGAGCGAGGGAGGTGCTCACTGCGGGGCCGTAGGGCACTGGCAGTGGGCTCCGGGAGGTCCGGTGGGGCGGCATCGGCGACGGAGAGGACGGCGGCGTCCGACGCGGGGTCGAGGGCGGGGTGTAGGAACTGTGGCCTCCGCACTGGGCGAGGAGTAGGACGGGGACGAGTCGGCGATGGCGGCGTCGGCGGAGAGGACGATGAGGCGTCCAGCAAGGAGTGGTCGAGGCAGCGCGGTGGGTCGATCCGAGCGGCGGGGTCGTCGTTTCCCCCGATCCAGATCGGGGGGCGAGGGAGAGGGAGTGGGGGCGAGTGGGAGTAGTGGGGAAGGGTGAGGTTAGGGTTCGGTTCGATGGGGGGGGGGGGGGGGGTTGGGGGACCTAGTAGGGCGCCAGGGTGGGCCGGCCTAGTCGGCCTGATTGGCCCAGAGGCCAGCTGGGCTGTGGCCCAGAGGGGGGTTTCTCCTCTTATTTTATTTTCTGTTTCTGTTTTGTATTTTCTTTTATTTATTTTTTCCTTTTTGTTTTATTTTACTTTTAATTTCTTTAGTTTTGTAAGATATGACAATAGCTCCTAAATTAATGTCTCTGAATAACCCACGGCCTTACAAAGTTTGGTGACTACATAAACTAGTTTAACATTTGTCTATTAATTTAAAAGCATTCAAATAATTGTTTTGCTACTGTTTTATTTAGTTAAGTGCATTTAACTTTTTATAAAGACTTGGTTTATCCACCAATATTACTTATGAATTATTTGGCACAAACCGAACATTTTTGTTTTGTTTTTTGAAAACTTTTGTTGTATGCCATATTTGGAATTTGAATTTTGAATCGGTTTTTGAACTAACGAGGGATTAGCAACGGTAACGGAGGTGACATGGCATCATTAGCAGAGTTTTTCTGTAGCCTAATTATCCGGGCATCACAATTCTCCTCCACTACAAGAAATCTTGTCCCGAGATTTAGGAGCGGAAGTAAGGGGGAAGAGATTAGGTTACGAGATTCTAACGGATCTTCTCGGTTGTGGTTGCTCTTCTTGAATAAGTTAATCCCTTTCGTTGATGTCTTCAGTTCTTTATTCCAATGCATCATGATGAAGTTGTCGTCCTTTCTTCGAGGGTTCCATCGTACTTACGAAAAAGGATAATGGGTATCTTCGGAAGAACGGACCTTACAAGGTTGACTATCTAGCAGATAACTCAGGGAATGTGGTAGAAAGTAACTCTCAAATAGATACTTAAGTAAATATCGAGAGTAAAGTAAGAAGGTACCCTAAGAAGTTTCAAACGGATAGGCAATCGTTCGATGTCTGAAACAACATGCGAAAGGGGTCCAAAGCAACGAGATTGAATATTGCGTCTGTTACCAGAATAGATCACTAGGACGGTGGCCCGTGAATTACATACGAGGCCACGCACGAGGAATAACTTTGGGAATAGGGGTTGTACAGGAGAGTCAGGTTTTGATCCTGTGGAACTGTGGGTTATGGGCCCACCATGTGGTTTTTTTAATAGGAGCAGTGACATCTTGCACGGTCATGGTAGCAAGGCATGTCAGAGAGTACCATGTTAGTTATGTCGGCAACAACGTTGGTACCAAGGGCGAGGGACGAAGAGAACCATTTTCTTGCTCGTTGCAACGAGGCGGACCAATAGGCAAAGTTCTCGTCCATCGGTGGTTACCGAAATGTCATCAACAAAAGTAACAGGGTCTTACTAACAGAATTGTACACGAGGGGTTTACATAAGCAGGGAATTAATACTGCTTAGACCATAATGATCACCATAAAGGTTAAACCAAATAATGGAAAGGAGAATATGATTATTAGATATTTCAGGGGTATATCCTTCCCAATGATAAGCAGAGCACGATATCCATGACAGGATATAATGTAGAAAACCCTTTAGGTAAGGGGAGAAAAATTTCATGACATTACCCATACAATGGTGTTCGAATAATTGAGCAAGAAACATTTAGCATTGGGATTCAAATGTTCTTGTTGAAAATCGGAGTACCACAAACGTGCTTCGAGACAGTATTGACATGGTCTTCAAGCAAAGGTCAGGCTTTGGATACAAAGGATCCATCGAAGACAACTTATAGAATAAGTCTTACAGTTTCCTCATGGAAGAATGATAACCTTGCTGAAAAGGAATCTATAACAATAGGGCCTCCGGACAGGTGTGCTAAGACGACATAACCTTACCGGGTCACATAAAGACCAATGTTATAACTCTTGGAAATATGTTCCAACCATCATATCTGACCGAGATTCAGATATGTCTGGTGTCTGGATACTTCAGACTTAGGATGCCTGAGTTGAAAAGGTGCAACACAAATTGTTGAGATGACATTGTAAGATTCTCGGGAATTGAACTGTGGGAGCGAGTCCCGAAACAAGAGTTCATCATTAAATCAAGGAGAGGTGAGGAGGTGGCTGATTGACCCAGCGACAATTTATTGAGATTTTTAAAAGATGGATTTCCACACTTATGTGAACAAGGAGATAACATTTGTCAGATCAAATGATATAAAGAGGTATGTTCGAGGGAAACATACACAGTTAAACATTGGTTGAAAGGTCCACCCGAAATATGGGTTTAGGTAGCATGATCAAGGTTAGAATGGCGATTCGATAACCAATGGTCTAAGAATGAATTATCGACCATTAACTTCAAAGCAATAGGGTTGCTAGAAGTTTTGAACTCGTGGCCAAGGAATGAATGGATATGGTAAGAAGTATCACCTATATCAAGAATTCTTTAGTGGTGGTGAAATTCTCACGACATTCTTGACATAAAAAGATGGTAATACTCCAAGGTAAAGAAGAAAAAATGTTGGTTAGCAAGGATCTCAAGGTATAACACAAAACACGAACAAGTATGTGTTGAACGGAAGGCAATAAAGTGGTCAATGATAAAACAAACCATCGAGGGCAAAGATGGTATTTCTCATCATGAATTCAATTGATATCCCGGAAGGAGTTAAAATGTTGATGATGCTCACAAAAAATTTTGTCGAGAGGCTCCATGAGGAAGCAATCGAACAACGATGACATCAAGTCAAAGGAATGATGAAGCAAAAGGTTATTGGAACCAAGGGTACGACACAAACTCGAATTCAAGCTTGTTGTTCAAGGCTAAATGACATGACGAGGAAGATCGACGTAAGCTTAGCTCATCATCAAAAGTGGTGCTCCAGATTAAGGACCAGGTAGCATAGTTAAAATCAGCACGATAATGATATAGCCGAGCAGGCTAGGAATGACGCGATTGAGTTCAAACTGAAGGTTACCAAGAGTTGTTTAATTGCGGTGTAGACTCGATTCAGTTATCAGTGTCTTTGAGTGTTTAATGACTCAGAGCCCGTGAATTTTTTTGGAATCAGTGATAATGCGGTACCTGATGGAGAACTCATAAGAAATTATGCAGTTCCGTGTTAATCTCGAGAAACCAGGGTGTAGTACTTGATGAAATATCAAAGTAAAGGTTGGACTGCTGTATTGATCCATAGAAGACAAGTGTTTAAACTTGCCCGAGAAATGGGATCAAAGAAGAACATATGGTCGAAACCACGATTGCAAAAGGCCGGATCCCAGATATAAGAACTTATACCAAGGGAAAAATTTAATTTAAGAGAAGCTTTAATGATAAGATCTACATCATGTCCATGGGCATGAACACAAAGTTCAAGGTCGACTCCCACTTCTTCAATGCATAACCTTTCATTCATTGCTCTAGATAAACATGATTTCAGTGTCAAAACCTACTTGGTGAATTACCAGAGGAGTATGACCCGTGAAAACTTCTGGGTTCTCACGGATTAGGGGAAGGCATGGGTTCAACCCATCGGGCATCTTAGTAACATATAACAAAAGTTTCAAAAGTAACTACACAAGCTCGAAAGCAGAGCATGGTTGGCCAAGCAGAGGATACAATTTACCAAAGGCATTATGTATCAGGGGAAGAACTCACAAGGTGATTGAATATGAAGGACACTGTCGGATAACAATCCAACAATGGATCGGGCGATCCACAACGGAGCCAATGTGAGTATCGGTACTCACTCAGAGGAAGAAAGAGTGCAGAGGCATCGGATTCAAGAATCACCTGATTAGTCTGATGCTTAAATAGAAAGAAATTACGATTTCCAAAATGAAGGATCAGAAGCAGACGGTCTGATCAAGGATGAATAAGTTGAATAGACCAGAGGCACAATTGACGACAAATAGTTTGGTCGAGAATCAGCTCATGTTCAAAATGACGTCTGAGCCGAAAAGATAATTTAGAAGGGTTGATTGATGATTGTGTGCATTCACACACATGTTGAATCAATAGGATCAAAATGACGGTGTCAAAAGATACTAGTGAATATTGCTAGTGATATGGGAGCATCCATAATGTAAGCATACAAGTATTTGCAGAGCAATAGTTTGAAGAGGAGGTTTAGAAGGTCGGATAGTATTTCAGAGTATCTTATGAAGCATACAAACAACTGGGGATGAACAAATACTCATTAAGTGAGAGGAATTTTCAATAGGGGTATTCATGTGGCAAAGAACTGCAAGGCAGTAAGCGTAAAGGATTTTCGAAACAACGGAGAGCAATTTAGGGCATCTTGTAATAACAAGAGCAACTGAGGATGAAGGTATGAACGACAATTGTAGGTAGTTATCCATAAGGGTATCTCGATGGTAGGGGATTGTAAAGTCGGTGGGCACAAGGGTCTCGGGAGAACCTCGGGCTTCCGAATCTTCTGGTGCAGCAAGCGATCATCTGGAGTGAGGGGCTCTCCGGGAAAAAAGTATTTTCGAGAACCTAAAGTTAGTCTTTTTAGCAAAATCATTTAACTCGAATAGGAGAGAGATCAGATTCCCAGAGTATAGACGAGGAGTAAAAGATCCTAATACCACCCATATGGCAACGTGGGCCCGTAAGGCACACAGCCATGTTAGTAAAAGTTTTTGTAATGTCTAGACTCGACTTCGGCCAAGGAGTGTGAAAGGGGGATTCCTACAGGCAGTCGGCTCTAATACCAACTTGTGACACCCCGATTCAATCGTACACTAATCATACACGCAAACGTGTACGATCAAGATCAGGGACTCATGGGAAGATATCACAACACAACTCTACAAATAAAATAAGTCATACAAGCATCATATTACAAGCCAGGGGCCTCGAGGGCTCGAATACAAGAGCTCGATCATAGACGAGTCAGAGGAAGCAACAATATCTGAGTACAGACATAAGTTAAAAAAGTTTGCCTTAAGAAGGCTAGCACAAACTGGGATACAGATCGAAAGAGGCGCAGGCCTCCTGCCTGGGATCCTCCTAAACTACTCCTGGTCGTCGTCAGTGGGCTGCACGTAGTAGTAGGCACCTCGCGAGTAGTAGTAGTCATCGTCGACGGTGGCGTCTGGCTCCTGGGCTCCAACATCTGGTCGCAGCAATCGGGTATAGAAAAGGGGAAAAGAGGAAGCAAAGCAACCGTGAGTACTCATCCAAAGTACTCGCAAGCAAGGAGCTACACTACATATGTATGCATTGGTATCAAATGGAATAAGGGTATCATATGTGGACTGAACTACAGAATGCCGGAATAAGAGGGGGATGGCTAGTCCTATCGAAGATTACGCTTCTGGTAACATCCATCTTACAACAAGAGAAAAGGGTAGATGGTAAGTTCACCAAGTATCATCGCATAGCATAATCCTAACCGATGATCCTCCCCTCGTCGCCCTATGAGAGAGCGATCACCGGTTGTATCTGGCACTAGGAAGGGTGTGTTCTATTAAGTATCCGGTTCTAGTTGTCATAAGGTCAAGGTACAACTCCGGGTCATCCTTTTACCGAGGGACACGGCTATTCGAATAGATCAACTTCCCTCTGGGGTGCACCACCTAACCCAACACGCTAGATCCCATTTGGCCAGACACACTTTCCTGGGTCATGCCCGGCCTCAGAAGATCAACACGTCGCAGCCCTACCTAGGCACAACAGAGAGGTCAGCACGCCGGTCTAAATCCTATGGCGCAGGGGTCTAGGCCCATCGCCCTTTGCACACCTGCACGTTGCGAACGCGGCCGGAGAGCAGATCTAGCAACCTCCATTACAAAGGAAGTTGCGTTACGCGGTCCAACCTGGTGCGCGCCGCTCAGTTGCTGACGTCACGAAGGCTTCGGCTGATACCACGACGTCGAGTGCCCATAACTGTCCCCGCGTAGATGGTTAGTGCGTATAGGCCAGTGGCCAGACTCAGATCAAATACCAAGATCTTGTTAAGTGTGTTATTTTGAAATAACCATGGACGCCGACCAGGGCCAGGCCCACCTCTCTCCTAGGTGGTCTCAACCTGCCCTGTCGCTCCGCCACAAAGATCCACCCAGAGGGCCGTCGAGACAAAGGTCCTTTCAACCCCCAATCCATGAATCACTCGCGGGTACTCCTCGAGCCAACCTGATGTAGGGTGGAACCCTAGATGGCCGATCTTTCACGAAAGGAGCGGATCCCTACGAGGAACACGAAGAACACGAGGGGGGAAAACGAGGGGAAACATAAGAGAAACACTCAACCAACAAGAAATAGATCACACATGTGCTAGATCCCCGAAACACAAACAGATACACGATGATCCAAGGTCAACAAAGGACGATACAAGTAACCGGTTCTTCTCCTAGAAGGAGGTCTTGATGGGGCCGCCCAAGAGGGGGTCTTGAATCCAAGTTGATCTTCTCCGAAGAGGGGCCACAGTCTCTCTCGAGGAGGAGATCGGGATGGATGAGCGAAGCTCTATCTCGAAGTATGAGCTAAACCAACGCTAACCCTAGCTAGGATGAATGGGGGGTCTATTTATAGTCTAAGTGCAAGGGGGGGGGGGCGAAGTGAAGGGGTACATGGGCCTCGGGCCCGAATTTGGACGCAGCCAGGTACCGGACGTCCGCTGGGGAGTGGTCGTCCGGTGTCTCAGGAGCTGCCGGACGTCCGGTGTCCTCCGGTCGTCCGCTGGTTCTGCTCTGTGATGGGGGAGCCGGACGTCCGGAGGCTCCGGACTTCCGCTGATGTTGCCTTGGGTGCTGGCGCGCCGGTCGTCCTGTCCGGATCGGACGTCCGCTTGTTCTCCTCGGGTGCAGGGGCACCGGTCATCCGGTCCGGGCCGGACGTCCGCTGGCTGGAGCTCGGCTGACGCTTCAGGCGCCGGACGTCCGGTCCCGGCCGGTCGTTCGGTGGCTGGGAGATTTCCTGAAGTTCTTCTTCCTCTCCGTTTTCTCATCCATCTTCCTCTTCTTCTTGTCCTTGGTCCTTAGATTCTCCATTGTACGTGAGTATGCATAATGTATCCATATGAGGTAGTAGCCATGCTTCATGTGCATCGGAGTGGAATTGTGAGAGGAGAGATGTCACCTCGGTTTCAAGGGCTCTTGCACGTGATCGAGTCATGGGTCCGGTAGGTACTTGGTGAGATGATGGTAGGTCTATGGGGATGACCTTGGGATGCTCCGCATCATCTCCCCTCCCTTGGGGAAGATCCGTCCTCGGATCAAAATCTTCATCACCATGGAAAGGAGAGAGATCTTTGACGTTGAAGATGTCGCTCACGTTGTACTTGTCGCGTGGAAGGTCGATCTTGTAAGCGTTGTCGTTGTAGCGTGCAAGCACCTTGAAGGGTCCATCCGCTCGTGGACGAAGCTTGGATTTGCATTCGTGTGGGAAGCGGTCCTTGCGAAGGTGTAGCCACACTTGATCACCAATGTTGAAGACCATAGGTTGCTTGTTAAAGTTGAGCTTGGTCGCAAGGCGTTGAACTTGGCGCTCGATGGTGTTTCTTGTATCTTCATGCATCTTCTTGAGATGTGTCACACGCGCACTTGCGTCCAAATTGATGCGCTCTTAGAGTGGTAGAGGAAGAATATCCAATGGTGACAAAGGGTTGAATCCGTAGACGACCTTGAAAGGGGACTTGCCGGTTGTTGAGTGTCTTGCTCGGTTGTATGCGAACTCGGCGATGGGTAGACACTCCTCCCATTCCTTGATGTTCTTCTTGATGAGTACTCGAAGTAGAGCGGAGAGTGTGCGGTTTGTCACCTCCATTTGGCCATCGGTTTGAGGATGGTATGCCGTGGAGAAGAGTAGCTTGATTCCGAGCTTGGCGCATAGAGTCTTCCAAAAGTAGCTAAGGAACTTGACGTCGCGGTCCGAGACGATAGTCTTTGGCACTCCATGAAGGCGCAAGATTTCCCTACAAAACAAATTTGCAATATGTGAAGCATCGTCTATATTGTTGCAAGGAATGAAATGAGCCATTTTGGAGAAACGGTCCACGACAACAAAAACGGAATCCTTTCCATTTCGAGTTGTAGGTAAACCAAGCACAAAGTCCATGCTAATATCTTCCCATGGTTGATATGGAATTGGAAGTGGCATATAGAGGCCATGAGATTGGGCTTTAGACTTAGCTTTGCGACATGTAGAACAACGGTTGGTGAAGCGATTGACGTCGCGATGCATCTTGGGCCAAAAGTAGTTCTTGGAGAGCGTAGCAAATGTTTTGTCGCGTCCAAAGTGTCCCATGAGTCCGCCTCCATGAGATTCCTGCAAAAGCAACAAACGAAGAGAGGACTCGGGGATGCAAAGTTTGTTAGCTCTCATAAGATATCCATCTTTGATGTAGTATCGATCCCAAGAAGTATGCATCAAAGACTTGGCATAAGGTATGGCGAATGTAGGATCATGTTCATACAAGTCTTTGATATGCTCAAAACCAATGACATTCAACTCAAGGTTAGTGACAAGCATGCATATACGGGAAAGCGCATCCGCCACAACATTTTCTTTACCCTTAATGTACTTGATGACATAAGGAAAAGACTCAATAAATTCACTCCATTTAGCATGACTCTTGTTCAACTTAGTTTGACCCTTAAGGTATTTAAATGTTTCATGGTCGGTATGGATGATGAACTCATGTGGGCGAAGGTAATGTTCCCATTCATGTAAAACGCGGACTAAAGCATATAACTATTTGTCATAGATGGGATAGTTGAGTTGCGCTCCGGAAAGTTTCTCACTAAAGTAAGCTATGGGGCGCTTCTCTTGCGTTAACACGCCTCCTATGCCATTACCGCTAGCATCGCAATGAATCTCAAAAGGCTTGTCGAAGTTGGGTAAAGCAAGCATGGGAGCATGAGTAAGCAAATTCTTAAGCTCATTGAAAGCAATATCTTGAGATGGTCCCCAAACAAAAGGCGCGTTCTTCTTGCTCAAAGCATGCAAAGGTGAAGCAATGGTGCTAAAATCCTTCACAAAGCGACGGTAGAAACCGGCTAAACCAAGAAAACTACGCACTTGTTGCAAATTGGTTGGTTGGGGCCAAGTTTTAATAGCATTGATCTTAGATTCATCAACATGAACACCCTTAGAAGATACAGCAAATCCTAAGAAAACGAGCTTATCAACACCAAAAAGGCATTTCTCCATATTAGCATAGAGACGCTCTTTCCTAAGAGTTTGCAAAACGGTGCGGACATGGGTGACATGCTCATGGATCGATTTGCTAAACACAAGAATGTCGAAGTAAACCACAGCAAATATACCAATGTAAGGGCAAAAGACATGATTCATAAGGCGCATAAAAGTGCCCGGTGCTTCCGAGAGACCCATAGGCATGACTAACCACTCATACAAACCAAACTTGGTTTTGAAGGCGGTTTTCCATTCATCACCCTCTTGTATGCGGATTTGATAGTAACCACTCTTAAGATCAATTTTGGAAAAGATAGTGGCACCGCTAAGTTCATCAAGCATATCATCAAGGCGTGGAATGGGGTACCTATATCTAACGGTGATAGCATTGATAGGTTTACAATCGGAGCACATGCGAAAACTACCGTCACGTTTTGGCACAAGAATGACCGGTACGGCACAAGGACTCAAACTTTCACGCACATGACCATGGTCTATGAGATGTTTTACTTGCCTTTGTATTTCTTTGGTTTCTTCGGGGTTGACGTGGTATGGAGCTTTGTTGGGAAGCGGCGCTCCGAGGATGAGATCAGTTCGGTGCTCAATGCCTCGTAGTGGAGGTAGACCCGGAGGTAGCTCATCGGGGAAAACATCTTGGAATTCCTGCAAGAGAGAAGAAAACACCAAAGGTAGATCGTGAGAGTTGTTAGTTGTTGTGGCCTCATCCTTGCACAATAGGACATAGTGTAGGACACTTGATGGGTTCTCACACACTTCTCTCATCTCACATTTGGTGGCAAAGAGAACTAGGTTTTTCTTGTCGCTCATCGTGGAGTCACTCAATTTGGGCTTGTGGCGCTCACTCTCTTTTTGGTGGATCGCTCTCTCACTATTTTCTCCATGATGGGTGGCTTGCTTGTCGGCGATCACTTGGCTTGGAGACATAGGACGTAGCACGAACTCTTTCCCTTTCATCTTGAAGCTATAGTGATTTGTATGCCCATTGTGAATGACACCTCGGTCAAATTGCCATGGCCGTCCAAGGAGGAGGTGGCAAACGGTCATCGGAAGGACATCACATTCCAATGTGTCTTCATAGGCACCGATCTTGAAAGAGACTTGTACTCTATGCTCGACTTGTATGGTGCCGGTGTTGCTTAGCCATTGAACCTTGTAGGGGTGAGGGTGCTTCATCTTGACCAATTGGAGCTTGGAGCATAGCTCTTCACTTGCTAAGTTGTGGCAACTCCCTCCATCGATGATGACCTTGACGGATCGTCCATTGATGCCGGCCTTGGTGTGAAAGATGGTGCATCTTTGGTCTTCTTCTTGTTGATATTGGAGAGTCAAGACTTTTGAGACAACAAGTGCGGGACTTGAGTCTTCATCACAAAAGACTTGTTCTTCTTCATTGTTCACTTGGCGGTGCATGGCCACTTGCTCAAGGGCTTCCATTTCTCCTTCGCTCATGGAATCATAAGTGCCATCGTCGTTGAAGATCATTGTGCGTTTGTTGGTGCACTCGAAGGACTTGTGGCCTCGGCCGCCGCATGTGAAGCATTTGATAGAACTTGTTTTGATGGTCTCATCGGGTGGAGTAGATGATGATGGAGCTTTCTTGAAGTTTCTTGTAGTAGGAGGACGACTTGAGCTTGTCGAAGCTTTCTTGTAACTTGACTTGTCGCCGTTGCTTGTAGAAGGCTTGGTTGAGGTAGAAGGTGTTGGAGTCGTCGAAGCTTGATTGTTGGAGAGGCCATAGGACTTGGATGAAAACTTCGCATACTTGAAGTCGTCTTGTACTTGTCGTTCCGCTTTGGTAGCTTGATGCACTAGGTCGATGAGGTTCGAGTAAGGTTGGAAGTCGGCGATCTTCTTGATAGGATGACTGAGTCCATTCAAGAACCTTGCCATAGTTTGCTCATCATCTTCTTTGACATTGGCTCGTATCATGGCAATCTCCATTTCCTTGTAGTACTCTTCAACACTCTTGGCTCCTTGCTTGAGTTGTTGGATTTTCTTGAAGAGGTCGCGGTTGTAGTAGGTAGGCACGAAGCGTGCTCTCATAACATCCTTCATTTTTACCCAAGTAGTGATGGGTGGATCACCTCTTGCCTCGCGGCGCTCAATGACTTGTTCCCACCAAACGAGGACATAATCTTGGAGCTCAAGGGATGCCATCGCGATCTTCTTCTCTTCTTCATAATTGTGCAAACGGAAGATCTTGTCAACCTTCAATGCCCATGAAAGGTATTCTCCGGGATCGTTGCTTCCATTGAACTTGGGCATGGTGAACTTGAGCTTGCTGTAGCGTTGCTCTTCATTATGTTGGGGTCGGGGATTATGACGCCCAGGTTGTAGATGATTGTCCAACTCGTGGTACTCTTGACGCGGAGGGTTGTCAACCTCGTGTTGCTCTTGCCGCGGAGGATTCCCATTGTTTTCATGCTCTTGGTGAACTTGATGGTCTTGGTGAGCTTGATGGGGAGCTTGTCTATCTTGACGAGGCGCTTGTCTATCTTGACGAGGAGCTTGTTGACGCACACGTCTTTGGTACATTCTTTCTTGAGCTTCATCGCGAAGTGCTTCTCGATGTAGTCGAGCTTGTCGGCCTCGGTCGGCTACGGCACGACTTGATTCATGAAGGGCCCGTTGCACTTCAAGTGCTTGAGCTGCACGTAGTTGTTGTTGTTGGCATTCCGCCTCGGCGTCTTGTGCATCTTGATGTTGTCGCGCTCGATCCTCTTGTTCGTGTTGATGTTGGCGATGCCGTTCTTGAGCTAGCGCAAATGCTTCTTCGGCTTGACGTCGTCGATGTTCTTGCGAGTCGGTGTCTCGAAGTGGATTGAGGTTTGCTTGACGCTCGTTGTGCGCGGCTCGTCGAAGAGTGTTCGATGTCGGTGTACTTGAACCGAAGATGGTGTCATCGGAGGGTCGACTTGAACGACTCCTTCTTGAAGTGGAAGAAGAGCGGTTGAGCAACAAAGCGTGAATCTCGTCCATCCTTGCGTCATTCTCTTGCTTGTGATCGTCGAGCTTGTTGTCAAAGTAGTCCCTTGTACGTTGCTCGGAAAGTCGCAAGTCAGCGGCAAGGTTGTCGATGCGTTCACTCATAGCTTGTTGCTCTTGATGCAAAGCACGTTGTGCACCAAAGAGGTGACTCTTGGTGACGAAGGAGTTCATGTCGTCGTCTTGCTCCATGAAGAGTGGGTTGGTAGAAGTACTTGGCCTATCCATCATTCCAAGACAAGTGTGAGTGGAAGAAAGGGAAGAACCAATATCAAATGTACCTTGACCGATGTTGACAATGGATCAAAGATGACTCCAATGTATAACAAGGAAATAGCACAATTGGTACCAATTCTTGTCGGTTCTCACACCTACACAAGTAAAAGCTTTTGGTGGAGCTTGGTTAGGATGGTGGCACAATTTTTAATGTGAATGTAAGTAAGATTCAATAATGTTGGAAAAGATTCGCAAGATGCAATGTAACAAGTAGACCAAGCATATACGGTACACGGAAACACACACGCAAAAAGATAAGTGGGGTTGAGAAACCAAGGGTGAGCCAAAATGTGGAATCCACAAAAATGCTCTTGTTGCACAACACTAGAGAGATGCTAGCACGATTGCACGATAGGCGGATACAAGAACTTGTGCACAACCTACTTAGCAAAAATGCAACAGCTTCTATCCCAAATATGTTTTATGCAAGGTGTTGCTATGATATGATCCAAGATGATCGAGTATGACAATCTTAATGTTGTATGATGCTATGGTTCTTGCTTAAAAGCTCTTTGCTTATCTTTCATCTTTGCTTAAAAGCTTGGTTGGCTCTTTGATGTTTGAGCTCTTTTCTTATGCGACACTTGACGAACCAAGATAGCAAGTGAGTATGCGATGACAACTTTGTGACATAAGAGATGATAACAATATAATCAACAATGATGCATGTATGTATGCTATGGGGAAGTATGATCACTAAAGTGCACAAGTATCGTTGCCGGCAATACTCAATGGCTAGTCTCGATGGGTAAGCAACGCAAAGGAGTCAGGCGATGATGGTTAACAATGTGATGGCAAGAATGATATGTCCAATACCAAGATGAGGTTACCGGTCTTGCTTCCGGTATGGTGTCAAAATGGTGGCACGAATACCAAGTCGTAGTCGAGGTGGTCGTTGTTGATGACCGGTGTTGATGACGCGTCCATGGCGAAAAATGAGCGGCGGTGGTGTCGATGTCGAACCGTACCTAGATAGCCGAAACACAAAAGGATAAGGTACCACAACTCAAATTCTCAAAACCAAAGGCGACCAAAATTGTCAGAGTAGGTGGCGGTTAGATGGTGGTGTGGGTTGGGATAATGTCAAAGAGTGCGGAAAGTCAGTGGTGGTGTAGCGAATGAAGTGTTGGAAGAAGCGGTCGTCCGATAGTGGACGGATGTCTGGTCGCCGGTCGTCCAGTAACGTCGGACGTCCGGTGCTTCCTGGGTCGCCGGACGTCCGGTGATGTGACGGTCGTCTGGTGGTCGGGATGAACGCGAGTTTGTAGATCCGGGAGGTGATTTTGGGGGGATTATGGGGGATTTGGAAGGGATTTCGAGGTGGAGATGGTGGGGGAAGGCTAGATCTACTTGCAACAAATTCACGGATCAAAACCAACAAAACATCATCAAAACTCACAAAACACAAGAAAAATTTTGGGGCTATTTTTGTGGGGATTTTCGGATTAGGACGAAAAACAACAAAATCAAGCTAGAAAAACAAAGAGGGGGCTCCGAAATCGTGATCAACCTTGCTCATGATACCAAGATGATGTAGGGTGGAACCCTAGATGGCCAATCTTTCACGAAAGGAGCGGATCCCTATGAGGAACACGAAGAACACGAGGGGGGAAAACGAGGGGAAACACAAGAGAAACACTCAACCAACAAGAAATAGATCACACATGTGCTAGATCCCCGAAACACAAACAGATACTCGATGATCCAAGGTCAACAAAGGACGATACAAGTAATCGGTTCTTCTCCTAGAAGGAGGTCTTGATGGGGCCGCCCAAGAGGGGGTCTTGAATCCAAGTTGATCTTCTCCGAAGAGGGGCCGTAGTCTCTCTCGAGGAGGAGATCGGGATGGATGAGCGAAGCTCTATCTCGAAGTATGAGCTAAACCAACGCTAACCCTAGCTATGATGAATGGGGGTCTATTTATAGTCTAAGTGCAAAAGGGGGGCGAAGTGAAGGGGTACATGGGCCTCGGGCCCGAATCTGGACGCAGCTAGGTACCGGACGTCCGCTGGGGACCGGTCGTCCGGTGTCTCAGGAGCTGCCGGACGTTCGGTGTCCTCCGGTCGTCCGCTGGTTCTGCTCTGTGAAGGGGGTGCCGGACGTCCGGAGGCTCCGGACTTCCGCTGATGTTGCCTTGGGTGCTGGCGCGCCAGTCGTTCGGTCCAGACCGGACGTCCGCTCGTTCGCCTCGGGTGCAGGGGCACCGGTCGTCCGATCCGGGCCAGACGTCCGCTGACTGGAGCTCGGCTGACGCTTCAGGCGCCGGATGTCCGGTCTCGGCCGGTCATCTGGTGGCTGGGATATTTCCTGCAGTTCTTCTTCCTCTCCGTCTTCTCGTCCATCTTCCTCTTCTTCTTGTCCTTGCTCCTTAGATTCTCCATTGTACCTGAGTATGTATAATGTATCCATATGAGGTAGTAGCCATGCTTCATGTGCATCGGAGTGGAATTGTGAGAGGAGAGATGTCACCTCGGTTTCAAGGGCTCTTGCACGTGATCGAGTCATGGGCCCGGTAGGCACTTCGTGAGACGATGGTAGGTCCATAGGGATGACCTTGGGATGCTCCGCATCACAACCCGACTTTAGTTATCACATGTAACATGTATAAAGTATATAGTATATACCCATGATCACCTCCCGAGTGATCATGGCCCGATAGTATAGCATGGCAGACGGACAAGAATGTAGGACCACTGATGATAAACTAGCATCCTATGCATTAGGATTGCAGGTAAAGGTAACAACAGTAGTAGCAAGGACAGGCTATGCATCAGGATAGGATTAACGGAAAGCAGTAACATGCTACACTACTCTAATGCAAGAAGTATAGAGGAGAGTAGGCGATATCTGGTGATCGGGGGGGGGGGGGCTTGCCTGGTTGCTCTGGCAAGAGAAAGGGTCGTCAACACCGTAGTCATACTGGGTAGCAGCGACGTCGGTCTCGGTGTCTAGTGAGAGAAGAGGGGGAAGAAACAATAAATATAATGCAAACAAATGCATGACGATGCATGACATGACAAAGCGTGATGCTAGGTGTGCCCTAACACGGTACGAGGTGGTACTGGTGAAGGGGGAAAACATTCGGGAAAGTATCCCCAGTGTTTCGCGTTTTTGGACAGATGAACCGGAGGGGGAAAGTTGCGTGTTGGCTATGCTAGGGATGCATGGCGGACGAACGGGCTACGTATCCGGATCCGTCTCGTTGTTCTGAGCAGCTTTCATGTTGAAAATAATTTAATCTGAGTTACAGATTAAAAGATATGATTTTCTAAAGATTTTATTAATTTCTGGAATTATTTTTAATTCGAAAATAATTGCTAAATTGCTAGGCGCACCCAGCACAGTGTACACAAAAGTGTACCCAGTGACTGACAGGTGGGCCAAAGGGACCCAGTTGACCAGACAACGTTTGACTGGTCAACAGGGGTGGGACCCCCTGTCATTGACTGTTTTAGTTAATTAGGGTTTAGGTTAATTAGTTGTTTTAGTTTAATTAATCAAAATTAATTAAGCTAATTAAGTTAATTAATTATTTTTATTTTTATTTTTAATTACGTTCTGGGGTGGGCCCCACTGGTCATAGGCCCAAGGGCCAAAGCGAGCTAACGGGCGTGGTCATGCGAGCGCTAGCGGGCATCAGCGCCTGGAGCGAACTCGAACAAGCGCTCGGCCCCAGCGGCCACGGCAGGGCGATCGCAAGGAGCGAGGGGGGGGGCAGGTTGGCGCGCCGGCATGGAGCAGCGGCAGGGCCGCCGCAGGGCGGAAGCAGGGCGACGGCGGGTGGAGCCGGGCAATGACGGGTAGCATCAGCAGCAAGGGAGGCAGTGCAGTGGCGGGAGCCATGGCGGCAGGTCGGGGCGCGGCGAGCACGGCGAGCGCGTTCCGGCGCGGCCCGACGGAGGTGGAGGTGGCCTGGGCGAGGCCAGGGAAGTCCGCGCGGGTGCGAGGCGCGCGAGGGGCCATGGGTGCGGCGACAGTGGGCGTGGGAGCACGGTCGGTCGAGCGAGCAGTCAAGAACCGGGACGAGGCCCTTGCGTGAGGGGGGGGGGGCGTGCGTGGCCGTGTCAAGTGCGCGCCCGGGCACTGCAGCGGCGAGTAGAAGGTGAGGCAGGCGCGCTGTGGCCGGGACGGGCGACAGGGATGGGGAGAGCGAGGGAGGTGCTCACTACGGGGCCGTAGGGCACTGGCAGTGGGCTTGGGGAGGTCCGGCAGGGCGGCACCGGCGACGGAGAGGACGGCGGCGTCCGACGCGGGGTCGAGGGCGCGGTGTAGGAACTGCGGCCTCCGCACGGGGCGAGGAGGAGGACGGGGACGAGTCGTCGATGGCGGCGTCGGTGCAGAGGATGGCGAGGCGTCCAGCGAGGAGTGGTCGAGGTGGCGCGGTGGGTCGATCCGGGCGGCGGGGTTGTCGTTTCCCCCGATCCAGATCGGGGTGGGGTGAGGGAGAGGGAGTGGGGGCGAGTGGGAGTAGTGGGGAGGGGTGAGGTTAGGGTTCGGTTCGATTGGGGGGGGGGGGTCGGGGGACCTAGTAGGGCGCCAGGGTGGGCCGGCCTAGTCGGCCTGATTGGCCCAGAGGCCAGCTGGGCCGTGGCCCAGAGGGGAGTTTCTCCTCTTATTTTATTTTCTATTTCTGTTTTGTATTTTCTTTTATTTATTTTTTTCCTTTCTGTTTTATTTTACTTTTAGTTTCTTTAGATTTGTAAGATATGACAATAGCTCCTAAATTGATGTCTTTGAATAACCCACGGCCTTACAAAGTTTGTTGACTACATAAACTAGTTTAACATTTGTTTATTAATTTAAAAGCATTCAAATAATTGTGTTGCTACTGTTTTATTTAGTTAAGTGCATTTAACTTTTTATAAAGACTTGGTTTATCCACCAATATTACTTATGAATTATTTGGCACAAACCGAACATTTTTGTTTTATTTTTTTAAAACTTTTGTTGTATGCCATATTTGGAATTTGAATTTTGAATCGGTTTTTGAACTAATGAGGGATTAGCAACAGTAACGGAGGTGACGTGGCATCATTAGCAGAGTTTTTCTGTAGCCTAATTATCTGGGCGTCACAGTAGGACTTCTCCTGGCGCGCCTATGCCTTGGCCGGCCGCACCCCCTTGCTCCTTTATATACAGGGGCAGGGGGGCACCCTAGAGACACAACATTAGATCATTGATCTCGTAGCCGTGTGCGGTGCCCCCCTCCACCATAGTCCACCTCGATAATACTGTAGTGGTGCTTAGGCGAAGCCCTGCGTCAGTAGAACATCAACATCGTCACCACGCCATCATGCTAATGAAACTCTCCCTCAACACTCGGCTGGATCGGAGTTTGAGGGACGTCATCGGGCTGAACGTGTGCTGAACTCAGAGGTGCCGTACGTTCGGTACTTGATCGGTCGGATCGTGAAGACGTACGACTACATCAACCGCGTTGTGCTAACGCTTCCGCTTTCGGTCTATGAGGGTATGTGGACAACACTCTCCCCTCTCGTTGCTATGCATCACCATGATCTTGCGTGTGCGTAGGAATTTTTTTGAAATTACTACGTTCACCAACAGTGGCATCCGAGCCTGGTTTTATGCGTTGATGTTATATGCACGAGTAGAACACAAGTGAGTTGTGGGCGATATATGTCATACTGCTTACCAGCATGTCATACTTTAGTTCGGCAGTATTGTTGGATGAAGTGGCCCAGACCGACATTACGCGTACGCTTACGCGAGACTGGTTCTACTGACGTGCTTTGCACATAGGTGGCTGGCGGGTGTCAGTTTCTCCAACTTTAGTTGAACCGAGTATGGCTACGCCCGGTCCTTGCGAAGGTTAAAACAACACCAACTTGACAAACTATCATTGTGGTTTTGATGCGTAGGTAAGAACGGTTCTTACTAAGGCCGTAGCAGCCACGTAAAACTTGCAACAAGAAAGTAGAGGACGTCTAACTTGTTTTTGCAGGGTATGTTGTGATGTGATATGGTTAAGACATGCTGCTAAATTTTATTGTATGATATGATCATGTTTTGTAACCGAGGTATCGGCAACTGGCAGGAGCCATATGGTTGTCGCTTTATTGTATGCAATGCAATCGCCCTGTAATGCTTTACTTTATCACTAAGTGGTAGCGATAGTCGTGGAAGCATAAGATTGGCGAGACGACAATGATGCAACGATGGAGATCAAAGTGTCGCGCCAGTGACGATGGTGATCATGATGGTGCTTCGGAGATGGAGATCACAAGCACAAGATGATGATGGCCATATCATATCACTTATATTGATTGCATGTGATGTTTATCTTTTATGCATCTTATCTTGCTTTGATTGATGGTAGCATTATAAGATGATCCCTCACTAAATTATCAAAGTATAAGTGTTCTCCCTGAGTATGCACCGTTGCAAAAGTTCTTCGTGCTGAGACACCACGTGATGATCGGGTGTGATAGGCTCTAAGTTCAAATACAACGGGTGCAAAACAGTTGCAGATGCGGAATACTCAGGTTAAACTTGACGAGCCTAGCATATAACAGATATGGCCTCGGAACACGGAGACCGAAAGGTCGAGTGTGAATCATATAGTAGATATGATCAACATAGTGATGTTCACCATTGAAACTACTCCATCTCACGTGATGATCGGTCATGGTTTAGTTGATTTGGATCACGTGATCACTTAGAGGATTAAAGGGATGTCTATCTAAGTGGGAGTTCTTAAGTAATGTGATTAATTGAACTTAAATTTATCATGAACTTAGTACCTGATAGTATC
The DNA here is from genome assembly GCA_034509565.1 of Triticum monococcum. Classification (NCBI taxonomy): domain Eukaryota; kingdom Viridiplantae; phylum Streptophyta; class Magnoliopsida; order Poales; family Poaceae; genus Triticum; species Triticum monococcum. The sequence continues at coordinate 127,415,626 of CM067841.1, read as the reverse complement.
TTGCTTGTCTATGTTGATTGTAGATAGATGGCCTGTGCTGTTGTTCCGTTGAATTTTAATGCGTTCCTTGAGAAAGCAAAGTTGAAAGATGATGGTAGCAATTACACGGACTGGGTCCGTAACTTGAGGATTATCCTCATTGCTGCGCAGAAGAGTTACGTCCTAGAAGCACCGCTAGGTGTACCTCCTGCGCCAGCAACTGCAGACATTGTGAATGCCTGGCAGTTGCGTGTTGATGACTACTCGATAGTTCAGTGTGCCATGCTTTACGGCTTAGAACCGGGACTTCAACGACGTTTTGAACGTCATGGAGCATATGAGATGTTCCAGGAATTGAAGTTAATATTTCAAGTAAATTCCCGGATTGAGAGATATGAAGTATCCAATAAGTTCTACAGATGCAAAATGGAGGAGAATAGTTCTGTCAGTGAACATATACTCAGAATGTCTGGGTACCATAATCACTTGACTCCGCTGGGAGTTAATCTTCCGGTTGATAGTGTCATTGACAGAGTTCTTCAATCACTGCCACCAAGCTACAAGAGCTTCGTGATGAACTATAATATGCAAGGGATGAATAAAACAATTCCCGAGCTCTTCGCAATGCTAAAGGCCGCGGAGGTAGAAATCAAGAAGGAGCATCAAGTGTTGATGGTCAACAAGACCACTAGTTTCAAGAAAAAGGGCAAAGGGAAGAAGAAGGGGAACTTCAAGAAGAATAGCAAGCAAGTTGCTGCTCAAGAGAAGAAACCCAAGTCTGGACCTAAGCCTGAAACTGAGTGCTTCTACTGCAAGCAGACTGGTCACTGGAAGCGGAACTGCCCCAAGTATTTGGCGGATAAGAAGGATGGCAAGGTGAACAAAGGTATATGTGATATACATGTTATTGATGTGTACCTTACTAATACTCGCAGTAGCACCTGGGTATTTGATACTGGTTCTGTTGCTAATATTTGCAACTCGAAACAGGGGCTACGGATTAAGCGAAGATTGGCTAAGGATGAGGTGACGATGCGCGTGGGAAATGGTTCCAAAGTCGATGTGATCGCGGTCGGCACGCTACCTCTACATCTACCTTCGGGATTAGTATTAGACCTAAATAATTGTTATTTGGTGCCAGCGTTGAGCATGAACATTATATCTGGATCTTGTTTGATGCGAGACGGTTATTCATTTAAATTAGAGAATAATGGTTGTTCTATTTATATGAGTAATATCTTTTATGGTCATGCACCCGAGAAGAGTGGTCTATTCTTATTTAATCTTGATAGTAGTGACACACATATTCATAATGTTAAAGCCAAAAGATGCAGAGTTGATAATGATAGTGCAACTTATTTGTGGCACTGCCGTTTAGGTCATATCGGTGTAAAGCACATGAAGAAACTCCATACTGATGGAATTTTGGAACCACTTGATTATGTATCACTTGGTACTTGCAAATCGTGCCTCATGGGCAAGATGACTAAAACGCCGTTCTCCGGAACTATGGAGAGAGCAACAGATTTGTGAGAAATCATACATACAGATGTATGTGGTCCGATGAATGTTGAGGCTTGTGGTGGATATCGTTATTTTCTCACCTTCACAGATGATTTAAGCAGATATGGGTATATCTACTTAATGAAGCATAAGTCTGAAACATTTGAAAAGTTCAAAGAATTTCAGAGTGAAGTTGAAAATCATCGTAACAAGAAAATAAAGTTTCTACGATCTGATCGTGGAGGAGAATATTTGAGTTACGAGTTTAGTCTACATTTGAAACAATGCGAAATAGTTTCGCAACTAACGCCACCCGGAACACCACAGCGTAATGGTGTGTCCGAATGTCGTAATCGTACTTTACTAGATATGGTGCGATCTATGATGTCTCTTACTGATTTACCGCTATCGTTTTGGGGTTATGCTTTAGAGACAGCCGCATTCACGTTAAATAGGGCACCATCGAAATCCGTTGAGATGACGCCTTATAAACCGTGGTTTGGCAAGAAACCAAAGTTTTCGTTTCTAAAAGTTTGGGGCTGCGATCCTTATGTGAAAAAGCTTCAACCTGATAAGCTCGAACCCAAATCGGAGAAATGTGTCTTCATAGGATACCCAAAGGAGACTGTTGGGTACACCTTCTATCACAGATCCAAGGCAAGACTTTTGTTGCTAAATTCGGAGTTTTTCTAGAGAAGGAGTTTCTCTTGAAAGAAGTGAGTGGGAGGAAAGTAGAACTTGATGAGGTAACTGTACCTGCTCCCTTATTGGAAAGTAGTTCATCACAGAAAATAGTTTCTGCAACACCTACACCAATTAGTGAGGAAGTTAATGATGATGATCATGAAACTTTAGATCAAGCTGTTACTGAACCTCATTGGTCAACTAGAGTAAGATCCATACCAGAGTGGTACGGTAATCCTGTTCTGGAAGTCATGCTACTAGATCATGATGAACCTACGAACTATGAAGAAGCGATGGTGAGCCCAGTTTCCGCAAAATGGCTTGAAGCCATGAAATTTGAGATGGGATCCATGTATGAGAACAAAGTGTGGACTTTGGTTGACTTTCCCGCTGATCGGCAAGCAATTGATGATAAATGGATCTTCAAGAAGAAGACTGACGCTGACGGTAATGTTACTATCTACAAAGCTCGACTTGTTGCGAAAGGTTTTCGACAAGTTCAAGGGATTGACTACGATGAGACCTTCTCACTCGTAGCGATGCTTAAGTCTGTTCGAATCATGTTAGCAATTGCCGCATTTTATGATTATGAAATATGGCAAATGGATGTCAAAACTGCATTCTTGAATGGATTTCTAGAAGAAGAGTTGTAAATGATGCAACCAGAAGGTTTTGTCGATCCAAAGGGAGCTAACAAAGTGTGCAAGCTCCAGCGATCCATTTAGGGACTGGTGCAAGCCTCTCGTAGTTGGAATAAATGCTTTGATAGTGTGATCAAACCATTTGGTTTTACACAGACTTTTGGAGAAGCCTGTATTTACAAGAAAGTGAGTGGGAGCTCTGTAGCATTTCTAATATTATATGTGGATGACATATTGTTGATTGGAAATGATATAGAATTTCTGGATAGCATAAAGGGATACTTGAATAAAAGTTTTTCAATGAAAGACCTCGGTGAAGCTGCTTATATATTGGGCATCAAGATCTATAGAGATAGATCAAGACGCTTAATTGGACTTTCACAAAGCACATACCTTGACAAAGTTTTGAAGAAGTTCAAAATAGATCAAGCAAAGAAAGGGTTCTTGCCTATGTTACAAGGTGTGAAGTTGAGTAAGACTCAATGCCCGACCACTGCAGAATATAGAGAGAAAATGAAAGATGTTCCCTATGCTTCAGCCATAGGATCTATCATGTATGCAATGCTGTGTACCAGACCTGATGTGTGCCTTACTATAAGTCTAACAGGGAGGTACCAAAGTAATCCAGGAGTGGATCACTGGACAACGGTCAAGAACATCCTGAAATACCTGAAAAGGACTAAGGATATGTTTCTCATTTATGGAGGTGACAAAGAGCTCATTGTAAACGGTTACGTTGATGCAAGCTTTGACACTGATCCGGACGATTCTAAATCGCAAACCGGATACGTGTTTACATTGAACGGTGGAGCTGTCAGTTGGTGCAGTTCTAAATAGAGCGTCGTGGCGGGATCTACATGTGAAGCGGAGTACATAGCTACTTCGGAAGTAGCAAATGAAGGAGTCTGGATGAAAGAGTTCATATCCGATCTAGGTGTCATACCTAGTGCATCGGGTCCAATGAAAATCTTTTGTGACAATACTGGTGCAATTGCCTTGGCAAAGGAATCCAGATTTCACAAGAGAACCAAGCACATCAAGAGACGCTTCAATTCCATCCGGGATCTAGTCCAGGTGGGAGACATAGAGATTTGCAAGATACATACAGATCTAAATGTTGCAGACCCGTTGACTAAGCCTCTTCCACGAGCAAAACATGATCAACACCAAAGCTCCATGGGTGTTAGAATCATTACTGTATAATCTAGATTATTGACTCTAGTGCAAGTGGGAGACTAAAGGAAATATGCCCTAGAGGCAATAATAAAGTTATTATTTATTTCCTTATATCATGATAAATGTTTATTATTCATGCTAGAATTGTATTAACCGGAAACATAATACATGTGTGAATACATAGACAAACAGAGTGTCACTAGTATGCCTCTACTTGACTAGCTCGTTAATCAAAGATGGTTATGTTTCCTAACCATGAACAAAGAGTTGTTATTTGATTAACGAGGTCACATCATTAGTTGAATGATCTGATTGACATGACCCATTCCATTAGCTTAGCACACGATCGTTTAGTATGTTGCTATTGCTTTCTTCATGACTTATACATGTTCCTATGACTATGAGATTATGCAACTCCCGTTTACCGGAGGAACACTTTGTGTGCTACCAAACGTCACAACGTAACTGGGTGATTATAAAGGTGCTCTACAGGTGTCTCCGAAGGTACTTGTTGGGTTGGCGTATTTAGAGATTAGGATTTGTCACTCCGATTGTCGGAGAGGTATCTCTGGGCCCTCTCGATAATGCACATCACTTAAGCCTTGCAAGCATTGCAACTAATGAGTTAGTTGCGGGATGATGTATTATGGAACGAGTAAAGAGACTTGCCGGTAACGAGATTGAACTAGGTATTGAGATACCGACGATCGAATCTCGGGCAAGTAACATACCGATGACAAAGGGAACAACGTATGTTGTTATGCGGTTTGACCGATAAAGATCTTCGTAGAATATGTAGGAGCCAATATGAGCATCCAGGTTCCGCTATTGGTTATTGACCGGAGACGTGTCTCGGTCATGTCTACATAGTTCTCGAACCCGTAGGGTCCGCACGCTTAACACTATGATGACAGTTATATTATGAGTTTATATGTTTTGATGTACCGAAGGTTGTTCGGAGTCCCAGATGTGATCACGGACATGAAGAGGAGTCTCGAAATGGTCGAGACATGAAGATTGATATATTGGAAGCCTATGTTTGGATATCGGAAGTGTTCTGGGTGAAATCGGGATTTTATCAGAGTACCGGGAGGTTACCGGAACCCCCCAGGGGCTTAATGGGCCTACATGGGCCTTAGTGGAAAAGGAGGGAAGCAAGGGAAGTGTGGGGCACGTCCCCCCAAGGCCCAAACCGAATTGGTTTAGGGCAAAGGGGGCCGGCCCCCCTCTTTCCTTCTTCCCCCCTGAGGGAGTCCTGGATTAGGGGGTGTTCGGATAGCCGGACTATACCTTCAGCCGGACTCTTGGACTATGAAGATACAAGATTGAAGACTTCGTCCCGTGTCCGGAAGGGACTTTCCTTGGCGTGGAAGGCAAGCTTGGCGATACAGATATGTAGATCTCCTACCATTGTAACCGGCTTTGTAACCGTAACCCTCTCCGGTGTCTATATAAACCGGAGGGTTTTAGTCCGTAGGACAACATACACAACAACAATCATACCATAGGCTAGCTTCTAGGGTTTAGCCTCTCCGATCTCGTGGTAGATCTACTCTTGTACTACCCATATCATCAATATTAATCAAGCAGGACGTAGGGTTTTACCTTCATCGAGAGGGCCCGAACCTGGGTAAAACTTCGTGTCCCTTGCCTCCTGTTACCATCTGGCCTAGACACACAGTTCGGGACCCCCTACCCGAGATCCGCCGGTTTTGACACCGACATTGGTGCTTTCATTGAGAGTTCCTCTATGTCGTCACCATCAGGAAGGATGCCTCGCTCCGTCTTTAAAGACGGCACCGTTGCTAAGGGAGCTTTGGCTGTTGGCCAAACCCTCCAGCTAGGTGGTTTTCTTATGACACGTCCCTAGCATAGTGAATGTGCAACCTTCCACCTCTGGTTCATCTGTCCGAAAACGCGAAACACTGGGGATACTTTCTCGGATGTCCCCCCCTTCGACGGTATCACCGACTACCGCGTTAGGGCACACCTAACACCGCTCATTGTCATGTCATGCATCGACATGCTTATGTTTGCATTATATTTATTGTTTCTTCCCCCTCTTCTCTCCGGTAGACTAGGAGACCGATGTCGCTGTTGCCCCGGTCGATTACGGTGTTGACGACCCCTCCTTCTTGCTAGAGCAACCAGGCAAGGCCCCCCCTTGATCACCAGATATCGCTTATTCTTCTCTCTACTACTTGCATTAGAGTAGTGTAGCATGTTACTGCTTTCTGTTAATCCTATTCTGATGCATATCCTGTCCTTGCTACTACTGTTGTTATCTTTACCTACAATCCTAAATGCTTAGTATAGGATGCTAGTATTCCATCAGTGGCCCTACATTCTTGTCCGTCTGCCATGCTATACTATCGGGCCGTGATCACTCAGGAGGTGATCACGGGTATATACCTATATACATAATATATGATACCTGTGGTGACTAAAGTCAGGTCAGCTCGTAGAGTACCCGCGAGTGATTCACGGATTGGGACCGAAAGGACGTTTGTCCCGACGGCCCTCTGAGCGGACCTTTGTGGCGGAGCGACAAGGCAGGTTGAGACCACCTAGGAGAGAGGTGTGCCTGGCCCTGGTCGGCGTCCGCGATTACTTCAAAATAACACGCTTAACGAGATCTTGGTATTTGATCTGAGTCTGGCCACTGGCCTATACGCACTAACCAACTACGCGGGAACAGTTATGGGCACTCAACATCGTGGTACTAGTTGAAGCCTTCATGACGTTAGCGACTGAGCGGCGCGCGCCAGATTGGATCGTAAGCTTGCGCTTGTATTAAGGGGGCTAGGTCTGCTTTCGGCCGCGTACGCAACGTGTAGGTGTGCAATGGGCGATGGGCCCAGACCCCTACGCACATAGGATTTAGACCGACGTGCTGACCTCTCTGTTGTGCCTAGGTAGGGTTGCGACGTGTTGATCTTCCGAGGTTGGGCATGACCCATGAAAGTGTGTTCGACCAAAGGGGATCGAGCGTGTTGGGAAATGTGGTGCACCCCTGTAAGGAAGTTTATCTATTCGAATAGCCGTGTCCCTTGGTAAAAGGACGACCCAGAGTTGTACCTTGACCTTATGACAACTAGAATCGGATACTTAATAAACACACCCTTTCAAGTGCCAGATACAACCCGGTGATCGCTCTCTTACAGGGCGACGAGGGGAGGATCGCTGGGTAGGATTATGATATGCGATGATACTTGGTTAACTTACCATCTACTCTCTTCTACCGCTTCAAGATGGAGGCTGCCAGAAGCATATTCTTTGATAGGACTAGCTATCCCCCTCTTATTCTGGCATTCTGTAGTTCAGTCCACATATACTACCCCTTTCATTGATACCAATGCATATGTAGTGTAGCTCCTTGCTTGCGACTACTTTGGATGAGTACTCACGATTTCTTTGTTTCCCTCTTTTCCCCCTTTGTAGACCTGGTTGTTGCGACCAGACATTGGAGCCCACGAGCCAGACGCCACCGTCGACGACGACTCCTACTACACTGGAGGTGCCTACTACTACGTGCAGGCCGCCGCCGACGATCAGGAGTAGTTTAGGAGGATCCCAGGCAGGAGGCCTGCGCCTCTTTCTATATGTATCCCAGTTTGTGCTAGCCATCTTATGGCAACTTGTTTAATTTATGTCTGTACTCAGATATTGTATACCTCTCCGACAATCGGAGTGACAAATCCTAATCTTGATCTATGCCAACTCAACAAGTACCACCGGAGACACCTGTAGAGCACCTTTATAATCACCTAGTTACATTGTGACGTTTGCTAGCACACTAAATGTTCCTCCGGTATTCGGGGGTTGCATAATCTCATAGTCATAGGAACATGTATAAGTCATGAAGAAAGCAATATCAATATACTAAACGATCAAGTGCTAAGCTAACGGAATGGTTCAAGTCAATCACATAATTCTCTAATGATGTGACCCCGTTAATCAAATGACAACTCATGTCTATGGCTAGGAAACTTAACCATCTTTGATTCAACGAGCTAGTCAAGTATAGGCATACTAGTGACACTCTGTTTGTCTATGTATTCACACATGCACTAAGTTTTCGGTTAATACAATTCTAGCATGAATAATAAACATTTATCATGATATAAGTAAATATAAATAACAACTTTATTATTGCACTAGAGTCAATAATCTAGATTACACAATAATGATTCTAACACCCATGGAGTCTTGGTGCTGATCATGTTTTGCTCGTGAGAGAGGCTTAATCAACGGGCCTGCAATATTCAGATCCGTATGTACTTTGCAAATCTCTATGTCTCCCTCCTTGACTTGGTCGCGGATGGAATTGAAGTGTCTCTTGATGTGCTTGGTTCTCTTGTGAAATCTGGATTCCTTTGCTAAGGCAATTGCACCAGTATTGTCACAAAAGATTTTCATTGGACCTGATGCACTAGGTATAACACCTAGATCGGATATGAACTCCTTCATCCAGACTCATTCATTTGCTGCTTCTGAAGCAGCTATGTACTCCGCTTCACACGTAGATCCTGCCAAGATGCTCTGCTTGGAACTGCACCAACTGACAGCTCCACCATTCAATAATAATACATATCCGGTCTGTGACTTAGAGTCATCCGGATCAGTGTCAAAGCTTGCATTGACGTAACCATTTACGACGAGCTCTTTGTCACCTCCATAAATGAGAAACATATCCTTAGTCCTTTTCAGGTATTTCAGGATGTTCTTGACCGCTGTCCAGTGATCCACTCCTGGATTACTTTGGTACCTCCCTGCTAAACTAATAGCAAGGCACACATCAGGTTTGGTACACAGCATTGCATACATGATAGAACCTATCGCCGAAGCATAGGAAATGACTTTCATTTTCTCTCTATCTTCTGCAGTGGTCGGGCATTGAGTCTGACTCAACTTCACACCTTGTAACATAGGCAAGAACCACTACAAAAAAAAGACACATCCGTGACATTTTGGGCCGAACGCATTTTTTTGTCATACATATGACACTTCTATGACGATAATTGTGACAAAACCCGGTATCATCGTAGATGTGGTGGGCTCCTACTTCTATGACAAAAAATCATGACAGAAAATGGGTTTTTCGTCCTGGGCGGGCCGGAGACGCAGCTGCATGACATTCTTTGGGCCGTCCATGACGGAAAAAACCGTGGTAGAAGCGAGGAGGAGGAAAATTTCGGGGAGTTCCCGGTTACGGTGGGAGGTCGGGGGCCGAGCGATGCGCTTTCTCTCGTACACGTGTGTGTGCGAGGCGTTGGCTCTAACTGAACCCGAGCAAGGCGTTGGGCTCGAACTGAACCCGAGCGATTGCACTGCAGGCTACGCGTTATTGAACCCGAGCGATCGATCGATGGCTGTTAACTAAACCCGATCGAGCGATTTCCTTCGCTACTGCTGCTAACTGAAGCCGATCGATGTTGCCTGTGGATGAACAGTGAGCGTTGCGGGGGGGGGGGGGGGGGGGGGGGGTTGGATGAACAGTTCCCGGTGGGGGCGGATGAACAGGACCCCGTGGTGTTGCCTCTGGATGAACAGGACCCCGATCGATCGAGCCGGTTGGGGCTGGATGAACAGGACCCCGTGGAGGGCTGGATGAACAGGACCACCTCGTGGAGGACATGATGAACAGTAGACGGTGGAGGGCAGGATGAACAGTAGCCCGTGGAGGGGTGGTTGAACAGGAGCCCGTGGAGAGGGCTGGTTGAACAGTAGCCGGTGGAGTAGCGCGCGGTGGAGGCTGGATGAACAGGAGCCCGTGGATGAACAGTCGCAGGTGGAGGCTGGAGGAGGTCGACGGTGGATGAACAGTAGCTCGTGGAGGCTAGAGGGGGTCGATGGTGGAGATGAACAGTATCCCGTGGAGTCCCGTTTTGTGGTACGCCACACCCCTCCCGATGAACAGGACCCCCGTTTCGACCGTAGCGCTCCAACACAAGTCCGTTTCCTCCGTTTTGCGGTACGCCAGACCCCTCTCGATCAACAGGACCCCGTTTCGAACGTAGGAGGTCCGTTTCCTCCGTTGTGCGGTACGCCATGCCTCGTTTCCATCGCCTGTTCCATCTAAGCCCTCCCGATGAACACGACCACGCATTCCATTCCGACCCAGCCGGTTGGCTCCCACGCGTTCCGTTGCCTCCCGATGAACACGACGCATTCCGTTGCCTCCTGATGAACACGACGCATTCCGTTGCCTCCCCATGAACACGACGCATTCCGTTGCCTCCCCATGAACACGACAACGACACTGTTTCTCCGTTCTGACACGGCCATGTACACGAGCCCTCGCCGTACGTATGCGCGAGTAGGCGTTCGAGACCCCGCCCGTATGTACACATATGTGGTCGTATTTTCTTTCTTGCACCCTGGCCGTTGTACGTACGTGTACATGCTACGTGCACGCCTCTACTACGACACGTGCGCGCCTCTACTACGACACGTGCGCGCCTCTGCATCGACCAGTATGTACGTACACGTTCGCGACCAGAATGACAACACTATGTACGCTTCGACCAGGTGGGTCCCGACTGTCAGGCACTTCCTTGCCTGCGAAGATGTAGCTGGTGGGTCCCAACAGTCAGGGGGCGAATCGTTTTTTTTTTGCCCGGACGCACTTCCTTGCGTGCAAAGATGTAGCTGGTGGGTCCCAGCAATCAGGGGGAAACGTTTTTTTCGCGAAATACAGTGGCCCGTCCGGTGGGTCCCAGCTTTCAGGTGGAGGAATCATTATTTTCCGCGTAATAAGGAGGCACTTCCTTGCTGCGGCCGTGGACCCAGCTGTCAGCCTCTCCACGTATAGTCCACGTCCGATGGAAGTCGTTCCTTGACCATGTTGACCACGCCGTGCCGAGAGCACCATGGCGGTGGACGACGGCGAGGCCTAGGAAGGGGACGACACGGAGGCAAAGAAGACTCGGCAGTTGTTTCCCACGTGGAGGGGAGTACGACTGTATGAGGGTTTACTGGTTCGTCTGCCGTCACCGGAGAATAACAGCAGGTGTGGGTGAGTAGAGGGATGGCTAGGCCAGCGATGGGAGTACGGTCGGGCAGTGAGGCCTGCCGGGCAGCACAACCGGCCGCGAGGAGGAGGGAGCAGGCAGTCCCGCCGGCGCTTGTTTGAGCGGCTAGAGCAGGAAGAACAGAGATTGAAGAAGCACGACGGCCGTTGGATGGACATCCAACAGTCAGTGCTTGTGCGTGAACCTTTTTTTTAGGAAAGCCTCAAATCTGTGGAAAACAGCATACAACCCATCTGCTATTATTTCTAATAATTTATAGCCCATTTGCTAATTCTTAAGGTTTTTTTTGGAGCCCATATTCTTTTTGTTAGCATTACAGCCCATATTGTGGCAACGGTTAAAAAATTATATGAAATTTTGCATATTTCGGTGCGGTCCGAACTGTTTTTAATCCCGAAATTTCGACTCACATTCAAACTGATTTTAAAAATAAATGTATATCAATATAAAATCCAACAAATTCTCCACGCATAAAAATTAATGTAATTTAAAATCTTGAAATGAAAAAAAAGATATTTGAAACTAATTGCTGGTTTGATGTGTTTTAAAAATGTACAACCCATTTCTCATTACTGATGGGCCATTTTCTCGGCCAACCGAATGAAAGCTCTCCCCGTCTTGAAAAATTTGCAGCCCAACAGGCCTGACAAAGCGACTTACTTGGCAAATCAATAAAAACACTGGGCTGTGGCCGTGGACCCAGCTGTCAGCCTCTCCACATAGAGTACTCTTCCGATGAAAGTCGTTCCTTGACCACGTTGACCACGCCGCGCGGAGAGCACCACGGCGGTGGACGACGGCGAGGCCTAGGAAGGGGACGATGATACGTCTCCGTCGTATCTACTTTTCCAAACACTTTTGCCCTTGTTTTGGACTCTAACTTGTATGATTTGAATGGAACTAACCCGGACTGACGCTGTTTTCAGCAGAATTGCCATGGTGTTGTTTTATGTGCAGAAAACAAATATTCTCGGAATGACCTGAAACTCCACGGAACATCTTAGAAAAAACAATAAAAAAATCCTCGCCAAAGATGAAGACCAGGAGGCCCAAACCCTTCTCACGAGCGTGGGGGGCGCCCCCCTACCTCATGGGCCCCCTGGAAACCCTCCGACGCCAATTCCAACTCTATATATTTGCTTTCGGAGAGAAAAAAATCAGAGAGAAGAAATCATCACGTTCTACGATACGGAGCCGCCGCCAAGCCCTAAAACCTCTCGGGAGGGCTGATCTGGAGTCCGTTTGGGGCTCCGGAGAGGGGGATTCATCGCCGTCGTCATCATCAACCATCCTCCATCACCAATTTCATGATGCTCACCACCATGCGTGAGTAATTGCATCGTAGGCTTACTGGACGATGATGGGTTGGATGAGATTTATCATGTAATAGAGTTAGTTTTGTTAGGGTTTGATCCCTAGTATCCATTGTGTTCTGAGATTGATGTTGCTATGACTTTGCTATGCTTAATGCTTGTCACTAGGGCCTGAGTGCCATGATTTCAGATCTGAACCTATTATGTTTTCATGAATATATGTGAGTTCTTGATCCTATCTTGCAAGTCTATAGTCAGGTACTATGTGTTATGATCCGGCAACCCCGAAGTGACAATAATTGGGACCACTCCCGGTGATGACCATAGTTTGAGGAGTTCATGTATTCACTATGTGCTAATGCTTTGTTCCGGTTCTCTATTAAAAGGAGGCCTTAATATCCCTTAGTTTCCAATAGGACCCCGCTGCCACGGGAGGGTAGGACAAAATATGTCATGCAAGTTCTTTTCCATAAGCACGTATGACTATATACGGAATACATGCCTACATTACGTTGACGAATTGGAGCTAGTTCTGTGTCACCCTATGTTATGACTGTTACATGATGAACCGCATCCGGCATAATTATCCATCACTGATCCGGTGCCTACGAGTTTTCCATATACTGGTTTACGCTTATTTACTTTCCCGCTGCTACTGTTACAATCACTACAAAATACCAAAAACATTACTTTTGCTGTCTTTACTTTTGTTGCTGCTACCACCACTATCATATTACTTTGCTACTAAACACTTTGCTGCAGATACTAAGTTTCCAGGTGTGGTTGAATTGACAACTCAGCTGCTAATACTTGAGAATATTGTTTGGCTCCCCTTGTGTCGAATCAATAAACTTGGGTTGAATACTCTACCCTCGAAAGTTGTTGCGATCCCCTATACTTGTGGGTTATCAAGACAAATTTCTGGCGCCGTTGCCGGGGAGCATAGCTCTATTCTTTGAGTCACTTGGGATTTATATCTGCTGGACACTATGAAGAACTTGAGAGATCCAAAAACCAAGATCTATCCCTCAACTACGAGGGGAGGTAAGGAACTGCCATCTAGCTCTTCACTTGATTCACCTTCTGTTATGAGTAAGTTTGCGACACCTACATCTGCTTCTGCTATTCGTTCTGATATGTCGCATGTTACTAATGATGCCACTTCTGCTATGCATGATACTTATGATGAAACTGCTTCTATGCCTGATACTACTGTGCCTGTGCCCCTTAGTGAATTTCTTGATGAACAAATTGCTAGGGCTAGAGAAAAAGAAATTATTGAATCTGAATACGATGATGATAATGATGATGAAAATATGCCTGTTATTCCTGAGGGCTATCTTTTTGATATGGAATCTTCTGCCGCTATTTTAGCTTGCAAAGATAGATATGAGCTTAAGATGTTATTAATTAAATGGAACAAAGAATCACTTAGAGATAAAATGAAACCTGACCCTGCTTTTGCTACTTCACCTATATGTGTTCCTGATAAGGATTATGAATTCTCTGTTGATCCTCATATAATTACTTTGGTTGAATCTGATCCGTTTTATGGCTATGAATCTGAAACTGTTGTGGCACATCTTACTAAATTAAATGATATAGCTGCCCTGTTTACTAATGATGAGAGATCGCGTTACTTTTATATACTCAAAATATTTCCGTTCTCATTAAAGGGTGATGCTAAGATATGGTTTAATTCTCTTGATCCTGGTTTTGTGCGTAGTCCCCAGAATATGATTTATTACTTCTCTGCTAAATATTTCTCAGCTCATAAGAAGCAAGCTGCTTTGAGGGAAATATACAACTTCGTGCAAATTAAAGAAGAGAGTCTCCCACAAGCTTGGGGGAGGCTTCTCAAGTTACTTAATGCTTTTCCTGATCATCCTCTTAAGAAACCCGAAATACTTGATATATTTTATAATGGACTAACTGATGCTTCCAGAGATTACCTGGATAGTTGTGCTAGTTCTCTTTTCAGGGAAAGAACACCGGATGAAGCTGAAATTCTATTGAATAATATGTTGACAAATGAAAATAATTGGACACCTCCTAAGCCAGCTCATGCTCCAATTACTGAGTCTATTCCTAAACCAACTCCGAAGAAGAGAGGTGTCCTATTCCTCAGTCCCGAAGACATGCAAGAGGCAAAGAAATCTATGGAAGAAAAAGGTATTAAAGCTGAAGATGTTAAGAATTTACCTCCTATTGAAGAAATACATGGTCTTAATTCACCGCCTGTTGAAGAAACATATGATCTCAATTCTTTATTTATTGAAGAACCTCCTGATTCCGATATCCCGACACAGGTAGTAAAGGTAAATTATGTCTATAGATTTGATGAAGGTGATATCGCTCACTATAAGCCTGCTAGGCAATGCTTTGATGAGTTTGATAATTTTATTGTTAAACAAGAAAATTTCAATGCTTATTTTGGTAGACAATTGAAATATGATTCCAATATGCTTAAATACTTGGGTGATTATATGGCTAATATTAAAGGTGAACTTAAACTTGTTAGCAAACATGTTTCTATGGTTACCACTCAAGTAGAACAAGTACTTAAGGCTCAAAAAGAAGTGCTTAATGAAATGAATAGTAAGAAAAATGGTTATGCTATTAGAGTGGCCACTAGAACTGGTAGAATGACTCAGGAACCTTTGTATCCTGAAGGCCACCCTAAGAGAATCGAGCAAGATTCTCAAAGAAATAATATTGATGTTCCTAGTTCTTCTAAAAAGAAGAAGAAGAAAAATGATAGAACTGTGCAAACTTCTAGTGAACCTATTGCTGAACCACCTGATAATCCAAATGATATATCTATGTCTGATGCTGAAACACAATCTGGTAATGAACATGAACCTAGTAAAAATATTAATGATGATGTTCATGATGATGCTAAACCTAGTAATGATAATGATGTAGAAATTGAACCTGCTGTTGATCTTGATAACCCACAATGAAAGAATCAATGTTATGATAAAAGAGACTTTGTTACTAGGAAACATGGTAAAGAAAGGGAACCTTGGGTTCAGAAACCCATGCCCTTTCCTCCGAAACCATCCAAGAAAAAGGATGACAAGGATTTTGAGCGATTTGCTAAAATGATTAGGCCTATCTTTTTGCGTATGAGATTAACTGATGTGCTCAAAACAAATCCTTATGCTAAATATATGAAGGATATCATTACTAATAAAAGAAAGATACCGGAAGCTGAAATTTCCACCATGCTTGCTAATTATACTTTTAAGGGTGGAATACCAAAGAAACTTGGAGACCCCGGGGTACCTACTATACCTTGCTCCATTAAAAGAAATTATATTAAAACTACTTTATGTGATCTTGGAGCCGGTGTTAGTGTTATGTCTCTCTCTTTATATCATAGACTTGACTTGAATAAGCTGACACCTACTGAAATATCTTTGCAAATGGCTGATAAATCAACTGCTATACCTGTCGGTATTTGTGAGGATGTGCCTGTTGTGGTTGCAAATGTTACTATTTTAACGGACTTTGTTATTCTTGATATTCCCGAGGATGATAGTATGTCTATTATTCTTGGAAGAACTTTTCTTAATATTGCAGGGGCTGTTATTGATTGCAACAAAATCAATGTCACTTTTCATGGTAATGGTAATGAGCATACGGTACACTTTCCGAGGAAACAACCTCAAGTTCATAGTATCAATTCTATTGGGAAAATTCCATCGATTATATTTGGAGGTTTTGAATTTCCTCTTCCTACTGTCAAGAAGAAATATGATATTCTTATTATTGGGGATGTGCATATCCCCATTGAGGTAACTTAGTGTTATTCGAAATTTCTCCGGTTTCATGATTATTGGAATGAGTTTGTTAACAAGACTTGATCAACCTTGTTAGTGGATTCTTTTTGATGAGCATGAGATGGATGAAACTAGAAGCACAAACTTCTGTACCCTCTCTATATTTTCTGTTAATTAGTAGAAATAAAGTAAAAAAATAGTATTTTCATTCTGTTTCTTGACTTATCCATGCAATATAAAAATATCCCGAAAATAAAAGTCCTCAGAATGCCATGCCAATTTAATATGATTTTTTCAGGAATATTTGAGGATTTACTGTGCAAAAATTACCGCGGGAGGAGCTGCCACTTGGCCACGAGGGTGGTGGGCGCGCCCCTGCCTCGTGGGCCCACGGTGGCCCTCCTCCACTTATCCCAGCACCCATCTTCTTCCTCTATCTCACACAAACCCGAAAAACCAACTCAAGCACGAGTTCCAGCCACTTTTGCTGTCATTTTTGATCTCCTTGCTCAAAGCACCTCTCGCAAAACTGCTTGGGGAGATTGTTCCTTGGTATGTGACTCCTCCATTGGTCCAATTAGTTTTTGTTCTAGTGCTTTATTCTTTGCAAATTTGTGCTGCATAGGTGACCATGTTCTTGAGCTTGCATGTCAAATTTATATGGTTCCAAGTAGTTCTAATGCTTGATATAGGCTCTAGGCACTTGTAGGAGTAGTTGCTATCAGTTTTATTGAAGTTGGTTCACTTTTGTTTGAAGTTACTAAAAATTTCAGAATTTTTCAGAGAAAAACAACATGCTTAGGAAAATTTTCCAAGGTGGTTCCTCTAAGAAGCAAGGACCCATGATTGCTATGCGCGATGCTGACGAGGGTCCACCAAGAGACGCTCCAGTACTACCTTGCGAATGGCCGTCGGAAAATTTTATGGACCGTGCGGGAATTAAAGAAGAATTCAAAGCATATTTGCGCAATGCCGGTCTTGAGGATTTTGAGGCTAACAAATGCCCCCAGTATCATGATCTCACAAGTTCATTTGTGAGGAGGTTTGAGTATTCATCTTCGCATAATTCTCCTTCAGTCATGTTTGATCTCTATGACAAATCTTATACCATGGACTTAGAGGATTTCACTTCTGCTTGCAAACTCCCATCATGGGGTAGTGTTAGGGATCCCCCTAAATCTGAATTTAGAAACTTTCTTGCTAGTATAACTATGGCGGAATCTAGAGATATAACGCATGCTACCATAGGGAGCATTCACTTTCCTGCTATACATTATTTTGCTCTCTTCATCGGTAGATGCATAAATGCTAAGGATGAAGCATGTCACATGTGTGTCCCTGATCTTAGCATTCTTAGGAGTGCTGTGTTAGGAGACCAATCTTATCATATGGGAGCCATTGTAGCTCGTAGGTTGCATCATAATAGACATAATGGAGATTTCTTTGGAGGAATTTAAGCAACCTGCTTAGCTCGTTTTCTTGAGATAGACATTCGTGAGGGTGATACGGAGTTGCCTCCTGCATATTTAGATTATAACTCTATGGCTTCGCACCAGTTTGTCAAGAGGCCTGAATCACCTCTCTTATATCGTTTGATTTTTGATAAACAACATGTTTTCCGTATTACTCTCCCTGCTCCTGCCTTCTTTGATTCACAGACAAAAAGAAGATATGTTATTACCAGAGAGGAGGCAGAAGAGTGCGAGAGGAGAGCGAAGGCAGCTCGACTCCACGTTGTAGCTCAGCAGGCGATAACCGCTGCACATCAGTATGATCCCAACTATTCCTCCTCATCACAGTACGACCCCAACAACTATTATTATGGATATCCGCCTGGCCAGCCGTGGCCATAGACCAACTTAGGCTAAAAGCCTAAGCTTGGGGGAGTACGTATTTCTCACCGACATTACATTTATATTCACACACACTCATTGCTAGATGTCGGTGCTCATACTCTTTCACTGTAATATCCATGCTAGTTTATTTTCTTTTTCCTGCTTTCTTCTTATGTGTTTGTTAAACCTTAAGAAAAACCAAAAAAATAGTAGTAGTTTATTTTTCTGCTGTAGTAGTAATAATTAACAAGAAAACCCAAAAATATTTCCCGTTCTTCTTTTGCTTGTTGGGAGCTTTCCCATGTAAATAGTTTTATTTCTTTTCTTTTCTTTGGGGGTCAGTAGGAGAAGACCATAGTTAAATTGTTGAAGTGGCTCTTATATGCATTATTGTTGATTTAACCCAGAGCCCATATTGCCTTGTCTTCTCCTGTTTATTGAATGCTGGCAGATTCCAGCTTAGTCCAATGCACGTGCACTCTTATTATTATTCACACCGTTCGGTCGTGCAAGTGAAAGGCAATTATGATGATATATGATGGACTGACTGAGATGAGAAAAGCCGGTATGAACTCGACCTCTTTTGTTTTGTAAATATGATGAGTCCCTCATTCTTGATTCAGCTTATTATGAATAAACATGTTTGCAATGACAATTAGAGATCATAGTTGCTTGTGCCATGCTTGATTAGCTATGAGTTATAATGATTTACCTTGTGTGCCAACATGCTATTGAGATGATTATGATGTGGTATGATGGGGTGGTATCCTCCTTTGAATGATTTAAGTGACTTGACTTGGCACATGTTCATGCATGTAGTTGAAACAAAATCAACATAGCCTTCATGATATTTATGTTCATGGTGGATTATATCCTACTCATGCTTGCACCCAATGTTTATTAATTTTAATGCATGTACATGGCTGTTGTCGCTCTCTAGTTGGTCGCTTCCCAGTCTTTTGCTAGCCTTCACCTGTACTAAGCGGGAATATTGCTTGTGCATCCAATCCCTTAAACCCCAAAGTTATTCCAGATGAGTCCACCAGACCTTCCTATATGCGGTATCTACCTGCCGTTCCAAGTAAATTTGTATGTGCCAAACTCTAAACCTTCAAATAAACATTCTGTTTTGTATGCTCGAATAGCTCATGTATCAACAAAGGCTGTCCTTATCTTCCGTGTTAGGCAGGTTATTCTCAAGAGGAGTGGACTCCGCTCCTCACTCACGAGAAAATGGCTGGTCACCGGGATGCCCAGTCCCATGCTTTATGCAAACTACATCAAAATTAATTGCAAACAAAACTCCCCATGGGACCTGATGTATGTTGGAGGCACTCGTTGTTTCGAGCAAGCCATGCATTGATGCTTGTTGGTGGAGGGGGAGTATAAACTTTACCATTCTGTTTGGGAACCGCCTATAATGTGTTTAGCATGGAAGATATCGCCATCTCTTAGTTGCTATGTTGACAATGAAAGTATATCGCTCAAAATACAATTTATCTCTATTGCAAAACTGAGCTCTGGCACCTCTACAAATCCCTGCTTCCCTCTGCGAAGGGCCTATCCATTTACTTTTATATTGAGTCATCACCCTCTTATTAAAAAGCACTAGCCGGAGAGCACAACCGTCATTTGCATTCATCACTGTTAATTTATATTGGGTATGACTATGATTGGATCTCTTTTACCATGAATTACAATGTCTAGTCAGTCCTTGATCTTTAAAGGTTCTCTGCATTTATGTTTTGCGGTCTCAGAAAGGTCTAGCGAGATACCATCTTGTTATATCATATTATGATTGTTTTGAGAAAGTGTTGTCATCCGAGATTTATTATTATGGCTTGCTAGTTGATTATGCTATTGATATGAGTAATTGTGAGACCTGAGAATTATTGCAAATGTGGTTAGTTATGATCTATGCTGAAAACCTGAATGCTAGCTTGACATAGTTACAACAACAAGAGCAAACAGAGTTTGTAAAAGTTTTTCTTTCTTTCTTTCTTTCAGTTTGTCAACTGAATTGCTTGAGGACAAGCAAGGGTTTAAGCTTGGGGGATTTGATACGTCTCCGTCATATATACTTTTCCAAACACTTTTGCCCTTGTTTTGGACTCTAACTTGTATGATTTGAATGGAACTAACCCGGACTAACGCTGTCTTTAGCAGAATTGCCATGGTGTTGTTTTATGTGCAGAAAACAAATATTCTCGGAATGACCTGAAACTCCACGGAACATCTTAGAAAAAACAATAAAAAATCCTCGCCAAAGATGAAGACCAGGGGGCCCACACCCTTCTCACGAGGGTGGGGGGCGCGCCCCCCTACCTCGTGGGCCCCTGGAAACCCTCCGAGGCCAACTCCAACTATATATTTGCTTTCGGAGAGAAAAAAATCAGAGAGAAGAAATCATCACGTTCTATGATACAGAGCCACCACCAAGCCCTAAAACCTCTCGGGAGGGCTGATCTGGAGTCCGTTCGGGGTTCCGGAGAGGGGGATTCGTCGCCGTCGTCATCATCAACCATCCTCCATCACCAATTTCATGATGCTCACCGCCGTGCATGAGTAATTGCATCGTAGGCTTGCTGGACGGTGATGGGTTGGATGAGATTTATCATGTAATCGAGTTAGTTTTGTTAGGGTTTGATCCCTAGTATCCACTATGTTCTGAGATTGATGTTGCTATGACTTTGCTATGATTAATGCTTGTCACTAGGGCCCGAGTGCCATGATTTCAGATCTGAACCTATTATGTTTTCATGAATATATCTGAGTTCTTGATCCTATCTTGCAAGTCTATAGTCACCTACTATGGTTATGATCCGGCAACCCCGAAGTGACAATAATCGGGACCACTCCCGGTGATGACCATAGTTTGAGGACTTCATGTATTCACTATGTGCTAATGCTTTGTTCTGGTTCTCTATTAAAAGGAGGCCTTAATATCCCTTAGTTTCCAATAGGACCCCACTGCCACGGGAGGGTAGGACAAAAGATGTCATGCAAGTTCTTTTCCATAAGCACGTATGACTATATACAAAATACATGCCTACATTACATTGACGAATTGGAGCTAGTTCTGTGTCACCCTATGTTATGACTGTTACATGATGAACCGCATCTGACATAATTATCCATCACTGATCCGGTGCCTATGAGTTTTCCATATACTGGTTTACGCTTATTTACTTTCCCACTGCTACTGTTACAATCACTACAAAATACCAAAAACCTTAATTTTGCTGTCTTTACTTTTGTTGCTGCTACCACCACTATCATATTACTTTGCTACTAAACACTTTGCTGCAGGTACTAAGTTTCCAGGTGTGTTTGAATTGACAACTCAGCTGCTAATACTTGAGAATATTCTTTGGCTCGCCTTGTGTCGAATCAATAAATTTGGGTTGAATACTCTACCCTCAAAACCTGTTGCGATCCCCTATATTTGTGGGTTATCAAGACAAATTTCTGGCGCCATTGCCGGGGAGCATAGCTCTATTCTTTGAGTCACTTGGGATTTATATCTGCTGGACACTATGAAGAACTTGAGATCCAAAAACCAAGATCTATCCCTCAACTATGAGGGGAGGTAAGGAACTGCCATCTAACTCTTCACTTGATTCATCTTCTGTTATGAGTAAGTTTGCGACACCTACATCTGCTTCTGCTATTTGTTCTGATATGTTGCATGTTATTGATGATGCCACTTCTGCGATGCATGATACTTATGATGAAACTGCTTCTATGCCTGATACTACTGTGCCTGTGCCCCTTAGTGAATTTCTTGATGAACAAATTGCTAGGGCTAGAGAAAAAGAAATTATTGAATCTGAATACGATGATGATAGTGATGATGAAAATATGCCTGTTATTCCTGAGGGCTATCTTTTTGATATAGAATCTTCTGCCGCTATTTTAGCTTGCAAAGATAGATATGAGCTTAAGAGGTTATTAATTAAATGGAACAAAGAATCACTTAGAGATAAAATGAAACCCGACCCTGCTTTTGCTACTTCACCTATATGTGTTCCTGATAAGGATTATGAATTCTCTGTTGATCCTCATGTAATTACTTTGGTTGAATCTGATCCATTTTATGGCTATGAATCTGAAACTGTTGTGGCACATCTTACTAAATTAAATGATATAGCTGCCCTGTTTACTAATGATGAGAGATCGCGTTACTTTTATATACTCAAAATATTTCCGTTCTCATTAAAGGGTGATGCTAAGATATGGTTTAATTCTCTTGATCCTGGTTGTGTGCGTAGTCCCCAGGTTATGATTTATTACTTCTCTGCTAAATATTTCCCTGCTAATAAGAAACAAGCTGCTTTGAGGGAAATATACAACTTCGTGCAAATTAAAGAAGAGAGTCTCCCACAAGCTTGGGGGAGGCTTCTCAACTTACTTAACGCTTTGCCTG
This sequence comes from Triticum monococcum, assembly GCA_034509565.1. Lineage (NCBI taxonomy): Eukaryota > Viridiplantae > Streptophyta > Magnoliopsida > Poales > Poaceae > Triticum > Triticum monococcum. The sequence continues at coordinate 127,393,250 of CM067841.1, read as the reverse complement.
ATCATCCTCTTAAGAAACCCGAAATACTTGATATCTTTTATAATGGACTAACCGATGCTTCCAGAGATTACCTGGATAGTTGTGCTGGTTCTCTTTTCAGGGAAAGAACACCGGATGAAGCTGAAATTCTATTGAATAATATGTTGACAAATGAAAATAATTGGGCACCTCCTGAGCCAGCTCCTGCTCCAATTACTGAGTCTATTCCTAAACCAACTCCGAAGAAGAGAGGTGTCCTATTCCTCAGTCCCGAAGATATGCAAGAGGCAAAGAAATCTATGAAAGAAAAAGGTATTAAAGCTGAAGATGTTAAGAATTTACCACCTATTGAAGAAATACATGGTCTTAATTCACCGCCTGTTGAAGAAACATATGATCTCAATTCTTTATTTATTGAAGAACCTTCTGATTCCGATATCCCGACACAGGTAGCAAAGGTAAATTCTCTCTATAGATTTGATGAAGGTGATATCGCTCACTATAAGCCTGCTAGGCAATGCTTTGATGAGTTTGATAATTTTATTGTTAAACAAGAAAATTTCAATGCTTATTTTGGTAGACAATTGAAATATGATTCCGATATGCTTAAATACTTGGGTGATTATATGGCTAATATTAAAGGTGAACTTAAACTTGTTAGCAAACATGCTTCTATGGTTACCACTCAAGTAGAACAAGTACTTAAGGCTCAAAAAGAAGTGCTTAATGAAATGAATAGTAAGAAAAATGATTATGCTGTTAGAGTGGCCACTAGAACTGGTAGAATGACTCAGGAACCTTTGTATCCTGAAGGCCACCCTAAGAGAATCGAGCAAGATTCTCAAAGAAATAATATTGATGTTCCTAGTTCTTCTAAAAAGAAGAAGAAGAAAAATGATAGAACTGTGCAAACTTCTTGTGAACCTATTGTTGAACCACCTGATAATCCAAATGATATATCTATGTCTGATGCTGAAACACAATATGGTAATGAACATGAACCTAGTAAAAATATTAATGATGATGCTAAACCTAGTAATGATAATGATGTAGAAATTGAACCTACTGTTGATCTTGATAACCCACAATCAAAGAATCAATGTTATGATAAAAGAGACTTTGTTGCTAGGAAACATGGTAAAGAAAGGGAACCTTGGGTTCAGAAACCCATGCCCTTTCCTCCGAAACCATCCAAGAAAAAGGATGACGAGGATTTTGAGTGATTTGCTGAAATGATTAGGCCTATCTTTTTGCATATGAGATTAACTGATGTGCTCAAAACAAATCCTTATGCTAAATATATGAAGGATTGCATTACTAATAAAAGAAAGATACTGGAAGCTGAAATTTCCACCATGCTTGCTAATTATACTTTTAAGGGTGGAATACCAAAGAAACTTGGAGACCCCGGAGTACCTACTATACCTTGGTCCATTAAAAGAAATTATATTAAAACTGCTTTATGTGATCTTGGAGCCGGTGTTAGTGTTATGCCTCTCTCTTTATATCGTAGACTTGACTTGAATAAGCCAACACCTACTGAAATATCTTTGCAAATGGCTGATAAATCAACTGCAGGGGAGGAGGGAGTAGGCAGTCCCGCCGGCGCTTGTTTGAGCGGCTGGAGCAGGAAGAGCAGAGATTGAAGAAGCATGACGGCCGTTGGATGGACATCCAACAGTATACAGGCCATCTATGGAAAGCCTCAAATCTATGGAAAACAGCATACATCCCATCTGCCATTATTTCAAATAATTTACAGCCCATTTGCTAATTCTTACGGGGTTTTTTGGAGCCCATATTCTTTATTTTAGCATTACAGCCCATATTGTGGCCACGGTTAAAAAATTATACGAAATTTTGCATATGTCGGTGCGGTCTGAACTGTTTTTAATCCCGAAATTTTGAGTCACATTCAGACTGATTTTAAAAATAAATGTATATCAATATAAAATCCAATAAATTGTCCACGCATAAAAATCAATGCAATTTAAAATCTTGAAATGAAAAAAAAGATATTTGAAAATAATTGCCGGTTTGATGTGTTTTAAAAATGTACAGCCCATTTCTCATTACTGATAGGCCATTTTCTCGGCCAGCCGAATGAAGCTCTCCTCGTCTTGAAAGATTTGCAGCCCAGCAGGCCTGATAAAGCGACTTAGTTGACAAATCACAAAAGAACTAGGCTAGCCATTTTCAGAAAGAAAAAAACTACTGGGCTGGTGTGTGGTAAACATAAAAGAAAAGGCTGTCTAGACAGGCCAGTGTCCCGCACAGCCCAGTTGACACCCTGCTTCCGTCTCAAAAACAAATTAGATAAATGCCACTCCAATTATGGCGATTCATAAAAATGCCACTGCAATTTCCAAACTTTGAAAAATGCCACTTCAATTTTTGCAAACTTTGGAAAACGCCACTGCAGTTTGCAAACTTTGAAAAATGCCACTCCAGACTTCGAAAAATGCCACTAGAAATGGCATGAAATGGCATTTTTCAAAGTTTGGAAATTGCAGTAGCATTTCTCGGATACACCAGATTTGGAGTGGCATTTATCGAATTAACCCAAAACAAAAATAACTGGGCGAGCTGCTGGGTCCCTGGTGTCAGCCGCTCGTTGTGCAATTCTCTCGTTTATTGACTACGTTGACAATGGCATGGGACCCAGATGTCAGAAATCCACTAGGAGGAGCCATTTTTTATTGGCTTGAAATAAGGAGGCACTTGCTTGCGTACTGCCATGACCTTGGCGGGTCCCTGCTATCATCCTCTCCACGTACAGTAACAGTTAGTCGTGCTTCAAAACTGATCGTCACGCCATTACAAAAATAAAGGTCGATAACTAATGCGGCACCTCGGGCCAACGCGGCCAGATCGAATTTTGCACGAGAAATTACACACCATGTTTCATTGACATGTGGTCCCGTTCCAACATATCAGTGAGACGACAGTGAGTAGTAGGAGTATTTTCGAACGGACGTGTAGGCCGGGGCACCTCTTCGTGAACCGTGGCAAACTCGCAACCGTCCATCGACTCTTCGCCTTTCCCTCTCGATTTGGAACTGTTGTTGCACGCTCTTCCTCTCCCTCCTTGATTTTCCTTCAGCCCTTCACCCTTTCTTCTGCCATTGTTCGATCGTCTTCTCCATGGAGGGAACAGGCCAGAAACGACCTCGTTATTCTTGCCCCAATCTGAAAGATGACGGGGTGGAGGAACTCATTGATCGGTGCGACGTCATCACCTCGGCTAGCATGGCAGGTTTGTTCAAGCCCATTCTCGACTCAACTAATAACATCATTACAAAGAACCCAAGAGTCAAGGAGCGGTTTGATCTCCCCTATCTTCTTCGCCGTGACCCTGATGACTGGCACCGGCACGACGGAGGCCTCGCCCTGTGCCAGTTGATGCCGCTTGATAATGATACGTATGATGTTAAGATGCCATCTCTCGAGGGCACGGCTTGGGCGGGCGCAAATGGAGATTGGGTTGTTTACATCGGGTCCAACTGCGAGTGGGAACTTGTGAATGTGTACACTCGTCACCGGGTTCCACTTCCAAAAATCTCAGCACACTGCCCAGAGGTTGAGCACACCGGTAATGTACGCACGTTCAAATACGATCATGGTGACTGTCTTCTATGGAAGATAGCAATTTGTCGAGTTCCCAACCGCTCTTGGAATTACAACAACTATCAAGTTGTTGCTATCTTCGACAAGCCTGTTGCCGTCCTTCGTGGTTCGACTCAATGGATATTGCTCAAAAATCAGTTTCTATACACGGATGAGTACTGTGATGCAATTCAATACGAGGGCCTTGTGTTTGCTGCCACCACTCGTGGCACTGTTTTTGCATGACATCCTAGTAGTTTCGGTCTGTTTGTCTTCCACCGTAATTATAATTGTTTCATCCACATGCATGCGGGTTAGCAAGTTTCCCTTTACTAATTAACCTTCTTCTTGTGTTTCCAAGGTCCTGTGAACATCCCACCACCTATACTTGAAAATTTTTATAACCAAGGGGGAGATGACGATGGTGATGATCACGAGCATGAGGACGAGCAGCGCCGATATACTCTGTGGCGCCTGGCAACTAATTCCGATGGACCACCTCTTCTTGTGTGTATACAACCCACTGATGATGTTACTAGTAAGGAAGCAGGTGTCTCCCATGGTCGCACTCTCCGGACCTATTCCAACACCCGTTGCATGGTATTCGGGATGGATACTAGTGTGCTAGCGCCAACTCCTTCTCCCTGGCACATAATTGATAGTCTTGGAGAAAACTCGCTCTTCCTTGGACAAAACTATCCGATGATGGTGAAAGGCGATCCAACTGCTGTTAACACATTTATGAGAAGCAACTGTGTCTATACCTCGGACATTTGGGTGGTTCTCTACCCTCGTACTGATATAGTAGGCCGCTTCAGCCTGGATGATCGGTCCTGCGTTGGTCTCCAGATCGACAACAGATGGCCCGTCCCAGAGAATCAGTTGTGGTTCAAAGCAAGCGTTTCCAACGCCGCGGAATGGTTGAGTTGAAGTTCATTTCATGGCTTGTTATTTGTTGTGTGGTGAAAACTTTAGTATTTATAATGTATCCTCGTTGTCGATGTGGGTTGATGACCTGTTGTGTGTAATAAAATTATATGCCCGTGATAAACTTACTAAATTTATGAATGGCTTTCGAGTCGCTTCTCTAAATTTGTACTAGCTTCACATGCTTCGCGCGTCGGGCGTTTTTTTACTATAGCCATATGTTAATGTGTTCGTTGTACGTAACCAGCACCTCAAATCCTCGATACTAGTATACTATATACTAGTAGGAGTAAGTAGTAGGAGTAGTAGGGTGGCATGGGCCAGAACAAGCATTCACGTCCAGGAGTACGGCACACACCACCACCACGACATCCATCTGACACCATATTATTTCTTGGAGTCCGTGCTAGAGCAATCTCTTCAACTTCACCGTTTCTCTAACTTCAGCCATCGCACAACCAGGCGAGGTGGGGGTTTGCCGATAGTCGGTTTCCTTAACTGCGGTCCCACTTGTAAGGCCAACTCCAACGCACGAACCCAAACGCACCTCCGTTTTGCACGGACTCCAACAATAATTTTGACTAGAAAAGCAAGACCAAAGAAAACAAGAACCACAAGAATACATTTTACTACTCCTGTAAGTTGGATTAGTGCCTTCTTGATGCATTCATTGTTGATCTGCGGAGGCTCGATCTTGCGTCTGTGCTAGCTAAAAGTGATAGAACATCTACTAAATTACGCTCTATCAATATATGGATGTACTCTTCTTCCCAATACAAAAACTTGCATCCATTCTACTCCCTTCGTTGCACAATACATGCCTTCTATTTGTCAAAATATATATGTATCTAGACATGTCTTAGTATATAGGTACATCCATTTTTGGACAAATGGAAGTCAAGTATTTTGGAACAGAGGGAGTACACAATAAAATTTTTAAGTTAGCACAACTAGTCTAATCCGAGAGCAGAACCGAAGATTTGGTCGGGTTCTTCCTCCTTTCGCCGACACGTGGGACATCCAACATCCAGGCCGTGTCATGAAAGAAAATAGAGTGGTAGTTGAAGCCATGAGATGTGCATCTTGGGTTAAACTGTAAATAGAATCTTACTACTCTTGAGTAACTCCAAAAGCGGCCATCGAAGATCTTTATTGGATTTGTTTTTCATCACCAGCACGTTGAGGTGAAAGATGTGCAGGTTCAGTGGGTCCTCTTGCGTTTTCACTGACATGTGGGGCCGCATGTGAGCAAACAGAAGATGGGCTCCATGCGTCCGCTGGCTGGCTGAGAAGAGAGATAGAGGAGGGCTGAGCACGGACTGCAGGAAATTTGTTCTACGTACCTCGATATAGTGGGGTGGCATGGGCCATAACTCAATAGCATTCACGTCTAGCAGTACGGCACACACCACCCACACGAGTCCCATCCGACACCAATTTTCTTGGAGTCCGTGCTACAGCCATCTCTTCTCCCTCCTGTTTTCTCAGCCATCCGACAAGATAATTACTGTAGTATCATATACTACTACATGGATTTGACGGAAAGATAAAAATACATACGGATCCATCAACGTTCAACGACATCCTCACGCCCTAGTGCGCCGGGTCACCAACCGACGTGTGATGAGCAGCGACGTTGGCGGCGAGCTTAACATGCTTCTGAACAGTGCCGTCCAAGGTTGCCCTATGCTCCAAGAAGGCCAGCGTCCTATCGTCCTCCTCTTACATGTAGTAGTCCTCGTGGACGATTTGCGTGTAGACGTGGGTGATTATGTCGATGGTGTCTTGCCGCGCCAGGCACTACGCAGCAAGCGCGACCTCGAGGTGGACATTCTCCGGCCCGACGGTGGGCAGTCGCAGGGCCACCAATGCATCGAAGAGGTTGTTACCATAGTGGCCGTTGAGGGCGGTGGGCATCGCAGAGCCTGGGCGCGTCGGCTGGAGGCTTATGTCAAAGTTGTCCGCAAGCTTCTTGACGACGGTGAACTTGTCGAGGAAACCGACGAGGACCTCGTCAAACAAGGAGACGAAGCTGTTGTCCAAGCGGCCCCTCGCCCTGGCGGCCTCAAGCAATACTACCTGGAGACGTTCCTTGGTGCCAGTGGACGTGGTAGTACTCCTAAATCCATACGGTGGTGCTACTAGTACTAGTAGTAGTACTACCAATGTAGTAGTAGGAGTACTAGCACTGTACTACCCGTTGGTCAAATTATTACGTGCTACTCCTCACAGTGAAGTGACAAGACCCTGCACCGGAGATGACACCTGAGTATAGGCGCTGTGTTCGGCATACCATAGTCAGTCTCACTGTCTGCAGTCACTATCATCATGGCTGTAGAGCTAGCCTACTTACAACTATCCCTGTTCAACATAATTTCCCATGCATAGATGCCCGTGCATTGCACGGAACACCAAGATTGGGGGTGGACGGCTCCGTCAGTGGCCATCGCGCCAGATTTTTCCACGGCCTTCTACTCCTAGATTGTGCGAGACAAGGAGTTGTTTGTAAATAGGGAACAAGTGCGGGCATCTTTTTGCAAAAATGGAGAAGCTTGGTTTGTATGCGTCAGATCTAGATCCGACGGCTATTGGTGAAAGATGGGAGGCACAACATCATCACCAACTCAGGACCTGTTTGATTCGCAGGATTTTGAAAACGCAGGAATAGGACACGGCAATATTACAAGTTTCAAACTGATATTACAAATGTTAGGAGTAATGCTGCACCTACGAAGAGGGAATTACTAGGAAGTTTACGTAAGAACTTTTGTTACTTTAGGTGGATGCAGCATTATCGTACAAACTAAAATCCACCGCCCTAACAAGTCACTAATGGGCAAATAAGTTTTCAAGTCTCTGGCCACTTGATGTTTCAAAAACAAATTCAGCTTCTGCGGAGAAATGAGCTCCACCATGTACCCGCACGGGTGTGGCTGGGCACGAAGCGTGAGTACGTGCACGGTGCACCTATTCTCTTCTTGTATATGTACACCACCTACGTGGGGTTGTGTGAGAGAGATACAAACCTAGAGAGATATAGTGTGTGGGTTCTTGAGAGTTTTTGTGTGTGTGTGTGGGGGGGGTCAATAATTTTTTTAACATATGCAATGTGTGTGAAATAGAGTCCTGGATATAACATATATATAGAGGGGGCGATCCATGAGAAGAGAGTGGAGGTATCATCGGCTTGAGGTGTCCATAGAATCAAAGAGAGGGATGATGATGATGTGTGTGTGTGTGCGCACGATCGATAAAGAGTGTCATCGAATTTGTGTGTGCCCACGTCAAAGATATAGAGTGGCTGGCCTACTGGAACGTGAGATGGGACATATGCAGTTTGTCTCTGTGGCATGGATACCTACCTGCAGCGCTCGACTATCGGTGTGTGGTGGGGGAAGAGGGAGGCCCAATTAACTATAGAGGTACAATGGCTGGTATATGTGTGGAGGAGGAGAGAGGCCTACCTCATGTATTAAGGAGATCGATCTGCCTCATGTATTAAGGGAGATCGATCAACATCCATGCATATGTGCAGGAGATGAATAAGGTTGGGAGAGAGACAGAGCTAGAGTGTTGGAGGGGGTGGTAGTGGAGTTGCTTCTGACAAATGGTGGGATAGGCTTGCTAGACAAACGGAGGGCACGCCCGCAATATCAATAAGAGAGGAGATGGTCGCTTGTTGTCTGTGCACGTGCGTGTGAGAGACGGGTTAGGAGGCATGCACGAATGATGAGGGGGGACGATGTGGCTGTGGTAAGTAGATGTAACTACATAGGAAGGTCAATCGCCCTTTGTAAGATAAAGGAGAGACATAACTTGTGAGGTACGTCGATCGATGGGGGGTAGTTAAAGTCGATCTAGGTATATGTTGGGAGATCGACCGGTATACATGCATGTGTGTGTTAGAAGCAAATGAGGCATGAGGAGAAGGATAGAGAGAGAGGGATGCATGTAGGAGGTGGTATGAGAGGCATACTATATCGAGGGGGAGGAGTGTGCGAGTACGAGAACAATGAAAAGAGTGGTGGGAGTGAGGCATGGACGGTGACAAGAGAAGAGGGGAAGCTTGTGTTTGTGCTAGGCACACCTGGCTAGAGAGGCATATCGATCGATGTGTGCCGTAAAGAAGGAGCTAGGGGGCCTACACACACCGTGGGTGAACGACCTAAAGTGAAAAGATGAATTTGCGCGATGGAGCTAGAGAATGCTGAGGGAGGGTGAGAGGGATGCGGGCGTGTGCATGCACAAGAGAAAGTTAGCGCTAGCTACAAAGATAAGAGGGTTGTGTGGGTGTAAAAGACGAATAGAGATCATATATACTTCATTATAAAAAGCGAATTCGGATATTTGAAGAATTTATCATAGTGTTTCAAACCGACAGATGTGTGAATATATATAACAGTGATACACATGGTGTGGTTATGAACATGGTATACTACATTTAATATGTTTTATCTCTACTCTTATAAAAACGGAGTTGTTGATGATAGTGTGCCTGCCATCCTACATTATAGGCCGTCTGATTTATATCTGGCGGATAGCAAGGAAACTATGATGGTTGAAGTTGGCAACAGTCATGATTGTAGATTCTTATTGAAATAGAGAAACGAATTCAAATTTAGTTCGAATTGCAGCGGTAGTATAGACATTTGGAATTCACTAAAATGTTGGTATGAGTAGGTTACATGCATTATACAGCAAGCGAAAAAATTTAATCAGACATAACATGGATTCATACTCCCTCCTTCCATCTATATAGGACGTAATGAGATTTTTAAGACCGCCTTTGACTATTGACAAGATTAATAGTACATGACATGCACAATGTGAAAATTATATCATTGAAAGAACCTTTCACAGACGAATTTAACGGTGTGCTTTGTGTACGTTGCATGTCATATATCATTGCTCTAATATTTGGTTAAAGTTAGCATCAAAAAACGCATTAGGCCCTATATAGATGGAAGGAGGGAGTAACTTTGAATAACATTTTCATAGTAAAACGGGGCAAGACTCTCTCTTTGTGTGGTGTGAATAGTTTTATTTTTTTCATTTTCTTTTTGGTTGAGGGAAGTGTGAAATAATTTGGTACGTACAAGTACAATATTACTACATGTTAGGCTTGTCCCTAAAATTCAACCCGTGTCTTGTTATATCCCGAAAATTCAGACATCGTGCTCCCAAAACTGGCGCCTTCACAACCCACGCCTTGCTATCCCAAAAATACAATGCACGTGAAAACTCCCTCCAGCTGCCAAATCCCGACATGCGACATCCCCCTTCTAACCCTGAGCCGAAAGGGCCGCTAGTTCAAATCGGTGGGGGGTACTTTTGTAACACACCCTACATTTTGGACAAGCGCGTTCCTAAGTCATGCTTCACCCCCTCCCATCGCCCCCTTTTTGCCATAGGAAATCCCAGGCCGCCATAACCTCTTCGCTCCAGCCGCGAAACCCCACCCTCCTCCGTCCGCCACGTCACCGCTGCCCAGCCGAAGCCTCTTCCCCGACTACATTGTCCAGCGCAACAGCTTGATGTCCCTCGTCCACCTCCCCGCATGAGGATCCGTCGTCCATCTCGCCATCCCGCCGGTTCAGCCGCCGCGTCCTCCACCTCCAAGGAGCTGCTCTGATGGCCGCCTCGTCTATCGCGGCTGCTCCATCCCCACATTGCCGCCTTAACCTGCTCCACCGGAACCACAACATCCTCACCGACTCCTCGGACGAAGCCGAGGCCTACTCGGCGCCACCAAAGAGGTTGTACACTTATCGCATCGCACCTTCTCCTTAACTCGACCTCCCGGCGCTGACGGTGCTCCATCCCGCACCCCCATGGAGCGGCTACCTTGAAGCCGGCGCCGCGGGCGACATCTCCATGGCGGCTCTCCCCCAGTGCGAGGCCCCTTCGACGGCGGCGTCCATACCAACCGGATCTGCTGCTGCTGCTCCGGCTCTCGCTCGATCGCTCGCTCGCCCAGCTGCTGCTGCTCTCCCCGTCGCTCGTGCTGCTGCTCTGCTCCGTTAAGCCACACTTCAGTCGACTGAATCGACTTTTGGGTCAGTCGATTTTCAGGGGTTGGGGGGGGGGGGCTCGCCGGAGTTAAGGAAGAACCACCCGCAGCGGGGACGGGGCTCACCGTAGAGGTACCCTACTATCTATCTTAGGGTTCAGGGTGGGGGCGGGGGGCCTAGAGGGCTGGCCGGGGCGGCGGTGGCGAGTTGTTTCGGGGCGGCGAGGCAGCGCTGGGGCCGGCGGTTCGACCGGTGGTGGCTGGCGGCTCAGGGGGGGTGCAGGTTGAAGATGAACTGCAGGCCCTCCCTAAACTACATGTCAAGTGCCTCTCTGCTACCATTGCGTTCAGTTTCGACAGTAGCATTCAGGTTCCATAATAAATTTCAGTTTCGATAGTTAAGTTCAGAGTCAATAGTTTTTACCTCATCTGTTGTAGTCAGGTGGTTTTTGGTGATGTTAATTTTACATCCATTTTACATCATCTATTGGATATGCTATTAGAATCCCACTTGAGATTGACGATGTCTGTCTTGTGCTGCTTCAGCCTTGACGTCTTACTGCTCACCGGAGCTGCTCCAACGATAGAACGATCCGTCACAACAGAGTAGTGCCCTGGACGCCATCTACAGATTCCTCAAATCTTCCTCCACACCTCCGACAGCCACCTCTGCCTCAACTGCTTCAGCGACCAACCCAATGATGCTGAGGTCGACACGGCTACGGCAAAGAGGTTGTACACTTGTTGCATCACTTATTACGATACATTCACGTCGATCCATTAGGGCTATTTTGGTTCAACGGAAAAACATCGATCCACTGGTGGTTACCATCACTCTAAATTTCTGCATGCTCTCCTTACATAATCTCACCATATTTTTTTAGTATGCATGTCAGATATTGTACACAGTCATGCTGAACATGCAGAGAAAAAGAGAAGAGTTTTGCGCGGCAATATAATGTCATGCAGACATCGCTCCATGGTGGGTTCAATGGAAAACCCTCCCCACCCCTCTCCAGATTGTAATCCAGAGGAAGATATCTGTTCTGAGGTGGATTCGGATGCCGCTGACCACTCCTATTTATCCCCAAGGTGTTTGCTCTACCTTGGCATGATGATGTTAGTCATATCATGCATATGTTGCCTTGCAGTGCCTACTTTTGACATCATATATGTCATCTGCTTAGTTTAGACACGTTCTGTAATGCCACCTGTTTAGTTTCTATATCATATATGGGAATTATGCAGTCTCATGTCTTTTAGCCAGCCATAATATATGTGAAAAATGCAATGCCATCCTGTTTAACCAGGCATCATATATTTGAATGATATTTTGCCCATCCTTTTCTTCATTACATTTCCATTTGTCGACAATGTTTGTACATTAAACTACTCTTCCTGTGAATCAGCCATTTGGGTGGGAGATGGAAAAATCTGGAGTGAAAACAAGGCCTTCAGAGCAGATAGTGCTACCTGGCGAAGCAGATCTCTTGTTGGGTCCCGATAGCTCCTCAGAGATGGATTCAGAGACAGATGACTAGTCCTATTCCCCCACTGAGGTGTATGCTCTAACTTGGAACGGTTATACTGCTCATATCATGCATACGGTGTCTTGCATTGCATAGTTTAGACATCTTATACACAATATTCAACACCATGTTCTTAGTTCAGACATCATATCGAATGCCCTCTATTTAGCATATAAATCACATATGTGAATTAAATGATGCGATCCTGATTACTTAGATAACGTGAATTATGTCATGCGATCCTATTTAGTTATTCATCATATCTTTGAATTATGTTATGCTATGCTATCCAGTTTATATAGACATCATATATGTGAAATTATGTCATGCTATCCGTTTTAGTTAAACAATATACATGCCAACTATTTCATGCCCTCTTTTTTCCACACTATCTATTGCATCTGTCACTCATACAATGTCTGTACATTCAACTATGTTTCCTGTTTATCAGCCATTTGAATTGGAGCGGGTGATGCCAGTATCTAGCGGACTAAAAACACGGTCTTCAAATAAAACAGTGCTACCTCTTGGTGGAGATAGCACCCCGGTTGTACATGCACAAGAACCAGCCCTACCACACATAACCCAAACTCTCGCAGATTGTACCCCTACTACGATGGACAGAGAACCAGCTTAACGCAATCTAACCCCAACCCCAGCCGATAGTAACCCAGTTCCTGTTGACATAGCACCATCTCCACCACAGAGCTCCCAAACAAGAGCAGTTAGTAAGGCAGCTCTAGTGCCCAAAGGGCCAGTACTATCACGGCGAACCCCAACTCCACCAGTTAGTAGGCTTATTCCTGTGGAGGAAGCACAACCAGCTAGTCGTAGTTTAGCATCTATCGCATTTGATGTTGTTAAATCGTATGTGCGTATCTTCCCATCTTGGAAATATCATACTGAAGATGAAGGAAAATGCAGTTGCGGGTGTTTGTCCAGGAGTTATGTGTAAGTAATGTTATTCATGGCAATTACTTTGCTTCGTCCCATACATCCTACCTCCATGATGGTTATAATACAGCAAATTTTCCCATTTTTCTCTATAGAGAAGGACCGATTTGGAAACTCAGGATGAGGTGACCTGTGCTAATACCTTTGCTATCTTCAAGAATGCTTGGTGGCAGTATTGGAATTACCTGAAGAAAGCGTACTTCACCGGCAAAGAAACTCATCAAATTCCCTTACGTTCTCCTGAGACACATTTGCTGGACGATGACTGGGAACGCCTTGTTCTGTACTGGTCCCGAACCAAGAATGTGGTAAGGTCTATGAGCTCATTTTCTATTTTTAAGTATTATATTCTTGCGTCTTACTGTACTCTGTTCATGTAGAACAAGTGCCTAAACCTGAAGAACAATTGTTCTAATTTAAGATTCCATTGCTACCATAGGACATAGATATATGTTTGTTTGATGCTTTTATTATGTACTAGTACTTGGAAATAGAAGATTTGGTAGTTTAATCCTGTCCACCTTACTAATGAACTGGTTCACCGAAATGAGTTTCATATACTAGTACATGCTATACTTGTTATGTGTCTGCTTGTTTCTTCTTTTAGAACGCTGACAGAATATTGGGGAAGAGTGCCTTATTAAGCAACGGTAAAGGAAGTAATGCAGATAAGGTTCAGGATAGTGACACGTCCTGTCTTGGTTTAGTGTTGGAGTTACTGGCCACTACCGCTTGCACAAGCTATTGAAACTCACTGTCTGAATCAGTTCGGTTTCTTGAGTCTCAACTACAAGCTGAAAGACATCGATCAGCTGTGGTGCGACAAGAAGCGGAAGGACTACGGAAGTCCCTGGAGCATTCAGATGCATACTTTCTGGTGCAACAGCAAGCATTGGAGGATTTTAGCGCCTAACAGGACAAAGCTAATCAGCTTGCTAAGCTTATTGCTAGCATGGTGGATACCCATGATAATGTTTCTTGAGCTCTTCTGAATTTGTTTCAGTTATGCTCTTGTTTTTCTGCCGTGTTTATTTGCACTGGTGGCCAATTTTGATGGCCAGTGTATATGATATGTTGCTTTGTTCCCTATATTTGCACTGGTGGTGAACTTTGATGCCCACTGGATGTAATATGTGTAATAGCCGTTATAGCCTAGCATTAGTTGCTTGATTATTTATTTCCTTGTTGTCTTGTTTATTTGTTTGCTTGTAGTCATTGTAGTTCTTTTTCCGCGGTTAACTAGTGGCTGCAATTACGTATTTTTAAAAACTAGGCCACAATAACCATGGGCTAATATTTACTGTAGTGACACTGGGCCTCCTACGGGCCGTAGAAATAGCGGGCCTTCTACGGGCCGTAGAAACAACAGGACTTCTACAGGTCGTATCATCAATGGGCCTTATACGGGCCGTATGATCAATTGGCCAAACATGGGCCAATAATAGGCTGCATTATGGCCGTAAATGGGCTAGAGTTGGAATCGTCCGTTCATGGGCCGACCGTAACGGGCCATCGTTAATAGGCCGTATTTGATGACGCTATGAAAATGGCCCAATGTATTAACGGACCACAAACGGGCCGACTATAACCACGGGCTGAATTTGGCCCACAAGCAGAAAATGATAGTAACGGGCCGTAAGTAAACGAATGCTGGAAATGAGCCCAAGAATAAATGTGCTCTGAGAAGGCTGAAAGATAACATGGGCTGGAAACGGCCCAACGGAATAACGGGCCGTTAATGGGTATAAAGTGATAGACTATTCATTACAGGCCAGTTTCACCATGGGCCGTTAATGGGTGTAAAGTGATACACTGTTCATTACGGGCCAGTTTCACCATGTTAATAGGCCAAGAGTTACATAGGGCCTCATATGGGCCGAAATACGTCATGGGCCATACATGGGCCAGAAGTGAAAACGGGCTGGAATCATATTGGATGGCCTAGATGACACTACTGGGCCTAATTCGGATAGGGCGTAATGGGCCTTGGGTTAGCGGGCTGTAAATGGGCTATATGCGAACATGCCGTTAACAGGCTTTCCATGGGCCAGCCCGCCACCTTTTGACCAAGTCAAACGGGCCGACCTTTTCACAGGAATGGGCCTCTGTTGGGCCGTGCCACGTGTCGACGTATCATAGGCGCCTATCTGACCCACTGACGAGGTGACACGTGTTTCGTTCGGCCAATAAGAATTTTACACGTGGAAATTTCCCATTGGTCGGGGCTGTTAACGGGTTATCGGATCCAAACCCCGACCCGATAGCTTAACGGCGTTCCGTTATGATGGATGCCACATGTCGGTCACCCTTGACGAAAGCACTTCTGTGACGCGCGATTTATCGTCATGGAAGTGGACACTTCCGTGATGATAATTTTGGTAATGTCATGGAACACTTCTACGACAGCATAGGTATGACTATCTTGATTTTGTCATAAATTTGTCATGGATGTACATGCATGACAAAAAAAGCGACCTACTGTGACAAACACGTATCATCACGGAAGTGTATTTTTTTGTAGTGAACCCTTTCTTTGCTTGATCCATTTTGAACTTCTTCAAAACTTTGTCAAGGTATGTGCTATGTGAAAGTCCAATTAAGCGTCTTGATCTATCTCTATATATTTTAATGCCCAATATATAAGCAGCTTCACCGAGGTCTTTCATTGAAAAACTCTTATTCAAGTATCCGTTTATGCTATCCAGAAATTATATATCATTCCCAATCAATAATATGTCATCCACATATAATATTAGAAATGCTACAGAGGTCCCACTCACTTTCTTGTAAATACAGGCTTCTCCAAAAGTCTGTATAAAACCATATGCTTTGATCACACTATCAAAACATTTATTCCAACTCCGAGATGCTTGCACCAATCCATAAATGGATCGCTGGAGCTTGCACACTTTGTTAGCATCCTTTGGATCGATAAAACCTTCAGGTTGCATCATATAATACTCTTCTTCCAGAAGTCCATTAAAGAATGCAGTCTTTACATCCATTTGCGAAATTTCAAAATCATAAATGCAGCAATTGCTAACATGATTCGGACGAGCTTAAGCATCGCTACGGGTGAGAATGTCTCATCATAGTTAACTCCTTGAACTTGTCGAAAACCTTTCGCAATAAGTCGAGCTTTGTAGACAGTAACATTACCGCTAGCGTCAGTCTTCTTCTTGAAGATCCATTTATTCTCGATGGCTTGCCGATCATGGGGCAAGTTAACCGAAGTCCACACTTTTGTTCTCATACATGGATCCCATCTCGGATTTCACGGCCTCAAGCCATTTTGCGGAATCTGGGCTCATCATCGCTTCCTCATAGTTCCTAGGTTCGTGATGGTCAAGTAACATGACTTCCAGAACAGGATTACCATACCACTCTTATGCGGATCTTACTCTGGTTGACCTACGAGGTTCGGTAGTAACTTGATCTAAAGATACATGATCACCATCATTAACTTCCTCACTAATTGGTGTAGGAGTCACAAGAACAGATTTCTGTGATGAACTATTTTCCAATAAGGGAGCAGGTACAGTTACCTCATCAAGTTCTACTTTCCTCCCACTCACTTCCTTCGAGAGAAACTCCTTCTCTAGAGAGGATCCATTCTTATCAATGAATGTCTTGCCTTCGGATATGTGATAGAAGGTGTACCCAACAGTCTCCTTTGGGTATCCTATGAAGACACATTTCTCCGATTTGGGTTCGAGCTTATCAGGTTGAAGTTTTTTCACATAAGCATCGCAGCCCCAAACTTTAAGAAACGACAACTTAGGTTTCTTGCCAAACCACAGTTCATAACGTGTCATCTCAATGGATTTAGATGGTGCCCTATTTAACGTGAATGCAGCCGTCTCTAAAGCATAACCCCAAAACGATAGCGGTAAATCTGTAAGAGACATCATAGATCTCACCATATCTAATAAAGTGCTATGATGTTCCGACACACCATTATGCTGTGGTGCTCCAGGTGGCGTGAGTTGCGAAACTATTCCGCATTGTTTCAAATGAAGACCAAACTCGTAACTCAAATATTCTCTTCCACGTTCAGATCGTAGAAACTTTATTTTCTTGTTATGATGATTTTCTACTTCACTCTGAAATTCTTTGAACTTTTCAAATGTTTCAGACTTATGCTTCATTAAGTAGATATACCCATATCTGCTCAAATCATCTGTGAAGGTGAGAAAATAACGATACCAACCGTGGGCCTCAATATTCATTGGACCACATACATCAGTATGTATGATTTCCAACAAATCTATTGCTCGCTCCATTGTTCCGGAGAACGGCGTTTTAGTCATCTTGCCCATGAGGCATGGTTCGCAAGTACCAAGTGATTCATAATCAAGTGATTCCAAACGTCCATCAGAATGGAGTTTCTTCATGCGATTTACACCAATATGACCTAAACGGCAGTGCCACAAATAAGTTGCACTATCATTATCAACTCTGCATCTTTTGGCTTCAATATTATGAATATGTGTGTCACTACTATCGGAGATTTAATAAAAATAGACCACTCTTCAAGGGTGCATGACCATAAAAGATATTACTCATATAAATAGAACAACCATTATTCTCTGATTTAAATGAATAACCGTCTCGCATCAAACAAGATCCAGATATAATGTTCATGCTTAACACTGGCTCCAAATAACAATTATTCAGGTCTAAAACTAATCCCGAAGGTAGATGTAGAGGTAGCATGCCGACTGCGATCACATCGCCTTTGGAACCATTTCCCACGTGCATCGTCACCTCGTCCTTAGCCAATCTCCGCTTAATCCGTAGTCCCTATTTCGAGTTGCAAATATTAGCAACAGAACTAGTATCAAATACCCATGCACTACTGCGAGCATTAGTAAGGTACACATCAATAAACTATATATCACATATACCTTTGTTCACCTTGCCATCCTTCTTATCCGCCAAATACTTGGGCAGTTCCACTTCCAGTGACAAGTCCCTTTGCAGTAGAATCACTTAGTCTCAGGCTTAGGTCCAGACTTGGGCTTCTTCACTTGAGCAGCAACTTGCTTGCCATTCTTCTTGAAGTTCCCCTTCTTCCCTTTACCCTTTTTCTTGAAACTGGTGGTCTTGTTGACCATCAACACTTGATGCTCTTTCTTGATTTCTACTTCCGTAGCCTTTAGCATTGCGAAGAGCTCGGGAATTGTCTTATCCATCCCTTGCATGTTATAGTTCATCACGAAGCTCTTGTAGCTTGGTGGCAGTGATTGAAGAATTCTATCAATGACACTATCATCAGGAAGATTAACTCCCAGTTGAATCAAGTGATTATTATACCCAGACATTTTGAGTATATGTTCACTAACAGAACTATTTGCCTCCATCTTGCAGCTATAGAACTTATTGGAGACTTCATAACTCTCAACCCGGGCATTTGCTTGAAATATCAACTTCAACTCCTGGAACATCTCATATGCTCCATGACGTTCAAAACATCGTTGAAGTCCCGATTCTAAGCCGTAAAGCATGGCACATTGAACTATCGAGTAGTCATCAGCTTTGCTCTGCCAGACGTTCATAACATCTGGTGTTGCTCCTGCAGCAGGTTTGGCACCTAGCGGTGCTTCCAGGACGTAATTCTTCTGTGCAGAAATGAGGATAATCCTCAAGTTACGGACCCAGTCCGTGTAGTTGCTACCATCATCTTTCAACTTAGCTTTCTCTAGGAACGCATTAAAATTCAACGAAACAACAACACGGGCCATGTATCTACAACAACATAGACATGCAAAATACTATCAGGTACTAAGTTCATGATAAATTAAAGGTCAATTAATCAAATTACTTAAGAACTCCCACTTAGATAGACATCCCTCTAATCATGTAAGTGATCATGTGATCCAAATCTACTAAACCATGTCCGATCATCACGTGAGATGGAGTAGTTTTCAATGGTGAACATAACTTTGTTGATCATATCTGCTATATGATTCACGCTCAACCTTTTGGTCTTAGTGTTCCAAGCCATATCTGCATATGCTAGGCTCGTCAAGTTTAACCCGAGTATTCTGCGTGTCAAAACTGGCTTGCACCCGTTGTATGTGAACGTAGAGCTTATCACACCCGATCATCATGTGGTGTCTCCGCACGACGAACTTTCACAACGGTGCATACTTAGGGAGAACACTTGTACCTTGAAATTTAGTGAGAGATCATCTTATAATGCTACCGTCGAACTAAGCAAAATAAGATGCATAAAGGATAAACATCACATGCAATCAATATAAGTGATATGATATGGCCATCATCATCTTGTGCCTTTGATCTCCATCTCCAAAGCACCGTCATGATCATCATCATCACCGGCGTGACACCTTGATCTCCATTGTAGCATCGTTGTCGTCTCGCCAACTATTGCTTCTATGACTATCACTAAGGTAAAGCAGTTACATGGAGATTGCATTTCATACAATAAATCGACAACCATATGGCTCCTGCCAGTTGCCGATAACTCCGTTACAAAACATGACCATCTCATAAAATAAAATTTAGCATCATGTCTTGACCATATCACATCACAACATGCCCTGCAAAAACAAGTTAGACGTCCTCTACCTTGTTGTTGCAAGTTTTACATGGCTGCTACGGGCTGAGCAAGAACCGTTCTTACCTACGCATCAAAACCACAATGATTTTTGTCAAGTATGTGTTGTTTTAACCTTCAACAAGGACTGGGTGTAGCCACAATTGATTCAACTAAAGTTGGAGAAACTAACACCCGCCAGCCACCTGTGTGTGAAGCACGTCGGTAGAACCAGTCTCACATAAGCATACGCGTAATGTTGGTCCGGGCCGCTTCATCCAACAATACCGCCGAATCAAAGTATGACATGCTAGTAAGAGTTGGTGTCAAAATCGGCGAATCTCGGGTAGGGGGTCCCGAACTATGTGTCTAAGGTTGATGGTAACAGGAGACCAGGGACACAATGTTTACCCAGGTTCGGGCCCTCTCTATGGAGGTAATACCCTACTTCCTGCTTGATTGATCTTGATGAATATGGGTGTTACAAGAGTTGATCTACCACGAGATCGTAATGGCTAAACCCTAGAAGTTTAGCCTGTATGACTACGATATTGAGTATATCCTTTCCGGACTACACCCTCCGGTTTATATAGGCGCCGGGGGATCTAGGGTTACATAGAGTCGGTTACATAAGGTGGAATCTTCATAGTTGTTTGCCAAGCTTGCCTTCCACGCCAAGGAGAGTCCCATCCGGACACGGGTACCGTCTTCGGTTTTCATATCTTCACAGCCCATCAGTTCGGCCCATAGATAACAGGCCGGACGCCCGAGGACCCCTTAGTCCAGGACTCCCTCAGTAGCCCCTGAACCTGGCTTCAATGACAAGGTATCCGGCATGTAGTGCTGTCTTCGACATTGCAAGGCGGGTTCCTCCTTCCGAACTCCCAAATAGTCTTCGGATGAATATGATCGTGTCCGGACCTGTAACACACACCGGACACAACCGTAGAGAGAATATAATAACACACGAGTCCCATCTGCTAACAACTTTAGTAATGTGACGTCACGCCTGTCTGGTCATAATTTCGAGACTTTTTTCGCCCCACGTTTCGAGACGCGGTTGTCATTGGCACGTCTTGTCAAAGCAAAGATCGTGTCCCCTTATCACGGGATTCTCATCAATACGGGCGCGGGTAACCCAACCGTGCCATTTACACAGCCCTTGGGAGCAGGCGAATTTTAAGGCGAATGGGGGGGGGGGCGTTCGATATTCACTGCCCTTATAAGGAGATAAGATTCCCCTTTCTTCTCCCACACTTTCCTCCTGCCTCTCCATTCTTGAGCTCCAGCTCCCAAGTTCTCATTTCCCTTGTCTTGAGAAAGCACTCAACCATGTCTGGATCCGGAGGTGAAGGCAAGTGGATGGCCTCCTCCATTAAGGAGGAGGACATCGCCGAGCTTCAGGCAGCCGGGTACCTGGCGAAGGAAATCACCCACCGTCTTCCAGCCCGGGGACAAATCATCCCCACACCGAAGCCCAACAAGAGGGTAATGTTCACCCCCCATTTCCTCTGCGGTCTAGGGTTTCCACTCCACACCTTCGTCCGCGGGATAATGTTCTACTACGGGATAGATTTCCACGATCTATCCCCGAACTCCTTCCTCAATATCCAGCGTTCATCGTCGTGTGCAAGGTCTTCCTCTGCATCCACCCCCACTTCAGGCTATGGCTCAAAACCTTTAATGTGAAGCCCAAGGTGGTGGACGGACAACACGCAGAGTGCGGGGGCGCCATGGTGAGCAAGCTCACCAATGTTTCTTGGCCAAAAGGCACATTCGTGGAATCTGTCAAGGAATGGAAGAAGCTATGGTTCTACATCACCGAACCCCGTGACGCCACCTGGGCCGCAGCTGCCGAATTCAACTCCGGCGCTCTCGTGCGGCTCACCTACTGGGTCGAGAAGAGCCCAAACTGGTGTTCGTCGGATGAGCTGATTGCGCTGCAAACGTGCATCCAAAGCATGATCGATAGGGATATCAAGCTCGTCGACATAATCCAAGTGCTGCTGGTGCGCCAGATCCTCCCGTGCCAGAGCCGAAGCCATCTAAGGGAGTCCTGGATTAGGGAGTCACCGGACAGCCGGACTATATCCTTTGGCCGGACTATTGGACTATGAAGATACAAGATTGAAGACTCCGTCCCATGTCCGGATGGGAGTCTACTTGGCGTGGAAGGCAAGCTAGGCAATACGGATATGTATACCTCCTCCTTTGTAACCGACCTTGTGTAACCCTAGCCCCCTCCGATGTCTATATAAACCAGAGGGTTTTAGTCCGTAGGACAACAGACAATCATATCATAGGCTAGCTTCTAGGCTTTAGCCTCTCTGATCTCGTGGTAGATCAACTCTTGTAACACTCATATTATCAAGAACAATCAAGCAGGACGTATGGTATTACCTCCATCAAGAGGGCCCGAACCTGGGTAAAACATCGTGTCCCCTGCCTCCTATTACCATCCGCCTTAGACGCACAGTTTGGGACCCCCTACCCAAGATCCGCCGGTTTTGACACCGACATTGGTGCTTTCATTGAGAGTTCCACTGTGTCGTCACCATAAGACTCGATGGCTCCTTCGATCATCGGTAACGATGTGGTCCAGGGTGAGGTCTTCCTCCCCAGACAGATCTTCGTATTCGGCGGCTTCGCACTGCGGGCCAATTCACTTGGCCATCTGGAGCAGATCGAGAGCTACGCCCCTGGCCATCAGGTTAGATTTGGAAACTTGAACTACACGGCTGACATCCGCGGAGACTTGATCTTCGATGGATTCGAGCCCATGTCGGACGTGCCGCAGAGTCGCGACATGCATGACATAACTCTGCCGTCGGACAATGTTCGGGAGATCGCATCCACAACTACTCTGGCCATCAATCCGGAGCAAGTCGCACCATCCGAGAGCGGAGGGATGGACCCCGCCATGGAGGCCACACTCTCAGTGGCGATAGAGCCGGATACTGACTTCACCCCTTACGAGAGCCGTACCACTGAACCACTGGGTTCATCTCCGGCCACGGACTCCGCGCCGCTCACATCCGTGCCCGTCGAATCCGACTGGGGGCCAATCATGGAGTACACCTCTGCGGATATCTTTCAGCACCCGCCCTTCGGAGATGTGCTAAATTCATTAAGGTCTCTCTCCCTGTCAGGAGAACCCTTGCCGAACTATGTCCGGCTAGAATGGGATGCAGACGACGAAGAAATTCGTTGCCCACCCACCACCCACTTAGTAGCCACTGTCAACGACTTAACCGACATGCTCGACTTCGACGGTATGGACGACGAAGCCGGAGACGAACAGGAACTATCGCCCTCAGGGCGCTGGACCACCACCTCATCATATGATATATACATGGTGGACACCCCTAAAGAAGGCAATGTTGACGAGACAGCCGAGGATGACCCCTCCAAGAAGCAACCCAAGCGCCGATGTCAGCGGCGCCGCTCTAAGTCCGACCACAGCAAGAGCAGTGTTACTCGCACAGGAGATAATAATACCCTGGATAGTTCCGAAGACAACAACAATCCCCTCTAGCACGATGTAGAGCTGAAGGATGAACAAGCTAGCCCTCTAGGGCAGGCAGCATATGGAGAACTGGAGGAGGACAATTACATGCCTCTCTCCGAAGACGAGGCGAGCCTCGGCGACGACGAGTTTATCGTGCCCGAGGACCTCGTCGAGCAAGAGCGCTTCAAGCGCCGGCTTATGGCCACGGCAAATAGCCTGAAGAAAAAGCAGCAACAGCTTCAAGTTGATCAAGACTTGCTAGCAGACAGGTGGACCGAAGTCCTTGCGGCCGAGGAGCATGAACTCGAGCGCCCGCCCAAGAGTTACCCAAAACGCAGGTTGCTACCTCACCTCGAGGAGGAAGCATTGAAACCTCATTCACTAGTGTACAATGCGGCTGACCGGCCATTACGCGGCCGAGCGAGAGAGGCGTTTCAGCCTAAAGTTCAGACCGCACCCCTTCGCCACTCAGTCAAAAATACTAAGGCCCGGGGCAACACAGAGGACTTGCGAGACATCCTGGACAGTAAGGCAAAAATGGCAAGGTCAATATACAGGACACGGGCTCGCGCGCCAACACAGGACGATGATCGTTGCGTCGGATACACCAAGAGTAAATCCGGCCAGGACGAATACAGCAGACAAGACTCATACGAACTGCGTTGAGATATAGCCCGGCACAGACGAGTCGCACACCCCCTATGCTTCACTGATGAAGTTATGAATCATGAATTCCCGGAGCGTTTCAAACCCGTAAATATCGAATCATACGATGGCACAACAGATCCCACTGTATTGATCGAGGATTTCCTCCTTCACATCCACATGGCTTGTGGTGACGATCTACATGCCATCAAGTACCTCCCACTAAAACTCAAAGGACCAGCTCGGCATTGGCTGAATAGCTTGCCAGCAGATTCCGTCGGCAGTTGGGAGGATCTGGAAGATGCATTTCTTGACAACTTCCAGGGCACTTATGTGCGGCCACCGGATGCTGATGACTTGAGCCACATAACGCAACAGCCAGGGGAATCAGCCAGACAATTCTGGACACGGTTCCTGACTAAGAAAAATCAAATTGTAGACTGCCCGAATGGAGAGGCCCTAGCGGGATTCAAGCATAACATCCACGACGAGTGGCTTGCCCGCCACCTCGGCCAGGAGAAACTGAAATCTATGGCAGCCCTCACAACACTCATGACCCGCTTTTGCGCGAGCGAGGACAGTTGGCTGGCTCGCAGCAACAACACATCGAGGAATCCGGATACCTCAGATACCAAAGATGTTAACGGTAAGCAGCGTCGTAATAGACCAAAGCGCTGCAATAACAACGATAACACTGAAGATACGACAGTCAATGCCGGATTCAGAGGCTCTAGATCCGGTCAACGGAAAAAGCCATTTAAAAGAAATACTCTGGCTCCGTCCAGTCTGGATCGCCTACTGGATTGCTCGTGTCAAATCCACGGCACCCCCAAAAAGCTAGCCAATCACACCAACAGAGAATGCTGGGTGTTCCAGCAGGTCGGCAAGTTAAATGCCGAAAACAAGGACAAGGGGCTGCATAGCGATGACGAGGAGGAGCCCCGGCCGCCGAGCACAGGAGGATAGAAGGGATTTCCCCCACAAGTGAAGACGGTGAACATGATATACGCAACCCACATTCCCAAGAGGGAGTGGAAGCATGCACTAAGGGACGTCTATGCGATGGAGCCCGTTGCCCCAAAGTTCAACCCGTGGTCTGCTTGCCCGATCACCTTCGATCGCAGGGACCACCCCACTAGCATCCGTCATGGCGGATCCGCCGCACTGGTCCTAGACCTCATCATTGACGGATTTCACCTCACTCGAGTCCTTATGGACGGCAGTAGTAGCCTAAACCTGCTTTATCAGGATACAGTGCGAAAAATGGGTATCGATCCCTCGAGGATCAAAGCCAGCAAACCACCTTTAAAGGCGCCATCCCAGGTGTAGAGGCCCATTGCACAGGCTCAATCACACTAGAAGTGGTCTTCGGATCACCGGACAACTTCCGAAGCGAAGAGTTAATCTTCGACATCGTCCCGTTCCGTAGTGGCTATGATGCACTGCTCGGACGAACATCATTTACAAAATTCAATGCAGTGCCGCATTATGCATACCTCAAGCTCAAAATGCCAGGACCTCGCGGGGTCATAACAGTAAATGGAAACACAGAGCGCTCGCTCCGTACGGAAGAGCACACTGCGGCCCTTGCAGTAGAAGCACAAAGCAGCCTGTTCAGGCAGACCACTCATTCGGCGTCACAGCCCCCGGACACCTTCAAGCGAGTCCGGAACAAGTTGCAACAGGATCGCCTGGCACGATCAGAGCTCGCCTAGCAGTTCGGCCCCCGTCCCAGTCTTAGTGAAGCGACGAAATCTGTGTCGCGCGTACATAACTCCACATTGAAAATACCATGGACATAGGTGGGGGCACGATCAGGACATGCCCCGCATTGCGGCTTAACCGCACTAGGGGCCGTATACCTTTGTCATTCCTTCTCTCTTTCAGGGCCTAACTCTCTGGAAGCTCTTTCCGGCAGTACGATTGCCGGACACATTCCGGAAGCAACAACCAAGGCGGCCAGAAGCTAAGATGAACACGGGAACCGCCAGGTGCTCTCTAGTAATAGTTGATATACCCGCTTTTCACTATTTATGCGTAGCTTGCCCTGGGATAGGACATTTCAAATTGTCCTACTTTATGCTTATTGCACTACTTGTACCAGTACGCTTCGACGTATTATTTAATAAACAATGCATATCATCAATCTGTCATTGCATTATTTAAGTTTCTCTCTTTCTCTTATATGTCCACTTACGACAATCCGCACCCGCACGTTCGGGTACGGTCAGTTCGCCAGGGGTCCTTGTTTACCCCATAATACGGCGCAAGAAGTCCGAACACTTTCGACAGTGCGGCACCCCGAACTTATAGCATTATATGCATCAGCTCCGAATCATGTCTTTGGTCAATTGTTGGGTTGTCCGGCTCCCATGCTTTGGTACCTTACGTTCCGCTATATCGGCTAAGGTAGCGGTGGGAGAACTACTGCGATTGTGTCCCGGTTCTTCCGGACAAGCACCCCAGTAGAGAAAGCCAACAACTGGCTGTCATGATAAGGCAAGAGACTGGTCGCTGTTCGAGAGGTCTCAAGTCCTTAAAGACTTTTTCCGATTTGGGCGAAGAGTCCGCCTTGTCCGGCTTAGGCGTGTATAGCGCCCCAAATTCGGCCCTCCGAATACCAGGGGCTTCGCCAAAATTTAAAACCATAGACTTCTATGGCTAAGTGAGAGTGATAAAAGCATTATAGTCTGATTGCCTGGTTCGTTGTGCTGAACACCTCCCTTGGAGGACCCAAAATTGGGGTACAGAGTGTTCAGGTTTATCCCGAACACCCCGGTACTAGTTACATGGGGGCAGAATCCGACGACTGGACAACTCTTAGATTTTATAAACGGCCGCACAGAAGGTAATGTTTTAAATTAAGAAAGCGTCACATGGCACAAATGAACTCGTTCCATATTTACAGGATCACATGAGCATGTTCATTCAAAAATTACATCCTTGGCACACTCATCTGCCACTAGGCGGGAACCCTCCAGGAGACTCTTGTACTAATTCTCGGGGCGGCGATGCTCCTTGCCCTCCGGCGGCCCCTCCTTCACCATCTTCACGGCGTCCAGCTTCGCCCAGTGCACCTTCGCAAGGGCAAAAGCCTGCGTGCACCCTCGATGCAGACGGACCGCTTGATGACTTCAAGCCACGGGCAGGCTTCCACAAGCCGCCTCATCAGGCCGAAGTAGCTGCCGGACAGAGGCTCGCCAGGCCACATCCGGACTATAAGGCCCCTCATGGCCTGTTCGGCCGTCTTGTGAAGCTCGACCAACTACTTCAGCTGGTCGCTTAGGGGCATGGGGTGTTTGGTCCCAGTATATTGAGACCAGAACAACTTTTCCATCGAGCTCCCCTCCTTAGCCCGGTAAAACTCCACGGCATCCCGTAAACTGCGGGGAAGATCTGCAAACGCTCCTGGAGAGCTCTGAACTTGGGTAATAAAAAGAAAAGTCTCCTTCACGTGCTTGCTTTGCATAACGAATGCCTTACCCACTGCTATCTTCTTCATCGCATCAATCTCCTGGAGGGCCTTATAGGCTTTGTCCTTGGCGCTCCAGACGCTTTCAAGCGCCTGCGCGAGCTCAGACTCTCGCATCTTAGAGTCAAGCTCCAAGGACTCATTCTTTTTGGCGAGAGCCTCGAGCTCTTGCTGCACCTCGCCCACTCGGGCTTCTTGCTTCTCCTGTTCAATGCATTCTTTGGCTGCTTTGTCTTCGGCCTCGGACAACGCCATCCTTAGGGTCGCCACCTTTGTCGTGGTCCCTTCCACATCCATGATGATCCTATTACTTTACACCCGAACTTTTTTTAAGTATATAGACAGGGGTATTTCTTACCTTTGCTCTCTTCGAGCTGCCTCTTGGTAAGGCCAAGCTCGTCCTCGGACCGCTTCAGGTCCTGCTTCAGCGCAGCGACCTCCATAGTACGTGCGGCAGTGGCCAGCAGTGAAACCTGCACATACACATAGACATGCTCTAATTAGACTCCTGAGTTATCATTTGATCCTCTATTCGGATTTTCTTCACGAACGCCGAATAGAGCATCAGGGGCTACTATCTATGCGGTATGTTTTCTTATACTTTGATTGCTCACCTCAAAGCCTGTTAGGAGGCTGGCGCAGGCTTCGGTCAGTCTGTTTTTGGCGGACTGAACCTTCTCGACCACCGCACTCATGATAGTGCGGTGCTCTTCTTCGATGGAAGCGCCGCGAAGCGCTTCCAGCAGGTGGTCCGGTGCCTCTGGTTGGACAGAGGACACATGCACGGATGGTTTGCCCCCCTTGATGGGGGACCGCCTGCCGGAGTCCAGAACCATCGAGGGTTCCGACGCAGTGTCCGGCTGGGGCCCGAACTCGAAGCCCATAGGAGCCTCACTCCCTTGGTACCCAGGGTCCGGAAAGTCGCCGTGAGGCGCCCCCAGGACCACCCCCTTGGCTCGGTGCCTGTTTAGACAACACCTCGGCGTTGTCCGTAGGGCGAGGGGTGGAAGCGGTCGGAAGAGAACCGCTATTCATATCCGACGAGTCCAAAGAGCTGCTCGACGAGGGTACGTCGAGATGAGCTCAGGACGGACTACACAATCATGTTCGGCATGAGGAAAGGCAGTACAATAAAACATACCATGAAGTACTATGGTGTCCGGACACTTACGACTTCACCAGGGGCTTGTCCCTGGGTAGCCACTCATCGCCGCTGTTGGCGGCCGTCATGGCACAGTCCGGAAGGAGGGTCCTTCCCTTCTTGGACCCTTCGACCTCCCCGGATGGATCGGCCTTCCTTTTCTTGTCTCCCCCGGCTTGGGGGGGGGGACTTTTCTCCTCCTCCTCCTCCTTTCCGTGGGAGGAGTGCGCGTCGGAGTCATCGTCCGATGACTCTGATACAACCTTGCGCCGGAGACCCTTTTGGGTCCCCGCGGCCTTCTTATTGGTCTTTTTCGGCACCTCGTAGGGTGCCGGAGTCAACATCTTCGTCAGAAGAGCGTCTGTAGGATCTTCGGGCAGCGGGGTTGGGCTATCGAGCTGCTCCGCCGTCTCTATCCAGTCCTCTTAATGATATGGAAGTTCAGATCCTACACACAACTAAACCGGGGCAAATAATTACCCTGAGAAATATAAAAAGCCTATCGGATTGGCGCGATGCTTTGTGCTGAGTCCGCGTTCCTTGTTGAGGGGGAGGGATCTCGGCGCTCTTGAACAACACCCTCCAGACGTCCTCGTGCATCGTGTCATAGAGCTCTCGCAGCGTCTGGTGCTTGGCCGAGTCGAACTCCCACAAAACAAATGCCCGCCGTTGACATGGAAGGGTCCGGCGGAAGAGCATAACCTGGACCACATTGACGAGCTTGATTTTCTTGCTCGTCATGTTCTGGATGCAGGTCTGGAGTCCGGTCAACTCTATCGGAGAGCCCCAGGACATGCCCTTCTTTTTCTAGGAGGTGAGCCGCGTGGGGATTCCGGATCGAAATTTGGGGACCGCCACCCAGTTGGAGTCGCACGGCTCGGTGATGTAGAACCACACCGATTGCCACCCCTTTATGGTATCCACATAGGTGCCCTCGAGCCAGGTGACATTAGGCATATTGCCCACCATGGGGCCTCCGCACTCTGCTTGCTGGCCGCTCACCACCTTCGGTTTGACATTGAAGGTTTTCGGCCATAGGCCAAAGTGGGGCCTGATGCAGAGGAAGGCCTCGCACACGACGATAAACGCCGAGATGTTGAGGATGAAGTTGGGGACCAGATTGTGATGCCCTCAATTCAATCGTACACTAATCATACATGCAAATGTGTACGATCAAGATCAAGGACTCACAGGAAGATATCACAACACAACTCTAGACACAAATTAAAATAATACAAGCTTTATATTACAAGCCAGGGGCCTCGAGGGCTTGAATACATAAGCTCGAATACACAAGAGTCAGCGGAAGCAACAATATCTGAGTACAGACATAAGTTAGACAAGATTGCCTTAAGAAGGCTAGCACAAAAGCAACAACGATCGAAAAGGCAAGGCCTCCTGCCTGGGAGCCTCCTAACTACTCCTAGTCGTCTGCGGTCTTCACATAGTAGTAAGCATCCTCCGGGTAGTAGTAGTCATCAGTGGCGTCGTCTGGCTCCTAGGATCCGTCATCTGGTCGCAACAATCGGGTATGGGGGAAAAGAGGTAGCAAAGCAGCCGTGAGTACTCATCCAAAGTACTCGCAAGACTTACATCAGATCTAAACTAAGTATGCATCTGTATCAAAGGAAAAGGGCTGTATTTGTGGACTAAACTGCAGAATGCCAGAAAGAAGGGGAAAGGCCTAGCCTATCAACGACTAGCATCTTCAAGCATCTTGCAGCACATAGAAGAGTACAGATCAACATAATGTAAAGTAGTAGTGTTATCAACCTCGGCCGGAGATCCTTTCTCGACTCCCTGCGAGAAAGCAATCCCAGAGCCATACTATCCAGTTATCATCACAATCCATTTCTCGTAACCATTTCTCATATCCATGCCTCATCTCAAGTATCCAGTTCTAGATGTAACGATCGGGATACAACTCCAAGTGTCCGTTACTGTAGGACAGGCTATCGATAGATGTTTTCTTCCCTACAGGAGTGCACCAACTTACCCACCATGCTCGATTAACTCTGGCCGGACACACTTTCCTGGGTCATGCCCGGCCTCGGCCAAACAATACGCCGCAACCCGACCTAGGCTTAATAGAGAGGTCAGCATGCCGGACTAAACCTATGCCCCAGGGGTCATGGGCCATCTCCTCGGGAACTCCTGCACGTTGCTTGGGCGGCCGATGAGCAGACCTAGCTACCTCCTTCAACAAGGTAGGTGCTTACCAGTCCAACCCGGTGCGCGCCGCTCAGTCGCTGACGTCTATTAAGCTTCGGCTGATGCATACGACGCAGAATGCCCATACTATGCCCACGTGATGGTTAGTGCTATCAGGCCAGAGGCCCCTCAGATCAAATATCCA
Organism: Triticum monococcum; assembly: GCA_034509565.1. Lineage (NCBI taxonomy): Eukaryota > Viridiplantae > Streptophyta > Magnoliopsida > Poales > Poaceae > Triticum > Triticum monococcum. The sequence continues at coordinate 127,362,561 of CM067841.1, read as the reverse complement.
AATCATAGTGGATTAGGAATGCGCGGTAACAAGCAGAGACTCACGAAAGATGTGACCCCATTGCCCCGTCTCGAGTACTTGCGGCAAGGGCTAAGAATGCCCGGCCACTCCTCGTAATTATCTCGCAGGCACCCTCCAGGTCAACCCGTCTCCACATCACTCGCAATTAAGCTCGCGCGGGTACCCCTCAGGGTCGACCCGTCTTTCCAAGTAACAAGGGTATAGTCCAAGTATCCGGGTGTCCAAACATCAAGGGGAAAACCCGAGGAATCACCCTCGATGAATTCCACTCGATGTAATCATCAAGGTGAACGTAAGAGGATCCACCCTCGAGGTTCACACTTGAGGGGTTGCATGACAAAGCCATATTAGAAGTGGTTAAGGAGGAAATCACCCTTGATGACCACGACCGAATAGCTACACTATAGGTTAACAACAGCAGTGCTAAAGAGGTCTCACCCTCGGCACTCGATAGTAACCCAGTAGTATGCAACAACTAAGGGGAAAGTGATGTGTGGTGTCGGGGCCTGGTCTTCGATCATGTTGATCGAGTCATCGAACATAAAGCGAGGCAACTGGGACAAGGTGGGGGGGGGTCACTGATGGATCACTAACCAACCTATACTAAGTAGTTTAGGATAAGCAGGTAAGGTATGAAAGCAGGTAACAACAGCAGGCTATGCATCAGAGTAGGATCACACATAAAGCAGTAGCAGTTCTAATGCAAGCATGAGAGAATGGAATGGGCGATATCGGGATGATCAAAGGGGGGGGGGGGGGGGGCTTGCCTGGTTGCTCTGGCAAGGAGGGGACATCGTTGACGTAGTTGATCACATGGGCGGCATCAGTCTCGGGGTCTACCGGATAGAAGAGGGGGAAGAAATAGTAAATATAAAGCAAGCATAGCATCAAAAAGCATAACATGGCAATAAGCTATGTTGGGTGTGACCTAAGGTAAGGCGACACGATAAAGGGGGGTGAAGGGGGGGGGGAATTCAACTAGGAACGAATTCCTGGTTCCGGACCTGTATCAAACAGATGATCGGAGGTGGAATGTTCCAACTTCAGCATGCTAGGGGCATGTGAGAGATGAATGGACCGCGTATTCGGATTCGTCTCGTTTTTCTGGGCGTTTTTCATATATAAACTTTTACGATCCGAGCTACGGTTTAAAAGTTATGGATTTTCGAAGTTTAAACCAATTTCTGAATTATTTTAAAAGCAGAAACGGTTTATTGCGTCAGCAGTGACGTCAGGACTGCATCAGCTCTGCTGACCAGTCAAACTGACAGGTGGGACCCACCTGTCAGCCTCTCTGTCTAACGGAGGCTTAACTAAACTAACAGGGTTAGTTAGGGGGCGTGGGCCCCAGCAGTCAGTGACTAGTTAGTACTAATTAACTAATGTTTTAATTAATCATTTTTATTTAGAAAAACGTTTATTTAACAAAAAATGCGATGGGGCCTGCGTGTCAGAGACACTGTGTGCTCAGTCAGTACAGTTGACCATGGTCAACTAGGGCCAAGGGGCCCACGGGTAGTGACCCAAAGGCGGGCCCCAGGGGTGCCACGTCGGCGGCGTCGGGGGTTTCACCGTCGGTGACCAAAACTGCGGCGGGGCTCGCCAGACTTCACTGGGAATCGCGCACAGGGGGTCATTTCGCCCGGGACTTGGCGCGTTCGAACAAGGAGATCCCGCCGCGTCGTGTGGTGAGGCCGGCCGGAGCTGGAGCTGCCGGAAACGGCGTCGGCGACGAGTGGAGGCGGTGGTGGCGTTCGGGACCTCGTCGGGACCACGCTACGGGGGTCGACGAGGTGGGCAAGCGGCACGGGCGGCTTCGGCGGGCTGCACTGAGCACGTTCCTGTGCTTAGGCGAGCATGGCAACGACGGCGGCCAGCTGCTCCATGGAGCTGAGCTCGGCCATGGCGGCGCGGTGGCTATGGTAGCGCGAGAGGCCAGGGGAGCGAGGGGAGAAGAAGAGGGGCTCACCGGGCGGCACACATGGTGGTCCTCGGAGGTTTAGTAGCTGCAGACTCAGGGTGGGTCGAACGGCAGCGTAGCGGTGGCCGCAGTTGGGGAAGAAGACGCGAGCGACGACGGTGGCATCCCTCGGGCTCGACCCGGTGACGAGGAGGAAGAAGCAGTCCACCGCGGACCTCCTAGACACCACAGAAGGAGGAATGGGCACCGGTGGCCGCGGTGGAGCGCGGTGCTCGATGGTGACGGAGCTCGGTGGTGATGGATTTGAAGGGAGAGAGGAGAGGAGGATCAAGCGGAGTGGGAGAGGGGAGTGGGTGGTGCAAGTGGAGGCAAGGATCACGGAGGCGAGGAGGCGCAGGCCTTATCCCCTCGCCCGGGCGTCGCCGGCCAGGCGGGTCCGGTGGGGACGACGCCTGTAGCGACTCGGGTCGGGGAACAGGAAGGGGGGGTGCGGTGCGGGGAGCTGGGCCGACTGGGCCGGCCAGGCCGGGTCGGCTGGCCGGGTGGGCCGAAGCCTGAGTGAGGTAGAGGGCCTCTCTCTCTCCCCTCTACTTCTCCTTTTCCTTTTTTTTCAGCAGCTTTTGCATTTTCTTTTTAGCCAATAATGACTTTGCAAAATTATGCCACTGGCCAAAACAATTTCAAAGAATTAAAGTGCAATGCCACAAAAGGGTTGGGAGGCTTTAGAAAAAGAAAGCCAATTTTATAAATTAAAAAAGCATTTAATTTATTGCTCAGGTCATTGTTTTAAGTGGTTTAGGCCACTTAAACCTTTTGCAAAAATGTTGGTTCACCACCAATATTAGTTGTGGATTATTTGGCACATGATGAACATTTTTGTTTTCATGTCTGAGCATTTTGAATTTCACACAAAATTTGAATTTGAATTCAACTGGAATTTGAAAGAACATGAGACAATAATGATCAGGCACATGTTTAGCAAAAAGATTAACTTAACCCCAGGGGTTACTGTAGCATCATTACACCGGGGTGTTACACAGATCATGAAAATCCAGCCCATAGTAGAACATGAGTCCGCGGACAAACAGGCGGAGGGGAAATCCCAGTCCGCGGACGAAATGGGTAAGGAAAACTACCCTCTCATGGGGTTCGGGCGTTGGGATGATCTGCCCCGCATCGGGCAGCCGGTGCGCGATATCCGCGGCCAGATATCCGGATTCCCGTAATTTTTTGACGTTCTCCTTCGTGATGGAGGAGACAATCCACTTGCCTCCTGCTCCTGACATGCTTGGAGTGGTTTGAGAAGAAGAACGCGAGCTTGGGCGCTAGAGCTCGAGTGTGCGGGAATGGGTAAGCGAGGAATAAGAAGGCGTGGGTGAAAAAAGTAAATCATTATCTCTTTATAAGGGCGGAAGAGGCGATGTGTCTCCCCACTTGCCTGGTAAAACCTCTTATTCCCCAGGCGCCATAATTGATGGTGCGGTTGGGTTACCCACGTCCATATTGATGAGAATACCGTGATAAAGGGAACACGATCTCTGCTTTGACAAGACGTGTCAAGAAAACCGCTTCACGATATGTGCAGAGCTGGTTGAGAAAAGCGTTCGAATAATAACCGGGCCATGGCGTAATGTCGTGCTGTCGAAACATGTTAGCAGATTAGATTTGTGGAAACATTATTCTCTCTACGGTGGTATGTGGAACTTATTTTGCAGGGCCGGACACTATCCTTGTATTCAAAACTCTTCCATGATGTATGCGGAGGAGGAACCCGCCTTGCAGTGCCGGACACAACACTGCGCGCCGGACTGATCGTCATTGAAGCCTGGTTCAGGGGCTACTGAGGGAGTCCTGGATTAGGGGGTCTCTGGACAGCCGGACTATATCCTTTGGCCAGACTGTTGGACTATGAAGATACAAGATTGAAGACTTTGTCCCGTGTCCGGATGGGACTCTACTTGGTGTGGAAGGCAAGCTAGGCAATACGGATATGTATATCTCCTCCTTTGTAACCGACCTTGTGTAACCCTAGCCCCCTCCGGTGTCTATATAAACCGGAGGGTTTTAGTCCGTAGGACAACAGGCAATCATACCATAGGCTAGCTTCTAGGGTTTAGCCTCTCTGATCTCGTGGTAGATCAACTGTTGTAACACTCATATTATCAAGAACAATCAAGCAGGACGTAGGGTATTACCTCCATCAAGAGGGCCCGAACCTGGGTAAAACATCGTGTCCCCTGCCTCCTGTTGCCATCCGCCTTAGACGCACAGTTCGGGACCCCCTACCCGAGATCCGCCGGTTTTGACACCGACACCGTCCTCTTTGTGATTTCAACCTGAAGAAACACCATACCTTTGTGAGGCTCTTCGAAATGACTCATGAAGATGCCTGGAAGTTGCTTCTCAAGGGCAACAAGATACCGTCTGCCACTGATTCAGACCGTGGTCACGACATAAATCACCTCCCCAACGAGGTATGTCATTTTCAACACTTCCCTTACTTGCTTGTTTCAAGGGTGATATCTAAGCTTTCATTACCATTGCTTTTTAGTACTGGTTGAAGATGGCGAAGCAGATCTGGTGTCCGGCTCCCTTGCCCGAAGAGCCGGTCATTCCACGTTTAGCGAAGATGCCGGAGCCGGCGCCTTATAAGGCACCAGAGAAGAAGGCCCCAGGAAAGGCCAAGGGGGTCCGGAGTGGCCACCGCCGCAAGGGCACTTCGGACGCGGCGTCCGAAGACAAGGCCCATTTCCCCGCTGCCGAAGATGATGCGGATGAGGAGGAGGAGGAGAGCGACTCTCCCCCCGACAGGGGGAGGAAGAAGAGGGCGGCCTCCACAACACTGGAGGTGGAGGCGCCCAAAAAGGGGAAGGGCTCCCTAGCGGATAACTCTACATGGGACGTTGATGACAGTCCGGAGAGATGCCCCCGCGCTAAGCCTCGGGCCGCATCATAAGTACTAATACCTTATCCACCCATAAAGTTTCTCCTCCTCATTGTATTGAAACGATTGGCAATGTTATTGTAGTCCGACCCACAACAACTCCCCGCGATCCTCGTTTGGAGGCTCGCTGGATTCCAAGGCGATGGCCAGCGACTCCCTGCTGGCCGCACACTCCCCCAAGACCAATGATGATGCGGAGGTGCTGTCCCGAAGGACTATCTCCCGCGGGGGAGAGGCTCAGGAGGCGCCCGAAGGTGAAACCCCCATCGCTGGACACCAAGGGGAATCAATCCCCATGGAGACTGGCGGGGAGGGCCGTAGACAGCTCGACCCTCAACCGGACTCAATTCCGGAGACCGAGGTGGCTCCGGAATCCAGCACGCACCCTCCTTTGAATGAAGGGGGGATGCCTGTTCCACCGGTGGCCCCTGTCCAACCAGGGGCACCAGATGACCTGCTAGAAGCGCTACGAGGCACTTCCATTATGGATGAGCATCGTGTCCTTATGGGCATGGTGATTGGAACGGTTCAGTCCGCCAAAAGCGGACTAACCGAGGCCTGCAACAACCTGCTGACAGGTTTTGAGGTAAGTGACGCCAAGAGGAGAGAATCCCAATGTAGATAGTAGCCCCTGAGACATTGTCCGGTGTTCGGAAAGAAAAAAACCGGACATGGGATCAATCTCCTATGACAGGAAACTAACGACATTTTTCTTAAATACATGCATCGTTGCTAGTTGTGGTCTCGCATACTGCCGAAGTCTCCGGACTAAAGCAGAAACTGGTGGAGGCCGAGGGAGAGCTGAGCCAAGTGAAGAGGCAGCACCAGGAGAAACAAGGTAAGCAATAACCTGTTATATATTCGAAAAGAAGAAAATTTTATGCGATGACCAAAATGACATGATTTGTACAGAAGCGACGACCGAGGTCGAGGCCCTGAGAAAGGCCCTAGCCAAAGCTGAGGGGAAGGCTATCCAACAGCAAGCCGCCCGTAAGAAGCTCAAGGCCCGAGTCGGTGAGGTCCAGCAGGTGCTCCAAGACGTGGTTAAGAAGTGTGAAGCTTTGGAGCACGAGGCGTCGGCTTAAGAGGCTGAACTTACCAAGGCTCGTCAGAGTGCAAAGGCCGCACGGAATGTGGCCCGGGACGCTCTCCAGGAGATCCAGGAGGGGAAGAAGATCGCAACGGGTAAGGCATTTAACATGCAAAGCAAGTATGTGGAGAGGAAGTACCTTTTACTAACCCGGATTTGGAGTTGCCCAGGGGATTTTGTGGATCTGCCACACAGTGTATCCGATGCTGCGGAGTTCTTCCAAGCCAGGGAAGGGGATTCTTCGGAGAAGCTGTTCTGGTCACAGTATGCTATGCCAGAACATCCGATGGCCTTTGCCAATCAACTGAAACAGTTGGTCGAGCTGCATAGGGTGGCCGAACTGGCCATGAAGGATTCAATAATCCGACTATGGCCAGCCGAAGCTATACCTAGCAGTTATTTTGGCCTCGTGAAGCGGGTGGTGGAGGTTTGTCCGCGGCTAGACATCGTCAAGCGATCAGTCTGCATCGAGGGTGCCCGTATGGCCTTCGCTCGTTGCAATGTTGGGGAAGGTAGCAGAAATTCAAAATTTTCCTATGTGTCACCAAGATCTATCTATGGAGAGACCAGCAACGAGGGGAAGGAGAGTGCATCTACATACCCTTGTAGATCGCTAAGCGGAAGCGTTCAAGTGAACGGGGTTGATGGAGTCGTACTCGTCGTGATCCAAATCACCGATGACCAAGTGCCGAACGGACGGCACCTCCGCGTTCAACACACGTACAGCCCGGTGATGTCTCCCATGCCTTGATCCAGCAAGGAGAGAGGGAGAGGTTGAGGAAGACTCCATCCAGCAGCAGCACAACAGCGTGGTAGTGGTGGAGAAGCGTGGCAATCCTGCAGGGCTTCGCCAAGCACCACGGGAGAGGAGAAGTACTTGGGAGAGGGGGAGGGCTGCACCAAAGGCAAAAGGTGTGTCTTGAGAGGCCCTCCTTCCCCACTATATATAGGGAGCCCAAGGGGGGGGGGGGCGCCGGCCCTAGGAGATCCAATCTCCTAGGGGGGTGGCGGCCAAGGGAGGTTTCCCTCCCCCCCAAGGCACCTAGGAGGTGCCTTACCCCCTTAGGACTCTTCCTTAGGGTTCCCTCCCCCACCCTAGGCGCATGGGCCCTAGGGGAAGTGGCGCCCCAGCCCACTTTGGGCTGGATCCCTTCCCACTTCAGCCCATGGGACCCTCCGGGATAGGTGGCCCCACCCGGTGGCCCCCCGGGACCCTTCCGGTGGTCCCGGTACAATACCGATGACCCTGAAACTCGTCCCGGTGGCCGAAATAGGACTTCCTATATATAAATCTTTACCTCCGGACCATTCCAAAACTCCTCATGACGTCCGGGATCTCATCTGAGACTCCGAACAACATTCGGTAACCACATACAAACTTCCTTTATAACCCTAGCGTCATCGAACCTTAAGTGTGTAGACCCTACGGGTTCGGGAATCATGCAGACATGACCGAGACACCTCTCCGGCCAATAACCAACAGCGGGATCTGGATACCCATGTTGGCTCCCACATGTTCCACGATGATCTCGTCGGATGAACCACGATGTCAAGGACTTAATCAATCCCATATACAATTCCCTTTGTCTATCGGTACGATACTTGCCCGAGATTCGATCGTCGGTATCCCGATACCTTGTTCAATCTCGTTACCGGCAAGTCTCTTTACTCGTTCCATAACACATCATCCCGTGATCAACTCCTTGGTCACATTGTGCACATTATGATGATGTCCTACCGAGTGGGCCCAAAGATGCCTCTCCGTTTTACACGGAGTGACAAATCCCAGTCTCGATTCGTGCCAACCCAACAGACACTTTCAGAGATACCTATAGTGCACCTTTATAGTCACCCAGTTACGTTGTGATGTTTGGTACACCCAAAGTATTCCTACGGTATCCGAGAGTTGCACAATCTCATGGTCTAAGGAAATGATACTTGACATTAGAAAAGCTTTAGCATACGAACTACACGATCTAGTGCTATGCTTAGGATTGGGTCTTGTCCATCACATCATTCTCCTAATGATGTGATCCCGTTATCAACGACATCCAATGTCCATGGTCAGGAAACCATGACCATCTATTGATCAACGAGCTAGTCAACTAGATGCTTACTAGGGACATGGTGTTGTCTATGTATCCACACATGTATCTGAGTTTCCTATCAATACAATTCTAGCATGGATAATAAACAATTATCATGAACAAGGAAATATAATAATAACTTATTTATTATTGCCTCTAGGGCATATTTCCAACAGTCTCCCACTTGCACTAGAGTCAATAATCTAGTTCACATCGCCATGTGATTAACACTCACAGGTCACATCGCCATGTGACCAACATCCAATGAGTTTACTAGAGTCAATAATCTAGTTCACATCACTATGTGATTAACACTCAATGAGTTCTGGGTTTGATCATGTTGCTTGTGAGAGAGGTTTTAGTCAACGGGTCTGCAACATTCAGATCCGTACGTACTTCACAAATCTCTACGCTATATTTGGAGCCATTTCAAATAACTGTTCTACTTGGAGCTATTCCAAATCGTTGCTCCATTATACGTATCCGGTATCTCTACTCAGAGCTATCCGGATAGGTGTTAAGCTTGCATCTTCCCGTTCAGCTTGTTCATTTGTTGTGTCGATGAGGTCCCATTCTCTTTGGCACCTTCTGGAGTGTCATCTTCTCCTGTGCTGGTGTTGCTATCTTTGCTGCGGTGTGACTTAGAGCGGCGCCACTGACGCCGGCGCTTGGACTGTATTTCGGAAGGTTTATCCTCAACTGGGTCTTCCTTGTCGTCGCCGCTGTTTTCCTTTGGTGCATCCACCATGTATACATCATACGAGGAAGTGGCCGTCCAGCGTCCGATGAACGGCGGGTGATGTCTAGTACACAACCTTCTTCTTGTAGACGTTGTTGGGCCTCCAAGTGCAGAGGTTTGTAGGACAGTAGCAAATTTCCCTCAAGTGGATGACCTAAGGTTTATCAATCCGTAGGAGGTGTAGGATGAAGATGGTCTCTCTCAAGCAACCCTGCAACCAAATAACAAAGAGTCTCTTGTGTCCCCAACACACCCAATACAATGGTAAATTCTATAGGTGCATTAGTTCGGCGAAGAGATTGTGATACAAGTGGTATATGGATAGTAGATATAGGTTTTTGTAATATGAAAATATAAAAACAGCAAGGTAACTAATGATAAAAGTGAGCGTAAACGATATTGCAATGCTAGGAAATAAGGCCTAGGGTTCATACTTTCACTAGTGCAAGTTCTCTCATCAATAATAACATAATTGGATCACATAACTATCCCTCAACATGCAACAAAGAGTCACTCCAAAGTCACTAATAGCGGAGAACAAATGAAGAGATTATGGTAGGGTACGAAACCACCTCAAAGTTATTCTTTCCAATCAATCCGTTGGGCTATTCCTATAAGTGTCACAAAAGCCCTAGAGTTCATACTAGAATAACACCTTAAGACACAAATCAACCAAAACCCTAATGTCACCTAGATACTCCAATGTCACCTCAAGTATCCGTGGGTATGATTATATGATATGCATCACACAATCTCAGATTCATCTATTCAACCAACACATAGAACCTCAAAGAGTGCCCCAAAGTTTCTACCGGAGAGTCAAGACGAAAACGTGTGCCAACCCCTATGCATAGATTCCCAAGGTCACGGAACCCGCAAGTTGATCACCAAAACATACATCAAGTGGATCATAGAATACCCCATTGTCACCACAGGTATCCCACGCAAGACATACATCAAGTGTTCTCAAATCCTTAAATACTCAATCCGATAAGATAACTTCAAACGGAAAACTCAATCCATTACAAGAAAGTAGAGGGGGAGAAACATCATAAGATCCAACTATAATAGCAAAGCTCGTGATACATCAAGATTGTACCACCTCAAGAACACGAGAGAGAGATCAAACACATAGCTACTGGTACATACCCTGAGCCCCGAGGGAGAACTACTCCCTCCTCGTCATGGAGAGCACCGGGATGATGAAGGTGGCCATCGGAGAGGGATTCCTCGTCATGGAGAGCACCGAACTATATATATATATATATATATATATATATATATATATATATATAAACCGGCGGGCTTTCTTGGTTTATACCGGTCGCGTGAGATGAACCGGTGGCGCTGGCGGTTTATCTCCGGCGAGGCGGGACAACGGCGACAGCGAGCTCCGGCGCGGCAGTAGCGACGTGAAGCGGCTCCGGCGAGAGAGCGGCGCGGCGCGGATGCGGGCGCGTGGCAAGTTGGCGGAGGGGCGCGACGCGGATGTAGGGAGGAGAGGCGGCAGGGCATAGTTGCGGCGGCGAAACTCGCCGACGACGGCGGCGGCTGCGGCGGTTCTGCACATGCAGGCGAGCAGTGGGGAAAAGAGAGAGAGAGGGGCGGCGGGCGCGGCTTTATAGGGGAGGGGAGGAGGTGGCCTCGGAGGAGGGGTAAGGCAAAGGCGGCGGGCGCGGAGTCCGAGGCGGGGACGGCGGCCATGGCGGCGCGGCGGCGTGCGACGGGCGGAGTCCCGCCCGGGAGGCCGGGGGCGCGCGGGCGTTGGGCTGGGCCGTGGCCTGGCTGGTTGGCTGGGCCGGCCCAGTTCGGCGGAAGGTTTTTTTTCACTGAACTGAAATAAAAAACATAATAACTAAAATATTATATAGGCATATAATATACCAAAATTTGCAGAAAAAGATTTTCTACAACATGGTCTAATAAAATCCAATAAAAATCAGATACTTGAAAGAGTGCTACTGGTCTAATAAAATCCAATAAAAATCATTTTAAAAATACCGAAATGATTTGACATAAATTTTTCTACAATTTTCTATTGTAGGGAATCATGTTACCCTATTTTCCATGTATTTTGTTTTTGGAGAAAATAATTTGAATAAAACTCAAATAACCCAAATTGAAAAATAATTTCAATGGATTTTGAATTTGAGTTTCTTTGAAACTCCCAACTCATATTTCATATAATTTGAAGAAGTCATTTTATCTTCTCTCGTGAAAATCATTGAGTTGCATAAAGTTTCAGAATTGGAAATGTTCTCAAATGAAATTCAAATATTTTCAACACCCCTTGTCATTTAAAAAAATGGAAGAAGTCATGTCATCTTCTCTCCAGGGTTTGGTGGTGAAAAGAATTTGAATTCACAGAGATCATAAAAAAATGAAAGTTTGGGAAAGTCCTTTTATTCCCTCTCATTTGACTTTCAAAAGTTCCGAATTTCACTCAATCAATCACACCACAATCAAGCAAATCTATCTATTTATAATAACATTCCAAAATTTAGAATTTTGGGATGTTACAAACCTACCAACCTTAAAATGAATCTCGTCCTCGAGATTCGGAGAGGCTAGCAAGAAAAAGGTTAGGGTTTGGGGTCTTCTCAAAATCCATCGATCATCATCGGGGTCTGGGGTGCTACCACCATTAGATGCATGGTTACGGTTCCATCAAAACTCATATACTCCATTCATATTGTTAACAGTGTCGATCTTCTTAGATCTTTAGGATAATTCCTTATCCGGGCTCTTCCAGTAGTGGCATAACCTTTACCACAATTTTTCTGTCCTTTCATCTTGCTAAGGTTCTTCGATGACTGGGTCTTCTTAGCTGACGGGTCTGGCGCCATTACTAAACAACTATCAATATCTCATGGTGGTCAACCATTTATGGTTTCTCCTGCAGGAAATGGGTCTGGGTTGATCCTCACCGTATAACCTACGGTTGGCAAAGCTGCCTTGTACAAGGAAAAAAATACCTATACCATTCTAAGGCTTAAACAAGGTTTAATATCACCGTCTCTCTACTATAGGTAAGTCACTCAGATTTACCATCCCATATAGCAAGGCGAATAATAAGAGTAAGTCGGTATGGTGATCAATCCATCCCGCACCCAAATCATTATCATGTATACAGTTTAGCGAATCTCGCATACTAACACTCAGTCATCCTCACAAGCATTGCAGAATTTCTCTTGTCCAGGAACTGCGTTCGGAATAATCCATTGATTCTGCAAGCCAAACAAACATCTATCGTTCCTTCACAACTCTCAGGTTTTGCGTTACTCCTATAAAATCATTTGCCGATAAACGTCGTATCTTCCTCCAGGGTTTTTCCTTCAGCAAGAATGTGCTTGCTTCTTGGCAGGTCCTGGGGCCTGTGGGTTATGGCCCATCTCATCACTTGTAGTCCTTTGAACTTATCATCGGGCAACTGATCATTTTTCCAACTTCCAACTTCCAGCTTCCTAGCATACTTAAATCCATCCAATTGTACTGTCTGCCTTCCTTCTATTAGCACCAAACTAAGCCGTGATTAGTCAGACTCATCATGGAATTTCCATTGATCCATATTTCCAACATCATACCTCTTTTATATCCGATAGTAATTCATCTCTTCATCCTCGTGGGATATCCCTCATACCGAAATGAAAACTTATACTTATGAAATCCATATTCCACTTCGTGGAACATCATTATCCTTTCCAGGGTCAAGCGTCCTTACAGGGGAATATTGGCCATCTCTGCATGGCACTTCTTCAACTGGGAAACGTGAAACACATCATGAACTCCTGACAGTCCTTCAGATGACTCCAACTTGTTGGCCACTTCTCTCATACGCTCCAAAACTCAGTATGTCCTACAAATCTCGGGGCTAATTTTCCCTTAACTCCAAATCGTTTAATTCCTCGCAGAGGGAACACATGAAGACATGCTCTGTCTCCAATCTCATAGACTACCTCCTTGCATTTTTAAGTCTGCATAACTCTTCTGCCTGGACTGAGCTACCTTCAGTCTATCTCGAATCAACTTAACATTCTCTTCTGACTCCTTGGTCACATTTGGTCCAAACAACTGACGGTCTCCAGCTTCATCCCACACACTCTTGGGGTATCACACATACTGAGACAAAACTCGTATTCATTTTGTCTGAAATCCACTTAGTGGAGTATCCTTATCTTTTCCAGGGGTCAACGGTTCTTACAGGGTACTCCCACCCTTAAAATGCACAAATCTTCCATAGACCATATTTCTCATATCCTCAGAATGGCTAAAATTCTTCTTCATAGAGTAACAAAACATAAGATCCATATCAGTACCAATGATGCTAACTTTATTCATTCTCAAGTGATTACAATCTCTCGCTTTTCCATTACATGTCTCAACTCAACGCCTCAATATAAAAGAAAATGTTCTCACTTCTACTACTCCATTTCTTTTGTTGCAAACTTAACTATCTAGCACAAGTTTCCTTCTCCTTGGGGCATTCTCTGGCAAAGTGCCCTGCTCCATTACAACTAAAACATATTACTTCTGACAAGTATCAAGGTTTCCTTTTTGGGCAATTTTTGAGGTAGTGCCATGACTCCTTGCACCTGTAACAGGTGATATGACTCATGTCCTTCCTGGAATCCAATCTGCCTCTCTTCCTGGACCTTTCCATGCCAATCATGGTTTCTATTTCTTGTGGGTCATACTCTACTTCCTCTATCGGGAATTCTACTAGATCCCCATTCAAACAATTTTGGGAGATGTGACCTTCTTCTCCACATGAATAGCAGGACTTAGTGTAGGGCTTACTCGGGTCCTTTTTAGGTGTGTCCTCCACATATTCCTTCATCACGGGTTCTTCTAAAATTTCCATAAGGGCTCCTTTCTTTACTTCTTTCTTCTGTTGTACGGTCCTTCGTACCATGGGGTAAATGTGACACTGAGTAGGATAGTGGGAAATCCCTTCACACAAGAAACAAGTAATCTGCCTAGTTGGGCATTCTTCAACTGGGTGACTTCCTTCACAATTAGGGCATTCATCCTTGTGTTCTTTATGGGTGTGTCCTATTTCTCCACAAATCTCGCATGCACAAGGTTTCTTCATATCCTTTCCATAAGGCTTCAACTTCTGGGACACAAGCCGAGGCTTTGGCATAGTCAACTTAAATTCTCTCCAAGTGGTTACTCCTTGCCATCCATTCATGGTTTGGTATATCCTCCACCAAGTAGCAGCACCTCTTTCAAAGCACTGAGGAGCATGCTGGGTCATATCATTTCCAACTATAGGGAAATTCTCCATGTGATCCTCCATGTTCTGAATCCATCGTTCCGTCTCCAATTGACTTATCGGTCCAGGAAAACATGAGTTCATCTCCATTCGCTCTCTATTGGGTCCATGGGTTTGGGGTGAGATAAGAGAGATAGAGAGGGATACACACAATACAAACAAAAGTTTTGAAAAGACAGATTTTATTTGTGGCTGTCGGGAAAAGCATCAAACAAATGACAGCTCACAAATGTCGCATCTAACGTAGGTATATAACAGGGGTTTGGTCTTCTAAAGGTCAATAAATCTTCAACGTCTCCAAACTCTTCAAGCCTTGTTCATGCCTCCAATGGCTTCTTCCGATCATGCTTGTCTTTCTCAAGTTCTTTTGCCAGATCAACTCTGTTGACGTGAAGTCTCTCGTGACGCCCTTTAATATTCTGGAGTTGCATTCCAAACTTCTGGTTACAACATCCTTCACATGAACCATGGTCCTACTGTCCTTCAATTCCTGACGAATCTCCGTTATCTCGAGGTTTTGCTCCTCCAGCTTGGCTACTTCAGCTTCTTGGACCTAAGTTCTTCACGAAATGCTTCCTTGTCAAAATACGGCTTCCTGCGGGTCCATCTTAAAATTCCTGATGTAATTCTCCAGATCCTGGTGATACACCAGCTTAGGTTAAAACTGCATCCTTTGCTGATAGATGCTCCATCAGCCTTATACCATCCCATCCTTCCGAAGAAATGCATGTTTAGCTCAGCTCGGTGACCATAGTATCAGTGGCGATGACATCACGGATAACCATGTTTCTGCCCTTGTCATTGCCATGAGCTATCTTCCATAGTTGATATATCCTGCCTTAGGGTTTTCTTGACAAAACTTTGAGTTTTTAACTCCTTGGTTCAGTCTTTCTCTGATACACCTTGATCTCGGGTATTGACAACTTTCATAGTCTGCCAAGTTCCAAAAGGGTAGCCTTCCTAGGTCATACAAATCTGGGAATTCTTCAGAGCCTTCAAATTCTCCTTGTCTTCGGTCTTCAACCGTTGTAGTTTCCATTATTCAGATGCACAGTAAAATACTCTTCCTTCCGAAGAGGTCTTAGTTGTCCAATATCTTGTACTTCTTGGAGTGGTCTCATCAGTCGAATCCTCGAGTGGTCAAAAGGGTATGGTCTCACTAAAGGGAATTTTTGAATAAGCTCAGAAGAGAAGAGATGTAAAAGATCTTTTTCAAAAGGAAAGTTGTAGAGAAAAATCTTTGCTATGGGCTTGCCAGTTTCTAGGGTCACGTCCTACAGTCATCATGTGCTCTAATACCATCTTGTAGCGACCCGACCCGAATGGATCAAGTCTCTGTGCTTAAGTGTCATCCCTGGATCGGTATGCTGACACACACAGTACTCGAGTATTTATAATAGAGGTAAATCACATGTTTAAAGTAATGTAAATACTATTGCCTCAATCCAAATAGCGGAAGTAACAACGTTGTGCATTCCCATCAACACCAACGACAAAGTTGAGTGTAGAAATCGTAACCCTAACGTATCACTTACTCGTCATAAGATAATCCTGCAACATGAGATGTTGCAGCCACAAAGGGTCAGTACATTGAATGTACTCGCAAATTCACACCATAGAGAATGATGAATAAAGGCTATCACTACATGCATATTTGGCTGGTGGAAAAGCTCTATGGTTATAGTTTTGCGTAAAGCCAATTTTTCCCTACTGCAAAGGAATAAATTTTATTTAACTATCATGGTGGTTGTTGAACATTGAGAATGGTTGACAACATGCTCAATCCCAATTAAATAACATCATTAAACCCAACAAACTTAATTTAAAGTAACATGATGAGATTCACATGATAATCCAGGTACTAGATACTCAAGACGTCCATAACCGGGGACACGGCTAATCCTGATTAGTTTATACACTCTGCAGAGGTTTGTGCACTTTTCCCCACAAGACTCGATTGCCTCCATTTGGTTTCTCGCACTACATGGTGTTTGAGAAGACGGATGATCGAGACATAGTCTTTCAAAAGCGCTAGCACCTTACGATGGATAGACCGTTGCACCTACTTTCCCCTACATCTGTTAGTCTACCCTGTAAGAGTTCGCACGACTTAATCAACTATGCTAGAGCCCATAATAGCTTGTGGCTGCACACGGAAGTTTCTAGTATGAATAATCTCATGATCCCTTTGAGCCTGGGTGGCGGTCCATAAAAAAACAAGCAATCCTGGTCTACCCAGGTGCCTAGATAGGCAATCCTGGAAAACCCAGGTACCTCAATCCACCCAGATGTGTGTTTAAGTTGCCACCTTAAGTAAACCATTAAATAACAATCTCACATCCGTCATGAATACTCTCAAAACCCAATCCATGTCTACGAGGATAGCATGGCACTATAAGCATAACGTAATAGTAACTCCCAAGGTTTGAATGGAGGGCAGTAGGTTCCTACCTCATCAACTACTTCCCAATACCCACATGTTATCAATCCTACTCATGCAATGTTTGAGGGTTGAGACTAATGCATAAAAACTGGGTATGAAAAGGGATATGATCAAAGTGTGAACTTGCCTGCAATGTTGATGAAGATGATTCGCACTCATAACTCTTGATAGTTCTACTCGTCACACTCCGGTCAATCTATCGTAAGCAAGCAATAGTAACCACACATAAGCAATCACTCAAAATATCAGAAAGATCAAAGAAGACGATTCGGAAAACTTCGAAACCAAGCAAATAACTCTTGAAACATAAAACAATTTCTAACAATACCAAAATTATGTGAATTTGGCCTTATCAGAAAGTTCAGGTCAAGAGCTTCGATTTGCATAAAGAATCAACTCAAACGGAGCTACGAAACTCAAGTTATGATCAAACGAAGCTTGAATACAAATCAGATCTAATTCAAATTTTAAACTTTTCAAAAACATGTTTAAGTTGCTTATCTGGATAGAGGAGATCATAACGAAGACGTGGGCATTGGTTTCGTTGGATTTGGACAAACGAGAGAAAAGATGTGGTCGTTTGAAGAACAGGGACTAAACTGTAAAGAAAATCATCACAGATAAGTCCCTGGCCGGAATCTGAAATAAAAAGAAAAAAAGAAACGCTACCAAACGAACGTTCGGTACAGAACGCTTAAAGGACGAAAACTATTCGCTACAGATCTAAACGGGTGAACACTCGCTATATAACAAAACCAAAAGAATTAAACCGTACTAAAAGAAAAACCGAACTATATATAAAAAACCCGGCGGGTTTTCTCGATTTATACCAGTCGCGTGAGTTGAACCAGTGGCGGCGGCGGTTTTTCTCCGGCGAGGCGGGACAACGGTGACGGCGAGCTCCGACGCGGCAGTAGCGACGCGAAGCGGCTCCGGCGAGAGAGCGGCGCGGCGCAGATGCGGGCGCGCGACAAGGCGGCGGAGGGGCGCGACGCAGATGCGGGGAGGAGAGGCGGCAGGGCGCAGTTGCGACGGCGAAACTCGCCGACGACGGCGGCGGCTGCGGCGGTTCCGCGCATGCAGGCGAGCAGCGGGGAAAAGAGAGAGAGAGGGGCGGCGAGCGTGACTTTATAGGGGAGGGGAGGAGGTGGCCTTGGAGGAGGGGTAAGGCAAAGGCGGCGGGCGCGGAGTCCGAGGCAGGCACGGCGGCCATGGCGGCGTTGCGGCGTGCGACGGGCGGAGTCCCGCTCGGGAGGCCGGGGGCGCGCGGGCGTCGGGCTGGGCCGGCCTAGTTCGGCGGAAGGTTTTTTTTTCACTGAACTAAAATAAAAAACACAATAACTAAAATATTATATAGGCATATAATATACCAAAATTTGCAGAAAAAGATTTTCTACAACATGGGCATTTTTATAATGCTAAATAAAATCCACGCAAATTCAGATAATTGAAAGAGTGCTACTGGTCTAATAAAATCCAATAAAAATCATTTTAAAAATACCGAAATGATTTCAAATAAATTTTTCTCCAATTCTCTATTGTAGGGAATCTTGTTACCCTATTTTCCATGTATTTTATTTTTGGAGAAAATAATTTGAATAAAACTCAAATAACCCAAATTGAAAAATAATTTCAATGGATTTTGAATTTGAGTTTCTTTGAAACTCCCAACTCATATTTCATATAATTTGAAGAAGTCATTTTATCTTCTCTCGTGAAAATCATTGAGTTGCATAAAGTTTCAGAATTGGAAATGTTCTCAAATGAAATTCAAATATTTTCAACACCCCTTGTCATTTAAAAAAATGGAAGAAGTCATGTCATCTTCTCTCCAGGGTTTGGTGATGAAAAGAATTTGAATTCACAGAGATCATAAAAAAATGAAAGTTTGGGAAAGTCCTTTTATTCCCTCTCATTTGACTTTCAAAAGTTCCGAATTTAATTCAATCAATCACACCACAATCAAGCAAATCTATCTATTTATAATAACATTCCAAAATTTAGAATTTTGGGATGTTACACATAGGAAGGTAAAACAAGCATAACTTCAAAACTTTAAGCACATAGAATGGAAACTTGATATTATTGCAACTCCTATAAGCATATATTCCTCCCTCATAATAATTTTCAGTAGCATCATGAATGAATTCAACAATATAACTATTGCATAAAGCATTCTTTTCATGATCTACAAGCATAGAGATTTTATTACTCTCCACATAAGCAAAATTCTTCTCATTTGGAATAGTGGGAGTATCATAAGAGACTCGAATACTATAAATTGTTTCCACATTAAAAGAGTAATGTTCAGAAAAAGGGTATCATAAGCATGGCAAGTTTTATAAATATAATTATCACTACTTTTTATAGCATAAGTGTCATCACACTAATCATCATAAGTAGCAACTTTGTTCTCATCATAATCAATTGAAACCTCTTCCAAGATAGTGGAATCATTAGTAAATAAAGTCATGACCTCTCCAATTCCACTTTCATAATTATAATCATCATAAGTAGGAGGCATGCTATCATCATAACAAATTTGCATATCAAAACTTGGGAGGCTGAAAATATCATCTTCATTAAACGTAGCATCCCCAAGCTTGGGACAAACATTAATTGCAGCAAATATATTCTCAAAAACATCATCTTCATCAAACGTAGCATCCCCAAGCTTGGGCCTGTTCATATCATAAGCATAATCACCCTCATCATTAATAGTATGGATAGCACCAATAGTATAGTAATTATCATATTCTTCCAAGCAAGTGCCAAAAAGATTTTCAAGATCATAAGAAGTATCATTATCTTTCCAATCATAATCATCACAACAAGCAATAGGCATAACGAGATCATCATCAAGTCCATCATCTTCCACAATTATATTTTCATGAGGCACAACAGTAATAGGAGCAACATTATTTGGGAGAGATATCTTTTTACCTCTCTTCCTTTTTCTTTTCTTCTTATTCTTCACCACATCATGTGTGGGTTCAATCCTCTTTTTCGAGCTCCTTATTAATGATATTGGTTGAATAGAAGGCTCCTCCTCGTTACCTGATTCATCATAAGAAATAATAGGAGGATATTGGGAAGTCTCTTCCCTTTCATTAGTATTCTCTTCATCTTCTATTTGTTTTCTTTTCTTTATGTAATTGGCAATATAAGGATTTTCAATGCAATTCACTGCATAATACATATAAATTTCTTCTAGATCAAAATTAAGAACTCTATAAAGGGCAAATTCTGGAATAACCTCAGTTATATGTTTCATTTATTCATAACCCAAGAACAAACTAAGTTCATTATGATGTGCAAGAGAAATCAAGTCATCACAATTTTTGGGCATGATACGATCATGAAACAACTTGCATTGGGTACTGAAATGATCACGTTCATTGCAAAGTTCACAAGTACGGCTAAGAAAAATTAAATTTTCAGCACAAACATCTAGCCTTTCTTGCAACCATTTAGTTTCTAAGTACTTATGCCTCTTGCAATATCTATCTTCCCTATTTGGTGTGTACTTGCAAACCCAATGCACTCCACAAAAATTGACATGTTTATAGGAGACATTTTCATCATAACTAGTGCAATCATCATTAGTACTATGGATATTCAAGGAGTTCATACTAACAACATTGCAATCAGGCTCATCATTCAAAGATTTAGTGCCAAACATTTTAATGCATTCTTCTTCTAACACTTTGGCACAATTTTCCTTTCCATCATACTCACGAAAGATATTAAAAAGATGAAGCATAAGAGGCAAACTTAATTCCTTTATTGTAGTTTTCTTTTATAAACTAAACTAGTGATAAAACAAGAAACTAAAAGACTCGATTGCAAGATCTAAATATATATCTTCAAGCACTCACCTCCCCGGCAACGGCACCAGAAAAGAGCTTGATGTCTACTACACAAACTTCTTCTTGTAGATGTTGTTGGGCCTCCAAGTGCAGAGGTTTGTAGGACAGTAGCAAATTTCCCTCAAGTGGATGACCTAAGGTTTATCAATTCGTAGGAGGCGTAGGATGAAGATGGTCTCTCTCAAGCAACCCTGCAACCAAATAACAAAGAGTCTCTTGTGTCCCCAACACACCCAATACAATGGTAAATTGTATAGGTGCACTAGTTCAGCGAAGAGATTGTGATACAAGTGGTATATGGATAGTAGATATAGGTTTTTGTAATATGAAAATATAAAAACAGCAAGGTAACTAATGATAAAAGTGAGCGTAAATGGTATTGCAATGCTAGGAAATAAGGCCTAGGGTTCATACTTTCACTAGTGCAAGTTCTCTCAACAATAATAACATAATTGGATCACATAACTATCCCTCAACATGCAACAAAGAGTCACTCCAAAGTCACTAATAGCGGAGAACAAACGAAGAGATTATGATAGGGTACGAAACCACCTCAAAGTTATTCTTTCCAATCAATCCGTTGGGCTATTCCTATAAGTGTCACAAACAGCCCTAGAGTTCGTACTAGAATAACACCTTAGGACACAAATCAACCAAAACCCTAATGTCACCTAGATACTCCAATGTCACCTCAAGTATCTGTGGGTATGATTATATGATATGCATCACACAATCTCAGATTCATCTATTCAACCAACACATAGAACCTCAAAGAGTGCCCCAAAGTTTCTACCGGAGAGTCAAGACGAAAACGTGTGCCAACCCCTGTGCATAGATTCCCAAGGTCACGGAACCCGCAAGTTGATCACCAAAACATACATCAAGTGGATCATAGAATACCCCATTGTCACCACAGGTATCCCACGCAAGACATACATCAAGTGTTCTCAAATCCTTAAAGACTCAATCCGATAAGATAACTTCAAAGGGAAAACTCAATCCATTACAACAAAGTAGAGGGGGAGAAACATCATAAGATCCAACTATAATAGCAAAGCTTGCGATACATCAAGATTGTACCACCTCAAGAACACGAGAGAGAGAGAGAGAGAGAGATCAAACACATAGCTACTGGTACATACCCTCAGCCCCGAGGGAGGACTACTCCCTCCTCATCATGGAGAGCACCGGGATGATGAGGATGGCCACCGGAGAGGGATTCCCCCCTCCGGCAGGGTGCCGGAACGGGTCTAGATTGGTTTTCGGTGGCTACGGAGGCTTCTGGCGGTGGAACTCTTGATCTATTGTGCTCCTAGATGTTTTTAGGGTATCTGGGTATATATGGGAGGAAGAAGTACGTCGGTGGATCTCCGGGCTGTCCACGAGGCAGGGGGCGCGCCCCCACCCTTGTGGGCAGCTCGGGACTCTCCTGGTCCATCTCCGATATTCCGTGGGCTTCTTCTGGTCCAAAAATAAGTTCCGTGAAGTTTCAGGTCAATTGGACTCCGTTTGATTTTCCTTTTCTATGATACTCTAAAACAAGGAAAAAACAGAAACTGGCACTGGGCTCTAGGTTAGTAGGTTAGTCCCAAAAATCATATAAAATAACATATAAATGCATATAAAACATCCAAGGTTGATAATATAATAGCATGGAACAATAAAAAATATAGATATGTTGGAGACGTATCAACATCCCCAAGCTTAATTCCTGCTCGTCCTCGAGTAGGTAAATGATAAAAACAGAATTTTTGATGTGGAATGCTACCTAACATATTTATCCATGTAATTCTCTTCATTTTGGAATGAATGTTCATATCCATAAGATTCAAGACAAAAGTTTAATATTGACATAAAAATAATAATACTTCAAGCATACTAACTAAGCAATCATGTCTTCTCAAAATAACATGGCCAAAGAAAGTTCATCCCTACAAAATCATATAGTTTGGTCATGCTCCATTTTCATCACACAAGAATGCTCTCATCATGCACAACCCTGATGACAAGCCAAGAAATTGTTTCATACTTTAGTAATCTCAAACTTTTTTCAACTTTCACACAATACATGAGTGTGAGCCATGGATATAGCACTATGGGTGGAATAGAATATAATGAGGGGGTTATGTGGAGATGACAGAAGGAGAAAGTCTCACATCGACGCGGCTAATCAATGGGCTAGGGAGATGCCCATCAATTGATGTCAATGCAAGGAGTAGGGATTGCCATGCAACGGATGCACTAGAGCTATAAATGCATGAAAGCTCAAGAAAAGAAACTAAGTGGGTGTGCATCCAACTTGCTTGCTCACGAAGACCTAGGGCACTTGAGAAGGCCCATTGTTGGAATATACAACCCAAGTTCTATAATGAAAATTTCCCACTAGTATATGAAAGTGACAAAACAAGAGACTCTCTATCATGAAGATCATGGTGCTACTTTGAAGCATAAGTGTGGAAAAAAGATAGTAGCATTGTCTCTTTTCATTTCTCTTTTTTTGAGCCTTCCTTTTTTATTTGGCCTTTCTCTATTTTTATTGGGACAATGCTCTATTAAATGATGATCATCACACTTCTATTTATTTGCAACGCAATGATTACAACTCGATACTAGAACAAGGTATGACTCTATATGAATGCCTCCGGCGGTGTACTGGGATATGCAATGAACCAAGAGTGACATGTATGAAAGAATTATGAACGGTGGCTTTGCCACAAATACTATGTCAACTACATGATCATGGTAAGCAATATGACAACGATGATGCGTGTCATAATAAACGGAACGGTGGAAAGTTGCATGGCAATATATCTCGGAATGGCTATGGAAATGCCATAATAGGTAGGTATGGTGGCTTTTTTGAGGAAGATATAAGGAGGTTTATGTGTGATAGAGCGTATCATATCACGGGGTTTGGATGCACCGGCGAAGTTTGCACCAACTCTCAATGTGAGAAAGGGCAATGTACGGTACCGAAGAGGCTAGCAATGATGGAAGGGTAAGAGTGCATATAATCCATGGACTCAACATTAGTCATAAATAACTCACATACTTATTGCAAAAATCTACAAGTCATCAAAAACCAAGTATTACGCGCATGCTCCTAGGGGGATAGATTAGTAGGAAAAGACCATCGCTCGTCCTCGACCGCCACTCATAAGGAAGACAATCAAATAACACCTCATGTTTCTAATTTGTTACACAATGTTTACCATACGTGCATGCTACGGGACTTGCAAACTTCAACACAAGTATTTCTCAAATTCACAACTACTCAACTAGCACAACTTTAATATCACTATCTCCATATCTCAAACAGAAACTGGCACTGGGCCCTAGGTTAATAGGTTAGTCCCGAAAATCATATAAAATAGCATATAAATGCATATAAAACATCCAAGGTTGATAATATAATAGCATGGAACAATCAAAAATTATAGATACGTTGGAGACGAGCGGGTTCTGGGCTTCTTCTTCTCCGGCATCGTCGTCCATACAGTCGATGTCCTTGGAGTTGTAATCAAGATCATCGGTCAAATCCTCAAATGTGGCTATAAAGTGGGTGGCGGATGGGAAGCGAAATTCTCCATCGTCAGCCCCTAGTTCGAGCCGGATATAGTTCGGCCGAGATTCCTCCGCCAAGGACATGTTTTTTAACGAGTCCAGCACATCGCCCAAAGGCGAGTGCTGGAAGATGTGTGTGGTGCTGAATTTGAAGATCGATAAACAATCAAGCTCGGTGTCCGTGGGCTCGCTTGGTTTGGAACCTACGGCCAGAGACGAGTCTGGCGTTCCGATGGCATAGGCATCGTGTGAGACCAGGTCCATGTGCGGCTCCAACACCATGGAATCTGTGGCCTCCGTGGTGGGGTTAATCCTCCCGTCTTTGGATGGCGCGGCCTGCTCCGGCTCTAGGGCCAGAGCAGTTACAGGAGCGATCTCCTGGATGCGGCCCGATGACAGATTTAGGCCATGATCATCGGGGTGATCCGGAGCGGCTACCGCGGTATCGTATCCGGTGAAGATCAAGTCTCCTAGGATGTCCGTGACGTAGTTCAAGCTCCCGAATCTGACCTGATGGCCAGGGGCGTAGCTTTCGATCTGCTCCAGATGGCCAAATGAGTTGGCCCAGAGTGCGAAGCCGCCGAACACGAAGATCTGTCCGGGGAGGAAAGTTCCTCCACAGACAGCGTCATTATTGACAATTTAAGGGGCTATCAAACCTTTCAGCGACAGCACAGAGGAACTCTCAATGAAAGCACCAATGTCGGTGTCAAAACCGGTGGATCTCGGGTAGGGGGTCCCGAACTGTGCGTCTAAGGTTGATGGTAACAGGAGACTGGGGACACAATGTTTACCCAGATCGAGCCCTCTCTATGGAGGTAATCCCCTACTTGCTGCTTGATTGATCTTGATGAATATGGGTGTTACAAGAGTTGATCTACCACGAGATCGTAATGGCTAAACCCTAGAAGTCTAGCCTGTATGACTACGATATTGAGTATATCCTTTGTGGACTACACCCTCGGTTTATATAGACATCGGGGGGATCTAGGGTTACATAGAGTCGGTTACATAAGGTGGAATCTTCATAGTCGTTCACCAAGCTTGCCTTCCAAGCCAAGGAGAGCCCCATCCGTACACGGGTACCGTCTTCGGTCTTCATATCTTCACAGCCCATCAGTCCGGCCCATAGATAACAGGCCGGATGCCCGAGGACCCCTTAGCCCAGGACTCCCTCAGTAAGTAGTATGACTATTATCGCCCATAAATCACTTGTGTTCTACTCGTGCATATAACATCTACGCACAAACCTGGCTCGGATGCCACTGAAGGGAAACGTAGTAATTTTAAAAAAAATCCTACGCACATGCAAGATCATGGTGATGCATAGCAACAAGAGGGGAGAGTGTAGTCCACGTACCCTCATAGACCGTAAGCGGAAGAGTTATGACAATGCGATTGACGTAGTCATATGTCTTCACGATCCGACCGATCCTAGTACCGAAAGTACGACACCTCCGCGAGTTGCACACGTTCGGCTCAGTGACGTCCCACGAACTCTCGATCCAGCTGAGTGTTGAGGGAGAGCTTCGTTAGCACGACGGCATGATGACGGTGATGATGAAGCTACCAGCACAGGGCTTCGCCTAAGCACTGCAACTATATGACCGAGGTGGATTATGGTGGAGGGGGGCACCGCACACGGCTAAGACAATTCCTGTTTTTGTGTTCTAAGGTGCTCCCTGCCCCCGTATATAAAGGAGCAAGGGGGAGGCTGGCCGGCCCTTTGGGTGCGCCAAGAAGGGGAGGAGTCCTCCTCCTAGTAGTAGTCCTCCTCCTAGTAGGAGTAGGACTCCCCCTTTCCTAGTCCAACTAGGAGGAGGAAGGGAGAAGGAAGGAGAGGGAGAGGGGGAGGGAAAGAGGGGGCGCCGCCCCCCTCATTGTACAATTCGGACTCCTCAAGGGGGGAGCACGGCCAGCCCTATGGCCCCCTCCTCTCTCTCACAAGGCCCATGTTGGCCCATTAGTCGCCCCGGGGGTTCCGATAACGCCCGGCACTCCAATAATTATCTGGTGACCCCCAGAACTCATCCGGTGTCCGAATATGGTAATCTAATATATCAATATTTATATCTTGACCATTTCGAGACTCCTCGTCATGTCCGTGATCAAATCCGGGACTCCGAATTACCTTCGGTACATCAAAGCACATAAACTCATAATACCGATCGTCACCGAACATTAAGCGTGCAGACCCTATGGGTTCAAGAACTATGTAGACATGACCGAGACACGTCTATGGTCAATAACCAATAGCAGAACATGGATGTTCATATTGGCTCCCACATATTTTACGAAGATCTTTATCGGTCAAACCGCATAACAACATACGTTGTTCCCTTTGTCATCGGTATGTTACTTGCCCGAGATTCGATCGTCGGTATCCCAATACCTAGTTCAATCTCATTACCGGCAAGTCTCTTTACTCGTTCTGTAATGCATCATCCCACAACTGACTCATTAGTCACATTGCTTGCAAGGCTTATAGTCATGTGCATTACCAAGAGGGCCCAAAGATACCTCTCCGACAATCGGAGTGACAAATCCTAATCTCGATCTATGCCAACTCAACGAGTACCATCGGAGACACCTGTAGAGCAACTTTATAATCACCCAGTTACGTTGTGATGTTTGGTAGCACACTAAGTGTTCCTCCGGTATTCGGGGGTTGCATAATCTCATAGGCATAGGAACATGCATAAGTCATGAAGAAAGCAATAGCAATATACTAAACGATCAAGTGCTAAGCTAACGGAATGGGTCAAGTCAATCACATCATTCTCTAATGATGTGATTCCGTCAATCAAATGACAACTCATATATATGGCTAGGAAACTTAACCATCTTTGATTCAACGAGCTAGTCAAGTAGAGTGTAACATCCCAAATTTTCAATTTGGAATGTTATACACTAGATCATCATGCATATCATATTTTTCCTTGCATTTTGGTCGATCCTAGAAATTTCACGCAACTCAAGGACCCTCGGAGAGAGTTGGAGATTTCGTTATTTTCAATTTTGAGTTTTCTCAAACTTTGAAACGAGGATCATTTGATTTTATTTATTTCATCTTCAATTACTTTTCCAACATCAAAATATGAGAGAGGGAAATAATATGACTTTTCCCAAATTTAGGAAAAAGAAGATCTAATAAATAAATTCAATTTTTGTTTTCTGGTGTTTATTTGCATTTTATTCGGATAGGGAAAAATGCGTGTTTTCAAAATTTGCATCTAGGTCCCGAGAAAAAGTTCATTTTGTTTGACTCATTTTTACGTGTCGGGGAAAATTTACTTTGGGAATTTTGGAGTTCGTTTAGATTTTCTTTCCTTGTTTTTCTGCGCGCGAAACCTTTAAAAAAAATTTCCGCGCAACGCCCGCCTGGGCCAAGGCCCAGCGCCGGCCGGGCCGCCCTCCTCCCCACACGCGCGCGCGCGCCCGCGTAGCGCCGCCGCCGCCCGAAGCCGAGTCCGATTCGGACTCTAGTTTTCTTGCCCCCTCCACCAGGTCTCCTCTCCCCCTCCCCTCTTTAAATACCCCCACACCCCCCTTTTTTCCCCACACCAAGCCGCGCCGCCACCCACGCCCCTCGCCCGTGCCGCGCCTTGCGCCGCCGCCGCCGCCTACGCCGCCGCCGCCCTCTAGCGTCGCCGCCGCCTAGCGCCGCCGCCGCCGCCTAGCGCCGCCGCTTGCCGGAGCCCCTCGCCGGAGGTAGCCGCGCCGCGTCTCTCTTTTCCGCTCGGTTTGGTTTTTCTTATAAACCGTTCCGGTTTTTCTTTTGGTTCGTTGTTTCGGTTTTCTTCCGAAAACCCTAGATCGGTTTTCCGTTTTATTTTCGGTTTAGTGTTTAGCGACCGTTCGCCGGACCGTTCGTCCTAACAAACGTGATCACCGGTTATTCCCAGTTAACAAACGTCTGTTCGTTTAACCGTTTCTCTTTTTCTTTCGTCGGATTTATTCCGCTATCATGATTTCAGATCCGATCTTCATTCTAGTTTATCTTCTCGCTCGTTTATCGGAATCAGGTGATTCAAGCGCCTGGAGTTTCGTTTTGAAACCGCCGTTCCGACTAATCAACTTAAATAAGTTTTTGCTACTGTAAAACTTGACCTAGTTTCAACTTGCTAGAACCGAGTTGTTTTCTTCCGCCGTTTGTTTTTCGTTGCTTTGTTCGGTTCTTTCTCTCTTTGCAACCGGAGTTCTTAAGTTGAATTTCTGGTTCGATCTCTTGTTCGAGTTTTACCTGTGCATTAGATGAGTACTTATTGTATGCTTGTTGTTTGTCTGTGATAGATTATCCAGATTGCGCCGCTTGTTACTTCGAATCTCTAGGACTCGCGGATCATCAGCAAGGCAAGTAACACTTTGATCATACCTTTTCTACGACCCAGTGTTATTGTATTAGATCAATCCTCACACATTGCATGATTAGGATCTAATTAAATTGTGGGATGGGAAGTAGATGAGGTAGTACCTATTACCTGTTTATTATGAAACCTTTGGGAGTTACTTCTACGTTTGCTTATTATGCCATGCTATGCTAGTAGACGTGGATTGGGTGAGTGATATCCATGACAGATGTGAGATTGATAATTTTAAAGGGTTTATCTAAGGTGGCAACTTAAACACACATCTGGGTGGATTGAGGCACCTGATGTCTATCAGGACTTGCCTGTTTTTCTTTTGGACCGCCACCAGGCTCAAAGGGATCATAAGATCTTTCATGCTAGAAACTTACGTGTGCTGCCACAAGCCAATATGGGCTCTGGCATAGTTGACTAAGTCGTGCGAACTCTTACAGGGTAGACTAGCAGATGTAGGGGAAAGTAGGTGTACCGGTCTATCCATCGTAAGGTGCTAGCGCTTCTGAAAGACTGTGTCTCGGTCATCCGTTTCTCAAACACCTTGTAGTGCAAGAAATCCAACGGAGGCGATCGAGTCTTGTGGGGAAAAGTGCGCAAACCTCTGCAGAGTGTAATAAACTAATCATGATTAGCCATGTCCCCGGTTATGGACATCTTGAGTATCTAGTACTTGAATATCGTGTGAATCTCATCATGTTACTTCTAATTAATATTGTTGGGTTTTAATTGTTCACTTAATTGGAATCGGAATGCTGTCAACCATTCTTGATGTTCAACTACCATGACAGTTAAATAAAATTTATTCCTTTGCAGTAGGGAAAAACTGGCTTTACGCAAAACAGTAACCATAGAGCTTTCCACCAGCCAAATATGCATGTAGTATAGCTGTTTCATTCCATTACTCTCTATGTGTTACCTTGCCAACATATTCCATGTGCTGACCCGTTTTCGGGCTGCAACTTTCATGTTGCAGACTTTTCAGACGACGAGTAAAGTGCTTTTAGGTCGTGGTTCTATACTCAGTGATGCCGTTGGAGTTGATGGACCCATTTATCTTCCAAGTCTTCCGCTGTTATCGATATTAGATGGCCTTAAGCCATATTTATTGTAATAAGTTCTCTTTTGAGACACTGATGTAATAAGTGTGTGATTGCTACTCTGCTATAAATCCTTCAAAGTATTGTGTGGTGTCAGCATTACTGATCCAGGGATGACGCTGGAGCACAGAGACTTGATCCATTCGGGTCGGGTCGCTATAGAGATGGTATCAGAGCACACGCTGACTATAGGATACGACCACTAAGTTAAAGCCATAGATCACTATTCTCTCCTCATTTTCTAACTCCTCATCTTTTCTACTCTTTTAGGATGAAGGACGCGAAGATTAAATACGCTCAAGCGGATGATGGCACAACTTTTGGATTTCACTTGAAGGAAGTCACCAAGTACCTAAACATTGGATTACCAAGCTTCACTGGGACTTTCAACGCCACTCTACCTGAAGAGGAGCGCTGGAAGATTCAAGCTCACGTTCCGGGAAGGGCATTCGCGCCAATCATAAAGCCCATAGATAGTGTTTTCAATGCACCAACCTGGAGTCTGGGAAAGAGCATGGCAGCCCATATCACCATAGGACGCATTGGAGAAGTTTATCAAGAAGACCTCAAGGACACTATCTACCAGATTTGCGGACGCCAAGATGAACAATGGGAATTAGTCATCACCAAGAAGGATAGATCCATTGCAGCTTTCATCCAGGAGTTAAACCAGCACATTCGACACCACGAGAACCAGATGTGCAATGATATGATAGAGTTGAAGAATGCGAAGGCAAGGATCATCGAGCTAGAAGGAGAACTGAAGGCTACACGCAAGGACTACATGGACGAGATCGTAGCTCTAGCAAGACACAACGGCGATCTTAAGCAAGAGATTGAAGAACTCAAGAGGGAGTTAGCATCCAGGAAGGAAGACATGTACGTCGCATGTCCGGACAACTACATCATTCTCGACGACACCGATTCGGATCCAAGTGAACCCGACTTTGAAGACGAAGCTGGAGCGGATATCATGGAGTCTTCCACCGGTTCAAATTTCTAGATGACCACCAAATATTGTAGTATTCCCCCATGTATACACTATAGTTCGAACACTTTTGCGATAGTTCTAGACCGCTTGTAAGCCCTTGTTTGAATTGAATGAAGTGATTTTGTGTGCTTTTGCTCATGTGCATTGGGGTAGTGTTTTCTCTTTAGACCTCACTCTATTCTTATATCTCATCTTTTCTAAACCCTCAGATGCCTCCGAGACGTGACAATGGATTTCCACCGGAGCTCACTCAGTTGATCCAACAGCAGAATCAATTGATGCAGATGTTAGTCCAGAACCAACAGAACAAGAACAACAACAACAACCCACCACCACCACCACCTGTTGACCACTTAGCCCGTTTCCTTAGGCTAAATCCGCCGGTGTTTTCTAGTAGCACCGAGCCAATAGTAGCAGACGATTGGCTCCGCAAGATAGGAAGGGAGTTGACCACTGCAGGATGCACAGATGGTGAGAAAGTGAAGTTTGCTGCACATCAGCTTGACGGACCCGCGGCAGCATGGTGGGAGAATTTCACAGCCACCTTCCCAGTTGACACTCTCACATGGGATCAGTTCTAGCAAGCTTTCCGCACTGCCCATGTTTCAGCAGGAGCTATGGCCATGAAGAAGCGTGAGTTTCGCAACTTACGCCAAGGAGGAAGGATAGTTGGCCAGTACGTTGACGACTTCAGCAAATTAGCACGTTATGCCCCAGATGACGTTGCTACGGATGCAACCAAGCAGGAGAAGTTCCTGGAAGGACTGATGATGAGTTGAGTATGCAGTTGATGGTAGCAAGTTTCAACAACTACCAGGAGTTGGTAGATCGTGCCATCATGATTGAAGGGAAGCAACAGCAGATTGAGAACCGCAAGAGGAAGTATGGACAGGGGAAGTATAACTCTGGGGCCCAGCAGAAGCCCCGTTTTACCCCTAAATCGGGATTTCAGTTTCAGCATACCCATGGAGGAGGTAGTTCGCACAACCACAATGGCCACAAGAATGGTAATGGGAATGGAGGAAGCAACGGCCAGAACCGTACCACCCCATCAACCCCATCCAAGAGAGATCTGAGTCAAGTCACCTGTTTCAAGTGTTCCAAGACCGGACATTATGCCAATGAATGTCCTGAAGGCCAGAATGGAAATGGCAATGGGAGCTCAGGGAAGAAGCCGAACCCTTTCAATAGGGGACAGGTGAACCACGTTAACGTGGAGGAGGTTGAAGATCAGCCTGATGCAGTAATCGGTAAGTTTTTGGTTAAGTCATTTACCACACTCGTTCTTTTCGATACTGGTGCATCACATTCATACATATCAAGGGGATTTGTGGAAAAATATAGCCTGCCCACTAGGATTCTTAAAACACCCATGCTAGTAAGCTCGCCAGGAGCAGAATACATGGCCAGTCAAGGATGCTTTCAAGTGCCATTAAGCATAGGAAGGCATGTTTTCCCAACAGATTTAATTATTCTGGAATCCCAGGGTCTGGATGTAATTCTCGGTATGGATTGGCTGTCGATGTATGGAGGAAACATCGATTGTGCTAGTAAGTCAATTTTGCTTACAACGCCAGAAGGAAGAAGGATCAAGTATGTATCCCGGCATGTGCCAAATAGGACACAAGTAAATTGCCTAACAGGATTTGTGCAGGAGGAAGTACCAGTGGTAAAGGATTTTCCTGATGTATTTCCTGAAGAGTTGCCAGGCATGCCACCGGATAGAGATATTGAGTTTTTGATTGAGTTATTGCAAGGTACAGGCCCAATATCAAAGAGACCATACCGGATGCCAGCAAAGGATTTGGTAGAAATTAAGAATTAGATTAAGGAGTTACTGGAGAAAGGTTACATACGCCCAAGTTCTTCGCCTGGGGGATCACTCGTACTTCTAGTGGAAAAGAAGGATGGATCATTACGGATGGTTGTTGATTACCGTGGATTGAATGAAGTAACCACCAAGAAGAAGTACCCACTGCCAATGATCAATGATCTGTTTGATCGTTTGCAAGGAGCTAAAGTGTTTTCCAAGATCAATTTACGATCAGGGTACCACCAGTTGAAGATTCGAGAGCAGGACATACCTAAGACAGCATTCACCACAAGATATGGACTGTATGAGTATACCGTTATGTCATTTGGATTAACTAACGCACCTGCCTATTTTATGAACCTGATGAACACAGTGTTTATGGAGTTTTTGGATAAGTTCATCGTAGTGTTCATTGATGATATCCTGGTTTATTCAAAGAATGAAGAAGAGCATAAGGAACATTTGTGTTTGGTTTTGGAGAAACTAAGGGAACATCAGTTATATGCCAAATTTAGCAAATGTGAGTTTTGGTTGAAGGAAGTAGGATTTCTCAGACACGTTATATCTGGAGAAGGGATAGCAGTTGACCCCACAAAGGTTGAGACCGTAACCGAATGGGAAGCACCAACGACAGTTGGAGAGATCCGGAGTTTTCTTGGACTCGCAGGATACTACCGGAGATTCATTGAGAACTTTTCAAAGATTGCGAAGCCTATGACGGAGTTGTTGAAGAAGGATACCAAGTTCAAATGGACTGAGGAGTGTGAGGCTAGTTTCCAGGAGTTGAAGAAACGATTGGTTACCTCACCAGTATTGATTTTGCCAGATCAGACCAAGGATTATGAGGTGTATTGCGACGCTTCACGTCGAGGACTTGGAGCAGTGCTTATGCAGGAAGGGAGAGTTGTTTCGTATGCTTCACGACAACTGAAGCCTCATGAGTTGAATTACGCTACGCATGACTTGGAGTTAGCAGCCATAGTGCATGCATTGAAGACATGGAGACATTTCCTCATTGGAAATCATTGCGATGTGTACACAGATCACAAGAGTTTGAAGTACATTTTCACGCAGAAGGAGTTGAGTCTCAGACAAAGGAGATGGTTGGAGCTCATCAAGGATTATGATATGAGATTGCATTACCATCCCGGAAAAGCTAATGTAGTAGCTGACGCATTGAGCCGCAAGAGCCACGTCAATACGTTGATGACGGAGGAAATACCCAAGGAGTTATCAGAAAACCTTCGTGAACTAAGTTTAGAAATAGTTCCGAAAGGCTATGTAGCAGCATTGGAGATTCAGTCAACATTGATGGATAAAATCAGAGAAGCTCAGAAATCTGACAAGGAGATTGCTTCTATAAAGGAGAAACTAAGCAAAGGAAAAGCAAAGGGATTTTTTGAGGATGAGCACGATACCCTATGGTTTGAGGACCGTGTTTATGTGCCCAATGACCCGGAGATCAGGAAGTTGATTCTACAAGAGGCACATGATTCACCCTATTCGATTCACCTAGGAAATACTAAGATGTATTTGGATTTGAAGGAGACATTCTGGTGGACTAGAATGAAGAAGGATATTGCAGCATATGTACCAGTTTGTGACGTATGTCATAGAGTAAAGGCAGAGCATTAGAAGCCAGCCGGATTGTTACAACCATTGCTGATACCCGAATGGAAGTGGGATAAGATAGGCATGGATTTTATCACCGGACTACCCAGGACGAAGGCAGGATATGACTCGATATGGGTAGTAGTTGATCGTTTGACGAAGGTAGCACATTTCATTCTAGTTAAGACCACTTACACCAGTGCTAAGTTGGCAAAGATATACATGACTAGGATCATTTGTTTGCATGGAGTTCCAAGGAGTATTGTATCAGATAGAGGAACCCAATTTACCTCAAAGTTTTGGAATTAGTTGCATGAAACTTTGGGAACCAGGCTAGAGTTCAGCACCGCTTTTCATCCGCAGACAGATGGACAGACCGAGGGAGTCAATCAGATTTTGGAAGATATGCTGAGAGCTTGTGCACTAGATTATGGATCTAGTTGGGACGATAACTTGCCGTATGCGGAGTTTTCTTATAACAACAGCTACCAAACCAGTTTGAAGATGGCACCTTTCGAAGCTTTATACGGAAGGAGGTGCAGGACACCGTTGTCATGGGACGAAGTTGGAGACCGTCAGTTGTTTGGACCAGATCTGATTAAAGAGTCTGAACAGAAGGTGAAGTTGATTCGCGATAGGCTCAAGGTTTCCCAGTCCAGGCAGAAGAACTACGCAGATTCTAAACGCAAGGAGACAGTTTACGAAACCAGAGACAGGGTGTATCTCCGAGTATCCCCACTACGAGGAGTTAAGCGCTTTGGAGTTAAGGGAAAATTAGCACCCCGTTTCGTTGGACCATATAAGATCTTGCAACGTATGGGAGAAGTCGCGTATAAGTTGGAATTACCAGAGGGACTGTCAGGAGTTCATGATGTATTCCCTGTTTCTCAGCTGAAGAAATGTCACGCCAAGATGGCGGAGGTACCGCTAAGAGATACAGTGCCGCTTGAAGCGATTCAGTTGAATGACGACTTAACGTATGAGGAGAAACCAGTCAAGATTCTCGATTATGCCAGCAGAGTTACCCGCAGCAAGGTTATCAAGTTTTGTAAAGTTCAGTGGAACCACCACTCAGAGGATGATGCCACCTGGGAGAGAGAAGAAGAATTGCTCAAGGACCACCCTCACCTATTTTCTAGCCAACCCGAATCTCGAGGGCGAGATTCATCTTAAGGGGGTAGGTTTGTAACATCCCAAATTTTCAATTTGGAATGTTATACACTAGATCATCATGCATATCATATTTTTTCTTGCATTTTGGTCGATCCTAGAAATTTCACGCAACTCAAGGACCCTCGGAGAGAGTTGGAGATTTCGTTATTTTCAATTTTGAGTTTTCTCAAACTTTGAAAAGAGGATCATTTGATTTTATTTATTTCATCTTCAATTACTTTTCCAACATCAAAATATGAGAGAGGGAAATAATATGACTTTTCCCAAATTTAGGAAAAAGAAGATCTAATAAATAAATTCAATTTTTGTTTTCCGGTGTTTATTTGCATTTTATTCGGATAGGGAAAAATGCGTGTTTTCAAAATTTGCATCTAGGTCCCGAGAAAAAGTTCATTTTGTTCGACTCATTTTTAGGAGTCGGGGAAAATTTACTTTGGGAATTTTGGAGTTCGTTTAGATTTTCTTTCCTTGTTTTTCTGTGCGCGAAACCTTTTTTTAAAAAAAAATTCCGCGCAGCGCCCGCCTGGGCCAAGGCCCATCGCCAGCCGGGCCGCCCTCCTCCCTGCACGCGCGCGCGCGCTTGCGTAGCGCCGCCGCCGCCCGAAGCGGAGTCCGATTCGGACTCTAGTTTTCTTGCCCCCTCCCCATGTCTCCTCTCCCCCTCCCCTCTTTAAATACCCCCACACCCCCCTTTTTCCCCACACCAAGCCGCGCCGCCACCCGCGCCCCTCGCCCGCGCCGCGCCTTGCGCCGCCGCCGCCGCCTACGCCGCCGCCGCCCTCTAGCGCCGCCGCCTAGCGCCGCCGCCGCCTTGTGCCGCCGCCGCCGCCTAGCGCCGCCGCTCGCCGGAGCCCCTCGCCGGAGGTAGCCGCGCCGCGTCTCTCTTTTCCCCTCGGTTCGGTTTTTCTTATAAACCGTTCCGGTTTTTCTTTTGGTTCGTTGTTTCGGTTTTCTTCCGAAAACCCTAGATCGGTTTTCCGTTTTGTTTTCGGTTTAGTGTTTAGCGACCGTTCGCCGGACCGTTCGTCCTAACGAACGTGATCACCGGTTATTCCCGGTTAACGAACATCCGTTCGTTTAACCGTTTCTCTTTTTCTTTCCATCGGATTTATTCCGCGATCGCGATTTCAGATCCGATCTTCGTTCTAGTTTATCTTCTCGCTCGTTTATCGGAATCAAGTGATTCAAGCGCCTGGAGTTTCGTTTCGAAACCGCCGTTCCGACTAATCAACTTAAATAAGTTTTTGCTACTGTAAAACTTGACCTAGTTTCAACTTGCTAGAACCGAGTTGTTTTCTTCCGCCGTTTGTTTTCCGTTGCTTTGTTCGGTTCTTTCTCTCTTTGCAACCGGAGTTCTTAAGTTGAAATTTCTGGTTTGATCTCTTGTTCGAGTTTTACCTGTGCATTAATGAGTACTTATTGTATGCTTGTTGTTTGTCTGCGATAGATTACCCGGATTATGCCGCTTGTTACTTCGAATCTCTAGGACTCGCGGATCATCAACAAGGCAAGTAACACTTTGATCATGCCTTTTCTACGACCCAGTTTTATTGCATTAGATCAATCCTCACACATTGCATAATTAGGATCTAATTAAATTGTGGGATGGGAAGTAGATGAGGTAGTACCTATTACCTGTTTATTATGAAACCTTTGGGAGTTACTTCTACGTTTGCTTATTATGCCATGCTATGCTAGTAGACGTGGATTGGGTGAGTGATATCCA
This sequence comes from Triticum monococcum, assembly GCA_034509565.1. Classification (NCBI taxonomy): domain Eukaryota; kingdom Viridiplantae; phylum Streptophyta; class Magnoliopsida; order Poales; family Poaceae; genus Triticum; species Triticum monococcum. The sequence continues at coordinate 127,325,833 of CM067841.1, read as the reverse complement.
TGACAGATGTGAGATTGATAATTTTAAAGGGTTTATCTAAGGTGGCAACTTAAACACACATCTGGGTGGATTGAGGCACCTAATGTCTATTAGGACTTGCCTGTTTTTCTTTTGGACCGCCGCCAGGCTCAAAGGGATCATAAGATCTTTCATGCTAGAAACTTACATGTGCAGCCACAAGCCAATATGGGCTCTGGCATAGTTGACTAAGTCGTGCGAACTCTTACAGGGTAGACTAGCAGATGTAGGGGAAAGTAGGTGTACCGGTCTATCCATCGTAAGGTGCTAGCGCTTCTGAAAGACTGTGTCTCGGTCATCCGTTTCTCAAACACCTTGTAGTGTGAGAAATCCAACGGAGGCGATCGAGTCTTGTGGGGAAAAGTGCGCAAACCTCTGCAGAGTGTAATAAACTAATCATGATTAGCCGTGTCCCCGGTTATGGACATCTTGAGTATCTAGTACTTGAATATCGTGTGAATCTCATCATGTTACTTCTAATTAATATTGTTGGGTTTTAATTGTTCACTTAATTGGGATCAGAATGCTGTCAACCATTCTCGATGTTCAACTACCATGATAGTTAAATAAAATTTATTCCTTTGCAGTAGGGAAAAACTGGCTTTACGCAAAACAGTAACCATAGAGCTTTCCACCAGCCAAATATGCATGTAGTATAGCTGTTTCATTCCATTACTCTCTATGTGTTACCTTGCCAACATATTCCATGTGCTGACCCGTTTTCGGGCTGCAAATTTCATGTTGCAGACTTTTTAGATGACGAGTAAAGTGCTTTTAGGTTGTGGTTCTATACTCAGTGATGCCGTTGGAGTTGATGGACCCATTTATCTTCCAAGTCTTCCGCTGTTATCGATATTAGATGGCCTTAAGCCATATTTATTGTAATAAGTTCTCTTTTGGGACACCGATGTAATAAGTGTGTGATTGCTACTCTACTATAAATCCTTCAAAGTACTGTGTGGTGTCAGCATTACTGATCCAGGGATGACACCGGAGCACAGAGACTTGGTCCATTCGGGTCGGGTCGCTACATAGAGGCATACTAGTGACAATCTGTTTGTCTATGTATTCACACATGTACTAAGTTTCCAGTTAATACAATTCTAGCAATAACAATAAACATTCATCATGATATAAGAAAATATAAATAACAACTTTATTATTGCCTCTAGGGCATATTTCCTTCACCTGCACTACCGGGGCGAAGCCCCGGTTAGCCCCGCGCCCAGCGCCTGCCCCGTTAACAGCCGCCCGAACCCGCTATGGCCCCTATGCCTATGGCACATGGGGCCCGCCCTAGAACGATTTTTTATATAAAAAATAATAAATAAATAAACAATTATTAATTAATTAGTAAATTAATTAACTTAATTAATCCTGATTAGGTAGCTAATTAAACCTAATTAATATACTAATAAAACTAACTAATGTTGATTAGTGATGAGTCAATGACAGTGGAGCCCTCATGTCAGTTTGACCCAGTCAACGGTCAGAGTTGACCGCTGATGTCATGCTGACATCATGATGATGTCATAAAATGATTTTCAAATTAAATTAATTATGTTAATTCTAAAAATGAATTAAACTTTAAAAATTAATATAAACTAATCCGTAGCTCGAGTGAAAATACTTTGTACATGAAAGTTGCTCAGAACGACGAGATGAATCTGATTTCACAGCTCGTTCGTCCGCCACATGTCCCTAGCATAGCAAATGTGCAACCTTCCACCTCTGGTTCATTTGTCCGAAAACGCGAAACACCGGGGATACTTTCCCGGATGTCCCCCCTTTGCCGGTATCACCTACTACCGCATTAGGGCACACCGAGCACCGCTCATTGTCATGTCATGCATCGACATGCTTATGTTTGCATTATATTTATTGTTTCTTCCCCCATCTTCTCTCCAGTACACTAGCAGACCGATGTCGCTGCTGTCCCGGTAGACTACGGTGTTGATGGCCCCTCCTTCTTGCTAGAGCAACCAGGCAAGCCCCCCCTTGATCACCAGATATCGCTTATTCTTCTCTCTACTGCTTGCATTAGAGTAGTGTAGCATGTTACTGCTTTCCGTTAATCCTATTCTGATGCATAGCCTGTCCTTGCTACTACTGTTGTTATCTTTACCTGCAATCCTAAATGCTTAGTATAGGATGCTAGTATTCCATCAGTGGCCCTACATTCTTGTCCGTCTGCCATGCTATACTATCGGGCTGTGATCACTCGGGAGGTGATCACAGGTATAACCTATATACATAATATATGATACCTGTGGTGACTAAAGTCAGGTTAGCTCGTAGAGTACCCGCGAGTGATTCACGGATTGGGACCGAAAGGACGTTTGTCCCGACGACCCTCTGAGTGGACCTTTGTGGCGGAGCGACATGGCAGGTTGAGACCACCTAGGAGAGAGGTGGGCCTGGCCCTGGTCGGCGTCCGCGATTACTTCAAAATAACACGCTTAACGAGATATTGGTATTTGATCTGAGTCTGGCCACTGGCCTATACGCACTAACCAACTATGCGGGAACAGTTATGGGCACTCGACGTCGTGGTATCAGCTGAAGCCTTCGTGACATCAGCAACTGAGCGGCACGCGCCGGATTGGATCGTAAGCCCGCGCTTGTATTAAGGGGGCTAGGTCTGCTTCCGGCCGCGTACGCAACGCGTCAACTTAGTAGGCCCACAGGTCAGCCTCCCAACCGGTGCGCCCCAGATGTCAGTGGGAGGAATCATTTTTTTCGCGTAATAAGGAGGCAGTTGATTGCGTGCGGCCAGGCCAGCGGAGGGAGTAGGGTGGGCCGGGGAAGCCTGCACGGCATCACAGCAGGCCACAAGAGGAGGGAGCAGGCAGTCCCGCCGGTGCTAGTTTAGGCGGCTGGAGCAGGAAGATCAGAGATTGAAGAAGCACGTCAGTCGTTGGATGGACATCCAACAATCACTGCTGCTAGAATCGTGTGTTGACTGACAAAGCCTTGGGTAAACAAGCCAGCCTCAAAATCTGTGGCGTGTACAACCCATTTGCTATTATTTTTTATAATTTTTACTCATCTTCTAATTCATATGGAATTTATTGCAGCCCATTTTCCATTTTAGAATTGCTACCCATTTTCTGGTCAATACCAGGGTTAAAAAAATTAACTAAATATGTGGGAAATTTTGAAAATTCGCAAATTTTTGCTGCGGAACAAAATATTCTTAATCCAAAAATTAGTAGCCATACTAAAACAAATTTAAAAATAAATTAGTACTATGTCATGTTAAATCCAATGAAATACGTATAAGATATCAGTGAAAAACAAAAACAAAAAATAAACTAATATCCCATTTGCTATAATTTTTTTGGAATTTTCAACCCCTTTTGATATTACTTTTAACAGACACTGACCATACTCTTTGGCCAGGCCGGAATGCATCCCTCCTTGTCTTGAAAGATTCGTGGCCCAGTAAGTCGGAGAAAACAAATAGGCCTAGCTTGGGTATTCTTCAAAAAGTAATACTGGGCTACCTATTTTCCCAAAGAAAAAACTGTTGGGCTGGTCATGTTGTTAGACGGGCCACAGAGACTGCACAACCCAGTTTATAGCCTGCTCCTCCGAATTACTACTAAAAAAGTTATGCAATTCTATTGTTAATTGACTATACGTTGAAAATGACGTGGGTCCCAGATATCCATAGGGTGGATTAGAGTAAAAAACGAGGGGTTCATCTGAGTAGTAAAAGAGGCGCTTGCTTGTGTTTGCACTACAAGAAATATGTCAACTTGTGACCACCACTATTGGTCACTGAATGGTCACAAATTTTCATTTGTGACCTTTTTGTGACCAAAAACATAAGTTCAAAAGCTGGCCGTCATAAACTGACTATAGCAACCTTTCTTCTGGAATGGTCGTAGACGTTTATGACCAAAATACGTCTACTGTGGCGTTTTGGTCACTAGCAACCTCCCCAGGCCACGTAGGCATCCAGCATGGCAATCTGATGTGGCACAAGATTCAGCCCGGTCCAATTCGATTTTCTACATGGGCCTAGCCCAACAATTCAGCCTATTTGTGTTTTGTTCTGTCAATTTTTGGTTGTGTTCATGGGCCAAGCCCAATATTGCAACCTTTTTATTGTTGGGTCGTGGCCTTTTTATCCCAGTTTTAAAATTGTGGTAAGTGGGTCCAAGTTGTCAGCTTCTAGTAAGTGGGTCCTGGCTGTCAGGGTCATATTCTTCATATTTCAATTTGGTAGTAAATAAATAAGCAGTATTTAAATTGGCACACACATAAAACACATATAATAATACTTCAAATAACAACCAGATTCGGGATGGAGCTCCTACTCTACAAATAACACATAAATACAATGGCTGAATTTGGAGCTCCTGCTCTACAAATAACACATAATACAATGGCCCTCCTGCACTACCAACGCACAAGGCACTACCAACTACCAACTGTAGTAACTAATACTATACTTTACAACCTCTACACGATGGAGCCCCTACTCTACCAACTGTGATATATTCTTCATGATGGAGCTCCTTTGATAGCATTACAAACTAGGCACCTGATCCTGTCATGAACAACATGCAACCTCAGTCACCCTGTTACATGAATCAGCAAAGAAGAATCAGAAAACTGGAGCCAATATATTATAAAGAGACCACTCGAAAAAAGACAAGTTATTTAGAATGATAACATAAATTCAACTAGTACAATGCTTTTATTATCCAGCTAGTCAAAACAAGATACTCATTCATACAAGAAAGGTGACTCGCGAAGATAGAGCATTCTACTCATAGCTCGCAGAGTATCAATATTCTATTCTTATAAGCTTATTCTTATGCCTGAAGCAAGTAAGGAAATCTGATCAAATACGCAATACCTCCATAAACAAAAACATCATGATGTCACACCCTAGCTAGGTTATGCATTAGAGTGTGCATCATGTTTACATTCATCAGAAATTGAAATGGGGAAAGCAGAACCCCTAGCACCCCCCCTGAAATCAACTAGGGTTTACTAAAAATAAATTCAATGAACCTGAAATGCCCTTCAGATATGTTCACCCTCTTTGCCTTGGGTTAGAACCCTTGGGAAAAATGGTGCATATAATTTTAGGTCAACAAAAGGGGCATTGACTTAATTCATAAATATTTGAATTTGGGCATTTAAATACTATTAAATAATTCAAATGCTCAAATAATGTTGGAATTATTTTTGGGCCACTCAAATATTTCAGAAAGTGTCCATAAATATTTTCAGGATTTTATAAAATGATTTAGTATTTAAACTAAATCAGAACAGAATAGCAAAAATAGAAAATAAAATGAATTAGAGAGAAAGAACAGAGGCTCACCTGGACTTACCTACCGGCCCAGCACTGTAGCTGGACGGCCCAGCCCACCAGGCCGACGCCAGTCGTCCCCTAGCTGCTGCCAGGAGGACGCCGGGCGTGTGCCCGCGGTGCGCCGGCACGCGCGCGGCCACCGACGGCCACCTCCTGCTTGCCGCGCCCCCCCCCTCGACGCCTGGACGTCGCTGTGGACGCCACGCACCCCCTGGCCCCCTCATATCCCTCTCCCTCGCTCTCCCTCCTCCCCTGTTTCTCTCCCGCGCGACCACCCGAACGCGCCGTCGCCGCCGTTCGCTGCCACCGCGCTCCCCGACCCCCTCTCGCCTTCCCGTGTTGCGTGGAAGCTCCGCCACTGTCGCCTACGCCCTCTGCACCGAGCCAAGCGAGCCGGGAAGCCTTGCTTCGTCCTCGGCGTCGTCTTCTTCAACCTCGGGACCGCCGGCCATCTCCGTCGAATTCGCCATTTGCAGAAGCGTCCCCGAGCCCGCTGAGTCCTCCCTCGAGATCGCTGTGAGCTCCCGAGCATTTTCCCCTTCTCCCCGCAGTGATTCTCTTCCCCTAACTAGCCTAGCCACTGGAGCCGTGAGCTCCTCGCCGCCGGCCATGGCGCCGTCGTGGCTATGGCCGTGCAAGCACGCGTCCGAGCGCACCACCGCCTTCAACACGTCCCCAAGAGCCCGTAGCCATCACCAGCTCCTCCTCCCGTGCACCGCAGCATCGATTCCGCGAACACCCGAACTCCGGCGGCCGCCAAAGAGCTCGCCGCCGTCGACTTAGGCCGTCTCCGGTGAAACGGAGGGCACTAGTGGATGCGCGCGAGCACCAGCTCCTCGGAGATGGTCTCCGCGGCCCATTTGGTCACCGGAGACGCATTTCCGACGCCCTCCGCCGCGTCTGGCTCGCCGGCGACAAGCCGCCGGTGGTTTTGACCCCGCTGACCAGGGTTGACCCTCCCCCTTGTGTCACTGACGTGTGGGCCAGGCCCCTTTTTAATTAGTGTTAGTTTTAGTTAGTCCTAATTAACTTAATTACGTTAAATAGACACTGACATGCGGGCCCAGGCTCTAATTAATTTTAATTAGTTAATTAGTCACTGACCAGTGGGACCCACTGGTCAGGTTTGACCTGGAGGCAGCTCAGTTGACTTGCTGATGTCATGCTGACGCAAGGCTGACGCAGTAAATCATTTTCTAGTTTAAAAATAATTCAGGAAATTCCAGAAAATACCCAAAACTTTGAAAAATCATAGAAATTCAACCATAACTCCAAATGAGACAAATTATATATGAAAAATTATCAGAAAAATTCAAGGAATCCATCTATACCATTTTCATGCATGTTTGAACAATGCTTGTCCTCTGTTTTGGACAAAACAAATAAAGGGCATTTAAATAATCATATATGGGGTTGGAATTTGAATCTTGTACTCAAACCAACTTCATTTAAATCATAGCTAGTTGCATTAGCTAAAGACACATCCATATTGCCATGTCATAGCATGCATCATATTGTTGCATATCGTCATGTGTTGATTGTGCTCGGTTGTGTTCTTCGTGGTAGGTTCTGCCTCCGAGGATATTCACGAGTATCCAACTGAAGGGCAGTATCCCGTTACCACTCCATCAGGCAAGCAACCATTGATCATTCTGATACAACCCATGTTCTCGCTCCTGCTCTTGTTTACCGCATTAAGACAACACGATTCAAACTGCTGTGTGCTACGGTAGTTGAACCCTTATCCTCTACATGACCTGTCATTGCCACAGTAACTAGATGAAACCCACTAGCATGTGTAGGAGTTGATTGAGCCATGTTTTGTGATTCCTACCTTGCTATGCCTGCTATGCTTAGAGCTGTGTCAGGTCTGGTTCATCTGGGTGATGGGCTAGAGTGAAATGCTTGTGCCAGTAATATGAGGGATGTGTTGAACATGTTTTGGTAAAGGTATCGATGAGAGGTCATGTAGGAGTACATGGTGGGTTGTTTCATTGAGGCCGTCCATAAGAACTGAGATCTGTATGTGTGATTTAAGATGCAGTTACTACCGTACATTGGGCCCGAAGCAAATGGACCCTCTCGGCTTCTTAGCCACCCTAGTACTCTGTCCAGGAGTTGCAAATAGTTTCTGGTGTTTGTAGGATATGTGTTAGCGGCCGTGCGTAGTGCTGACCCTAGGGGTGGGCTATGTTGCGGTAGATACACTGTGGCACGGTGTACCGAGTCACCCGTTTGGTGTCTCGGGAACCCTGTTCACATCGTTCGGGGCCGTATGTGGAAACCTCGGCCGGACTCCCTGCGGATGGAACCTGGATAGGTGATAACCTGGACTAGGGGCTTAGGTGTTTAGGTAGGCCGTGGCCGACACCCTCGCTGGGCTTCCGCTTGAAGGTTGCCGAGTACATGTCGTGTAGACGGCGGTAAGCGGTGAAAGCGTGTATGACGAAGTACACCCTGCAGGGTATAAAACTATTCGAATAGCCGTGTCCGCGGTAAAGGACTACTTGGTTGCCTATACAGTTCATAGACAAGTTAATGGATACTACTAAAAGAATCAAGATAAGTGTGAGTACCGAGGATGGCCCCCTCGCAGGATACGAGGGAGGATCCACGGTGGAGTATTGTGATGGTGAGTAGTGGACTCGTGTGCGAAAACTATTTTGCTAAAAGATTCCGTAGGATAGCTTAGCCAAGAGTCAAAGCTGGCTTGCTGCATAAACCCCACCACCTTCTTGAGAATGAGCATGTACAGTAGGTTCTGATGTAAGACTTGCGGAGTACCTTTGTACTCATGTTTGCTTATTTATTGTTTTCAGACGACAACACTGCCCCCTCCGATGGGTTTTACGTAGACCTTGACGTCGACGAGTGAATAGCCACCCAGGTGGTGATCCAGGCCATGGAGGGCCCTATGTAGATAGACAGGCTTCGAGAAGCCTTCTTTCTTTCTAGAGTCTGTACTCAGACTAGTTGCTTCCGCATGTGCTTGTATGACTGTATGACTTGAGTGTCGGGTCATGTGACCCCTACCTGTATGGATATATTATGTATGGCTCCCTGGAGCCTTTAAATAAGTACTTGAGTTGTAGAGTTTTGTTGTGATGCCATGTTGTATGTACTCATATCGAGCATATTGTATGTATGATTGAAATGCTTGGTATGAGTGGGATCCGACAATCTAGTTGTTTGTCCTTCGCAGCCTTTCTTATGGGGAAATGTAGTCTAGTGCTCCTCGAGCCATAGTAGTCCGCTACAGCCCGGTTCACCGGAGTCCTGCTAGCCCAGCACTACTGTTCAGGACACTTGACTGGCCGGCATGTGTTTCACTTCGTCCCTATGTCTGTCCCTTCGGGGAAATGTCACGCGGTGATCTCCGGAGTCCTGTCTAGCCTGCTACAGCCCGGGATCCCCGGAGTCCTGTTAGCCCAGTGCTACAGCCCGGAATCACTCGTTGATGACCGACATGTTTGTTGTGAATCATGTATGCCTGTCTCCATAGGTCTGTGCCGCTTTGGGTTCACGACTAGCCATGTCGGCCCGGGTTCTCGGTCATATGGATGCTAGCGACATTGTCATATACGCGAGCCAAAAGGCGCAAACGGTCCCGGGCCATGGTAAGGCGACACCCGTGGGATACCGTGCGTGAGGCCGCAAAGTGATATGAGGTGTTACCGGCTAGATCGATGTGGCTTAGAATCGGGGTCCTGACAGCGTTGGTATCAGAGCCGGACTGCCTGTAGGTTCGTTCAGCCAAACTGGTCGATGTCGAGTCTAGAAATGCTTTAGTTATATGTAAGGGAATTGATTGTGGGAGGGAACGTAAGGTTCTTTTATTCCTTTACCCTATGCTTCTGATCTGAGTCATTCTCTTCTCATTCAACGTGGGTTAAGGACTAGGCTCTCTTCTTCTATCAGGTTCACGTGTTACTAATCCGTAGTAGCTCATAGGATTATTGTTACGAGTTCTAGTCCAGTTCTACTATTTTAGTACGTTGCTATTTGAATCAGAACCTTGATATGATGCTGTTGAGCGGTATTGTGAACTGTTGTGGATGTCTCAAATCTTTTTCTGAGCATTTACAGCCGTTATGCTGCCCAATTTTCCCTAGGAATTCTGATGTCTTTGTCTTGTGGTTGTGCTTTCAGATGGCCAATCAGTCTCAAAATCAAGTGGTTCGCCTGACCAGGTGCCTCGACGTGCCCGGTCATACTGCTATGTTGGTCCGGGTCATGATCGAGACAGGATACCGTTGGTATCCCGAATACACTGTTGAAGAGCAGTTCCGCGACTTTAATCAAAGCCAGTATTTATGCACCGTCAGGATATTTCCTTCCTATCCTGGATCTACCGAGCCCCTTCACTGTTCCTATGGACTCGGAGTTACCATTGAGATGGCTGTGCAGGATGCTACCTATTCCATGATGACCATCTTGCGAGTCCGGACTGGCCTGCTTCGGAACACTGACTTCCGTTACATGCCAGCTTCACTTCCGGGAGTGCAGGGGTATCTTCAGGCTATCTATGCTGACTCCACTCAGGAGGACTCATTAACTCGTACCACCGCTGAGATGCTCGAAGATAAGGACCGAGAGAATCGGGCCTTGAGGCTGGAGCTCTTTAATACCCGTGCTGATCATTGGGCCACATTGACTCGGTTTGCACCCGCGGTGCAAGCTGGATGTATGGATACCAGGGATCTGTATCCTGTGAGAGCAGCTCTGCCAGACATGGTGGATTGGCGTGATGTGGGAGGCATCACCCCACCCCTTGGTCCCCGCAGGCCACCGTTTGTTGGTCCAAGACCTTATCCTAGCCCCTATGGTCCACAGGCTCCTCAGGACCGTCTGTTTCCGGATGATCACATTGAACTTCCAGGCTATGGAGGTGACTTCTATGAGGACTACTACGGAGCTATCTGAGTTAGTAGTAGTACCACTAGTATTGTAGTAGTTGTATCTCCACTGTCCTGTGTGACTTGTGGAATACGACTTGGTGTGTAATCGATTCCGAAGGTGTAGACAAATAATGTATAGGGACTCGGAATGCCTCCGATGAGATGTAACGTCTACCTTCATAGTTGTACTGTAGCATGGGCTTGTACTAAACTATGTATGACGAGTATGACCGTTGGTTTATATATGGCAGTTTTATATTACCATGGCATACGAATGAGCATCTCTGCATTCCGCGTTATCCTTTACATTCTGCACTTCCCTGTTAAGTTTGAGCCATCCTTGTCTAAACCGTTGTCTTGTTTCCTTCTAGGATGGTCAACACCCGCGGAAACCCTGCTGCCCCGGAGCAGGGGGAAGCCAATGCAGCTAGAGGTGAAAATTTGCCTCACCCGCCTTCCCTGGCCAAAGTGATGTTGGAGGCGGAAAGGAACAAGCGTGAGACCAACCGCCTGCTGGAGCGGATTGAGCAGAACACTGCACGCCACCCACGAAATGACTTGGTGTCAATCAACGACTTTATCAAGCTGTACCCACCAAAGTTTAACCATTCCGTCGAGCCCCTCGACGCGGATGATTGGCTTCGCAGCATCACCCACAAGCTACGTTCTGCCAACGTAGCTGAAGCCGACAAGGTTACCTATGCTGCTTATCATCTTGAGGGCCCCGCTAGCCATTGGTGGGAAAACTACGAAGCTATGCGCCCGGTCGGCCAAATCACTACCTGGGCTGAGTTCAGCGAGACTTTCCGTGAGCATCACATTCCGGAAGGTCTCATGGATCGCAAGAGGGAGGAGTTCTGCAACTTCACTCAAGGAAGGCTGACTGTGGATGCATACAGCCGAGAATTTGGGAACCTGGCACGCTATGCTCCTGAAGAGGTTTCTACTGACGCCAAGAAGCAGGCAAGGTTCCGCAAGGGACTTAGCCCTGAGCTTCGCCGCGATCTCCGTCTGCACGAGTGCACATCCTTCCAGAAGCTGGTCAATAAAGCTATCAGTGCTGAGACAGGCCAGACTGATTATGACGCTTCACGCAAGCACTCTCGTGATTTTGGGTCTTCATCCAGCTCTGGAGCTCAGAAGCGCCGGGTGTGGATTCCAAGCACTGCACTGCCACCCAGATTCACCCCGAGGCCATCCTTTGAGGCGCCTCGTCCCAACCAGCAAATTGCACCGTCCAAACCCTATGGTGGCCCCGCTGCTAATGTTGCTCCGCGCCCCACTGTGGTAACATGCTTCAAGTGTGGAGAACCGGGTCACTATAGTCGAGAGTGTCCCCAGAACAACCCCAATCAAGCTGGAAAGTCCGTTGGCCGTGGTAAGCCCGCGGGAAAGACTTTCTACGCCAAGCCGGCCACTACTGCACGTGGCCATGTCAACTATGTTTCAGCCGAAGAGGCTCATGAGGATCCCAACGTCGTCCTTGGTACACTCCTTGTTAACTGCCATCCGGCATCTGTTCTTTTCGATACTGGAGCATCTCATTCATTCATATCCGAGAATTATGCTCGGTTGCATAACACGACATTCTGTGACATGCCCACTTCCATGGTAATTCAAACTCCGGGTTCCAAATGGCAAACTTCTAGGGTAAGCCATGGGAACGAAATTCTTGTCGATAGGCTTGTTTTCCTTGCATCTTTAATAGCTCTCAAGTCCTCCGACATAAACATCATCTTGGGTATGGACTGGATGTCGGCTCATTATGCCAAGATCGATTGTGCCACTAGAACCGTTCAACTTACTCATCTCTCGGGCAAGACAGTTAATGTCGTAACTCGAGTGGCCAAGCGCCAACTTTACTCTCTCAATGCCAACCCCCTTCCAGACCTTGAGGACGTTCCGGTAGTCCGAGACTTCCCGGATGTGTTTCCGGAAGAACTGCCAGGTGTTCCACCTGACCGGGATGTCGAGTTTGTGATAGACCTTGTTCCAGGAACCGTTCCAATTGCTAGAAGACCCTACAAGATGGCACCCTTAGAACTAGCCGAGCTTAAGAACCAACTCGATGAGTCCTTGAACAAAGGGTTCATCCGTCCTAGCTCCTCTCCTTGGGCTTGCCCCGTCCTCTTCGTCAAGAAGAAGGATGGAACGGATCGAATGGTTGTGGATTACCGACCTGTCAATCTGGTCACCATCAAGAACAAATACCCGCTTCCCAGGATCAACGACCTGTATGATCAGCTCGCTGGATCCTCAGTTTTCTCCAAGATGGATTTGAGGTTAGGCTACCATCAAATCAAAATCAGAAACGGGGACATTCCCAAAACGGCCTTTGTTACTCGTTATGGCCAATACGAGTACACCGTCATGTCCTTCGGTTTAACCAATGCCCCGGCCACTTTCTCCCGGTTAATGAACTCGGTTTTCATGGAGTACTTGGACAAATTCGTCGTAGTATACCTTGATGACATACTCATCTACTCCAAGAATGAAGAGGAACATGCTGAACATCTAAGGCTGGTATTGATGAAACTTCGAGAGCATCGCCTTTATGCCAAATTCTCCAAGTGTGAATTTTGGTTGTCAGAAGTGACCTATCTAGGCCATGTAATCTCTGGTAAGGGTATTGCTGTCAATCCCGAGCGAGTTCAAGCCGTCCTTGATTGGACTCCACCTGTTTCGGTCAAGCAAGTTCGGAGTTTCCTTGGCCTAGCGAGCTATTGCCGCCGCTTCGTCGAGAATTTCTCCAAGGTTGCTAAACCTCTAACTGAACTCCTCAAGAAAGATAAAAAGTTCGAGTGGACTCCACAGTGCGAGTTCAGTTTTCAGTAACTGAAAAGACGCCTGACATCTGCTCCCGTACTGGTACCACCAGATTTCTCCAAGGACTTTATTATCTATTGCGATGCCTCGCGACAAGGACTAGGTTGCATACTCATGCAGGATCGTCAGGTAATTGCCTATGCTTCACGGCAATTACACCCACATGAGGAAAATTATCCCACACATGATCTAGAGCTTGCAGCTGTAGTCCATGCACTCAAAACCTGGCGACATTACCTCCTCGGTAATCGTTGCGAGATCTTCACCGATCACCAAAGCTTGAAATATATCTTCACCCAACCAGATTTGAATCTCAGGCAAAGACGTTGGGTCGAGTTGATCTCGGATTACGACTTAGGAATAACTTACACCCCTGGTAAGGCCAATGTCATGGCCGATGCATTAAGTCGTAAGTCCTACTGTAACAACCTGATGTTACAACAAAGTCAACCACTTCTCCATGAGGAATTTCGCAAGCTTAATCTTCACCTTGTTCCTCAAGGATTCCTATCCGCCCTGGTAGCGGAACCTACCCTTACGGATCAGGTCATCAAGGCGCAGAAGATAGATCCGGGAATTTCCCGTATCAAGAGAAACGTTAGAAAAGGAGTCGTGAATTGTTTCTCCATTGATGACCAAGGTGTTGTATACTTTGGGAATCGCCTAGTGGTTCCGAAGGCGCGAAACCTGAGGCGACTGATCCTTAAGGAAGCTCATGAATCCCCTCTCACCATTCATCCCGGTAGTACCAAAATGTATCAAGACCTACGCCAGAGGTTTTGGTGGACTAGGATGAAGAGAGAAATCGCTCAATACGTTGCTAATTGCGACGTTTGTCGTCGTGTTAAAGCAGAGCATCAACGGCCTGCTGGCACCCTTCAACCTTTGGCTATTCCTGAATGGAAATGGGACAAAATCAGTATGGATTTCATCATTGGGTTTCCCAGGACCAAGAGGGGGAATAATGCCATCTTCGTCGTGATCGACCGTCTTTCCAAAGTAGCCCATTTTCTACCTGTTCGTGAGAGTATCACCGCTAGCCAGCTAGCTGACCTATACATCTCCTGAATAGTGTCTCTTCATGGTGTCCCGTTGGAAATTAACTCAGACCGTGGAAGTCTCTTCACCTCTCGATTTTGGGAAAGTTTCCAAAATGCTATGGGAACTCATCTCTCCTTTAGCACCGCCTTCCATCCTCAATCAAGTGGTCAAGTAGAGCGAGTAAATCAAATTCTGGAAGATATGCTCCGAGCTTCTGTTATCTCGTTCGGAATGAGTTGGGAGAAATGCCTTCCATTCGCGGAGTTTGCCTATAACAATAGCTATCAAGCTAGTTTGGGCAAGGCTCCCTTCGAAGTTCTCTATGGACGAAAATGTCGAACGCCTCTTAACTGGTCAGAAACCGGAGAAAGACAACTCTTTGGCCCGGATATGATTCAGGAAGCAGAAGAGCAGGTTCGCGTTATTCGTGAGAAATTGAAAACAGCCAATCTCGCCAAAAGAGTCAATATGATCGTAAGCATAAGCCTATGACATTTGAAATTGACGAGAAAGCTTACCTTCGGGTTACCCCGTTAAAGGGAACCCATCGCTTCGGTATCAAAGGCAAATTGGCTCCTCGTTACATTGGACCCTTTCGCATTCTTGCCAAACGAGGAGAAGTTGCCTACCAATTGGAACTACCTCTGCATCTTTCCAGAGTTCACGATGTCTTCCACGTTTCGCAACTCAGGCGTTGCTTCGCGGATCCTATCCGTGGAGTGGACCACGAAACACTTGATTTACAAGATAACCTCTCTTATCGGGAATACCCCGTTCGTATCCTTGATCAAGCCGAGCATACCACTCGACGTCATAATATCAAGTTTCTCAAGGTTCAATGGTCACACCATTCCGAGGAAGAAGCCACTTGGGAAAGGGAGGATCGTCTTCGACTCGAGTACCCCGCCTTCTTCCCAGATGATCCTAAATCTCGGGACGAGATTCTATTGAGTGGGGGTGAGTTGTCACACCCTAGCTAGGTTATGCATTAGAGTGTGCATCATGTTTACATTCATCAGAAATTGAAATGGGGAAAGCAGAACCCCCAGCACCCCCCCCCTGAAATCAACTAGGGTTTACTAAAAATAAATTCAATGAACCTGAAATGCCCTTCAGATATGTTCACCCTCTTTGCCTTGGGTTAGAACCCTTGGGAAAAATGGTGCATATAATTTTAGGTCAACAAAAGGGGCATTGACTTAATTCATAAATATTTGAATTTGGGCATTTAAATACTATTAAATAATTCAAATGCTCAAATAATGTTGGAATTATTTTTGGGCCACTCAAATATTTCAGAAAGTGTCCATAAATATTTTCAGGATTTTATAAAATGATTTAGTATTTAAACTAAATCAGAACAGAATAGCAAAAATAGAAAATAAAATGAATTAGAGAGAAAGAACAGAGGCTCACCTGGACTTACCTGCCGGCCCAGCACTGTAGCTGGATGGCCCAGCCCACCAGGCCGACGCCAGTCGTCCCCTAGCTGCTGCCAGGAGGACGCCGGGCGTGTGCCCGCGGTGCGCCGGCACGCGCGCGGCCACCGACGGCCACCTCCTGCTTGCCGCGCCCCCCCCCCCCTCGACGCCTGGACGTCGCTGTGGACGCCACGCACCCCCTGGCCCCCTCATATCCCTCTCCCTCGCTCTCCCTCCTCCCCTGTTTCTCTCCCGCGCGACCACCCGAACGCGCCGTCGCCGCCGTTCGCTGCCACCGCGCTCCCCGACCCCCTCTCGCCTTCCCGTGTTGCGTGGAAGCTCCGCCACTGTCGCCTACGCCCTCTGCACCGAGCCAAGCGAGCCCGGAAGCCTTGCTTCGTCCTCGGCATCGTCTTCTTCAACCTCGGGACCGCCGGCCATCTCCGTCGAATTCGCCATTGCAGAAGCGTCCCCGAGCCCGCTGAGTCCTCCCTCGAGATCGCTGTGAGCTCCCGAGCATTTTCCCCTTCTCCCCGCAGTGATTCTCTTCCCCTAACTAGCCTAGCCACTGGAGCTGTGAGCTCCTCGCCGCCGGCCATGGCGCCGTCGTGGCTACGGCCGTGCAAGCACGCGTCCGAGCGCACCACCGCCTTCAACGCATCCCCAGGAGCCCGTAGCCATCACCAGCTCCTCCTCCCGTGCACCGCAGCATCGATTCCGCGAACACCCGAACTCCGGCGGCCGCCAAAGAGCTCGCCGCCGTCGACTTAGGCCGTCTCCGGTGAAACGGAGGGCACTAGTGGATGCGCGCGAGCACCAGCTCCTTGGAGATGGTCTCCGCGGCCCATTTGGTCACCGGAGACGCATTTCCGACGCCCTCCGCCGCATCTGGCTCGCCGGCGACAAGCCGCCGGTGGTTTTGACCCCGCTGACCAGGGTTGACCCTCCCCCTTGTGTCACTGACGTGTGGGCCAGGCCCCTTTTAATTAGTGTTAGTTTTAGTTAGTCCTAATTAACTTAATTATGTTAAATAGACACTGACATGCGGGCCCAGGCTCTAATTAATTTTAATTAGTTAATTAGTCACTGACCAGTGGGACCCACTGGTCAGGTTTGACCTGGAGGCAGCTCAGTTGACTTGCTGATGTCATGCTGACGCAAGGCTGACGCAGTAAATCATTTTCTAGTTTAAAAATAATTTAGGAAATTCCAGAAAATACCCAAAACTTTGAAAAATCATAGAAATTCAACCATAACTCCAAATGAGACAAATTATATATGAAAAATTATCAGAAAAATTCAAGGGATCCATCTGTACCATTTTCATGCATGTTTGAACAATGCTTGTCCTCTGTTTTGGACAAAACAAATAAAGGGCATTTAAATAATCATATATGGGGTTGGAATTTGAATCTTGTACTCAAACCAACTTCATTTAAATCATAGCTAGTTGCATTAGCTAAAGACACATCCATATTGCCATGTCATAGCATGCATCATATTGTTGCATATCGTCATGTGTTGATTGTGCTCGGTTGTGTTCTTCGTGGTATGTTCTGCCTCCGAGGATATTCACGAGTATCCAACTAAAGGGCAGTATCCCGTTACCACTCCATCAGGCAAGCAACCATTGATCATTCCGATACAACCCATGTTCTCGCTCCTGCTCTTGTTTACCGCATTAAGACAACACGATTCAAACTGTTGTGTGCTACGGTAGTTGAACCCTTATCCTCTGCATGACCTGTCATTGCCACAGTAACTAGATGAAACCCACTAGCATGTGTAGGAGTTGATTGAGCCATGTTTTGTGATTCCTACCTTGCTATGCCTGCTATGCTTAGAGCTGTGTCAGGTCTGGTTCATCTGGGTGATGGGCTAGAGTGAAATGCTTGTGCCAGTAATATGAGGGATGTGTTGAACATGTTTTGGTAAAGGTATCGATGAGAGGCCATGTAGGAGTACATGGTGGGTTGTTTCATTGAGGCCGTCCATAAGAACTGAGATCTGTATGTGTGATTTAAGATGCAGTTACTACCATACATTGGGCCCGAAGCAAATGGACCCTCTCGGCTTCTTAGCCACCCTAGTACTCTGTCCAGGAGTTGCAAATAGTTTCTGGTGTTTGTAGGATATGTGTTGGCGGCCGTGCGTAGCGCTGACCCTAGGGGTGGGCTATGTTGCGGTAGATACACTGTGGCACGGTGTACCGAGTCACCCGTTTGGTGTCTCGGGAACCCTGTTCACATCGTTTGGGGCCGTATGTGGAAACCTCGGCCGGACTCCCTGCGGATGGAACCTGGATAGGCAATAACCTGGACTAGGGGCTTAGGTGTTTAGGTAGGCCGTGGCCGACACCCTCGCTGGGCTTCCGCTTGAAGGTTGCCGAGTACATGTCGTGTAGACGGCGGTAAGCGGTGAAAGCGTGTATGACGAAGTACACCCTGCAGGGTATAAAACTATTCGAATAGCCGCGTCCGCGGTAAAGGACTACTTGGTTGCCTATACAGTTCATAGACAAGTTAATGGATACTACTAAAAGACTCAAGATAAGTGTGAGTACCGAGGATGGCCCCCTCGCAGGATACGAGGGAGGATCCACGGTGGAGTATTGTGATGGTGAGTAGTGGACTCGTGTGCGAAAACTATTTTGCTAAAAGATTCCGTAGGATAGCTTAGCCAAGAGTCAAAGCTGGCTTGCTGCATAAACCCCACCACCTTCTTGAGAATGAGCATGTACAGTAGGTTCTGATGTAAGACTTGCGGAGTACCTTTGTACTCATGTTTGCTTATTTATTGTTTTCAGACGACAACACTGCCCCCTCCGATGGGTTTTACGTAGACCTTGACGTCGATGAGTGACTAGCCACCTAGGTGGTGATCCAGGCCATGGAGGGCCCTATGTAGATAGACAGGCTTCGAGAAGCCTTCTTTCTTTCTAGAGTCTGTACTCAGACTAGTTGCTTCCGCATGTGCTTGTATGACTGTATGACTTGAGTGTCGGGTCATGTGACCCCTACCTGTATGGATATATTATGTATGGCTCCCTGGAGCCTTTAAATAAGTACTTGAGTTGTAGAGTTTTGTTGTGATGCCATGTTGTATGTACTCATATCGAGCATATTGTATGTATGATTGAAATGCTTGGTATGAGTGGGATCCGACAATCTAGTTGTTTGTCCTTCGCAGCCTTTCTTATGGGGAAATGTAGTCTAGTGCTCCTCGAGCCATAGTAGTCGGCTACAGCCCGGTTCACCGGAGTCCTGCTAGCCCAGCACTACTGTTCAGGACACTTGACTGGCCGGCATGTGTTTCACTTCGTCCCTATGTCTGTCCCTTCGGGGAAATGTCACGCGGTGATCTCCGGAGTCCTGTCTAGCCTGCTACAGCCCGGGATCCCCGGAGTCCTGTTAGCCCAGTGCTACAGCCCGGAATCACTCGTTGATGACCGACATGTTCGTTGTGAATCATGTATGCCTGTCTCCATAGGTCTGTGCCGCTTTGGGTTCACGACTAGCCATGTCGGCCCGGGTTCTCGGTCATATGGATGCTAGTGACATTGTCATATACGCGAGCCAAAAGGCGCAAACGGTCCCGGGCCATGGTAAGGCGACACCCGTGGGATACCGTGCGTGAGGCCGCAAAGTGATATGAGGTGTTACCGGCTAGATCGATGTGGCTTAGAATCGGGGTCCTGACACATGACTGGCCTGGGGTTCTAATTCTGCTTTTTTCTTGTGGGCCATGATTATGATGATATAGCCTAATAAACTGTATGCCAAAATGTAAAGAAGATAAATATGGTGATACAACAAAACCATAAATATAGCCTAATTTTCCATCCTATCTCAAGCATCATTCAAAAATATTTTTTAACGAACACAATTGTTATAAATACCTCTTACAATGGATACCACAAACCTGTATCCATATTGTTCGATCCCAGGAGAACTGGCTATGATTGACAACATAAAAAATGAAACATGCAGGACACAGACACACGCACACAGACAGACACATAAATGTGTAATCAGAATCAACTATCCTATACCACTGGATAGTCCAGCCCCTGCCCCAGCATTAGTTGTCTAGAAACTGGTTATATCAAGTGCTAAGTTGTCTAGAAACTGTGGATTAAGATGAACAAGACAAAAGACTATCTACCCCAGCATTAGCACCAGGTCCAGAAAACAACACCCGGCCCCAGCAGGCGCAGAAATTGGTGTTTGCATTATATCTCCAACGGCAACGGGGTGCCGCCCAACCTTGCAGCATTCTGCAGATGCAAGTGAGGCCAGACATAAGCGAGCAAGAGCAGACCCCCATGCTTTAAGAATTACTTGATGTACGCGTGCAGATGCAAAGTTTGAATTACTTGATTTAAGAATTCATTAAGTGACTTTGGCATAGAAATAACAAGGAACCGGCCATAGAGATACACCACGGAAACAGACATGTTTCTAGAAAGGCAGAACAAAGTTAGATATGTGGACAGGCATCTCTGAAAAGAGATTGTACATGGTACATAAACAATAAAACAGGGGTGCAAATTAACAGAGTTGAACTAGTTGTAGAAATTCGGACCATACAAAGTTACAAACTAACGAACAAAGCAAACAGACTGAATTCGGCATGAGAATTAGTGGTTCTGGGCACTAGATGACCTCCTCATCATCAGCTTGGGGTTGGGAGACAGGGGGGCTTGGGAGGGAGTGTTACCGCGTGAAGTGCAGTGCGTGATGACGACGACCTCCTCCCGCGAGACGCCGGCGGCCGCCGCCAGGCCCCCCACCGCGCGAAGCGGCAGGGCCAGCTCGTCCGTCATCGCGAGCGCCTCCACGGCCGTGGATGCCATGGACCCGGACCTGATCGAATCGCCTTCAACCCTGCGTGAGGAAGGAAATGGCGCGCGTTAGGGAAGGGAAGGGAAAGGAGGAAGAGCGGATCGAAGAGGGGGTGGGGGCGCGGTGTCATTTAATGCACAAAATGGCAGCAAACATACTAATCATATTGATTCGTTCAATTAGGGCTTGTTATAGATTATGCCCATCTAATTTATACAAAATGGCAGCAAACATACTAATCAGATTTATACTAACAAACTAGATATATTCCCATCTAATTTATTCCAATGGATTATGCCATGTTAGTACTGAACCTACAACATTCTAATTACCTGCAACAAATAAGTAGCATACATGACATCAAAGGGATGCAAACTAGATAATTTAGTAGTCTTCTACAACACAGAACAGTAGGCATTCTAACTTGCAGCAAAAAATCAGTAGCTAGATGACCACCAACAACACAAATCAGCTCAAACACTCGGTCCTCGACGTGGCGTACAACAAGTAATCAGCCATGGAACCGAGGCCAAACTCTAGCATCACAGAAAGCAGAGGGGAACAAAGGGGTGGAGGGGCTCACCATGGGGGTGCTGCTGCTGCTCATCCATGGTCGGTCGTCCTACATCCATCCGACGACAACTGCTCATTCATGGCAGGAAACCACATCACATCTCAGTCCAAGGAATGGAGGGTAAGGGAAGAAGAAGAAACTGAAGGTAAGAAGACCTGGATGGCGTCAGAGCAGTGGTGGAGGGGCGTCCTCCATGGGAGCCGCCTCTACGTCCACCACCGGGAACATCTCGTTTAGGTCCTTGGCATGCAGCGCCTGCATGCACCAGATTAGATCACAACGCGGCGTCAAAGCTAGAGATCGATGCAACTTCAATTCAAAACTGGATATCAAAGAACAATGTCAAGAACAATGAGAAAGCAGTAAAGTCATTTGGTAACTAGCTGTCTGAACTGTGGAGCATAAATGTCAAGAACAATAAGGATCCAATTACATGCTGCTTTAGCTACAAATGATGAAACGATCATGTAGATAATTAACACACTACCAGTTAGATTTGGTCCATAGAATTTTCGAGTTGATTGGCATGATGAAAACGAAAGCAGATTATTACCAGGTTTAGACAACTGAGCAGACTAATGAAAATAACTAGTAGTAATATGCACCTAAGTTAAGACACCTAACTAATTAAGAATCCAGGAACATTGACCACTTGGGTTAGAATTAAGAGCAAGCAAGCAGTACTATCTGTGCATAAAAATCAAAACAAGCAAGCAGAACTCTTTGCAGTTAGAAATCAAACCAGCCGTATGTGCACACATATGCAACACAGAACTATAGTACTTGTCTACGGTGAGGTCGCACAAGAACAAAATAGATTAGTGCTGTAGTAGCTTGGTTCCAGCAACTAGATTAGTTAGCTACGGCACAAAATATTACATACGCAAGCACATGTATCATTGCGCCCAATGCCCGTGTCACAAGGAAGAAGATGAGAATATACGGGGCAACCAAATCCACAGATATCTATTTCGAAAGCGCGAGGCCACAGATCTGAGATTGGGATGCGAGGGGCACATTGATCCTGCCATGAGTCTAGGGAGGATTCGAGAGGTTCTTCGGGAGAAAAAGAGGCAGGTACCTCGTGGGGCTGGAGGACGTAGGGGAGGAAGGCCGAGCGCGCCCCACCGGTGCGGCAGAGCCTGGCATAGGCCTTGGGGTAGCCCAGCGCGTCGTCCACCACCCTCTCCTCCTCCGTGAACGCCGTCATCGATCCGCATCAGACGCGCTGGCCCCTCCGCATCTAAGAGGGAGAGGGAACATGGTGAGGTAGATAGGGAGAGATGCGACATGGAGGAGTGGAGTGGGTCACCTGAGTCACCGAATCACCGGAACAACGCCGGAGCCACACCGGCGACACGGTGGCTCAAACCCTAGAGGACGGGTAGGTTCGCGAGTGGCCGCAGGAGGACGCTCCCGTCGGATCGCGTCGACGCCGTCGCCGTCCTAGTTGCCGGAGTGCCGTGGCCAGCATGGGGCAAAGCCACCACTAACCCTAGATCTGCTGCAGGACAGGAGCAGGTGGCGTACGGGAGGGTGGTAGGGGCTAGGGGAGGGGGAGGGGCGACGGCAGGGGCTAGCGGAGAAGGGGGTCGACGAGGTGTGAGAGGCGGCGGCGTCGTTCTCGAGAGGGAAGGGGATCGAGGGGAGCCGGCAGCGTTCTCGGGAGGGAAGGGGATCGAGGGAGGAGACAGAGTGTGCGGGAGGGAAGGGGATCGAGGAAGGTAGGATAGCTGGAGAGGTGACGAGACGTTGGATCAGGACAGCGTGGAGGGCTCAGATCGCCTATAGGAGGGTGATCCGGGAGACACGTCCTGATTGGTTGGAGACATGTATCGTTTAAAATAGTCTCTAAGTGCTAAAAACAAAGGGGTTTATGAAATAACTACCAATAATATTTTGCAAAATCACACCACAAAAATTTTCACTCAGGGGTTATACCACATTTTATGGATGATAACCAGCTTGTATGCATTTTCGACCTTTCTAGCTTTTTTTAGCCATTTAAACCAACTTGTACCAAATTAGGATGAATCGGGTCAAATTCGAACTACATCTTCATAGTTTGCTGATTATTTTTTCCAAAAATAATTTTTAGGTACACATGTATATATTTCATTAGAGAAATACTATGAGTTTAGTAAGATTCCACCGGTAGGTATGAACGATGATGCCCGCGGTTTTGACCGTGTTTTGAAATTGGCATAAAGAATTCAAAAAAATCAAAAAAAATGGAAAGCCTTTACATTGTGTCACTATATGTGACCTAGTGTCCAGGAAAAATAACAAACCGCAATACTGTAAATACCTTAAAAAAGTCTTCTTAGAAATAAGATACCATATGTGAAGTTGCATGGCTTTCAAGCGAAATGACCAATAATTTGGCCACATTCATGGCATAGTTTATTCAAATGATCTCATATTGTGCACAAGGGTGCATCTTGGAATTCCAAACAATGTTGCCTAAGGGTGTTTTCACTTTCATTGCACAAAAGAGCTATTTTCCATTTTTCGAGTGCCCCAAATGAGGTTTTTTTGTGAAGGACCTACCAAATAATTATTGCAAAATTGGACCAAATCATTTTTATAAAATACTAGGCCATATTTAATGCACAATTGACCAAATGGTTGGGTGTAAAAACTTTTTATCCACCTCTGGTGAAAAAGACAAATTTCCGCTGATTCAGCCAGAAGCGGGTCAAATTTGAACTGCAGCTGCCTCATAGTTTGCTCTTTATTTTTTCCAAAAATCATTTCTAGGTACATAAGTATCTATTTAATCAGATAAACATCAAAAAATTTCCAAGATTCAACCACTAGCTAGGAACGGTCAAGCCCACCGTTTTGACCGCATTTTGAAACGGGCATAAAATATTCAAAAAATTGGAAAACTTTCGCATTGTGTCATTATATGTGACCAAGTTTCCAGGAAAAATAATAAACTTGTAATACGGAAATTATTTTAAAAAAGTGTTCTCGGAAATGAGCTATCATGCGTGAAGATTCATGGCTTTCAAGCCAAATGATCAAACTTATGGCCACATTCATGGCAAAGTTTGTTGAAATGATCTCATATTGTGCACAAGGGTGCATGTTGGAATTCCAAACAATGTTGCCTAAGGGAGTTTTCATTTTCTTTGCACGGAAAATTCATTTTCCATTTTTCGAGTGCCTGAAATGAGTTTTTTGTGTGAAGGACCTACCATATATTTGTTGCGAAATTGGACCAAATCAATTTTCTAAAATACTAGGCCATGTTTAATGCACAATTGACCAAATGGTTGGGTGTGAAAAGTTTTGATCCACCTCTGGTGAAAAAGATCGATTCAGTTGGAAGCGGGTCAAATTTGAACTGTAGCTACCTCGTAGTTTGCTCTTCATTTTTTACGAAAATCATTTCTAGGTACATAAGTATCTATTTAATCAGAGAAACACCAAAAAAATTCCAAGATTCAACCGCTTGCTAGGAACGGTCAAGCCCGCCGTTTTGACCACATTTTGAGACGGGCATAAAAATTCAAAAAAAATCAAAAAATTGGAAAACCTTCGCATTGTGTCATTATATATGACCAAATTTCCGGGAAAAATAATAAACTTGTAATACGATAATTATTTTAAAAAAGTGTTCTCAGAAATGAGCTATCATGTGTGAAGATTCATGGCTTTCAAGCCAAATGATCAATCCTGTGGCCACATTCATGGCATAGTTTGTTCAAATGATCTCATATTGTGCACAAGGGTGCATATTGGAATGGCAAACAATGTTGCCTAAGGAAGTTTTCATTTTCGTTGGACGAAAAAACCATTTTCCATTTTTCGAGTGCCCGAAAGGAGGTTTTTTGTGAAGGAACTACCAAATAATTGTTGCAAAATTGGACCAAATCATTTTTATAAAATACTAGGCCATATTTAATACACAATTGACAAAATGGTTGGGTGTAAAATTTTTTGATCCACCTCTCGTTAAAAAGACAAATTTCCGCCGATTCAGCTGGAAGCGGGTCAAATTTGAACCGCAGCTGCCTCATAGTTTGCTATTTATTTTTTCCAAAAATCATTTCTAGTTACATAAGGACCTATTTAATCATAAATACATGGTTTGGTGGCGATATGTCGAGGTTTGGGCAGTGGCCGAGGGCCCCAACTCTAGAGCGCGTAAACTCGCATGCCCGTCGCGTGGTCACCGCGTGACCGTAATGTTGCCATGTGTTCTGGGCGGCCTAGGCATGTCTAGTGGGTTGGGAACTCCCCAAGTTGGTGCTAGGAAGAAAATTACAACACAAGATTCTCACGAGGAGACCGATCGATGCTCAAAGATGAATTAGCAGCCAAGTGTTTGATTAGCGGTACGGGAAATGCACATGGACAATGGGCGTGAGTTTTGGCTGGGGATGGTCATCTACTAAGGAGAATGTATTCACAATTTTTTAGCTCAAAAGGAGGATCCTAGGTGGTACTTGCTTTGCAAAGTACCACGCTGGACAAAAATATGAATGTTGAAGCTGGGCTCAAAATAATAAATGGATTGAGCTGAAATTTTGTGGAGGATGGTTATTTGGGCATAGGAAAGCATTGTAGAAAATTGATACCATTTGGACATGCCAAAGTAGTACTTCCTTCACAATGCTCTTCTATGGACAGAAACTTGGGAAAACTAGTGAGAGAGATTGGATGAATGAAATGAGCTCAAAATTGGTGTAGGTAAGTTACCTAGGTATGGTCATGCGCTGGTAAATTTTCAGATCATTTGGGTAAGCCTAGCTAGTACTTACTTCACAAAGCTTCTCTCGAGGTAGAAACTTTGGAAATTTCTCGAGAAAGATTTACTAGGAAAATTGAGCTGAATATTATCATGTGGCAATGATTTGGGTATGGAAGAGGGCCCGAAAAGTTTGAGGGTAATAGGAGGGGTCTATATAACACTTGCTTTGCAACGTGCCAATTTGGCCATAAAATATAAATTGAACCTGGGCTCACATAGATGATTTGACTGAGCTGCAATTTGGAGGAGGGTGATAATTTGGGCATATGAAGGAACTATATAAATTTCATGTCATTTAGAGATATAAAAAGGTAGTTCCTTCACAATGCTTCTAGGTGGACAAAAACTTTGGAAATTTGCCGAGGAAGATTTGCTAGGAAAATGGAGCTGAATTTTGTCATGCGGTAATGATTTGGATAGAAAAGAGTGCCCAAAAATTCCTAGGGCAATCAAGAATATATAAATAGCACTTCCTTCATAAAGTGTTGTTGTGAACATAATAGGAAAATGAATATTGTTGAATTAGTTTTGAACTAGGCAAGGAAGGATTTTTACATATTTGATGAAGATATGACCCAAAGAATTTATGAGATTTTTTTGGGAATTTTGGGAATGATAGAAATATAGGTTGCTTCACAACCTAGGGCAAAAACTGCCACATGGACATGACACGTAGGCAAAACTGATGAGATGGCGCCTAGTCATCACAACCCACCACAATCTACAAGGCTATGACCATCTATATTGGTCATGATCAGCTAGAAATAAGGCAGCGGACTAGCACTGTTTACTTTGTGACCATTTCGTGTAAGGAAATTATGACCTTTCTGACCAAAATGGTCGCAATGGTTTAGGGTTTGGAGCCCCCTGAACAGCTTTTGACCAATTGGTCTAAAATGGTCATAGATTTATGACCAATTCTTCGAGGGTCACTGACAGAAGGTCATAAGTTGACATATTTCTTGTAGTGTCGGGAGTGGACTTGGTGGGTCCATACTACCATACTCACAACTACAGTCCTCACCCGATTCACTATGTTCACAGAGTCCGTTTCGAAAAAACTATGTTGACAGGGCCGGACGGCGGCACCGTGGCGAGCGCACCAAGGCGGAGGATAAAATGCTGTCGCCAATGTGCTGGGCTGGGTTGGACATTCTTATTGAAAAATAAAAATGGACTGGATCTATTTACGACGTTGACTACGATTTGCATGGGTCCGTTGGTCGCAGGAAGAAAATGCTGGGAGAAAGAAGACTGGTCGCTATCTTTGCCAAAGAATAATATCGACTCAATGTAACGACACTATCATAGGAAATAATATCCTCCTGTTAAATCGTGAATTTAAAGAACTGGTGCATGAGTATTTAGCTTTATTTATTTATTTACTTATTTATGTTTAGGGGACCATGAGCATGTACCTGGTCCGGATTCATGTGAGAGCCTCCCTTCCAGTTAATTATGGGCTTCTCTATTAGGCCTTTATCAGTGGGCTGCATGTTATCAACAAGTGGAAAATATATTCTGTACGAAAAATAGTATGCGCTACGTACGGTACGGGGCACTAAAGGATCGAACTGTGAAACTACTTCCAAAACATTGTGTTTGTCGTTCTAACAACACATTTATTCAACCAACAGACGAAATATACTACTGATTGTACATTGAAAACAACAGCAACAACAACCAGGGCTGGGGGTGCAACAGAAGCAGCAAGCAGGCCAGAAGAGTGAAGACACAGCTCTCTCTTCCAAACCAAACATCAACCATCATTACAAAAGGGCTACCAAAAAAGAACAAGTGTATGCATCAAACCAAATAAAGATCCTACTACACCAAGTGTACGCATCTAACTAACTGGCTCAGTTAGACGTTACTATTTATTAAGCTATGGAGATTGGCTGACGGCTTGAACCAGATGGGTGCCTGACGGGGGAAACTCCAGCCAGCAGGTCAAAGTCTGATACTTGGTTTTCAAAAAAAAGTCTGATACTTGCGACCCTCTCTCCTACTTTGGGCCACAGAGCGTGGCGGCACATATCAGGGTATGGTGCATGCAAAGACGCATGGTACGCTGTGTACACACATTGCCTGATGAACGAAACCGCGCTGCCATCATGATCCTTGCCGTCGGTTATCTCCTGGTTAATCGGATAATTCTGTTCGACAAACAGAGAGCATGTACCAAGGCTACTTACCAACCTCCAATCAAAAATTCCTGGAGGCCCAGAGAAGCTGGGATCCTGCTCAACGACCTTGCAGTGACTATGATTCTATTCCACGAAACAACACGTCCGGCAAATTTCCTCCCTCGGGCCGGAGTAGGTTTCTCGGTTTGCATGCGGGTTTAACAGAGGGGTTTGATGGAGGCGAGGAGGTGTGTTCAGCTAGGCGTGCAGTGGATGGCGCAATACTAGTCGATTTGACAACTACAACTAGTATATTATAAAAAACAAAGAAGAGTAGTAGAGATAGAGATAAGAATAGAGACTAGGGAGGAGCACCATCTACTGCTTCGTGGGCTACTCCTGCGCTCCATTCGGCGGCCGCAACGTCCCCTACATCCACTCCCTCCCGCGCACCATTCGAGAGGCGCTGTTGAAATATGGCGAGCACACTCTCACGACTGCTAGCAGCGACGACTTCATCGACGACGACTTCTTCCCCGACCTCGGCAACCTCTTCCTCAACGACATAGGCGACAACCTCAATGCCAATGGTGCTGCTCCCGTTGCACCGTATGTGTTTCTGTCCTTCCTGTTCGAAATCGTGGTAGAATTCATGTTTCTAGTCTGTGTCCTAGATTCGATCTGTTCATCTACTATGCTAGTCCACATGATTAGTTTAATCTATGTTATAGCCGTCATGATTTATTTTGTAGTAAATCTCATAGTAACTTGCTCATATATTCAACTGGCGGAACGTCCCCTACAGCCACTCCTGTTTCATGGACGGCCTGGTCGATGCCTCCAAGGAGCCCTTCGTCTACTGCTATGAGTGCCCGGTGCCGTTGTGGGGCTCGCCGGTAGACATCGTGCATCACCTGACGCAGGCGTGCGACAATCACTACTGGCCCTTGGCGAAGAACATCAAGTACGAGACGTGCTACCCGTTCACCATGCCGGAGCCGTTGGAGGATCAATGCCGCCTGCTAGTCTCGGAGGAGGACGACAACGTCTTCCTCTTGATCGTGGCCACCGGCGAGGCCCGCGCAGGCCACCGCCACATCTCTGTAGTGTGCATCAGGGGTGACGCCGCTGACGCTGACACTGACACGAGGCTGATGTACCGGTGCGTCCTCACTATTACTACCCCTCGGAGGTACGTGGGCGGCGACACTGGCTACGTCAAGCTGACTTGGACTCTGCCGAGCTAGGACTTTCCCGCCGATGTGGACATGGAAGACGCATTGTATTATTTGACCCCCAACAATGTGCATGGGGACTCCAAGGAGGTTCACCTGGATATCTGCATTACTAAGTTAAATGTTGTTCATTAGTCTTTGCTCAATGTAATCCGCTGTCTAAGCATGTGGATACTTCCATGCATGATCTTGCTCTGTTGGAGTATCGCGCATGAATAAAAGTGTATCCATTTATGGTTTAGTCTAGAATCTTCCATGTATGAATTTTTACTACAGTACTGGTGAAAGACTTATGATGAACAATTTCTTACATATCCTCTGCCCCCTTCCAAGTCATCCCGATTTAATCCCTCCATCTAGGTGTATAAGGGCATGGTTAATACTTAAATAGTATAGCCAACAATTGACTATAAGAAAGTGCCATGTCATTTGTAGCCAACATGTATAACAATGGATACTCAAAAACTAATTCTTGAAGATCATTTCCTTCAAAGCACAATAAGAGTTATTCTTCACAAGTTTTGGATGCAGGTTGAACAGTTGAACGCTTTTGTTTGCAAAATATACTTTTTATCCATTTCACCCGGATGTTTGTGAGCTCAAGAGACGAGATAATATCCAAACAAACCTATCGATACCCGTTACACATGAGATGACCCCCACATCCTTTGTCAAAATAAACAACTCCCCGATCAATGCATTCATTCTTCCATGCAACGCACGGGCACCTTACTATAGATTAGTACGACCAAAAATGGAACTAACATTATATATAGTACGATAAATGATAATGCATGTCACCTAAAATTATATCTTTGAAAACTATGTTCAAATACGAATCAAACGATATTGTTTTTGTTGACATGCACTAACATTTTGCCAGTTAAATCTTCAGTCAAATTCAATGGGGGATAAACCACGACCGATGTAGTAGTACTAGTGTAGAGGGCGGCGTTGCACGGGAGTCTCACCTCTCACCCCGCTCGTGGCGCGGCAGTAAAGTTGTCATATCACAAAACCCAACCACTCCCAGTAATAAGTGGCCTGGTAAAATAAACGTACAAGCAACCATCACATCCATCAGTCTTTTGTGCATTTCATCTCTCTGCATTTACTTTCTCCGGTTCATCTTGCACACTCGATCCCTAGCTACTACTCCTAGGGCAGTTCTTTTGGCGGCTTCCCCAGCTTTTCCCATAAGACTAGTCACAGTGGAGAGTAACATTAAGGAGCCTCACTCATTTATTTGGGCTTCTAAACTACTACTAGTAGCACCTCCATCCTAGTTTATTCCTCACCATTGTATTTTGTGCTAAATTTTGACCAAAGATTTAACTGATAAAATGTTAGTGCATGTGACATGCACTAACATTTCATTAGTTAAATTTATGATCAAAAATTTGACACAAATTACAATGGGGACCAATAAACCAGGACGGAGGTAGTAGTTATGGGATTACTAATCTAGAAGCCTAAAAGAACTAACCCCTGGTACTCCTACTAGTAGTAGTACTCAAGTTGGAATTCCAATTGCACGGCACAACTTGTTAGGCAAAAAATTTGATACAGGGTGTAGGAAGCGGTTTGGGAATTTGCATGCCTTTCCAACCAGTGAGATACTTCGTACAAAGTACGATAGAGAAATAACCACAAAGAAGGAAGCTAAAAGTAAACAATCAAACGAGCATTTTTGCATTTGTTTTGCATTGAATCGTTTCACAAGATTGACTAGTGTTGTTTTTCTACTTTTACAAAAAACCGCATCGTAATGTTAATACGTGCATTTGCACGTACATAAGTAATAGTAGTACTCCTCCATCTAGGTGTATAAGTCTTCCCTCCTTCTTGGTCATGGTGCACAACCAAAGATGACTTATTGACCTGGACAGAGGGAGTAGCACAGTCTGCAAGCATATATAGAGAGAGACGTGTAGTGCGATAGTATATAGTAAAGTTTGTGCTATATGCACGTACTTGCAAAATGCGTACGAATACACAAGGTTTCCAAACTTTCCCTTTTACATACTTAATTAAGGATGCTAATAATTCCTGAACGTTCGGGATTTATCATCTGCGTCCCAAAACTAATGAGATCGCCTTACAAAACAAAAATTATACTCCTCCTAAAAGCCACGACGCTCACAGGAGTACTTGCGGCGCGCCACGAGTGCCCTGGTGCGCGACCGTTTCCCAGCGCACCGACACAACGCCTCTTCCTCGGCCTCGCAACTCACGAGGTGCTGATTGGTGGCTTGCCGGCGGGCGAGCGCAATCTCACAGGTGTGGTGATCCGGTGCCAATAGGTACTCCTCCTTGCTGGAAGCGTGCACCCGGTCCACGCACCACCAAGCGAAGATGTGTCGCCGCCGATTTGACCATACACTAATCATACACGCAAACATGTACGATCAAGATCAGGGACTCACGGGAAGATATCACAACACAACTCTACAAATAAAATAAGTCATACAAGCATCATATTAGAAGCCAGGGGCCTAGAGGGCTCGAATACAAGAGCTCGATCATCGACGAGTCAGCGGAAGCAACAATATCTGAGTACAGACATAAGTTAAACAAGTTTGCCTTAAGAAGGCTAGCACAAACTGGGATACAGATCGAAAGAGGCACATGCCTCCTGCCTGGGATCCTCCTAAACTACTCCTGGTCGTTGTCAGCGGGCTGCACTCCCGAGTAGTAATAGTCGTCATCGATAGTGGCGTCTGGCTCCTGGGCTCCGACGTCTGGTCGTAGCAATCGGGTATAGAAAGGGGGAAAAGAGGGAGCAAAGCAACCATGAGTACTCATCCAAAGTACTCGCAAGCAAGGAGCTACACTACATATGTATGCATTGGTACCAAATGGAGTAAGGGTATCATATGTGGACTGAACTGCAGAATGCCGGAATAAGAGGGGGATAGCTAGTCCTATCGAAGACTACGCTTTTGGCCACCTCCGTCTTGCAGCATGTAGAAGAGAGCAGAAGGTAAGTCCACCAAGTAGCATCGTGTAGCATAATCCTACCCGGCGATCCTCCCCTCGTCGTCCTGTTAGAGAGTGATCACCGGGTTGTATCTGGCACTTGGAAGGGTGTGTTTTATTAAGTATCCGGTTCTACTTGTCATAAGGTCAATGTACAACTCCAAGTCATCTTGTTACCGAAGATCATGACTATTCGAATAGATTAACTTCCCTGCAGGGGTGCACAACATTTCCCAACACGCTCGATCCCCTTTGTCCGGACACACTTTCCGGGGTCATGCCCAGCCTCAGAAGATCAACACGTCGCATTCCTACCTAGGCACAACAGAGAGGTCAGCACGCCGGTCTAAATCCTATGACGCAGGGGTCTGGGCCCATCTCCCATTGCACACCTGCACGTTGCGAGGGCGGCCGGAAGCAGAACTAGCCCCCTTAATACAAGAGCAGGCTTACGGTCCAATCCGGCGCGCGCCGCTCAGTCGCTGACATCATGAAGGCTTCAGCTGATACCACGACGTCGAGTGCCCGTAACTGTTCCCGTGTAGTTGGTTAGTGCTTATAGGCCAGTACCAGACTCAGATCAAATACCAAGATCTCGTTAACCGTGTTAAGTATCCGCGAACGCCGACCAGGGCCATGCCCACCTCTCTCCTAGGTGGTCTGAACCTGCCCTGTCGCTCCGCCATAAAGTAATAGTTGGGGGCCGTTAGGAACCCAGGCCCACCTCTACTGGGATGGAGGCACCTGCCCCTTCAGCCCCCATCTCCGAACAGTATCATAAGTAATGTAACAGTATAAAGTATATAGCATATGCCCGTGATCACCTCCCGACTGATCACGGCCCACTAGTATAGCATGGCAGACGGACAAGAGTGTAGGGCCACTGATGAAACACTAGCATCCTATACTAAGCATTAGGATAGTAGGTAAAGTGTCAACAGTTGTAGCAACAATGACATGCTATGCATCAGAATAGGATTAGCGGAAAGCAGTAACATGCTACACTACTCTAATGCAAGAAGTAGAGAGAATAGTAGGCGATATCTGGTGCTCAAAGGGGGGGGGGGCTTGCCTGGTTGCTCTAGCAAGGAGGAGTCATCGACACCGTAGTCGAACTGGGGTCGCCGACAGTCTCAGGATCTACCGGAAAGAAGTAACAGAGGGGAACACAATAAATAACAGAGCAATCAAATGTAACACAAAGCAAGATGCGGCAATACGTTGTGCTAGGGGTGACCTAACATAGGGACAGGTGATACCGGCAAAGGAGGGAAACATCCAGGAAAATATCCCCGGTGTTTCACGTTTTTGGACAGATGAATCGGAGGGGGAAAGTTGTGTGTTCGCTATGCTAGGGATGTGTGGCGGACGAATGGGCTGCGTATCCGGATTCGTCTCATCGTTCTGAGCAACTTTCATGTACAAAGTTTTTTCATTCGAGATACGGATTATTTTATATGATTTTTCAAAGTTTTAATGAATTTATGTAATTATCTAAATTTGAAATAAAATGGGTAAAATGCTATGGGTACACAGAGAATGTACCGAGAAGTTCACCTCTTAGGCTGACAGGTGGGGTCCAGTTGACCGCCCAGTCAGCAGTCAATTGGGACCGTTGACTGGTCAAAGGGGTCAATGGGACCCATATCTTAGTGGCTAATAGATTAAACTAACCTTATCTATCTAAATAGTGCATTGGGTCCATGTGTCATTGACTGTTAGGTAATTAACCAAGTTAATTAGTCTAGTTAACAGATTAGTTAAGTTAAATAGCTAATTAGGTTAATTAAACATGTTTAATTAATTAATTAATTATATTTCTTTAATCCTTTTTTGTTTTCATTCTTTAATAGGGGCGGGCCCCATGTGTCAACGGCCCAGGGCCTTAGCGGGCGCTGGTAGGGGTTACGGGCACGGGTGCCGGGACGCCTGGACCCGGGCGCGGGCGGGAGGGCTGGCGGTGAGGCTGGGGCGCCGGGCGCGGGTTGGCCGTGACCACGGCGAGGCCCTCCTACTGGCCGCGGCAAGCAGACACGGCGACGAGCGCGCGGCGGACATGGGCGGCGCGGGCGGAGGCGGGGGTCCGGCGGGAGAGGTGGCGGTGGGCGCGCACGGGGATGGTGCACGTGTTAGTGGCGGCGCGCTGGCGCTGGGGAGCGGCAGGCCGGGAGCGGCCAGTGGGCGCGACACACGGCACAGAGCAGCGCGAGGGAGAAGCAGCAGCAGTAGGCGGCGATGCCAGGCAGGGGAGGGTGAGGCCATGGGCGGCGACAGCGGGGCTCCAGGGACGCGCGGGGGAGGGGGGGGGAGTGGCGCGGTGACTGCGGCGACGATGGACAGCGCGGGCGCAGTGCGTGTGGGAGCCAGAGGGAAGGGGGTAGAGGGAAGCCTCACGGGGGTGCGTAGGGACCGGGGCAACGGGGGGCGAGGACATGGACGAAGACGGCCGACGCATGGAAGGAAGCAGGCCGGCGACCGCGGAGCGGTCCTGTGACGGCGTCGGGCGGCGGCGGGGTTCGTTACCTGATCTCCATCTGGATCGGGGGGGGGGGGGGAGGGAACGACATGGGGGAGGAGTGGGATGGATGGGGCGGTTAGGTTTTGGGCTAGCAGGGGTTATGGGGGGGAATGGGTGACCGGTTGGGCCTGGCCTGGCTAGCCCAGTGTCTAGCTGGGCCTAGGCCTAGCAAGGTGGGGTCTTTCTTTTATTCATTATTGTTTTATTTTTATCTTTTGTTTATTTACTTATTTTCTATAGTGTTTTATTTTTAGTTTCTTTTTAGCTTAGTTTTTTTTAAAATATAAAAGCAAGTCTTGATTTAGTATTAGAGTTATGCTACTGCCCCATTAATTTTGGGCAACTAAATAGAATGTCTTAACATTTATTAATTGCAAAAGAAAATTTAATTAATTGTTTTGCTACTGCTTTATTTCACTTAGTGCATCTAATCATATTATAAAAATGTGGTTTCACCACCATAATTACTTAGGATTTATTCGTCAACTTTAGAACATTTAATTGCTGGCATTTGAATACTTTTATTGTTTGCTTGATTTTGAATTTGAATTCGAACGGGATTTTATGCATCGCGCGGTTAACAATAGTAATCATGGTGACGTGGCATCATTAGCGGAGGTTCATTGTAGCTTAATTATCCGGGCGCATGGTCATGATAGCAAGGCATGTCGGAGGATAGCATGTCGATTATGTCGGCAACAACGTCGGTACGAAAGGCGAGGGACAAAGAGAACCGTTTTCCTGCTCGTTGAACGAGGCGGACCAATAGGCAAAGTTCTCGTCCATCGGTGGCTACTGGAATGTCATCAACAATGGTAATAGGGTATTACTGACAGAATTGTGCACCGAGGTGTGTACACAAGCAGGAGAATATTACTGCTTAGATCATATAGATCACAAGAAACGTTAAACCAAACAATGGAAAGGAAAATGTGATTATCAGATTAAACAGAACAATGGAAAGGAAAATGTTTTTAAACACATATTTCAGGAGTATATCCTTCCCAAGGACAAACAGAGCATGACATACACGATAGGACTCCAAGTATGTAACCATTCAGACAAAATGGGCAAGGAATTGATGAGGTTTACCCGACAACGGTGTTTGGATAATTGATCAAGAAATTTAGTGTTGTCCTTCCAATGTTCGTATTGAAGATCGGAGTACCACGGACAAGCTTCGAGATAGCATTGACATGGTCTGCAAGCGAAGGTCAGACTTTGGATACACAAAGGATCCATTAGGAACAACTTATGGAATAAGTCTTACAATTTCGTCATTGAAGAATGGCTAACCCCGCGAGAAAGGAAACTATAACAATAGGTCCTTCAGCCAGGTGTGCTAGGCATGACATCACCTTACTGGACCGTATAACGACCAAATGTTGTAACTCTTGGAAATATGTTCCAACCATCATATCTGACTAAGATTCAGATCTGATTGGTGTTAGGATACCTCAGACTCAGGATGTTTGAGCAGAAAAGGTGCAACACAACTTGACGAGATGACATTGTCAGATTCTCGGGAAATGAACTATGGAAGCGAGTTCCGAAACAAGAGGTCCGCATTAAACCAAGGAGAGGATGAGGAGGTGGCTGATGGACTTGGCGACCACTCGTCAAGATTTCCAAAAAGATGGATTTCCACAACTATGTGAGCATGGAAATAACTTTTGTCATATGAAAAGATATAATGATGTATGCTCGAGGAAAAACACACACAATTAAACATTGGTTGAAAGGTGCGCCCGAAACATGGCCTTGGGTAGCATGATCAATCTTAGAATGGTGATTCAATAATCAATAGTATAAGAATGAAATGTCGACCATTTATTTCAAAGGAATAGGGTTGCTAGATGG
Organism: Triticum monococcum; assembly: GCA_034509565.1. Taxonomy (NCBI): domain Eukaryota; kingdom Viridiplantae; phylum Streptophyta; class Magnoliopsida; order Poales; family Poaceae; genus Triticum; species Triticum monococcum. The sequence goes on along the minus strand of CM067841.1, from coordinate 127,289,396 downwards.
AAAGAATCCAAACAGTACCGTTCACTTGTTCGTGTCCCGATTAGAATTGACACGGGGCCCAAGAATTAATGATGATGATGATGATGAGAAGTAGCACTATTCCAGGGACTCTTAAGAGGTGGAGAAATTCTCACGACTTTCTTGACATTAAAGATGGTAATACTCCAAGGTAAAGAAGAACAAATGCTGGATAGCAAGGAACTCAAGGTATAACACAAACCACGATCAAGTTTGTGTTGGAGGGGAGGCAATAAAGGGGTCGATGATAACACAAATCATCGAGGGCAAGGATGGTATTTCTCATCAAGAATTCGATAGAAACCTTGGAAGAGCTCAGAATGTTCATGATGATCATGACACATTGTCGGCGTTCTGGGAACGGGGGTCCCCAAACTTGCCTGCCTGTGGCCTGCGGCGTGGCTCAAGTGGGGGCCCAGCGTGGCCCATCTTCATCAACACGAGGCTCAAGACCCTCGCGAGGGGCCAAGCCTCGCAAGGCGGACGACGCGGCGCATCCGAAGGCACAGCCTCGTCAGGCTGGCTCACGAGGAGGCGGAGAGTTCAAGGCGGGGTACCTCGCGAGGTGCCCATGACGCAAGCCATGACGACCCGGGGCACCAGGCGGGTGCCAGCGCGCGCAACGTCCCACTTTCCTCTTTGGTGCAAAGGGGGCAAGCGTATCCGCGGAGTACCAAGGCATCAGGCAAAGGTTGCCACTTCGGTGCAACGAGACCAAGACCAGGAGGACTACGAGACGGAGGTCACCATGGAGCCCAGCGCGACGTCATCACCAGAGCCTTTGGCAGGCGAAGACTGCTTTTGTCAGGATAGATGTACTCATTGTCCCCCTTCAAATTAGCCCGCCATTGTTGGATCCCTTCCCACTCAATATTTGGGGAGAGGACCAGGGCCTCTATAAATAGGACTAGCCACCCACATAGCAAGGGGTTCGATTCCTAGTTGTTTGGTCCGGGATCTGAGAGAGAAAGAGAGAGAAAGGTGACTGAACTCTTCATAGCAGTTCATCACCACAGCCAAGAACAGACCCTCGCGAGGCTGTTCTTCCTTGTATTGTTCATCCACACCAGCCCCAGGAGGCAATCCATCCACCACACACTGGAGTAGGGTATTACACCACATCGGTGGCCCGAACCAGTATAAATCTTGTGTCTTTCGTGCAGCTCTTTTAGTAGTTTAGATCCCATCGAGACGGAGAGGTTGAAGGCGAGATTTCCGCACGCACCCCAGTGTTCGAACCTTAAGGTTCTGCCGGAACCCGAAACCCGACATTTGGCGCGCCAGGTAGGGGTGCGCCGGAATTAGTCTCCCACCGCTCCGCTCTCCTCCGACCGTCGCATCCATGTCAGACGCTCATCGGGCCCGCGCCGAGCGCTGGGCCGCCATCGCTTCTCGCGTCGCCCAGACGGCCCCCGTCGGTGGGTGTCCTTGTCGTTCCCCGTCGCCCACCGTCAACGCAGCCACCGGCCCGGCGGGGGGCGAGCAGCAGGCCTCGTCTCAGCACCCGCCCGCGCGACGGAGTGACTGCACCATGGCGTCGACGCCTCCGGTCGTTGCGGCCCTCCTGGGCGGTTCGCAGGCGCCGGCCACCTGTCGCCACGTCAAGCCCTTTGCCCGCCGGGTTAGCACCGTCTCTGCATGGCAAGGGGCTCCCCCGGACCGGGCGGCGCCCGAGGTCGGCCTGACCTTCAGCTCGGCGGACCACCCCACTAACCTGGTCGGCTCTGGCGCGCTCCCGCTGCTGTGCACGCCCACTATCTGCTGGGTGGCCGTCACCAGGACCCTCTTTGACGGCGGCGCGGGTCTCAGCGTGCTTTCGGTCGAGACTTTCAGCCTCCTCCGCATACCTTGGGAGCGGCTGCGACCCAATCGATCCTTCTCAGGTGTCGGGGGCGGATCGTCCAACTCCCTAGGACAGATCCGGCTCCCGGTAACCTTCGGCACCTACGACAACTTCCGCACGGAGATGGTCGACTTCGACATCGCCCCCATCGGCCTCCCTTACAACGCCATCCTCGCCTACCCAGCTTTGGCTCAATTCATGGCCGCCACGCACCCGGCATACAACCTCATGAAGATGCCCGGGAGCAGCGGTACCCTCACCGTGCACGGGGACACCGGGGACGCCCTGCAAGTACTCAAACTCGCCTTCAAGACCGCGGCGCCGACACGGCCCGTTGATGCGGAGGCCCAGAGCCCAAGGGGGCTGCGCCCGCCAAGAAGAAGCAGTTGTTCACCCAGGACAAAGAAGAAACCAAGCAGATACCCGTCGACGAGGACGGGTCCTCCAGCGCCACTTTCACCATAGGCGCCAACCTAGAGCCCGAGCAGGAGGAGGCCTTGGTCAAGTTCCTGCGCTCGAATAAGAAGGTATTTGCTTGGGAGCCGGATCAGCTGGCGGGGATCCCCAGAAGTGTCATCGAGCACCACCTCAACGTATGCCCAAATGTATGCCCCGTGAAGCAGAAGGCCAGGTGGCAGTCCACGGAGAAGCAGGTTTGCATCACCCAAGAGACCCGCAAGCTAGAGGTTGCAGGGGTCATTCGCGAGGTCCGATACCCGGACTGGTTGGCCAACCCTGTCATTGTGCCCAAGAAGGGGGGGGGGAAGAACGCATGTGTGTCGACTTCACCAACCTCAACAAGGCATGCCCGCAAGATCCGTTCCCGCTCCCCCGTATTGACCAGATTGTCGATTCCACTGCGGAGTGCGACCTGCTATGCTTCCTGGATGCCTTCTCCGGGTATCACCAGATCAAGATGGTCGTGGAAGACATCGAGAAGACTGCTTTCTTGACCCCGTGCGGGGTATACTGCTATACATGCATGCCATTCGGGCTACGTAACGCAGGGGCAACCTTTCAGCGACTGATGCACATCACCTTGGGTCAGCAGCTCGGAAGGCATGTCGAAGCCTACATCAATGACATAGTGGTAAAGTCTCGGGAGGCCAAGACCCTGATACAAGACCTGGAGGAGACCTTCGCGAGCCTCGACGCAGTAAACCTGCGGCTCAACCCGGAGAAATGTGTGTTTGGCGTCCCCTCGGGCAAGCTCTTGGGATTCCCCGTGTCCCATCATGGCATCGAGGCCAACCCCGAGAAGGTCAAAGCAGTCGAGGTCAAAGCAGTCGAGGACATGAGCCCGCCAAAGACCCTCAGAGAAATGCAGAAGCTCATGGGGCGCGTGACCGCGCTAGGGCGCTTCATCTCCAAACTGGGGGAGCGAGCGCTGCCTTTCTTCCAGCTGATGAAGAAGAAAGGGACCTTTGAGTGGACTGAAGAAGCAGATAAGGCATTTCAAGATCTCAAGAGGTACCTGACCAGTCCCCCAGTCATGGTGGCTCCGCGCCCTCAGGAGCCCCTGCTACTGTACCTCGCCGCCACACCGTACTCCGCCAGCGCAGCCCTGGTGGCGGTTAGGGAGGAACGCAAAGTCAAGGCCGTAGCGGCAGCTCGGGGCAGGACAAAACAGGAACAAGGAAAGCCTGCAGGAGCCACAACCACAGTTGAGGAGGGTCAGCAGCCGGGAAATGCACCGGGGGCAGGAGAGGCCACCTGACCGTGTAGTCCACCTCCTAAGGCCATGACGCCTCGCGAGGCGCCCTCACCTCCCAAGGGCGCGGCAACCCCAGATGCTCCCAGTCTTGTCGAACACCCAGTTTACTTTGTCAGCACGGTGCTACGGGACGCGAGGGCACGGTACCCAATGCCTCAGAAGCTCCTCCTCACGCTACTGATAGCCTCGCGCAAGCTGCGTCACTACTTCCAGGCTCACCCCATCAAAGTCGTCTCGTCATACCCCCTGGAGAGGGTGCTCAGGAGCCCTAACTCAGCCGGAAGGGTCGCTGAGTGGAAGATAGAGCTGCAGGCATTTCAGCTCGAATTCAGCACAACCAGGGTCATCAAAGGAGCAGCATTGGCGGATTTTGTGGCAGAATGGACAGAGGCACCAGGCCTCAAGGCCGACGAGGATCGGTCCCTCTTCCTGGGGAGCGAGGCGCCAGAAGGCTGGGTCATGCACTTTGATGGGGCGTTCTCCAGACATGGTGCTGGGGCTGGAGCGGTGCTTATATCGCCCACTCAGGACAAGCTCTACTACACCGTACAGCTCTGCTTCCAACAAGGTGAAAAGGTCTCCAACAACACAGTGGAATACGAGGGTCTAATAGCGGGCCTGAAGGCCGCGGCAGCCCTGGTGGTGAAGCGCCTTACCATTAAGGGCGATTCGCAGCTCCTCGTGAACTTCTCCAACAAGGTGTACGAGCCGAAAGACGAGCACATGGAAGCTTACCTTGCGGAGGTCCGCAGGATGGAGAAGTAGTTCTGGGGGTTGGAGTTGCAGCATGTGCCCCGTGGCACCAATCAGGAGGCCGACGACATCGCCAAGCAGGCATCCAGGCGGCTGCCTCAGGAGCCTGGCATCTTCGAGGAGAGGCTCTTCAAGCCCTCAGCCTTGCCATCACTATCAAACACGGCTCAGCCTCGGGAGGAGCTCCCCCAGCCACCTGCCTCAGGAGCCCTAGTCTGTGGCCCGGCCTCAGGAGCACGCCTGCTCCTGACGATGGAACCTCAGGAGGAGTGCTGGATCACGGAGCTCCGGAGTTACTTGACGCAAGGGACCATGCCGGAGAAGGAGGAGGAAGCGGAGCGAGTGGCGCGGCAGGCCACTGCGTACTGCATCAGAGACGGAGAACTCTACCAAAAGCACCAAACGATGTACTCCTGTGTTGCATTTCCAGGGAGCAAGGAAAGGAACTACTAGAGGACATACACGGCGGAGACTGCGGGCACCACTCATCATCGCGGACCCTCGTCGGCAAGGCGTTCCGCAGTGGGTTTTATTGGCCTACCGCACTCAATGATGCCGTAGAGCTGGTGAAAGCTTGTGAGGCCTGCCAGTTCCACGCCAAGCAAATCCATCAGCCGACCGGAGGCCTGCAGACTATACCCCTTTCGTGGCCATTCGCAGTCTGGGGGCTGGACATCCTGGGCCCGTTTCCTCGAGCGCCAGGGGGCTACCGCTACCTCTACGTCGCCGTGGACAAGTTCACCAAGTGGGCTGAAGTGGAGGCCGTCCGCACCATCCCCGCAGGCTCCGCGGTCAAGTTCATCAAGGGCATCGTGAGCCGGTTCGGGGTGCCGAACCGCATCATCACAGACAATGGTTCGTAGTTCACCAGTAACCTCTTCAAAACATACTGTGCTAACCTTGGAACGCAGATATGCTACGCTTCAGTGGCGCACCCTCGAAGCAACGGCCAGGCTGAACGAGCCAACGCAGAGGTCCTGAGAGGCCTCAAGACCAGGACGTTCAAGAAGAAGCTGGAGGCCTGCGGCCGAGGTTGGTACGACGAGCTTCAATCCGTGCTCTGGTCCATCCGCACCACCGCGACCAAGCCGACTGGAGAGACCCCATTCTTCCTGGTCTATGGAGTGGAGGCAGTCCTCCCTCACGAGGTCAGACGTCGCTCCACGCGGGTCCTGGCGTTCGACGAGGCGCAGCAAGACGCCATGCGGGGGACGGACCTCGTGTTGTGGGAGGAACGACGACGGGAAGCCGCACTGCGGCGGTGAGGTATCAGCAAGCGCTGCGGTGATACCACTGCCGCAACGTCCGCCCCAGGACCCTCGAGGTAGGAGACCTCGTGCTCAAGCGGGTCCTCTCCAGGGAGGGATTGCACAAGTTCTCTCCCATGTGGGAGGGCCCGTTCAAGGATGTTCATGTTTCCAGGCCCGGCTCCGCGCGCTTGGAGACTCAGGAGGGAGTGCTGGTCCAGAACGCATGGAACATCCAGCACCTCCGGAGGTTCTACCCCTAAGAAAGGCCCGGAGCCTGTGAAGCAAGGCAAGTGCCTGTGAAGATCATCTCTTTTGGAAAGGCCCGGAGCCTGTGAAGCAAGGTGAGTGCCTGTGAAGATCATCTCTTTTGGAAAGGCCCGGAGCCTGTGAAGCAAGGCAAGTGCCTGTGAAGATCATCTCTTTTGGAAAGGCCCGGAGCCTGTGAAGCAAGGCGAGTGCCTGTGAAGATCATCTCTTTTGGAAAGGCCCGGAGCCTGTGAAGCAAGGCGAGTGCCTGTGAAGATCATCTCTTTTGGAAAGGCCCGGAGCCTGTGAAGCAAGGCGAGTGCCTGTGAAGCCCTCGCGCTCAAGGAAAAGGCCCAGAGCGTGTGAAGCAAGGCCAATGCCTGTGAAGCTCGCCGCCCCGTGACACTCTCACGTAATAATGAGTGGGGTTGTACACGCCCTGGAGTCTCAGGAGCGCCGGCCTCAGGCCCTAGGGCTCCCTCCCATGCCCAATGGCAGCACTTATATCCGCGTTGGTGAGAAGACGTCGAATACTAGATTAGGTGCCGGACGCGGCTTTTCCATTTGCTTTCCGCAGTTGACGTGTTCGTTTGCATTTGGAGTCTTATTGGAGTTATCGCTGTTGCTGATTTATGGTTCATCGATTTTCGCCGCTCGCTTTGGTTTCTCTCGTGAACAACCTCGTGAGGGATGGTGCTCAGACGCCCTCGCGAGGGTTTCTGCCCTAGCCACAGGAGGGTTTCACGGCCCTGGCGCATTACAGGAGCACCCCTCCTAGTCCGTGCCCCTCGGGTATCACAACGCGCGCACAGGGCCTGGGTCGGTCGCCCCACTCCCCGGCAGGGGTGGAAAGCTATCTACGCACAGGCGGGAAATCAGGAAGTACAAAAATGAGATCAAGGTAATACTTGAAGCGGCAACATTTCCCAACACGCCCCAAGGGGGATCCATGCATCTGTTCTGTTTTACACAGGGAACAAAAGAGAAAGGAAAAAGACGAGCCTGGCGCCGCCCCTCCCGCATTGGCCCACGGCAGCGATGCAGGCTGCCTCAGGGCCTCAGGCGGACTCCCTCTCGCGCTTCACCGGGGCACGACGGCGGGCGGACGAACCACCACCTCCTAGGCAAACCCGATGGCGCGGGGGAGGACTGCTGCCACCAATGGAGGAGTCGCTTGAGGAAGAGCTGACGAAGCTGGGGGAGTTGCTGACGCCGCCGCCCGCTCGAGCACTATCTCCCCCATCACCATCGGAGCAGGGCCCGTAGACGCGGTCATCGTCCTCAGGGCAGCACCCCGCGCGGCGACCATCTTCCCCAAACACCCTCACGTAGAGGGTGGCGTCGCCATCGAACCTGAAGTGCAGAGTGCACCGACGCTCCAGGCCGCGAGCGCGGGCGAACACCTGCCAGCCACGAGTGAAGGCCAAGCCCCCGCTGGCGGAGACCTCCAACGCGACCCACGAGGACCTGGTGCAGCAGCCCTCCGCCTGGAGCCAGAGGCCGCCAGGAGCGCCGGCCGGGAGTTCACCAAGGAGGAAGCGAGGGAGCAGGAGCCGGGCGCGAGCCGGCTCCGCCGACCAAACGACGAATTCCGGTGGCGCCTGCACGGCGCGAAAGCGCGGCCTGGGGGAGCGCGCAACCCAGGCGCACCCTCCGGCTGCGGCGGCTTGCCCGCCGCCGTGCTTGGAGCCCCCCATGGCCGCTGGAAGCTGCCGGGGCGGCCACCGGGTGCTTCCGAGGGCGCCCGCGACCACGCTTGGGTGGGGGAGAGGCAGGACCGACCTGGAGGGCCTTCCCCTTATCTGCGGCCGAGTACCTCCTCGATGGAGCCATCACACCAAGACGGAGCAAGAACTGAGGCGAAGGAGAGAGCAAGAAGAGATGGACTGGACGAGCACGCGTGGTGCCGTACTTATAGCCGGCGAAGGCCAACCGCCGGCCCCCACGATCACAGGTAATCATAACACGATCTGCATGCAGGGACTTGCCCAGCTTGCACGATCACCAAGGCGTCGTGGGGAAGCGGAGACGCCACGGCCAATCAACCGCGACGCGGCGCCCAAGGCCGCAGGCTGATAGGGCCCGCGACGCTTCGCCCTTGCCCTTTCGCCTCTCGGCACGGCCCAGTCCATGCGCGCCTTGGGCCCGGGGGCTACTGTCGGCGTTCTGGGAACGGGGGTCCCTAGACTTGCCTGCCTGCGGCCTGCAGCGTGGCTCAAGTGGGGGCCCAGCGCGGCCCATCTTCATCAACACGAGGCTCAAGACCCTCGCAAGGGGCCAAGCCTCGCGAGGCGGACGACGCGGCACATCCTCAGGCACAGCCTCGTTAGGCTGGCTCGCGAGGAGGCGGAGAGTTCAAGGCGGGGTACCTTGCGAGGTGCCCATGACGCAAGCCATGACGACCCGGGGCACCAGGCGGGTGCCAGCGCGCGCAGCGTCCCTCTTTCCTCTTTGGTGCAAAGGGGGCAAGCGTATCCGCGGAGTACCGAGGCATCAGGCAAAGGTTGCCACTTCGGTGCAACGAGACCAAGACCAGGAGGACTACGAGATGGAGGTTACCATGGAGCCCAGCGCGACGTCATCACTAGAGCCTTTGGCAGGCAAAGACTGCTTTTGTCAGGATAGATGTACTCGCTGTCCCCCTTCAAATTAGCGCGCCATTGTTGGATCCCTTCCCACTCAATATTTGGGGAGAGGACCAGGGCCTCTATAAATAGGACTAGCCACCCACATAGCAAGGGGTTCGATTCCTGGTTGTTCGGTCCGGGATCTGAGAGAGAAAGAGAGAGAAAGGTGACTGAACTCTTCATAGCAGTTCATCACCACAGCCAAGAATAGACCCTCGCGAGGCTGTTCTTCCTTGTATTGTTCATCCACACCAGCCCCAGGAGGCAATCCATCCACCACACACTGGAGTAGGGTATTACACCACATCGGTGGCCCGAACCAGTATAAATCTTGTGTCTTTCGTGCAGCTCTTTTAGTAGTTTAGATCCCATCGAGACGGAGAGGTTGAAGGCGAGATTTCCGCACGCACCCCAGTGTTCGAACCTTAAGGGTCTGCCGGAACCCGAAATCTGACACACATTTGTTGAGATGTTTCATGAAGATGTAATCATTCAACGATGACATCAAGTCAAAGGAATGATGAAGCGAAAGGTAATTGGAACCAAGGGTACGACACAAACTCGAAATCAAGTCTGCTATTCAAGGAGAAATGATAAGACGAGGAAGGTCGACGTAAGATTAGCTCACTGTCGAATTTTGTGCTACGAAAGAAGGACCAGGTAGCACAGTTAAAATCATCACGATAATGATATAGCCAAACAGGCTAGGAATGATGTGATCGGGTACAAACCCATAAGTAAATAAGAGTACCAAAAGTTGTTGAACCATAGTGCGGACTCAGTTTAGTTATCGGGGTCCGTTTAATAACTTAGAGCCCGTGAAAAGTGAAATCAGTGAGAATGCAGTACTTGATGAAGAACTCATAAGTTAAGCAGTTCATGATAATCTCGAGATACCAGTGTGTAATACTTGGCGACAGATCATAGTAGAGGTTGGGCTGGGGTATTGACTTGCAGAAGACAAGTGCATTAACTTGTCCGAGTAATGGGACCAAAGAGAAATCATGGTCGGAACCACGATTGCATAGGATCAATTCACAGATACCAGATGATATTATATTAATGAAATAGTTATTATTACAAGAAGCTTCCATGATAGGATATACATCGTGTCCATGGGCATGAACACAAAGTTCAAGGTCGACTCCCACTTCTTCAATGTATAGCCTTCCATTCACCTCTCGCTTTTCAAAAATGACATTAGTTGTTGAAAGTTTTACCTGGTGCAATACCAGATAAGTATGGCCCGTGAAATCTTTCGGGTTCACACAGATTAAGGAAGGCATAGGTTTAACCCATCAGGGCATCATAGAAACATATACTGCAACTTTCAAGAATAAATAACACAAGCCCGATAGTAGAGCATGCTTGAGAAAGCAGAGGATACAATTTACCAAAGGCATTATGTATCCGAGGAAAGGCTCACAAGCTTATTGAATATGAAGGACGTTGTCAGATAAAATCCAACAAAGGATCTGGTGGTCCATAAGGGATCTGATGTGAGCATTGGTACTCAACCAGAAGAATAAAGAATGCAAGGAGATAAGATTATAGAAACAACTGACAAATTCAAAGCTCAAATGCAAAGGAATTATGAATTCCAAGACAAGGGATCAGTAGCAATGCTCTGATTAGGGATGGATAAGTTGAATAGCCTTAGGGGTATAATCAATGGAAATTTGATTGGTCAAGATCCAGCTCATGTTTAAAATGACGTCTGAGCTGAAAGGATGAATTCTAGCATCTGATTGAGGATTGCGAGCATTCGCAATATATTGAATCAAGGGACTTAGAATGATAGTGACAAATAATGTCAACGGAGATTACCAGAAATACGGAATTAACCATAAGGCTGGAAGGCAAGAAATTCAGGATCAATAGGTTTCTGAGGATTTTTAGAAGATCAAATAGTTTTTCAAAGAACTTTGTGAAACACACGAACAACTAGAAATGAACAAATCCTTGGTAAATGTGAGGAATTATTCGTAGGGGTATTCATGCGGCGAGGATCTGCAAGGCAGTAGCTCAAAGGATTCTCGGAATAACGGAGAGCAGTTCAAGGCATCTTGTATTAACAAGATCAATGGGGTTGAACATAAGACTGGAAAGTGTAGGCAGTTATCCCTAAGGATATAATGGTGGTAGGGGATGCAAAAGCGATGACACAAAGTCTTGAGAGAACACTACAGAGTATCTTCAGAATCTTCCGGTGCAGCAGGCGATCATCTGTTGTAAGGGGCTCTCCGGGAGGAAGTGATCACGAGATCCTAATGTTAGAGTTAGTAAAGCCATTTATACCCGAATAGAAGAGAGTTCAGAGTCCCAGAGTATAGATCGAGGAGTAAAAGATCCTAATACCACCCAAATGGCAACGTGGGCCCATAAGGCACACAACCATGTTAGTAAAACTTTTTTAGTGACTAGACTCGACTTCGGCAAAGGAGTGTCGAAGGGGGATTCCTATAGGCAGTCGGCTCTGCTACAAACTTGTGACGCCCCCGATTTGACCATACACTAATCATACACGCAAATGTGTACAGTCAAGATCAGGGACTCACGGGAAGATATCACAACACAACTCTACAAATAAAATAAGTCATACAAGCATCATATTACAAGCCAGGGGACTAGAGGGCTCAAGTACGACAGCTCGATCATAGACGAGTCAGCGGAAGCAACAATATCTAAGTACAGACATAAGTTAAACAAGTTTGCCTTAAGAAGGCTAGCACAAACTGGGATACAGATCGAAAGAGGCGCATGCCTCCTGCCTGGGATCCTCCTAAACTACTCCTGGTCGTCGTCAGCGGGCTACACGTAGTAGGAGGCACCTCCCGAGTAGTAGTAGTAGTCGTCATCGACAGTGGCGCCTGGCTCCTAGGCTCCATCGTCTGGTCGTAGCAATCGGGTATAGAAAGGGGGAAAAGAGGGAGCAAAGCAACCGTGAGTACTCATCTAAAGTACTCGCAAGCAAGGAGCTACACTACATATGTGTGCATTGGTATCAAATGGAATAAGGGTATCTTATGTGGACTGAACTGCAGAATGCCGGAATAAGAGGGGGATAGGTAGTCCTATCGAAGACTACACTTATGGCCACCTCCGTCTTGCAGCATGTAAAAGAGAGCAGAAGGAAAGTCCACCAAGTAGCATCGTGTAGCATAATCCTACCCGGCGATCCTCCCCTCGTTGCCCTGTTACAGAGTGATCATCGGGTTGTATCTGGCACTTGGAAGGGTGTGTTTTATTAAGTATCCGGTTCTTGTTGTTATAAGGTCAAGGTACAACTCCAAGTCATCCTATTACCGAAGATCACGGCTATTCGAATAGATTAACTTCCCTGCATGGGTGCACCACATTCCCAACACGCTCGATCCCCTTTGTCCGGACACACTTTCCTGGGTCATTCCCGGCCTCGGAAGATCAACACGTCACAGCCCTACCTAGGCACAACAGAGAGGTCAGCACACCGGTCTAAATTCTATGGCGCAGGGGTCTGGGCCCATCGCCCATTGCACACCTACACGTTGCAAGGGCGGCCGGAAGCAGAACTAGCCCCCTTCATACAAGAGCAGGCTTACGGTCCAATCCGGCGCGCGCCGCTCAGTCGCTGACGTCACGAAGGCTTCGGCTGATACCACGACATCGAGTGCCCATAACTGTTCCCGCGTAGTTGGTTAGTGCGTATGGGCCAGTAGCCAGACTCAGATAAAATACCAAGATCTCGTTAAACATGTTAAGTATCCACGAACGCCGACCAGGGCCAGGCCCACCTCTCTCCTAGGTGGTCTTAACCTGCCCTGGCGCTCCACCATAAAGTAACAGTCGGGGGCCGTCGGGAACCCAGGCCCACCTCTATCGGGATGGAGCCACCTGCCCCTTCAGCCCCCATCTCCGAATAGTATCATAAGTAATGTAACAGTATAAAGTATATAGCATATGCCCGTGATCACCTCCCGAGTGATCACGACCCAGTAGTATAGCATGGCAGACGGACAAGTGTGTAGGGCCACTGATGGAACACTAGCATCCTATACTAAGCATTAGGATATCAGGTAAAGTGTCAACAGTTGTAGCAACAATGACAGACTATGCATCAGAATAGGATTAACGGAAAGCAGTAACATGCTACACTACTCTAATTCAAGCAGGAGAGAAGAGTAGGCGATATTTGGTGATCAAGGGGAGGGAGGCTTGCCTGGTTGCTCTAGCTAGGAGGAGTCATCGACACCGTAGTCGAACTGGGGTCGCCGGCAGTCTCGGGGTCTATCGGAAAGAAGTAATGGAGGGGAACACAATAAATAATAGAGCAATCAAATGTAACACAAAGCAGGATGCGGCAATACGTTGTGCTAGGGGTGACCTAACGTAGGGATAGGTGATACCGGCGAAGGAGGGAAACATCCAGGAAAATATCCCCGGTGTTTCGCGTTTTCGGACAGATGAATTAGAGGGGGAAAGTTCCGTGTTCACTATTCTAGGGATGTGTGGTGGACGAACGGGCTGCGTATTCGGATTGTCTCGTCGTTCTGAGCAAGTTTCATGTACAAAGTTTTTTCATCCGAGTTACGGATTATTTTATATGATTTTCAAAGTTTCAATGAATTTCTGGAATTATCTAAATTCGAAATAAAATGGGTAAAATGCTATGAGTACACAAAGAGTGTACCGAGAAGTTCATCCCTTAGGCTGACAAGTGGGGTCCAGTTGACCGCCTAATTAGCAGTCAATTGGGACCGTTGACTGGTCAAAGGGGTCAATGGGACCCACATGTTAGTGGCTGATAGATTTATCTGACCTCATCTATCTAAATAGTGCACTGGGTCCACGTGTCATTGACTGTTAGGTAATTAACCAAGTTAATTAGTCTAGTTAACAGATTAGTTAAGTTAAATAGCTAATTAGGTTACTTAAATAGGTTTAATTAATTAATTAATTATATTTCTTTAGTCCTTTTTTTGTTTTCATTCTTTAACAGGGGTGGGCCCCACGTGTTAACGACCCAGGGCCTTAGTGGGTGCCGGGACGCCTGGAGCCGGGCACGGGTGGGAGGGCAGGCGGCGAGGCTGGGGCGCCAGGCGTGGGTTGGCGGTGACCATGGCGAGGCCCTCCTACCGGCTGCGGCAGGCGGAGACGGCGACGAGCGCGCGCGGCGGACAGGGGTGGTGCGGGGCAGGAAACATAGTCGGGCGGCGTGGGCGGAGGCGGGGGTCCGACGGGAGCAGCGGCGGTGGGCGCGCACGGGGATGGTGCACGGGCCAGTGGCGGCGCGCTGGCGCTCGGAGCGGCCAATGGGCGCGACGCACGACACAGAGCAGCGCGGGGGAGAAGCAGCAGCAGTAGGCGGCAATGCCAGGCTGGGGAGGGTGATGCCATGGGCGGCGACCGCGGGGCTCCAGGGATGCAAGGGGGAGGGTGGCGCGGTGACTACGGCGGCGATGGACAGCGCGGGCGCAGTGCATGTGGGAGCCAGAGGGAAGGGGGTAGAGGGAAGCCTCACGGGGATGCGTAGGGACCAGGGCAACGGGGGGCGAGGACGAGGACGAAGACGGCCGGCGCAGGGAAGGAATCAGGCTGGCGACGGCGGAGCGGTCCTGTGACGGTGTCGTGCGGCGGCGGGGTTCGTTCCCCGATCCCGATCTGGATCAGGGGGGAGGGGAATGACGTGGGGGAGGAGTGGGGTTGATGGGCGGTTAGGTTTTGGGCTAGCAGGGGTTATGGGGGGAATGGGTGGCCGGTTGGGCCTGGCTAGCCCAGTGTCTAGCTGGGCCGAGGCCCAGCAAGGTGGGGTCTTTGTTTTATTCATTATTGTTTTATTTTTATCTTTTGTTTATTTATTTCTTTTCTGTAGTGTTTTATTTTTAGTTTCTTTTAGGTTAGTTTTTTTAAATATAAAAGCAAGTCTTGATTTAGTATTAGAGTTATGCTACTGCCCCATTAATTTTGGGCAACTAAATAAAATGTCTTAACATTTATTAATTGCAAAAGAAAATTTAATTAATTGTTTTGCTACTGTTTTATTTCACTTAGTGCATCTAATCATATTATAAAAATGTGGTTTCACCACCATAATTACATAGGATTTATTCGTCAACTTTAGAACATTTAATTGCTGACATTTGAAGACTTTTATTGTTTGCTTGATTTTGAATTTGAATTCGAATGGGATTTGATGCATCGCGCGGTTAACAATAGTATCGCGGTGACGTGGCATCATTAGCGGAGGTTCACTTGAGCTTAATTATCTGGGCGTCACAGTAGGTGAGGCGCTTGGGCCCGACTGCACTCAGGGCGTCGGCACGGGCGTCCTCCGCCACCCTCACGGCCCTCGCACAAGCCTTCTGCCAAAGAGCCAATTGCCTGACTCTCTCGGACGCGACATAGGCCTCCCACGCAGCTTGTTCCGCGGTGCGCTTCTCTTCCCCGGCCTTCTTCTCCGCCTCTATTTTGGCGCGCTCTGCTAGAGGCAAAGCCTCCCACAAGGCGACATCCATTTCTTTCCAAAGCTCCTCAAGGCTGGGGGGGCTCGGCGGGCGGCGCGGCGTTCTTCTTGTAGCGGGGAGCTGACACATCCTCCGACGCACGTGCTGGCGAGATTGGGAATGCTGACGCGTCCACCTCGATGCGTCGCGGCGAGGAGCGGAACACCGATGCGACCTCCTCGACTAGTGGCGGCGAGGAACGAAATGGCGATGCGTCGCGTCGTGGCGAGGAGCAGAACACCGACGCGTCCTCCTCGACTGGTGGCGGCGAGGAACGGAAGGGCGACGCGTGACCATCCGTGCGGTGTAGCGAGGGGCGCCTAGGACTTGGGAGGGGCGATGCCATGGTGGTCGACGTGAGAGGGAGCCAGGGAGGGGAGGAGATAGCGATGAGCGTGAACGTGAGGGGGAGGAGATAGCGATGTCGTGGGAGGCACAGTATTTATAGCGAGAAATGGCACACCTACGTAAGATATGGACTGAGTTGCACTGACTTAACTACAGGTCCAGTTGCGTCACTAACATGTGGGCCAGGCCCCAGTTGGGCCCATATGTTAGTGAGCCAATGCACCTGCAGTTAAGTAACAGCTACGTGAGCATATTTGTTGGAGTAAATTACGGGTGAGGGAAGGGGTGGAAATATTGCTGGTCAGAACAGATTGGATGAGCGCGGGGGGAGGAGAGTCATGCATGCAGATTTTCTTCCACACAGGGTGGAGTGGTGGGACCGCTGGAGGGAGGAGAGTCTGGCAGGCATATTGTTTCCACACATGGAGAGGAAAAGATTTGGAGACAAACGGGCTTCCTGCAGGTATGGGGAACAGTGCATAATAAGTCTCATCTTGCATGCCGGGCTAGGTATAGTCTCAAGTCATTAAAAACATACACGCCCCACGCATGTTCATATTTCAAGGTGCACTAAATTATTGCATGCGATGATTAAGGCTGGCCATAATGGTGGTATCTTAGCTGGTATCATGCACACGGGAATAGCAAACATGCTGATGTGGCAAAGAATTAAAGAAGAGAGGGGGGTTAGAGTAACTAGTGTTCATGCATGCATTGGTAAACACATTTTTTTGTGAAGAACTACAAAGACTATTCCACCGCCTCTATCTTGCTAAGAGTAGGTCAAAATTTTGAATCGAGCCCTTTAAACTAGAAGGGAGGTAGCAGTACTCTAATAGCCAACCTTGGCCCTGTTTGGATCCATGTGTTAGAGTTAGTTTGGGTTAGTTTGAACTCAACTAACCCCAAAAAATCTAACCCACCCAAGGGGTGCTTATTTGGGTTACTCCCTCTGTCTAGGTGTGTAAGTCATCTTACGTTGTGCACCGCGACCAAGGCGGAGAGGAAAACGAGAAAACTTAATGCCTTTTTGCTAATTAATAGCATTGCATGCAATGAACTAACCACTGCATGTCATGTTTGGCAGTCTCAAGTCATTGAAAGCATGCACCACTGTAACGCCCGAGACCGATGTGCCAGGTGTCGTTCTGTTATTCGCTGGTGTTGCCTTGTCATTGCTTGCGTGTCATGCATTGCATATCATGTCATCATGTGCATTTCATTTGCATACGTGTTCGTCTCATGCATCCGAGCATTTTCCCCGTTGTCCGTTTTGCAATCCGGCGCTTCGTTCTCCTCCGGTGGCCATTTCTAGCTTTCGTTCGTGTGTGGGGATTAAACATTTCCGGATTGGACCGAGACTTGCCATGCGGCCTTGGTTTACTACCGGTAGACCGCCTGTCGAGTTTCGTGCCATTTGGACTTCGTTTGATACTCCAACGGTTAACCGAGGGACCGAAAAGGCCTCGTGTGTGTGTTGCAGCCCAATACCCCTCCAATTTGGCCCAAAACCCACCAAACTCTGCTCCATCGTCTCGGTCGTTCGATCACGATCGCGTGGCCGAAAACCGCACCTCAGTTGGACTCTCCTAGCTCCCTCTACCTACAAATATGTGCACCCCGTCAAAATTCGCGGTCTAACCCTAGATCCTTCTCTCTCCTCGTGCGCCGGACAAAAACTTCGCCGGCGGACATGTCCGTTTCGACCTCCGCCACCGTCCGCACCAATCGCGTCGCGCCACTTGTCATGCGCCGCCCAACCGCCGCCGCGGCCCGCGGAGCCCATCCGGGGCCCGCGCGAGCCCGGATCTCGCCGCCGCCCGACCCGCGCGGCTCCGCCGCCTTCTCCAATGCCGGCCGGCACCGCTGCTCGCCGGACTTCACCGCCACCGCCCTGGCGCGGCCGACCGACGCCGCTGGCGAGCTCCACCACCTCGCAGCCGCCGCCCAGATTCTGAATGCGCCGCCTCCGCCACCGCGGGCGCCGCCCCGCCCGGATCCGCCGCCGCCCACCGCGGGCGCCGCCCCGCCCGCGACCAGCGCCGCCACCAAGCTCCTTCGCCGCCGACAAGCTGCACGCCGCCGCTCGGCCGCGTCGCGCCGCCCCATCCTCGCGGCCACCTCTGTCGCCGGCGTCCCCTGACGCCGCTCCGGTCGTCCTCCCAGCTCCGGCCACCGCATCGGGCAACTCCGGCGAGAAGCCCGTCGATCCTTGATAAGCGTGCCCGGGATCTCAGATCTGAAACTCCCCCCTCGGTTGACTTTTTCCCTCTAACCCTAATTTTTTATGCTATCTTCTTCTGATCATATCTCCGCATCCGTCGCTCCGTTTTGGACATATGATATATCAAAATCTTCGTCTCGACGAGTACATCATTTCATTCCATTGCATCATTTGCATATGAGTTCATCTTGATGCCCAAAATGCTGTTAGAAGGAGGCATTGTGAGTTAAATTGCAGATCCGTTAGCTCATCATTGTCTTTTGTCATTTTTGCCATGATTATTGTGTGCATGATATGCCTGTGCCCCTTTGGGATGAATTGTTAAGCATTTTGTCTTCTTTCCAGAGGTGCGACCCATGCATTTTTAGGATGTGTGTGTTGTCTTGTGCAAGCTTGCAAAGAGGGGTACCTGAGTTTGCTGATTTCAGGGACTTAGTGAAAATCACTAAGTCTGGGATGTTTTAGTTCATGATGCTATATGTCCAGCTTGTTTCCTAGTGATCCATGCCTCGTTTGAGGATGATCAGTAAGAGTGGTTTGTTATGCTTGTTGTGCTTAATCCATCCATGTCTTTACTTGTTATGTTGGAGCACCCTAGGTTGACTCAATCGAGCTCAACTTTTGCATAGTTGTTAATTTGGGCAGATCGTGAACTCTTTTGCGATTTTGCCGGTGTTGTTGCTAGTGATCCATGCATGCTATGCCATTGTTCCTGCCATGTCTAGCTAGAATTTTGTGCCTTCTTAATGGATATATGCTTGCCTTGCCATGACTTGCACCTTAGTGAGAGCATCGAGCTCGTTTACATGCCTCCGTGAGTTATAATTTCAGCATGTCCCAGTTTTCACTTAGTCTGAAAACTGATTGTGTTTCATCGATGTTCGTGTGCTTGTTAGAGTATTTTGTGAACCCTTTTGACCCCAGGCCATTTTGGGTGTTTTGATAAGCTTGTTGAGTAGCTCCATGCCATGCTCTTACTTTCCATGTTCAGGTTTTGCATCATGTTGTTTTGCTGCTCCGAAGAGAGCATCGTGGTCTGAAATTTCAGACTAGCGTTAATTTCGCCAAGTCTGAAATCTGTTACGCTTATTCAGTTTTGCCATGCTTGTTTGAACCCCTTAATGGATGAATTGGCCTATGGCTCAGTCCTAGTGATTTGTTAAGCATCTTGTGTACATCCCTGCCATGTATTTTGTTTTGATGTTTGGTGGCTGTAGCATGTTCATTTCGTTGCATTTAGGAGCCTACTTGCTGTAATCGCAGATCGGTTCGTTTCGTAAAACGCTTGCCATTTCCAAACCGTAGCTCCGATTCCTATGATCTTTATATCGTTTTCAGGGGATTTCTTCCCCTCTATCCAGTGGCACACTTGGTTTTCCATGTTGAGGCCAGGTTCATGCATTTCCTGTCACGTCTTGCATTTTGCATCCCGCATCGCATCCCGCATCTCGCATACCATACCATGTTCATGTGTTGGTTGTTTACCATGTTGTTTGCTTCTTTTCCGGTGATTGCTTCTTCGGGTTGGTTCCGGTAACGTCGAGTTTGTGAGGATCCGTTCGACTACGTCCGTTTGTCTCCTTCGTGGACTCGTGCTTCCTCCATGCGGGATTTCAGGCAAGATGATCATACCCTCGAAATCACTACTATCTTTGCTATGCTAGTTTGCTCGCTCTTTTGCTATGCCATTGCTACGATGCCTACCACTTGCTTGTCAGCCTCCCAAATTGCCATGTTCAGCCTCTAACCCACCATTGTCCTAGCAAACCGTTGATTAGCTGTGTTACCGCTTTGCTCAGCCCCTCTTATAGCGTTGTTAGTTGCAGGTGAAGATTGAAGTTTGTTCCTTGTTGGAACGTGGAGATGTTGTTCCTTGTTAGAACATTTATTTACTTGTTGGGATATCACTATATATCTTATTTAATTAATGCATCTATATACTTGGTAAAGGGTGGAAGGCTCGGCCTTATGCCTGGTGTTTTGTTCCACTCTTGCCGCCCTAGTTTCCGTCATATCGGTGTTATGTTCCCGGATTTGCGTCCCTTACGCGGTTGGGCTATAATGGGAACCCCTTGACAGTTCGCCTTAAGTAAAGCTTCTCCAGCAATGCCCAACATTGGTTTTACCAGTTGCCACCTAGCCTTTTCTTTCCCTTGGGTTCTGCAGACTCAAGGGTCATCTTTATTTTAAACCCCCCCGGGCCAGTGCTCCTCTGAGTGTTGGTCCGAACTGAGCTGCCTGCGGGGCCACCTTGGGGAAACATGAGGGTTCGTTTTACTCGTAGCTAGTCTCATCTGGGTGTTCCCTGAGAAAGGGATATGTGCAGCTCCTATCGGGATTTGTCGGCACATTCGGGCGGTGTTGCTGGTTTAGTTTTACCCTGTCGAAATGTCTTGTTGTACTGGGATACCGAGTCTGATCGAAATGTCTCGGGTGGAGGTCTATTCCTTCGTTGACCGTGAGAGCTTGTGATGGGCTAAGTTGGGACACCCCTGCAGGGATTTGATCTTTCGAAAGCCGTGCCCGCGGTTATGGGCAGATGGGATTTTGATAATGCCCGGTTGTAGAAAACCTGAAGTTGACCTTAATTAAAATGAATCAACTGCGTGTGTAACCGTGATGGTCTCTTTCCGACGGAGTCCGGGAAGTGAACACGGTTGTTGGAGTTATGCTTGACGTAGGTTGTTTTAGGATCACTTCTTGATCATATTTTATCGACCGTGCTTTGCCTTCTCTTCTCGCTCTCATTTGCGTATGTTAGCCACCATATATGCTAGTAGCTTGCTGCAGCTCCACCTCATACCTTTACCTTACCCATAAGCTTAAATAGTCTTGATCGCGAGGGTGCGAGATTGCTGAGTCCCTGTAGCTCACAGTTACTTCCAAAACCAGTTTGTAGGTGCCGATGAGTCCGTGCAGGTGACGCGACCAAGCTTAGGAGGAGCT
This sequence comes from Triticum monococcum, assembly GCA_034509565.1. Lineage (NCBI taxonomy): Eukaryota > Viridiplantae > Streptophyta > Magnoliopsida > Poales > Poaceae > Triticum > Triticum monococcum. The sequence goes on along the minus strand of CM067841.1, from coordinate 127,268,945 downwards.
TGATGAAGATCTTGTCCTTTGTGTTGTTTCGTGCTAGTTGATCAGTAGTGGAGCCCAGTTGGGGTCGATCGGGGACCTTTGTCGCATTTGGGGTTCTTTTATTTTGGTTCCGTAGTCGGACCTTGAGTGTATTTGGTTGATGTAATGCTTTATTCATGTAATTGTGTGAAGTGGCGATTGTAAGCCAACTATGTAACTTTTCCCCTATTATATTACATGGGTTGTGTGAAGATTACCTCACTTGCGACATTGCCTTCAATGCGATTGTGCCTCTAAGTCGTGCCTCGACACGTGGGAGATATAGTCGCATCGAGGGTGTTACAAGTTGGTAATCAGAGCCTTCCTCGACCTTAGGAGCCCCCATTGCTTGATCGTTTTTAGCAGCCGAGTTGTGTCTAGAAAAATGTTTTGAGTCCTTAGGAATTATATATCGGAGAGCTTAGGAATTCTTTTTACTTCCCAGTCTCCTCATCGCTCTGGTAAGGCATCCTGACGTAGAGTTTTGACTCTTCTCTTCTCAAATTTCACTAAATTTTTTTAGGATCACACGAGTATTTTGGATTTGTTCCGATGGCTTATGATGAGAATACTGTCTTGGTGCCTCCTGTCAGGGGTTTAGTGGAAGTGTCCCGGGGAGTTGAGCTCTGAGGTGTTGTCATCATAATTTTATCGTTGCAATTCTGGTATACTTGAGATATGTTCGCGACATCGAAAATCTCCTTTATGCAGTTCGTTGGTGAGATAACCTCGACGCCACCCAGTACTGGGGCGGGAGTTCGGGAGTATCGCCATAACTTGTATAACGGATGCTTTTCGAAGGTTGAGGTAGATGGTTTCCGAAGGTTTCTTGGTTATGTGTTGAAGGATGGATACAGCTGGATGTAGGAATTGCTAGTTTGGGTGAGATATTATGCTTCCCCTGTATCCCCAACACCTGATTGCATAACCAGAATGTTTCGGGAGTTTCATAGGTGGGAATTCAAGTAGCTCTTAGGATATCTTTCTGACAGATGTATGATATGAAATTGGGGTTCGACGTCTAGTGGTTCGCCTATTCACGGTCGATTTTACAGTGGTCTCGTTGTGTCTTAAAGAGTCCTTGGCTATGCTGACTCGGGGACGCATCGTATGTCATGTGCACTGCCTTGTACATGATGGTGCTGTACGATCGAGCCCGTGTAGGTCCCACCACGAAAACTTCGGACGAAATCTCTATCATATGTTTGTTCCGGCTTACTCCGCAAGCCAATCCTTGGTTGTATTTTGAGTTGTGGTATTCGAGTTGCTTCGAAGTCAAATGTTGATTCCATACCTTTCCTAAATGGTGTTTTCATACTCCGATGTGAATACCAATCCTTCATGATAATCAATATTGCCATGTCAATCCTTTTAACCGGTGTGATTCTCTTCAAGTGAATCCAATCACTTCAATATTCGCAAGATCAACTCAAGTCTTCTCAACGGTGTTTGTTTCATCCGTCTCCAAGTTGCCTTTGTTTTTCCCGCCCTCCCTCCCTTGTGTTTCTTTAAGGACTCAGATTTCTTAATCGAGTATCCATTTATGGATGTGAAGTCTCTCCATTCTTTTCTATCAATATTCTTATCTGGTGGTTCTCATGAAGATTCTAACGGAGCTTCAAGTTCATCATCTTTCGTTCTTTTCTTCTCCGGTGGATTCAAGTCAAGCCTTCGGTGTTGATCATATCCTTTCCTCGTTTCAGAAGCTTTATCATACCGGTGCTCATCATATTCATTCATTTCTCGCTATTCATTTATTCCGGAGTGCTCAAGATATCTCGAAGATTCGTGTTTCCACGCTGCTTTCGTAATCCTTACAAACTCTTTCGAGGACGTTATTTCATTCTAGCCATTTAATTCAACCAGTGCATTCCCTCTTTTAAATCGTTCCACGATGTTTCTCTTGAGTGGGCCCTAACCCACAGGTCTTTTCCCAGGATCTTACCTGACTCTTCTTATTTTCCCGGAGGTATTCTCAAATTCTTTTCGAAGCTTGATGTAAGAATGATTTATCATCAGTCATATGTATTTTCTCCAAGATCTGTCAAATTCTTTTCATCGTTGGCTCAAATTTTCCATTCTTCATCCCGGTGTGCCTCAATAATTCTTGATGGTGTTTATCATCGTCATTCTTATATTTTGAAGACCGAAGAAGAGTTTCTCTTTAATCTTGCTCCATTCTCTTCAAGATTCGTGATTCTAGCTTGTTGCCATCCTCTCATAATTGTTTTGGTCGTGAGAATTCTTTTCACTCATCCAGAGTAATTTCAGAGTCTTCTCAGTTTGTTATCCGGAGTCCATCAAGTCAGGTTTATTCATTCTCAGCTTTAAGATATCATTCTCCAAATCTTACCGGTGCTTCGTTCAATTGATCTTTAATCAGTTCGTGACCTCTTCGTTCTCATGGATCTAAATTCTCTCAAGCATCTTCGTCTAATTGCTAATCCTTCCCGGTGTTTCTTCATATTTTAATCGTTCCTTTTCAATTCTTACGGTGGTTCGTTCAAGATTTCTTCTTCTTTCTTATCATATCAATCTATTCGTTGTTTCAACCCTTCCGGTGGTTCGTTCTATACCTTCCCAAGTCTGATGTTATATCTCTCTTAATTTTTTTCTACGAGAATAAGTAATATGCCAAATCCATGGTTTGTCATCAATTTAAATTGGTGAAGGATAAGCATAATGTAAATCTTACTCTTGTTTCATCCAAGAGATTAATTCTTTTTTCGGAGTGGTTCATCATATCACATTCTTGGTTCGAGATGCTTTATCTTTTCTTTTCCGGAGTTCCAAGTTCTCTCAATTATATCATCACGGAGATCCATCTAAATCATTGCAATGATTCACTTGGTGCTTTCAACTTCTCTTTATTCTCGTTTCATCATTCTTTTATTACCGGAGTTCTTCATGAAGGTTCTACATGATGGTTCATCAAGGATTTAATTCATTCTCAAAGTGTTCATTGAGATTCTTTTCTAAGGAGCTCAAGTTTTCTTCATCTTGCAATCCGGAGTGCAATTCTTTCTACCATATTACCGGAGGTGGTATTGTGTCATTCTTGATAATTTGAGTTCATGTTTTCATGATTCACATGCTGTCAAGATTGGGATATTTTAAATCCATCAACCTATTCGTTGGTATTGTCGTGGGTTATATTTCACCTATAGCCTTCCCTAAGGATGGTTGTTATTATGGTGCTTATATATGATCCAAGTTTTTCATTTATCCTCCCGGTGAAATAGTTTCTTGTCTCCTTGTTCTTATCAATCCAATTCTTCTTCCCGTGAGTGGCAGGTTTTTCATCTCTTAATTTGAGAGGTATTCCATAAGACCATATCAAGCTTATTATTTTCGTTGTTGGTTTTCCAACAATTCCGTTCGACCCTTCTCCTAAAGATGCGTTCAAGCTCATTTGAGGTAGAAGATGTTGTTTTCTTCGCCGTTCTTTTGTTCCGTCGATACAACTTCTATTCTTTCGTTCCGGAGGCATTGTGTTGTTGTTCTCTTCAACCCATCTTTTGTTTTGTCAAGATTGCCCATTTAACCGGAGTGTTGTGCCATTTTGCTCAAGTTCTTTTTGCCTTATCAAGCCTTGCACTTTTTTTTTTCAACCGGAGTGTTGTCTGAGATCTTTCTAATCCCTTGTTCCATTCATTCAATAGTTTCGGAGGCAGTGTGTTGTGATTTTATCAAGTATCTTCTCATCTTGTCAAGTTATTATTCAATTCCTTTTCTTTTCAACCGGAGTGCTGCCCGAATTTTAGTCTTCCTTGATCCCTTTCCTTAACCGAAGTGTTTTTTTCTATATATATCGTCCCTTCAACCTCAAGGTTTCGCAATGCTCTTTGTCCCCCGTTGCTAACGGAGTGTTTTCGACCTAGTTCACCTTCGTGGTATTCTTTTCTCGAATTTGTTCAACCTCGCAAGGTTCTTTGGTTTCACTCGTTTGTCAAAGAAGCAACTTAGTTTTACCTCTCCTCTTTTCTTGTCCGTTTTCCCTCCGGTGCCATTCTAGATCTCGGGACGAGATCCTTTCGTAGTGGTGGAGTGTTGTAACGCCCGAGACCGATGTGCCAGGTGTCGTTCTGTTATTCGCTGGTGTTGCCTTGTCATTGCTTGCGTGTCATGCATTGCATATCATGTCATCATGTGCATTTCATTTGCATACGTGTTTGTCTCATGCATCCGAGCATTTTCCCCGTTGTCCGTTTTGCAATCCGGCGCTTCGTTCTCCTTCCGGTGCTTCTTTTCCGGTGATTGCTTCTTCGGGTTGGTTCCGGTAACATCGAGTTTGTGAGGATCCGTTCGACTACGTCCGTTTGTCTCCTTCATGGACTCGTGCTTCCTCCTTGCGGGATTTCAGGCAAGATGATCATACCCTCGAAATCACTACTATCTTTGCTATGCTAGTTTGCTCGCTCTTTTGCTATGCCATTGCTACAATGCCTACCACTTGCTTGTCAGCCTCCCAAATTGCCATGTTCAGCCTCTAACCCACCATTGTCCTAGCAAACCATTGATTGGCTGTGTTACCGCTTTGCTCAGCCCCTCTTATAGCATTGTTAGTTGCAGGTGAAGATTGAAGTTTGTTCCTTGTTGGAACATGGAGATGTTGTTCCTTGTTGGAACATTTATTTACTTGTTGGGATATCACTATATATCTTATTTAATTAATGCATCTATATACTTGGTAAAGGGTGGAAGGCTCGGCCTTATGCCTGGTGTTTTGTTCCACTCTTGCCACCCTAGTTTCCGTCATATCGGTGTTATGTTCCCGGATTTGCGTCCCTTACGCGGTTGGGCTATAATGGGAACCCCTTGACAGTTCGCCTTAAGTAAAGCTTCTCCAGCAATGCCCAACATTGGTTTTACCAGTTGCCACCTAGCCTTTTCTTTCCCTTGGGTTCTGCAGACTCAAGGGTCATCTTTATTTTAAACCCCCCCGGGCCAGCGCTCCTCTGAGTGTTGGTCCGAACTGAGCTGCCTGCGGGGCCACCTCGGGGAAACTTGAGGGTTGGTTTTACTCGTAGCTAGTCTCATCTGAGTGTGCCCTGAGAAAGAGATATGTGCAGCTCCTATCGGGATTTGTCGGCACATTCGGGCGGTGTTGCTGGTTTAGTTTTACCCTGTCGAAATGTCTTGTTGTACTAGGATACCGAGTCTGATCGGAATGTCTCGGGTGGAGGTCTATTCCTTCGTTGACCGTGAGAGCTTGTGATGGGCTAAGTTGGGACACCCCTACAGGGATTTGATCTTTCGAAAGCCGTGCCCGCGGTTATCGGCAGATGGGATTTTGATAATGTCCGGTTGTAGAAAACCTGAAGTTGACCTTAATTAAAATGAATCAACTGCGTGTGTAACTGTGATGGTCTCTTTCCGGCGGAGTCCGGGAAGTGAACACGGTTGTTGGAGTTATGCTTGACGTAGGTTGTTTTAGGATCACTTCTTGATCATATTTTATCGACCGTGCTTTGCCTTCTCTTCTCACTCTCATTTGCGTATGTTAGCCACCATATATGCTAGTCGCTTGCTGCAGCTCCACCTCATACCTTTACCTTACCCATAAGCTTAAATAGTCTTGATCGCGAGGGTGCGAGATTGCTGAGTCCCTATGGCTCGCAGTTACTTCCAAAACCAGTTTGCAGGTGCCGATGAGTCCGTGCAGGTGATGCGACCAAGCTCAGGAGGAGCTCGATGAAGATCTTGTCCTGTGTGTTGTTTCGTGCTAGTTGATCAGTAGTGGAGCCCAGTTGGGGTCGATCGGGGACCTTTGTCGCATTTGGGGTTCTTCTTTTATTTTGGTTCCGTAGTCGGACCTTGAGTGTATTTGGTTGATGTAATGCTTTATTAATGTAATTGTGTGAAGTGGCGATTGTAAGCCAACTATGTAACTTTTCCCCCTATTATATTTCATGGGTTGTGTGAAGATTACCTCACTTGCGACATTGCCTTCAATGCGATTATGCCTCTAAGTCGTGCCTCGACACGTGGGAGATATAGTCGCATCGAGGGTGTTACAACCACCCACATCTCTTATTGGTTGATATGTCAGAAAACAAGAAATGATATTGTAGATATTGATATTTTTAGTACTTATAAATTTGGTCAAACACTTTGCAAACGGTTGACGGAAGTAAAAAGGACCAGAGGGAGTATCATGCATGCCGAGTAGGCAAAAAAATTGCTCATTTATAGACGGTCAAAGTCTCAAAGGGTGCGACCGCGCGAGGGAGGCAAAAGGTCGTGGGAGGCGTGACGGTTGACGGAATTAAGTGAAGTTACCCACGTGCCGGCATGGCGTGCGAACAGGCAAAAGCTATAACGTCGGGCCTACGATATGTGTCTAGTAGACATGACATCTAGTGGGTCCCGCATAGTTCTCGAGAACTCTTTGGGGACTTGCAGCCATTTATCCACCGGGCAAGCTAGCAACCCCATGCCGTTCCGTCCTTTCACATCGCATGCCCTACTCGTCCCCGTCTTCTACTAGTACAGTACCTTACAACAGTTGACTCCCAGTCGTCCCGTCCTTTCACATTACGGCAGTTCCACTAATCCTAACCCTCCTCCCAAATACATGGCGTCCCAAATCTCCATGATCAGCGGTGAGTACAATGTTAGAACCATCACCGGCGATGAGTTCGACGTCATCTACACCCGTTCTTCCGCAATGGTGAAAGAATTCCTTGCTCGCTTCAAACGCATGTTCGAAAACTCAAATGATGAGTGGGTTGCTGGGCTAGATGTTGAGTACACTACAGCCCTGGGAAGCGAGAAGAAAGTAAAGGAGGCAGAGAAGAAGAAGCCTGCCGTGATCCAGGTTTGCGTGCATGACTTATGCTTGGTCTACCACATATGCCATGCCGGCGTTGAGTGCGAGGAATTTAAGAAGTTCCTCAAGGGAGGCCGAGTCAAATTCGTTACTTTAGACTTTAGGAACGACAAGGAAATCCTAGGTCGGGTAGGCCTCGTTGTAGGCGACCCCTTCGACCTCCAGAAGGAAGGGTTGGTGTCCTCCTCTCAGCCTTGAATGCTGACCCTGGCAGCAGCCATGATTGATCATTCATACGCCAAACTGAAGAAACCTCATCATGAGTTTCATCATGCATGGGATTCGAAGATATTAGATGAAGATCACATCCTGTACGCAGCAATGGATGCCTACCTTTATTTAAAAATCTACAAGGGTTGGATGAAGAAGAAGAGCCCAGTGTCCAGTTCAAGCAAAGAAGCATCGGCGAAGAGGAAGAGGGATGAGGACGAAGTCGGGGACATGGACTCGGACTACGAGTAGGTGGCAGTGCCGTTGCTCATGCTGGTTCTACTGCAGTGGCAAGTGGACTAGTTGGTTAGTTTATTTTCAAGGGTGTGTTGTGCTGAGGCCCCAGCAGAACTATGTTTATGTTCTTTCTCGTTATTTGAACTCTTTAGTACGTACAGTAGTACTAGTACTATGTCTTACTATTGTTCTTCTTGCAGTTGGTACTACTGCTCGTATCTTCGTGTTCCTACTATAGTTAATACGTTCGTACTAGTAGTATAATTTGGGTCAGTCGATTTGTGAAAGAAGTTCGACGGAGTGAAGGAAGAAGACGGCAGGGTGCCCATGATCTATCTTATGAGTGTTGGGTGTGGAATGCAGTTCGCCGGAAAAAATGGATCGCGCCCGGGGTTAAATGGATGGCGGGGGTGGGGGAGCATGGCGGTGGCAGGCGGTTCAGGGGAGGGCGCGGTGGCGGCGGCAGGCGGTTAGGCGTGTGGCGGGATGAGAAGATGAACTGTGCATCTATTTCGGAGGTTGAAGAAGCCCTTCTGACCATCCATGTTGCATCAAACGGCTCACAAGTGTTGACTGACCCAAATTGCTCCTTCATATTGCAGGATCCACGTGGCATTCAAGGTCTCGAAGGTAGATTTCATGTCCGCACCCGGTTTGCGGGCTCGACGCGCGCGCGACCGGCTTCCGCCACGACAACCACCATGCGCGCCTCCTACCACTACAAAAAAAAGACACATCCGTGACATTTTGGGCCGAACGAATTTTTTTTGTCATACATATGACACTTCTATGACGATAATTGTGACAAAACCCGGTATCATCATAGATGTGGTGGGCTCCTACTTCTATGACAAAAAATCATGACAGAAAATGGGATTTTCGTCCTGGGCGGGCCGGAGACGCAGCTGCATGACATTCTTTGGGCCATCCATGACGGAAAAAACCGTGGTAGAAGCGAGGGGGAGGAAAATTTCGGGGAGTTCCCGATTACGGTGGGAGGTCGAGGGCCGAGCGATGCGCGTTTCTCTCGTACACGTACGCGCGTGTGTGCGAGGCTTTGGCTCTAACTGAACCCGAGCGAGGCTTTGGGCTCTAACTGAACCCGAGCGATTACACTGCAGGCTACGCGTTACTGAACCCGAGCGATCGATCGATGGCTGTTAACTGAACCCGATCGAGCAATTCCTTGGCTACTGTTGCTAACTGAAGCTGATCGATGGGATGAACAGTGAGCGTTGTGTGTGTGTGTGTGTGTGTGTGGGGGGGGGGGTTGGATGAACAGTGAGTGGTGGCGTTGCCTCTGGATGAACAAGACCCCGTGGTGTGGTGGAGGGCTGGATGAACCATAGACGGTGGAGGGGTGCCCGTGGAGGGGTGGATGAACATGACCCCGTGGTGTGGAGGGCAGGATGAACAGTAGACGATGGAGGGGTGACCGTGGAGGGGTGGTTGAATAGGACCCCGTGGTGTGGAGGGCTAGATGAACAGTAGATGGTGGAGGGGTGGTTGAACAGTAGCCGGTGGAGTAGCGCGCGGTGGAGTCTGGATGAACAGGAGCCCGTGGAGGCTGGAGGAGGTTGATGATGGATGAACAGTAGCTCGTGGAGGCTGGAGGGGGTCAACGGTGGAGATGAACAGTATCCCGTGGAGTCACGTTTTGCGGTACGCCACACCCCTCCCGATGAACAGGACCCCCGTTTCGACTGTAGCCCTCCAACACAAGTCCGTTTCCTCCGTTTTGCGGTACGCCACACCCCTCCCGATCAACAGGACCCCCGTTTCGACCGTAGGAGGTCCGTTTCCTCCGTTTTGCAGTATGCCACACCCCTCCCGATCAATAGGACCCCCGTTTCGACCGTGGGAGGTCCGTTTCCTCCGTTTCGTGGTACGCCACACCCCTCCCGATCAACAGGACCCCCGTTTTGACCGTAGGAGGTCCGTTTCCTCCATTGTGCGGTACGCCAGGCCTCGTTTCCATCACCTCTTCCGTCCAAGCCCTCCCGATGAACACGACCACGCATTCCGTTCTGACCCATGAACACGACGACGACGCTGTTTCTCCGTTCCGACCAGCCATGTACACGAGCCCTCGCCGTACGTATGCGCGAGTAGGCATTCGAGACCCCGCCCGTATGTACACATACGTGGCCGCATTTTCTTTCTTGCACCCTGGCCGCTGTATGTACGCGTACATGCTACGTGCGCGCCTCTACTACGACACGTGCACGCCTCTACTACGACACGTGCGCGCCTCTACATCCACCAGTATATATGTACGTACATGTTCGCGACCAGAATGACAACGCTACGTCCGCTTCGACCAGGTGGGTCCCGACTGTCAGGCACTTCCTTGCATGCGAAGGTGTAGCTGGTGGGTCCCAGCAGTCAGGGGGAAACGTTTTTTCGCGAAACACGGTGGCTCATCCGGTGGGTCCCTGCTATCAGGTGGTGGAAACATTATTTTCCGCGTAATAAGGAGGCACTTCCTTGCTGCGACCGTGGACCCAGCTGTCAGCCTCTCCACGTACAGTCCATGTCCGATGGAAGTCGTTCCTTGACCATGTTAACCACACCGCGCCGAGAGCACCAGGGCAGTGGACGATGACGAGGCCTAGGAAGGGGACGACGCAAAGCCGGGGAAGACGCAGCAGTGGAAGCCCGCGCGGAGAGGAGTACGAGGGTTCACTGGTTCGGCTGCGGTGTGAGGCTGTTGTCGCCGCAGAATAACAGGGGGTGTGGGTTAGTAGAGGGATGGCCTGGCCAACGGTGGGAGTAGTACGGGGCGGTGAGGCCTCCGCGGCATCACAGCCGGCCACGGGAGGCAGGAGTATGCGACACGACCGGTGCTGCTTTGGGCGGCTGGAGCAAGAAGACCAGAGGTTGAAGAAGCACTACGGCCGTTGGATGCACATCGTACGGTCACTGGAGCTAGAATCATTCATATTGACTAAAGTTGACAAAGGCCCCCGTCCCAGTCAACTTAGTAGGCCCACAAGTTAGCCTCCCACCATGGTGGGTCCCAGCTAGCAGGGGGAGTATTCATTTTTTGTGCGTAATAAGGAGGCACTTCCAGTGGGTCCAAGCTGACGGCGGGGGCAACGTTTTTTTCACGAAATACGCTGGCCTGTCCGGTGGGTCTGAGCAGCCAGGGGGGCAACGTTTTTTTCGCAAAATAAGGTGGCCCTTCCGGTGGGTCCCTGCTGTAAGGTGGAGGAATAATTATTTTGCGCGTAATAAGGAGGCACTTCCTTGCGGCCGCCTGGACCCAGCTGTCAGCCTCTCCACATACAGTACTCTTCCGTTGGAAGTCGGTCGTTGACCATGTTGACCACGCCGTGCCGAGAGCACCAGGGCGGTGGTCTAGACGACGGCGAGGCCTAGGAAGGGGACGACGCGGAGCCGGGGAAGACGCAGCAGTGGAAGCCCGCGCGGAGAGGAGTACGAGGGTTCACTAGTTCGGCTGCGATGTGAGGCTGCCATCGCCGTAGAATAACAGGGGGTGTGGGTGAGTGGAGGGATGGCCTGGCCAGCAGTGGGAGTAGTATGGGGGCGGTGAGGCCTCCGCGGCAGCACAGCCGGCCATGGGAGGCAGGAGCAGGCGGCACGACCGGCGCTGCTTTGGGCGGCTGGACCAAGAAGACCAGAGGTTGAGGAAGCACTACGATCGTTGGATGGACATCGTACGGTCACTGAAGCTAGAAACGTTTATTATTGACTTAGTTGACAAAGCCCTTGGTATGCTCCAACTTAGTAGGCCCACAGGTCAGCCTCCAAAATGGTGCGCCCCAGATGTTAGGGGGAGGAATCATTTTTTGGGCGGCCGAAGCTAAGAATATCCGAAATTGAAGAAGAAGCACGACATCCGTTGGATAGACATCCAACGGCCACTGCTGCTAGAACCGTGTGTTGACTATAGTTGGCAAAGCCTTGCATACGTGTCAACTTATTTTTTTATGGGACGCATCACTTAGTAGGCCCACAAGTGTGTGGCAGAGAACTTATAGCCCATTTACATTTTGTAAGAATGTACAGCCCATTTTGGAATTCTAATGGAATTTACAACAGCCCATTTACAGTTTGTTAAAAGTACAACCCATTTTCTAGCTAGGACAATGATTAATAATTTCAACCAACCGTTGAAGACAGGATTCAATAAAATTTCCCACATTTTGATGGGCTCCGAAATATTTTTATCCCGAAATTTCTAGTCAGATTAAATATAAATTTGTATTACGTAAAAATCTAACGAAACATTGCGCGCGCAAAAATGAAAATTTAAGATTTTCAAAATCCATAAATAATATTTTATAAACTAATTTTTTGTTTGGTGCATTTTTTATAGTTACTGCCCAGTTTTTATAATTACATCCCATTTATTATTTGTAAAGCCCATTTTCCGGTTAAGCCTAATGCATCCCTCCTAGGAAAGATTTGCAACCCAGCGGGTATTCCTCAAAAAGACGTATAGCTGGGCTATCCATTTTCATCTTGAAAAAATTAGTATCTGGGCTGGATATCTGGCCTGGGCTAGACGGGCCACAGCCCGCCCAGTTAATACCCTGCTCTCCTCAATACTGCTCGAGCTGCTTGGTCCCGGCTGTCGGCCGCACCTTGTGCAATTCTCTCATTTATGTTGACTATATAGGTTGACAATGGTGTGGGACCGTGATGTCAGGAAACCAGGAGAAAGCAAAAAAATAGTTGTATATAATAAGGAGGCACTTGCGTACGTACGGCTATGGCCCTAGTGGGTCCCTAGTGTCATCCAGTCAAAATAAAGTCATCTCCTGAATCCTCATGTTCGTTGACGATGTTAACAATGCTCGGTGCCACGGCGAGCGCAACAACTCGAAGGACAATGGAGAGGGCCTCGCGGGCCCTACGGATGGTCTAATACAGCGCCCGCTACTCATTCAGGAAGCCAGGATCATCGGACACCTATGAGCACCTTCGAGAAACTGAGACGACATGAAACGGTAAGGCCACGCTTAGGAGCTCTGGTTTATTTCAAACATGTATTAACATACAAGTGTAATTTACTCGTCATCGAAAACAACGCGTAAAATACAGGCATAATGAAACCGAGGGCCCGAGGTCTGTAAGTAAAACCGGCGGGTTACGCGTGTAATTTGAGAGACCAGTGTATATTTTACGAGCACTGCTAGATGGACGACATTACCATACGATACATGCATGACGTGCGTATCATGCCATCCATGGGCAAGGCTGAAATAGCAGCTAACGGCTGGATTAGCAATCGTCCGAGTGTCGTTCAGCGTTTTTATCGTGTGTCAAGTACTTCCGATATTTTACCAGTCGAAATCGACTAACCAAGCGCCTTCGCCCGAGACCATCTGCTTTAATTTACAAGCGTCAGTTTTACAAGCGGTTTTGGTTGGAAAACGATGATCCAATCACGGCCTAATATCATGAGTTGGTCGGAAGATCATATGGTTTCACGTCTAACCAACCCGACTTGTCGCATAGGCTATGAATGAAACATCAGACGATGAACTTCTTAAGCATGGAAACAACAGAAGAGGATGATCTTAACAAGCAAATCACTGGCATTAGATCGACATGCAAAACAATACGAAGCATTATTCTCAGGAGGCACGGTGAACAGCTCGTGATGCCGCATGCCACAACATTCCAAGCTCAACTTTGCAATCAAACACAAGGCCTGACATTACATAGACAATATTCAGAACAAACTCTTAACACAGGAATATCTTAGCAGAGTAACTATCTACTTCTAAACTGAACACAGGAATTGGAAAAAACACTCGACGCTTCTGGCTAACATCAATGAGCAAATTTTGACAAGGTTTTCCAATTCTAATATATTAAACTAACGTCTTCTTGCTAACATCAATGATTAAAATTTGACAAGCTTTTCCCATTCAAAATATGTAATGCCTATGATCATGGAGTCCTGTCGCTTCTTGCTAACATCAATGATTAAACTTTGACAAGCTTTTCCCATTCAAAATATGTAATGCCTATGATCATGGAGTCCTATCGCTTCTTGCTAACATCAATGATTAAACTTTGACAAGCTTTTCCCATTCGAAATATGTAATGCCTATGATCGTGGAGGCACTCCACGTGTTTTTAAATTGCCAATGGTCTCTGCACACTAGTCATGTCACCAGTGTCTAATAATACTCTATAAAGCTTCTCGATCATTCCTTCTGTAATGTAGCGCAAACAGTGACTGCTTCTTTCTGCAAAGTGGAACGACCAACTGGACCCAGTAATGCAGTAGTTTGCCTTGGACACATTGGCTCCTTTTGTGCAGTTCAACTAAAATTGAAGTCGGAATAAAACCGAGCTTTAATTTCGATATCCTTGTAAGCAACAAAAGGTATAAGGGAAACAATTACTGAGAAATAACGGTTGATGACTTGTACTCCCAGAAGAAAAACATCTACTGATCTACCTTATCTTAATGGGAAACAAAGCAAGAGAGTAGCAATTCTCAATCAGTGTGATTCATTCATATTAACTGAGACATTATCTTAACAATGCCTTGTTTCAAGATGTATAAAGAACGAAAAAGCAGAAAAGTATCATTCCTAAAACAATGCGACTGATTCATTTTAACAGAGACATTATCTTAACAATACCTTGGTTAAACATGTAGAAAGAACTACAAAGCAGGATAATACCATTTGTAAAAACTGTAAGTCTGTAACTGATATATAATAACAGAGACATTATCTGAACAATACATTTCTTAAACATGTACTCCGGCCGATCCCTAACAGGAATGGTACCCCTGCCGATCCCTAACAAGTGTTTGCAGTTTTGAACTAAGATTCAGTAGTTAATTCGGAGGAAGGTTGGTACTGACCATTCAAGACCAAGATTTGAAACAACTCGCGAGGAAGATCTCACAGAGATCTGAACACATATATGGAAATCCGGTCTCATTTTGTGCAGTTCCACCAAAATTAAGCGAAGAAAAATGTCGCAATAGCAACAAGTTGAAAAGATATCCCTGTTTTAACAGAGGCAAAAAAGGAATCAATTACTGGCCAATAAAGGAGGATGAAACATGCGGCCACAAAAATGGTAATCCAGCCAATCCCTAACAAGTGTTGCAGTTTTGAAATAAGATTTAGTAGTTAATTCTAAGAGTGGCAACAATTACTGGATTATAAAGGGGGTGATGCTGAATTTGTTGTAACAAAGCAACAAGCATCATGTCTGGGTTGGTCCCATTTTTGTTCACTACTTAATGGGAAAAGACAACAATACAATAGCTTCAATTCAACATTTATTTAAAACAGCACCAATACAAGTAGCACAACATCTCAAAGCACACTGTGCAATCATGTGGATGAAGGCCTGTACTGACCTTTCATGAGACCAACAACGATAAAATACGAATCTGCCAACACGAATAGGAAACCCAATCTCGTTTTGTGCAGTTGCACTGAAATCAAGCAGAGTGTTTCGCGTAACGAAGAAAAATGTCGCAATAGCAACAAGTTGAATAGATATCCCTCTTTAAACAAAGGCAAAAAAGGAATCAATTACTGGCTAATAAAGGAGGATGCAACATGCAGCCACAAAAATGGTAATCCCACCAATCCCTAACAAGTGTTGCAGTTTTGAAATAAGATTCAGTAGTTAATTCTGAGAGTGGCATCAATTACTTGCTTATAAAGGGGGTGATGCTGAATTTGTTGTAACAAAGAAACAAGCATCATGTCTGTGTTGGTCCCATTTTTGTTCACTAATTAGTGGGACAAGTACAAGAACTTATACCTGAGGTGGGCGAGATGTCGTTTAGGCGGGCGGGCGGGATCTGCCCACACGACGGCAGCGAACAAGGGCGCGGAGGATCTTCGTCCGCACCAGCGCCGGCTCCGAGAGGACGGTGCACATCGGCTTCCTCCATCGCCGACGGCGACAACGTCAACGCTACACCTCCTCACCTCCCGCTGCGGACGGGATTCGGCCGGATCTGTGACCACCGGTGAGGAGAGAGATAGAGTGGACACTATCATCTTGTTTTGATATGGAGAGGGTGAGAGAGCGAGACGCGAGAAACTCTATCAAACAAGAGGCTATAATGGAGTAAAAAAATCTCTCCATAGCAGTGATTTTAAATAGAATACGCCCGTTCCCGGAAAAAAGAAACGAAAACTAGCGGACAATTTTTTAAGGGTCTGTCTAGGACACATCTAGATGTGACATAGTTATGTCACATATAAGTTGATGTCCACTCTGTTTGTGGTCTTTTCCTAGTTTTTTTTGTTTCTTGTTGCTACATTATATACTTGTGGGAGCTTAGATGTGATATCCTTAAATAATATCTAGATGTGAATTAGACAAACTGATTTCCTAACGTACCAAGAAAGAAAACTCGATCAAAAACACGCCCCCGCTTCCAGGTCACGAGAGTCGTCGCGCACACACACATAGAAATAGACATGCATATCCGTGTTTACGTAAAATTCCATTTCCATTTCCATCTCCATCTCCAATCATATTTGTCCAACTGACACATTATTTACGTTGTTAATTATATACGCAGCAATATTAACGTACATCATCTCTTGTTTGCGCATGTCCGGACCGCTGCCACGGCCGGTCCTGACCAACCCGAACCCTCTTCATCACCCGCGCGTGCTTCCCGCATGAAACGGTCAGTGCTGCATTCATGCCCGGCCAGAGCGGACGCGACCTCTCACTGGCGCCGGCATTGAAGCGGCGCGCCGGCCGAGAGAGCATCGCCCGCGCCGCTTCCGGGTGCACGCGACTGCTCCGCGTTCAAAGGTCGCAATAGCCGGCTACAACATGCATGTAAAAAGTTCTTGGGAGTCCGTGCTACAGCTAGCTGTCCTCCCCCAACTCGTCAATCTCTTCCAGTAGTGCTAGTACTCCATGGCACGATCCATCGACAAGCAGGCGGGAAAGTTATGGTATACTAGGTTTGCGGTGAGTGGCATGCCGAGCGACCGTGTGAGACACGAACACGATGGATGTGATTTAAACGTTGGTTTTGCTCGATGGCGCGATCCAACGAAACGAAACGTTGGTTTCTCTCCATTTCCATTTTTTCTCCGGAAAAATGGAAACTTTTCCACTTCATTTTCATTCCTATTCCAAGGTTGCCCAGTTACAACATTCCATCAAATACAAAGGAAAACTAAAACGCATGCTGATGCATCTCAATGATTCACAGATCATAGCCAATATTTACTTCACAACTAAAGAAAAAAGTTGTGAGAGCGTGTACGAAAGAAAAACTATTGATGGGGTCACTACGACTTAAACCCTAAACCCTAAACATGATTTAATTTCCTGGCCAGGTAGAACCTGTCGAAGGAAAGACGGCTGGCACCCTCGGATCATACGATGTTTTTGTGCAGTTCCACTAAAATCAACCTGAGCATCCTTGATGGCAAATATATTGAAGAAGTGTGATTAGAATAATAGTACTAGCACTAGTTCATGAGACATAAACTCATCACAAGTAGAAGCCGGTAGAAGTAGAGAAAGATCGACATGGAGATGGAGCTACAGCAGTGGAGCAAGCCGGCTCCAAAAGGAAGATGGACTACCTGGGATGTCGGGCTGTATCTAGAAGGGCGGTTGGGACGCGGCATCGGCCCATACCGCGGTGACCCCCGATTGGGACGCATCGACTGTGGGTTTTCTCCCTCGCCGATGCCGATCGCGTCTACGCAGAACATTGTTCCCTTCCCCCAGCTGCGGGATTAGGCCCATCATTCTATGCTTGTGAAGAGAGCAACCTAAGCAAGCAGGCTTGTAGCTTAGGCTCCTGCTAGTGTATATATAATGGTTTTCTTTTTCTCTCCATATCAACCATTTTATATTGCGTACATGTCATTCAAGAGTGAAATGATGGTTGCTTCTTCCGACTAACTTACTGTGTGATTTGACTACTCCTTAGTGGCCCCTACACGTACCCCCCTACGTGTATGCAACAGTCACACGTACACATGGATGCAAAAATGCGCGCGACGCCCTAATGCATGCATGCCCGAGCACACGACGGAACACACACGGTGACGCTCAAGTGATCAACCTACACGTGCATGCACACACATACTCAGTCAGGGTGAGCTAGTGACCATATGAACACCGGAAAATATATATATTGAGCGCAATGAGCGTGTTATGAAGTCCACTGACCGTATTTTTACAAATATACAGTGACAGACAGTGCATTTATCTCGTTTGAAATTAAGCCATGTTAACTGGAGAGGAGGCAGCATGGACTAGCATTACTTTGCTGTGTCCCGTCAACTTGCCGAGCGAGGAGAAGGTTGCAGGACGGGAGAAGCTTGCGCGCGGTGGCTTGCAGGACAAGGAGAAACTTTTGACTAATGCAAGTTCTCCCTCGCTCAGGCGGTGGATGTGCAACAGTTAATTCGGTGTTAGATTGCCAGAAGCATACTACACTATACTACTAGGAACCAGATGGAGGAGCGTCTGCATCTTATTATAATTTTAAAATGTGATAAAGCAATCTTCAACACATTTGGTTCTCTTCGAGGGTTCTCACATGTGATAATGGAAGTTGATTGCATGGAACACTTGCCACAATTCTCGCTTAATTCTGGCTCATATCCTGTTACAAATAGTAGCGCTCAGTAATATTCCTCTTTTTTTGTTATTCAGCATGTAAACAGGTCAGCAAACCTTGCGGCGCATCTTCGTGTGAACCGTGCTTGCTGCACTTTGAATGTGGCCGAGAGTTGGCTTGATGAAACACCACGCTTCCTACTTCTTTTTTTGGCTTCCTAGTGACCAGTGTCTTGGCCGATCGTCCTAAGAATGCTTATATATGAATAAAGCTCTCTCATTTACCCGCAAAAAAAGATTAAGCCATATTAACCGGAAAGGAGGGAGTATGGACTAGCACTACTTTTTGGTGTGTCCCGTCAACTCGCAGGACGAGGAGAAGCTTGCAGGACAAGGTGAAGCTCGCTTACGCCTTTTGACTAATGCAACCTACCCTCGGTGGACATGCATTAGTCCATTCGGTGTCAGATTGTTAGAGGCATACACTGTAGTACCCAACATGCGGAGTACCATCATTGTTCGACTTCACGAAGGGGCGAAGAGCCAAGCGCAGTACTAGTACGCGTACTTGGTTTTGCACCTTCATACTACTCCACCCTCCGTCACAGTTTACAGGGCGCGCTTCATTATGATGCATTTCTCTCAATGCATTTCCACCACCAGAGAGACTTTAGACGCGTTTGGTTTAATGCTTAATTAATTAGGGCGTGGTAACCGCAATCAAGTCCACAATTTTCTCTCCATGTACTGTACTACTACGGAGTGCATGCATGTGTGTACCCGGGGTGGAAGCACTGCATGCATGTGTGTACGCATTATTCCCTCTAGTAATAGACGCCGTGTTATAACTACCAATGCTATTTTTCAGGCCGATCGCTAGTCGCCTTGGTCCCACAGATTTTTTCTTTTTTCTAAAGCGCGCTGTATAAACAGTGACGGATGGAGTAGTATGAGCGGATTCAAAGAAGAGCGTATTGATGGTTGCTTCTTTAGAGCAACTTATAGTGGGAAAGGTGGGGCTTATGATTTGACTGCCCATTACTCACTATTAATACGGTGCAACGACCGGGCTGAGTCTCCCATGCGGTTGTGCACTACCCCCTCGGTTGTTGAATATACTCCGGAGTATTTGTCTTTCTAAAATAT
This sequence comes from Triticum monococcum, assembly GCA_034509565.1. Classification (NCBI taxonomy): domain Eukaryota; kingdom Viridiplantae; phylum Streptophyta; class Magnoliopsida; order Poales; family Poaceae; genus Triticum; species Triticum monococcum. Next base: position 127,249,936 of record CM067841.1, on the reverse strand, counting down.
GTTGAAATCTCAGCTAAGACGAATAGAGTATTTAGGAACGGAGGGAGTACACATACAAAGCAAAATGAGTGAATCCACACTCTAAAATATGCCCGTTTGAAATTTGTAAAAAGACAAATATTTAGGAACGAAGGAGTATAATTTTGTGCATGGCACATGGACCCGGATGATTAAGAGGCTTCTGGCAATGCTATCAAGCTTCCATCATTTGTTTACATAATTGACGTACTATACAAATAATTTTCCAGTGACATGAAATTGTACAATGGTGTGAGCTTTCAGCTTTTGTTTCACGTGTCTTGCCATCGATGCTCTTTCGGAAACAATAAAAAACTAACTTCCTTGCTAATGCATGTCAATTATTAGCAGATCAGAGCTAATAATTACATCACAACTGAAGACAAAGTTGTGACAAGGTGTTAAATTAAAATTGATCCATGCTTTCATTGGCAGCAACGTCCCGCCAGCTCTATCTAAATGAATAAGGCATGTTGGGAAAAAAGTAGCTGTCTGGAGCATGCAACATTCCGATCATTTTGTGCAGTTCCACTAAAATAGAGCTGAGCGTCCCTGTTCCAAAGTTATCAAGTGTGATTACGATAATAGAGGAATGCTGATGAAACAATAAACACACAAATAGAAGCCGGTCACCTTTGCGGTCTCTCTTAAGACTAACTAGTTGGAGAAGATTAGGCTCGGAGTTGGATGAGGAGGATAGAGCAAAAACAATCTCCCTTTGTGCAGTCTCACTGAAATGCAGAGACGTTGGCCATGTGACATTTTAGTACAACTGCTCAAAACACTCTTAAGAAAAAAGTGATTTGTACAGTTCACCAAAAGGTCGCAATAGCAACGAGGTGAAATGGATAGCCCTGTTTGCAAAAAAGAGGTAGAAAGGAAACAATTACTTGCCAATAACAGTTGATGACACATGCGACGACAAAAAAGAAGCATATTCCTTGTCCTAAGGGAAGATAACAACACGGTTGTGTTTGTCTAAAATGGTGTGAGGACGAGAATGCAATATGGAAAGTACGACGGACGAGCTACGCTTTGGGCAAAGAACTATGGAAGATCCACATGCAGCGATGTGGGAAAACGGGCAGTGGAGCAAGGCCGGGGGGATACCTGGAGGTTGTCGGGATGTAACTAGGTGAGCGGCGGTGGGCAGAATCTGCGAGCAGGTGGCATAGGCCCTACCGCGCGGGAGCTTGGTCAGAGAGAACAGCGTGTGCCGCAGATCGGGACATGCTGCTTCGGCGTCGTCGAACAGAGAAACGATGCACTTCCTTCCTTCCCCCGTGGACGGGATGCAGCCGAATCAGTGACCAACGGTGAGAGAGAGAGGCCACCGCACTCCCTTTCCCCCGGCGGATGGGATGCGGCTGGATCAGTGACCAACGGTGAGAGAGAGAGGCCACCGCACTCCCTTTCCCCCGGCGGACGGGATGCGGCCGGATCAGTGACCAACGGTGAGAGAGTGAGAGAGGCCACCGGAGCCTTGTGTGAGATACTCTGAAGAGCGGACTACCTTTTCCTCCATAAAAATCATTTTATATTCTGTGTACGTGCCATTGAGCGCTATAACTTTATTTAAAAATAACGCGGCAACGCGTCAAGTCGAACTTTGTTTCGTGCACGCGTGGTACACGACCTCCCTAGGTAAACAACCGCTACAGGCATTCAAATTAGCACGTGGGTTTCCATTTCGTAAAGAAATGAGCTCCATCGTGTAACCGCGCGGGTGTGGCTGGGCACGAAGCGTGAGTACGTGCACGGTGCACCTATTCTCTTCTTGTATACGTACACCACCTACGTGGGGTTGTGTGAGAGAGATACAAACCTAGAGAGATATAGTGTGTGGGTTCTTGAAAGTTTTTTGGGGGGGGGGGTGGGTTAATCAAAAAATTTAACATATGCAATGTGTGTGAAATAGAGTCCTGGATATAACATATATATAGAGGGGGCGATCCACGAGAAGAGAGTGGAGGTATCATCGGCTTGAGGTGTCTATAGAATCGAAGAGAGGGATGATGTGTGTGTGTGTGTGTGCGCGCGCGCGATCGATAAAGAGTGCCATCGAATTTGTGTGTGCCCACGTCAAAGATATAGAGTGGCTGACCTACTAGAATGTGAGATGGGACACGTGCAGTTTGTCTCTGTGGCATGGATACCTACCTGCAGCGCTCGACTATCGGTGTGTGGTGGGGGAAGAGGGAGGCCCAATTAACTATAGAGGTATAATGGCTGGTATATGTGTTCCAAGGAGAGAGGCCTACCTCATGTATTAAGGAGATCGATCTGCCTCATGTATTAAGGGAGATCGATCGGCATCCATGCATATGTGCAGGAGATGGTAGTGGAGAGAGACAGAGCTAGAGTGTTGGAGGGGGTGGTAGTGGAGTTGCTTCTAACAAATGGTGGGATAGGCTTGCTAGACAAACGAAGGGCACGCCCGCAATATCAATAAGAGAGCAGATGGCTGCTTGTTGTCTGTGCACGTGTGTTTGAGAGACGGGTCAGGAGGCATGCACGAATGATGAGGGGGGACGATGTGGCTGTGGTAAGCAGATGTAACTACATAGGAAGATCAATCACCCTTTGTAAGAGAAAGGAGAGACATAACTTGTGAGGTACTTCGATCGATGGGGGGGGTAGTTAAAGTCGATCTAGGTATATGTTGGGAGATCGATTGGTATACATGCATGTGTGTGTTAGAAGCAAATGAGGCACGAGGAGCAGGATAGAGAGAGTGGGATGCATGTAGGAGGTGGTACGAGAGGCATACTATATTGAGGGGGAGGAGTGTGTGAGTACGAGAACGATGAAAAGAGTGGTGGGAGTGAGGCAAGGACGGTGACAAGAGAAGAGGGGAAGCTTGTGTTTGTGCTAGGCACACCTGGCTAGAGAGGCATATCGATCGATGTGTGCCGTAAAGAAGGAGCTCGGGGGCCTACACACACCGTGGGTGAACGACCTAAAGTGAAAACACGAATTTGCGCAATGGAGCTAGAGAATGCTGAGGGAGGGTGAGAGGGATGCGGGCGTGTGCATGCACAAGAGAAAGTTAGCGCTAGCTACAAAGATAAGAGGGTTGTGTGGGTGTAAAAGACGAATAGAGATCATATATACTTCATTATAAAAAGCGAATTCGGATATTTGAAGAATTTATCATAGTGTTTAAAACCGACGGATGTGTGAATATATATAACGGTGATAAACATGGTGTGGTTATGAACATGGTATACTACATTTAATATATTTTATCTCTACTCTTATAAAAAAATGGAGTTGTTGATGATGGTGTGCCTGCCATCCTACATTATAGGCTGTCTGATTTATATCTGGCGGATAGCAAGGAAACTTTGATGGTTGAAGTTGGCAACAATCATGATTGTAGATTCTTATTGAAATAGAGAAACGAATTCAAATTTAGTTCGAATTGCAGCGGTAGTATAGACATTTGGAATGCACTAAAATGTTGGTATGAGTAGGTTACATGCATTATACAACAAGCAAAAAAATTTAATTAGACATAACATGGATTCATACTCCCTCCTTCCATCTACATAGGGTGTAATGAGATTTTTAAGACCGCCTTTGACTATTGACAAGATTAATAGTACATGACATGCACAATGTGAAAATTATATCATTGAAAGAACCTTTCACAGACGAATTTAACGGTGTGCTTTGTGTAAGTTGCATGTCATATATTACTGCTCTAATATTTGGTTAAAGTTAGCATCGAAAAATGCATCAGGCCCTATATAGATGGAAGGAGGGAGTAGCTTTGAATAGCATTTGCATAGTAGAACGGGGCAAGACTCTCTCTTTGTGTGGTGTGAATAGTTTTATTTTTTCGTTTTCTTTTTGGTTGAGGGAAGTGCGAATTGATTTGGTACGTACAAGTACAATATTACGACACGTTAGGCTTGTCCCTGAAATTCAACCCGCATCTTGTAATATCCCGAAAATTCAGATATCGTGCTCCCAAAACTGGCGCCTTCACAACCCCCGCCTTGCTATCCCGAAAGTACAACGCGCGCGAAAACTCCCTCCAGCTGCCAAATCCCGACACGCGAAATCCCCCTTCTAACCCTGAGCCGAAAGCGCCACTAGTTCAAATCGGTGGGGGGTACTTTTGTAACACACCCTAGATTTTGGACAAGCGCGTTCCTAAGTCATGCTTCACCCCTCCCATCGCCCCCTTTTCACCATTCGAAATCCCAGGCCGCCATAACCTCTCCGCTCCAGCCGCGAAACCCCACCCTCCTCCATCCGCCACATCACCACTGCCAAGCCTGAGCCTCTTCCCTGACGACATCGTCCACCGCAACAGCTCGACGTCCCTCGTCCACCTCCTCGGATGAGATCCGTCGTCCATCTTGCCGTCCCGCCGGTTCAGCCGCCCTATCCTCCACATGCAAGGAGCTGCTCCGACGATCGCCTCGTCTATCGCAACTGCTCCATCCCCACAGCACCGCCTTAACCTGCTCCACCGGAACCGTAGCATCCTCACCGACTCCTCGGACGAAGCCGAGGCCTACTCGGCGCCACGAAAGAGGTTGTACACTCATCGCATTGCACCTTCTCCTTAACTCGACCTCCCGGCGCCGATGGTGCTCCATCCCGCACCCCCATGGAGCGGCTACCTTGAAGCCGGCGCCGTGGGCGACATCTCCACGGCGGCTCTCCCCCAGTGCGAGGCCCCTTCGGCGGCGGCGTCCATACCAGCCGGATCTATTGCTGCTGCTCCGGCTCTCGCTCGATCGCTCGCTCGCCCAGCTGCTGCTGCTGCTCTCCCCCTTGCTCGTGCTGCTGGTCTGCTCTGATTAAGCGACACTTCAGTCGACTGAATCGACTTTTGGGTCAGTCAATTTTCAGTGGTTGGGGGCCTCGTCGGAGTTAAGGAAGAACCACCCGCAGCGGGGACAGGGGCTCGCTGGAGAGGTACCCCACTATCTATCTTAGGGTTCAGGGTGGGGGCGGGGGGCCTAGAGGGCTGGTCGGGGCGGCGGTGTCGAGTTGTTCCGGGGCGGCGAGGCGGCGCTGGGGCCAGCGGTTTGGCCGGTGGTGGCTGGCGGCTTAGGGGGGTGCAGGTTGAAGATGAACTGCAGGCCCTCCCTAAACTACATGTCAAGTGCCTCTCTGCTACCATTGCGTTCAGTTTCGACAGTAGCATTCAGATTCCACAACAAATTTCAGTTTCAACAGTTAAGTTTAGAGTCAACAGTTTTTACCTCATCTGTTGTAATCAGGTGGTTTTTGGTGATGTTAATTTTACATCCATTTTACATCATCTATTGGAGATGCTATTAGAATCCCACTTGAGATTGACGATGTCTGTCTTGTGCTGCTTCAGCCTTGACGTCTTACGGCTCACCGGAGCTGCTCCAATGACAGAACGATCCATCACAACAGAGCAGTGCCCTGGATGCCGTCTACAGATTCCTCAGATCTTCCTCCACACCTCCAACAGCCACCTCTGCCTCAACTGCTTCAGTGACCAACCCAATGATGCTGAGGTCGACACGGCTACGGCAAAGAGGTTGTACACTTGTTGCATCACTTATTACTATACATTCACGTCGTTCCATTAGGGCTATTTTGGTTCAACGGAAAAACTTGAGAATATTCTTTGTCTCTCCTTGTGTCGAATCAATAAATTTGGGTTGAATACTCTACCCTCAAAAGCTGTTGCGATCCCCTATATTTGTGGGTTATCAAGACGAATTTCTGGCGCCATTGCCGGGGAGCATAGCTCTATTCTTTGAGTCCCTTGGGATTTATATCTGCTGGACACTATGAAGAACTTGAGAGATCCAAAAACCAAGATCTATCCCTCAACTACGAGGGGAGGTAAGGAACTGCCATCTGGCTCTTCACTTGATTCATCTTCTATTATGAGTAAGTTTGTGACACCTACATCTGCTTCTGCTATTCGTTCTGATATGTCGCATGTTATTGATGATGCCACTTCTGCTATGCATGATACTTATGATGAAACTGCTTCTATGCCTGATACTACTGTGCCCCTTAGTGAATTTCTTGATGAACAAATTGCTAGGGCTAGAGAAAAAGAAATTATTGAATCTGAATACGATGATGATAGTGATGATGAAAATATGCCTGTTATTCCCGAGGGCTATCTTTTTGATATGGAATCTTCTGCCGCTATTTTAGCTTGCAAAGATAGGTATGAGCTTAAGAGGTTATTAATTAAATGGAACAAAGAATCACTTAGAGATAAAATGAAACCCGACCCTGCTTTTGCTACTTCACCTATATGTGTTCCTGATAAGGATTATGAATTCTCTGTTGATCCTGATATAATTACTTTGGTTGAATTTGATCCATTTTATGGCTATGAATCTGAAACTGTTGTGGCACATCTTACTAAATTAAATGATATAGCTGCCCTGTTTACTAATGATGAGAGATCGCGTTACTTTTATATACTCAAAATATTTCCGTTCTCATTAAAGGGTGATGCTAAGATATGGTTTAATTCTCTTGATCCTGGTTGTGTGCGTAGTCCCCAGGATATGATTTATTACTTCTCTACTAAATATTTCCCTGCTCATAAGAAACAAGCAGCTTTGAGGGAAATATACAACTTCGTGCAAATTAAAGAAGAGAGTCTCCCACAAGCTTGGGGGAGGCTTCTCAAGTTACTTAATGCTTTGCCTGATCATCCTCTTAAGAAACCCAAAATACTTGATATCTTTTATAATGGACTAACTGATGCTTCTAGAGATTACCTGGATAGTTGTGCTGGTTCTCTTTTCAGGGAAAGAACACCGGATGAAGCTGAAATTCTATTGAATAATATGTTGACAAATGAAAATAACTGGGCACCTCCTGAGCCAGCTCCTGCTCCAATTACTGAGTCTATTCCTAAACCAACTCCGAAGAAGAGAGGTGTCCTATTCCTCAGTCCCGAAGATATGCAAGAGGCAAAGAAATCTGTGAAAGAAAAAGGTATTAAAGCTGAAGATGTTAAGAATTTACCTCCTATTGAAGAAATACATGGTCTTAATTCACCGCCTGTTGAAGAAACATATGATCTCAATTCTTTATTTATTGAAGAACCTTCTGATTCCGATATCCCGACACAGGTAGTAAAGGTAAATTCTCTCTATAGATTTGATGAAGGTGATATCCCTCACTATAAGCCTGCTAGGCAATGCTTTGATGAGTTTGATAATTTTATTGTTAAACAAGAAAATTTCAATGCTTATTTTGGTAGACAATTGAAATATGATTCCGATATGCTTAAATACTTGGGTGATTATATGGCTAATATTAAAGGTGAACTTAAACTTGTTAGCAAACATGCTTCTATGCTTACCACTCAAGTAGAACAAGTACTTAAGGCTCAAAAAGAAGTGCTTAATGAAATGAATAGTAAGAAAAATGGTTATGCTGTTAGAGTGGCCACTAGAACTGGTAGAATGACTCAGGAACCTTTGTATCCTGAAGGCCACCCTAAGAGAATCGAGCAAGATTCTCAAAAAAATAATATTGATGTTCCTAGTTCTTCTAAAAAGAAGAAGAAGAAAAATGATAGAACTGTGCAAACTTCTAGTGAACCTATTGTTGAACCACCTGAAAATCCAAATGATATATCTATGTCTGATGCTGAAACACAATCTGGTAATGAACATGAACCTAGTAAAAATATTAATGATGATGCTAAACCTAGTAATGATAATGATGTAGAAATTGAACCTGTTGTTGATCTTGATAACCCACAATCAAAGAATCAACGTTATGATAAAAGAGACTTTGTTGCTAGGAAACATGGTAAAGAAAGGGAACCTTGGGTTCAGAAACCCATGCCCTTTCCTTTGAAACCATCCCAAAAAAAGGATGACGAGGATTTTGAGCGATTTGTTGAAATGATTAGGCCTATCTTTTTGCGTATGAGATTAACTGATGTGCTCAAAACAAATCCTTATGCTAAATATATGAAGGATATCATTACTAATAAAAGAAAGATACTGGAAGCTGAAATTTCCACCATGCTTGCTAATTATACTTTTAAGGGTGGAATACCAAAGAAACTTGGAGACCCCAGAGTACCTACTATACCTTGCTCCATTAAAAGAAATTATATTAAAACTGCTTTATGTGATCTTGGAGCCAGTGTGTAACATCCCAAATTTTCAATTTGGAATGTTATACATTAGATCATCATTGCATATCATATTTTATTCTGCATTTTGGTTGATCCTAGAAATTCCACGCAACTCAATGACCCACGGAGAGACTTGGGGATTTCGTTATTTTCATATTTGAGTTTTCTCAAATTTTGAGAATAGGATCATTTGATTTTATTTATTTTATCATCAATTATTTCTATTACAAAAATATGAGAGAGGGAATAAAATGAATTTCCCAAAATAAAGAAATATTGAGGATTTAATAATAAAATCGAATAAGATTTTATTTCGGAGTTTTTCGGTGTTTTATTTGAATTTAGGAAAAATCTACGTTTTTCAAAATTGCATTTAGGTCCGAAATAAATGTTCACCTTGTGCGGCTTGATTTTAGAAGCCCGTGAAAATTTATTTTGGAATTTTTGGAGTCCATTTAGTATTTCTTTTTATTTTTCTTCCGAGCGGAATAATTTTAAAAAAAACGAACCGACCTAACGGGCCATGTCCGACTAGGACTCTGGCCCGACTAGGCAATATAAGCCGGCCCAGCCCCCTGGGAGAAACCCTAGCCGCCGGCCCCGCCCGCTCTCGAGCCCCACGCCGCCGCCGCTCGCCCCCACGCGCCGCGCCGCGCCGCCGCCGCCACGCGCCGCTGCCGCCACCGCCGTCGAGGTTCGCCGCCGCCTCAACTTCCGTGCCAACATTTAAAAAAAAATTAGATCAATTTTCGTTGGTTTTTTTTAGTTTCGGTTTTTTAAATAGATCGGTTTTCCGGTTTATTTAAATAGCGAGCGTTCGTCCGTTTGTTCGTTCTAGCAAGCGTTCGTTGTTTTTCTTTATCTCTGATTAAATCCGCGATTTTTCTCATCGCGATTCCTGATCCGATTTTCGTTTTAGTTTAACTTTTCGCTCGTTTATCAGAATCAGGCGATTCAAGCGCCTAGAGATTCGTCTCGAAACCCTCTATCCGTTTAATCAACTTAAACAAGATTTTGCTACTGTAAAATTTGCCCTAGATCCAGATTACTAGAATGAAGTTGTTTTCTTTTGCCGGTTGACTTTCGTTGTTTCGTTCGATTTGATTCTTTTTGCCAACCGGAGTTCTTAAGATGAACCTTCTGGTTAGATCTCTTATTTGAGTTTTACCTGTGCATTAGATGAGTACTTAGTGTATGCTTGTTTGTTTGTTTGCGATAGAGTACCCGGAGTGCGCTGTCTGTTACTTTGAATCGTTAGGTTTCGTGGATCATCAGCAAGGCAAGTAACACTTTGATCATATCCCTTTTATCACCCAGTTTTTATGCATTAGTTCCAATCCTCAAACATTGCATGATTAGGATCTAATTAAATTGTGGGCATTGGGAAGTAGTTGATGAGGTAGGAACCTCTTGCCCTGCATTCAAACCTTGGGAGTTACTATTACGTTATGCTTATAGTGCCATGCTATGCTAGTAGACGTGGATTGGGTGAGTGATATCCATGACAGATGTGAGATTGTTAATTAATGGTTTATCTAAGGTGGCAACTTAAACACACATCTGGGTGGACTGAGGCACCTAGGTATTCCAGGACTTGCCTGTTTTCTTTTGGACCACCACCGAGGCTCAAAGGGATCATGAGACAATTCATACTAAAAACTTCCGTGTGCAGCCACAAGCTATTATGGGCTCTAGCCTAGTTGACTAAGTCGCGCGAACTCTTACAATGGTAGACTAGCAGATGTAGGGGATGTAGGTGGTACGGTCTACCCGATCGTAAGGTGCTAGCACTTCTGAAAGACTATGTCTCGGTCATCCGTCTTCTCAAACACCCTGTAGTGCGAGAAACCAAACAGAGGCGATCGAGTCTTGTGGGGAAAAGTGCGCAAACCTCTGCAGAGTGTAATAAACTAATCATGGTTAGCCGTGTCCCCAGTTATGGACATCTTGAGTATCTAGTACTTGGATTTTCATGTGAATCTCAACATGTTACTGTAAATTAATATTGTTGGATTTTAATGTTGATGCTTAATTGGGATTGAGAATGCTGTCAGCCATTCTCAATGTTTAACAACCACCATGATAGTTAAATAAATTTTATTCCTTTGAAGTAGGGAAAAAATTGGCTTTACGCAAAACAGTAACAATAGAGCTTTCCACCAGCCAAATATGCATATGGTATAGCTATTTCATTCCATTACTCTCTATGTGTTACATTGCCAGCATATTCCATGTGCTGACCCGTTTCGGGCTGCAACGTTAATGTTGCAGACTTTTCAGACAACGATTAAGGAGTTTTTAGGTCGTGGTTCTATACTCAGTGATGCCGTTGGAGTTGATGGACTCACTTATCTTCCAAGCCTTCCGTTGTTATAGTTAGTAGATGGCCTTAAGCCATATTTATTGTAATAAGTTCTCGTTTGAGACACTCGATGTAATAAGTGTGTGATTGCTACTCTGCTATAAATCCTCCGAGTACTGTGTGGTGTCAGCATTACTGATCCAGGGATGACACCGGAGCACAGAGATCAGACTGTTTGAGGTCTGGTCGCTACAGAGATGGTATCAGAGCACACGCTGACTGTAGGACACGGCCACTAAGTTTGAGACCTAGATCACTATCCATTCTCTTCTCTTCTGACTTCTCAACTTTTCTACTCTTTAGGATGGCGGATGCAAGGAACAAGTTCACGCAACCGGATGAAGATACACCCTTTGGACGTCACTTGAAGGAAGTCACTAGATACCTAAATATAGGAGTACCAAGCTTCACAGGAACCTACAACGCCACTTTACCTGAAGAAGAGCGCTGGATGATTCAAGTTCAAGTTCCAGGAAGGACGTTCATGCCAGTCACTGAGCCCATAGAGTTTTCTTTTGATGCACCAACTTGGAGTCTAGGAAAGAGCATGGCAGCTCACATCGCCATGGGACGCATTGGAGAAGTCTACAGCAATGATCTCAAGGATACTATCTACCAGATTTGTGGGCGCCGAGATGAGCACTGGGAGATGATCAGCACCAGGAAGGATAGATCAATCGCAGCTTTTATCCAGGAGTTAAACCAGCACATTCGACGATAGGAGAACCAGATGTGCGCCGACATGATAGATCTGAAGAAGGCTAACACTAGAATCAAGGAACTGGAGGAAGAACTCAAGGCTACACGTGAAGATTATGAAGAGGAAATTGAAGTATCAGTGGAGAAGAATGATGACCTAATCAAGAAGATTGGAATATTTATGGGAGGCCCTACGCCAGTAGATGAAGACGAAGAACCCCAGGAGATTAGCCTGGAAGACTACATCATCATCGACGGCACCGACTTGGAACCAGATAGTAGCGATGATGATTATGTTGATGAAGCTGGAGCAGATATCATGGAGTCTGCAACCGAAGAATATTTCTAGTAGACCACCTCATCAGTAGTAGTAGTCCACCAACTAAATATAGTAGTCCGAGCACTTTCACGATAGATAGATCGATTGTATGCCCTTGTTGATTGAATGAAGTGAATTGTTTGTTTTGCCTCATGTGCATATGGGTAGTGTTTTCTCTTTAGACCCCCTCTATTCTTATATCTCTTCTTTTCTAAACCCTCGGATGCCTCCGAGACGTGACCCCGGATTTGCCTTTCCACCAGAGCTCACCCAGTTGATCCAGCAGCAGAACACATTGATGCAGTTGCTAGTCCAGAATCAGAATCAGGGGAACCACAACAACAACCCACCACCACCACCACCTGCTGACCACTTAGCCCGTTTTCTTAGGCTGAATCCGCCAATGTTTTCCAGTAGCACCAAACCGATAGTAGTAGATGATTGGCTCTGCAAGACAGCTAGGGAGTTGACCACAGCAGGATGCACAGATGTAGAGAAGGTGAAGTTTGCTGCACATCAGTTAGAAGGACCCGCAGCATCATGGTGGCAGAATTTCACAGCCACTTTCCCAGTTGACACTGTCACATGGGACCAGTTTCAGCAGGCTTTTCGTACTCCACATGTTTCAGCAGGTGCTATGGGCATGAAGAAGCGTGAGTTTCGCAACTTGCGCCAAGGAGGACGGATAGTTGGCCAGTATGTGGAGGAATTTAGTAAGTTAGCACGTTATGCACCAGATGAAGTCGCTACGGATGAAGCGAAGTAGGAGAAGTTTCTCGAAGGACTGAATGATGAGTTGAGCATGCATTTGATGGTAGACACCTTCAACAACTACCAGGAGTTGGTAGATCATGCTCTTATGATTGAAGGGAAGCAGCAGCAAATTGAGAATCGCAAGAGGAAGTATGGACAAGGAAAGTACAATTCAGGAGCTCAGCAGAAGCCACGTTTTACCCCTAGACCGGGAGGACATTTTCAGCATACCCATGGAGGAGGTAGCTCACACAATCACGATGGCACCAGGAATGGTAATGGGAATGGAGGAAGCAACGGCCAGAATCACACCAACCCCTCCCAACCCCAACCAAGAAGGACCTGAGCCAAGTCACTTATTTTAAGTGTCATAAGACTGGACATTATGCCAATGAGTGTCCTCAAGGCCAAAATGGCAATGGAAGTTTTGGGAAGAAGCCGAACCCTTTCAACAGGGGACAGGTGAACCACGTTAGCGTGGAGGAGGTTGAAGCTCAGCCCGATGCAGTAATAGGTAAGTTTTTGGTTAAGTCATTTACTGCACTCGTTCTTTTTGATACTGGTGCATCGCATTCATACATCTCAAGGGGATTTGTGGATAAGTATAACATACCAACCCAAGCCCTTAGGTCACCCATGTTAGTAACCTCGCCCGGAGCACAGTATGTGGCTAGTCTATGGTGTGATCGGTTACCATTAAGGATTGGTAACTATGTTTTTCCCTCAGACCTAATAGTATTGGAATCCCAAGGATTAGATGTGATATTAGGCATGGATTGGTTATCAAAGTATGAAGGGAATATAGAATGTGCTAGTAAGTCAATTTTTCTTACCACCCCAGAAGGGAGAAGGATCAAGTATGTATCCCGGCATGTGCCAAAGAGGACTCAAGTAAATTGCTTAATAGGAGTTGTGCAGGAGGAAGTACTAGTGGTAAGGGATTTCCCTGATGTATTTCCAGAGGAGTTGCCAGGCATGCCACCAGATAGAGATATTGAGTTTTTAATTGAGCTATTGCCAGTCATAGGGCCAATATCAAAGAGACCATATAGGATGCCAGCAAAGGATTTGGTGGAAATTAAGAAGCAGATTAAGGAGTTACTAGATAAGGGATATATTCGCCCAAGTTCTTCGCCTTGGGGATCGCCAGTACTTCTAGTGGAGAAGAAGGATGGATCGTTAAGGATGGTTGTTGATTATCGAGGATTGAATGAAGTAACGATCAAGAACAAGTACCCACTACCAATGATCAACGATCTGTTTGATCGATTGCAAGGAGCTAAGGTATTTTCCAAGATCGATCTGCGATCAGGATACCACCAGTTGAAGATTCAAGAACAGGATATTCCGAAGACAGCTTTTACCACCAGGTACGGGCTGTAGGAGTATACCGTTATGTCATTTGGTCTGACTAACGTACCTGCCTATTTTATGAACATGATGAACAAAGTGTTTATGGAGTTTTTGTATAAGTTCGTCGTAGTGTTCATTGATGATGGCCTGGTTTATTCGAAGAATGAAGAGGAGCATAAGGAGCATTTGCGTTTGGTACTTGGAAAGCTCAGAGAACATCAATTATATGCCAAGTTCAGCAAATGTGAGTTTTGGTTGAAGGAAGTAGGATTCCTCGGACACATTATATCCGGAGAAGGTATAGTAGTTGATCCCACTAAAGTGGAAACCGTGACCAAGTGGGAAGCCCCAACAGCAGTTGGAGAGATCTGAAGTTTTCTTGGACTCGCAGGATACTACCGGAGATTTATTGATAATTTATCAAAGATTGTGAAGCCTATGACGGAGTTGCTGAAGAAAGATACCAAGTTCATATGAAAGAGGAATGTGAGGCTAGTTTCCAAGAGTTGAAGAAATGTTTGGTTACCTCACCAGTGTTGATTTTGCCAGACCAGACCAAAGATTATGAGGTGTATTGCGATGCTTCACGTCGAGGACTTGGAGCAGTGCTTATGCAGGAAGGGAGAGTTGTTTCATATGCCTCAAGACAACTGAAGCCTCATGAGTTAAATTATGCTACGCATGATTTGGAGTTAGCAGCCGTAGTGCATGCACTAAAGACTTGGAGACATTTTCTGATTGGAAACCATTGCGAGGTGTATACGGATCATAAGATTTTGAAGTATATTTTCACACAGAAGGAGTTAAATCTCAAACAAAGGAGATGGTTGGAGCTTATCAAGGATTATGATATGAAATTGCACTATCATCCTGGAAAGGCTAATGTAGTAGCAGACGCATTAAGCCGCAAGAGCCATGTCAATACGTTAATGACGGGAGAAATACCAAGGGAGTTAGCAGAAAATCTTCGTGAACTATTTGTGGAAATAGTTCCGAGAGGTTATGTAGCAGCATTGGAGATTCAGTCAACTTTGATGGATAGAATCAGGGAAGCTCAGAAAGCTGACAAGGAGATTGCCGCTATAAAGGAGAAACTTAGCAAAGGAAAAGCTAAAGGATTTCGTGAGGATGAGCACGACACCCTATGGTTTGAAGACCGTGTTTACGTGCCCAATGACCCGGAGATCAGGAAGTTGATTTTGCAAGAGGCACACGACTCACCGTATTCAATTCACCTAGGAATACCAAGATGTATTTGGATTTGAAGGATATTTTCTGGTGGACCGGAATGAAGAAGGATATTGCGGAGTATGTAGCAGTTTGTGATGTATGTCAGAGAGTAAAGGCAGAGCATCAGAAGCCAGCAGGACTGTTACAACCATTGCCAATACCCGAATGGAAGTGGGATAAGTTAGGCATGGATTTTATCATGGGATTGCCCAGGACTCGTTCAAGCTATGACTCGATTTGGGTTGTAGTTGATCGATTGACGAAAGTAGCTCATTTCATCCCAGTAAAGACCACTTACACCAGTGCTAAGTTGGCAAAGATATACATGACCAGGATCGTATGTTTGCATGGAGTTCCAAGGAGTATCATATCAGATAGAGGAACCCAGTTTACCTCAAAGTTCTGGAAATAGTTGCACGAAACTTTGGGAACCAGGCTAGAATTCAGTGCAGCTTTTGATCCACAGACAGATGGACAGACCGAGAGAGTCAATCAGATTTTGGAGGATATGCTGAGAGCTTGTGCACTAGATTATGGATCTAGTTGGGATGATAATTTGCCATATGCAGAGTTCTCTTACAACAACAGTTGTCAAACCAGTTTAAAGATGGCCCCTTTTGAAGCTTTGTACGGAAGGAGGTGCAGGACACCGTTGTCGTGGGACGAAGTTGGAGACCGCCAGTTGTTTGGACCTGACCTGATTAAAGAGTCTGAACAGAAGGTGAAGTTGATTCGCAATAGGCTCAAGGTAGCCCAGTCCAGGCAGAAAAGTTATGCAGATTCTAAACGCAAGGAGACAGTTTACGAAGTCGGAGATAGAGCTTATCTTCGAGTATCTCCACTTCGGGGAACAAAGCATTTTGGAGTTAAAGGAAAGTTAGCACCACGATTTGTAGGACCATATCGAGTTTTGGAGCGTATGGGAGAAGTGGCCTACAAGTTGGAATTGCCCAAAGGATTGTCAGGAGTTCATGATGTGTTCCATGTTTCTCAGTTAAAGATATGTCACGCGGAGATGGCTGACATACCGTTGAGAGACATAGTGCCGTTGGAAACTATTCAGTTGGATAACGATTTGACCTACGAGGAGAAACATGTTAAGATCCTCGAATTTGCCAGCCGAGTTACTCGCAGCAAGGTTATCAAGTTTTACAAAGTTCAGTGGAGCCACCACACAGAGGATGAAGCCACCTAGGAACGAGAGGAAGATTAGCTCAAGGACCAGCCTCACCTATTTTCTAGCCAACCCAAATCTCGAGGGCGAGATTCATCTTAAGGGGGTAGGTTTGTAACATCCCAAATTTTCAATTTGGTATGTTATACATTAGATCATCATTGCATATCATATTTTATTCTGCATTTTGGTTGATCCTAGAAATTCCACGCAACTCAATGACCCACGGAGAGAGTTGGGGATTTCGTTATTTTCATATTTGAGTTTTCTCAAATTTTGAGAATAGGATCATTTGATTTTATTTATTTTATCATCAATTATTTCTATTAACAAAAATATGTGAGAGGGAATAAAATGACTTTCCCAAAATAAAGAAATATTGAGGATTGAATAATAAAATCAAATAAGATTTTATTTCGGAGTTTTTTGGTGTTTTATTCGAACTAGCAAAAAAAACCGTGCGTTGCAACGGGAAAGAAATTAACACACATTCTTAACCCAATAACCATGACTCAAGACCTTAATAGACCTGCGTCTTTTAGTTTCACATGGAATCACATTTGTATTTCCTCTATACTCACAAACTCACTCGAAAAAAAGTCCGTGCATTGCAACGGGAAAGAAAATAACACACACTCTTAACCCAATAACCATGACTCAAGACATTAATAGGCCCACATCTTTTAGTTTCAAATGGCATCACATTTGTGTTGCCGACAATGACCTCTGTGCTCACACAATGAAAACACGTTTGAATGTGGTTAGTCTTAATGTCTCTCTCTTTTGCGCGCGCGCACGTGTGCACACTTGCTTGGAATAAGATAAAAAGTATGTTGTTTTTTCCCGCAAGGTTTTTCATAGTTGTGTATGCATGGTTCTCGATTTTTTTTCTCTCACTCTGGTTTTAATAGATGTTTATTTGCAATTCGAAACCGACGGTACAAAAAAACAGACCATACACTATATATTACGTTTGCACCAAAATTATATTTTAGAAATATTTAACAGCTAAAAATAACTTCATATTTAGATTCTACATATTTTTCTAATCAAGTTTCATATATAACATGTTAAAATCTAAGTTACGGTTTAAAAGATATGAATAATTTTATTTTACATAAACTGTAGATTGATTAACCAAAATGTCAAGGGGTTTTCTGTTAAAACTAAAAAAACGTTTCGGCTGACTTAAATATGGACGGAGGGTTGATTGTCTAAAACGTCAGGGGGTTTTGTGAGAAAATGAGAAAAAACGGTTCAGTTATAATTTAAACGTATACTGCGGGTTGATTTACAGAAAACTGAGGGGTTTATTAGTAAAATGGCGTGACGGACGACTAGAAACAGTCCATGCTTTATTAGTAGGTAAGATTTAGGAAAAATGTGCGTTTTTCAAAATTGCATTTAGGTCCCAAATAAATGTTCACCTTGTGCGGCTTTATTTTAGAAGCCCATGAAAATTTATTTCGGAATTTTTGGAGTCCGCTTAGTATTTCTTTTTATTTTTCTTCCGAGCGGAATATTTTTTTAAAAAAAATGAACCGACCTAATGGACCGTGTCCGACTAGGACTCTGGCCCGACTAGGCAATATAAGCCGGTCCAGCCCCCCCGGGAGAATCCCTAGCCGCCAGCCCCGCCCGCCCTCGAGCCCCGCGACGCCGCCGCCGCCGCTGCTGCCGCCGCCGCCGAGGTTCGCCGCCGCCTCGACTTCTGTGCCAACGTTTTTTTTAAAATAGGTCGGTTTTTTTAGTTTCGGTTTTTTAATAGATCGGTTTTTCCGGTTTACTTAAATAGCGAGCGTTCGTCCGTTCCTTCGTTCTAGCGAGCGTTCGTTGTTTTTCTTTTTCTCGGATTAAATCCGCGATTTTTCTGATTGCGATTCCTGATCCGATTTTCGTTTTAGTTTAACTTTTCGCTCGTTTATCGGAATCAGGCGATTCAAGCGCCTAGAGATTCGTCTCGAAACCCTTTATCCGTTTAATCAACTTAAACAAGATTTTGCTACTGTAAAATTTGCCCTAGATCCAGATTACTAGAACGAAGTTGTTTTCTTTTGCCGGTCGACTTTCGTTGTTTCGTTCGATTTGATTCTTTTTGCCAACCGGAGTTCTTAAGATGAACCTTCTGGTTAGATCTCTTATTTGAGTTTTACCTGTGCATTAGATGAGTACTTAGTGTATGCTTGTTTGTTTGTTTGCGATAGAGTACCCGGAGTGCGCTGTCTGTTACTTTGAATCGTTAGGTTTCGTGGATCATCAGCAAGGCAAGTAACACTTAGATCATATCCCTTTTATCACCCAGTTTTTATGCATTAGTTCCAATCCTCAAACATTGCATGATTAGGATCTAATTAAATGTGGGTATTGGGAAGTAGTTGATGAGGTAGGAACCTGTTGCCCTGCATTCAAACCTTGGGAGTTACTATTACATTATGCTTATAGTGCCATGCTATGCTAGTAGACATGGATTGGGTGAGTGATATCCATGATAGATGTGAGATTGTTAATTAATGGTTTATCTAAGTTGGCAACTTAAACACACATCTGCGTGGATTGAGGCACCTGGGTAATCCAGGACTTGCCTGTTTTCTTTTGGACCGCCACCCAGGCTCAAAGGGATCATGAGACTATTCATACTAGAAACTTCCGTGTGCAGCCACAAGCTATTATGGGCTCTAGCATAGTTGACTAAGTCGTGCGAACTCTTACAGTGGTAGACTAGCAGATGTAGGGGATGTAGGTGGTACGGTCTACCCAATCGTAAGGTGCTAGCGCTTCTGAAAGACTATGTCTCGGTCATCCGTCTTCTAAAACTCCCTGTAGTGCGAGAAACCAAACGGAGGCGATCGAGTCTTGTGGGGAAAAGTGCGCAAACCTCTGCAGAGTGTAATAAACTAATCATGGTTAGCCGTGTCCCTGGTTATGGACATCTTGAGTATCTAGTACTTGGATTTTCATGTGAATCTCAACATGTTACTCTAAATTAATATTGTTGGGTTTTAATGTTGATGCTTAATTGGGATTGAGAATGCTATCAACCATTCTCAATGTTTAACAACCACCATGATAGTTAAATAAATTTTATTCCTTTGAAGTAGGGAAAAAATTGGCTTTACGCAAAACAGTAACCATAGAGCTTTCCACCAGCCAAATATGCATATAGTATAGCTATTTCATTCCATTACTCTCTATGTGTTACATTGCCAGCATATTCCATGTGCTGACCCGTTTCGGGCTGCAACGTTAATGTTGCAGACTTTTCAGACGATGATTAAGGAGTTTTTAGGTCATGGTTCTATACTCAGTGATGCCGTTGGAGTTGATGGACTCACTTATCTTCCAAGCCTTCCGCTGTTATAGTTATTAAATGGCCTTAAGCCATATTTATTGTAATAAGTTCTCGTTTGAGACACTCGATGTAATAAGTGTGTGATTGCTACTCTGCTATAAATCCTCCGAGTACTGTGTGGTGTCAGCATTACTGATCCAGGGATGACACCGGAGCACAGAGATCAGACTGTTTGAGGTTTGGTCGCTACACAGTGTTAGTGTTATGCCTCTCTCTTTATATCGTAGACTTGACTTGAATAAGCTGACACCTACTGAAATATCTTTGCAAATGGCTGATAAATCAATTGCAGGGGAGGAGGGAGCAGGCAGCCCCGTCGGCGCGTGTTTGAGCGGCTGGAGCAGGAAGAGCAGAGATTGAAGAAGCACGACGGTCGTTGGATGGACATCCAACAGTATACAGGCCATTTGTGGAAAGCCTCAAATCTGTGGAAAACAACATACATTCCATCTGTCATTATTTCAAATAATTTACAGCCCATTTGCTAATTTTTACAGGTTTTTTTGGAGCCCATATTCTTTATGTTAGCAATACAGCCCATATTGTGGCCACGGTTAAAAAATTATACGAAATTTTGCATATGTCGGTGCGGTCTGAACTGTTTTTAACCCAAAATTTTGAGTCACATTCAGACTGATTTTAAAAATAAATGTATATCAATATAAAATCCAATAAATTGTCCACGCATAAAAATCAATGCAATTTAAAATCTCGAAATGAAAAAAAGATATTTGAAAATAATTGCCGGTTTGATGTGTTTTAAAAATGTAAAGCCCATTTCTCATTACTGATAGGCCATTTTCTCGGCCAGCCGAATGAAGATCTCCTCGTCTTGAAAGATTTGCAGCCCAGTAGGCCTGATAAAGCGACTTACTTGAAAAATCACAAAAGAATTGGGCTAGCCATTTTCGGAAAGAAAAAAACTACTGGGCTGGTGTGTGGTAAACATAAAAGAAAAGGCTGTCTAGACAGGCCAGAGTGTCCGGCACAGCCCAGTTGACACCCTGCTTCCATCTCAAAAATAAATTAGATAAATGCCACTCCAATTATGGCGATTCATAAAAATGCCACTGCAATTTCCAAACTTTGAAAAATGCCACTACAATTTTTGCAAACTTTGAAAAATGCCACTGCAGTTTGCAAACTTTGAAAAATGCCACTCCAGACTTCAAAAACGGCCACTAGAAATGGCATGAAATGGCATTTTTCAAAGTTTGGAAATTGCAGTGGCATTTCTCGGATACACAAGATTTGGAGTGGCATTTATCAAATTAACCCAAAACAAAAATAACTGGGCGAGCTGCTGGGTCCCTGGTGTCAGCCGCTCGTTTATTGACTACGTTGACAATGGCATGGGACCCAGATGTCAGAAATCCACTAGGAGGAGCCATTTTTTTATTGGCTTGAAATAAGGAGGCACTTCCTTGCATACTGCCATGACCTTGGCGGGTCCCTGCTGTCATCCTCTCCATGTACAGTACCAGTTAGTCGTGCTTCAAAAATGATTGGCACGCCATTAAAAAAATAAAGGTCGATAACTAATGCGGCACCTCGGGCCAATGCGCCCAGATCAAATTTTGCACGAGAAATTACACACCATGTTTCGTTGACATGTGGTCCCGTTCCAACATATCAGTGAGACGACAGCGAGTAGTAGGAGTATTTCCGAACGGACGTGTAGGTCGGGGTGCCTCTTCGTGAACCATGGCAAACTCGCAACTGTCCACCGACTCTTCGCCTTTCCCTCTCGATTTGGAACTGCTGTCGCATGCTCTTCCTCTCCGTCCTCGATTTTCCTTCAGCCCTTCACCCTTTCTTCTTCCATTGTTCGATCGTCTTCTCCATGGAGGGAACAGGCCGGAAACGACCCCGTTATTCTTTCCCCGATCTGAAAGATGACGTGGTGGAGGAACTCATTGGTCGGTGCAACATCATCACCTCGGCCAGCATGGCAGGTTCGTTCAAGCCCATCCTCGACTCAACTAATAACATCATTACAAAGAACCCAAGAGTCAAGGAGCGGTTTGATCTCCCCTATGTTCTTCGCTGTGACCCTGATGACTGGCGCCGGCACGACGGAGGCCTCGCCCTGTGCTAGTTGATGCCGCTTGATAATGATATGTATGATGTTAAATGCCATCTCTCGAGGGCAAGGCTTGGGCGGGCGCAAATGGAGATTGAGTTTTTTACATCGGGTCCAACTGCGAGTGGGAACTTGTGAATGTGTACACTCGTGACCGGGTTCCACTTCCAAAAATCTCAGCACACTGCCCAGAGGTTGAGCACACCGGTAATGTACACACGTTCAAATATGATCATGGTGACTGTCTTCTATGGAAGATAGCAATTTGTCGAGTTCCCAACCGCTCTTGGAATTACAACAACTATCAAGTTGTTGCTATCTTCGACAAGCTTGTTGCCGTCCTTCGTGGTTCGACTCGATGGATATTGCTCAAAAATCAGTTTCTATACACGGATGAGTACTGTGATGCAATTCAATACGAGGGCCTTGTGTTTGCTGCCACCACTTGTGGCACTGTTTTTGTATGGCATCCTAGTAGTTTCGGTCCATTTGTCTTCCACCGTAATTATAATTGTTTCATCCACATGCATGCGGGTTAGCAAGTTTCCCTTTGTTAATTAACCTTCTTCTTGTGTTTCCAAGGTCCTGTGAACATCCCACCACCTATACTTGAAAATTTTATAACCAAGGGGGAGATGACGATGGTGATGATCACGAGCATGAGGACGAGCAGCGCGAATATACTCTGTGGCGCCTGGCAACTAATTCCGATGGACCACCTCTTCTTGTGTGTATACAACCCACTGATGATGTTACTCGTAAGGAAGCAGGTGTCTCCCATGGTCGCACTCTCCGAACCTATTCCAACACCCGTTGCATGGTATTCGGGATGGATACTAGTGTGCTAGAGCCAACTCCTTCTCCCTGGCACAGAATTGATAGTCTTGGAGAAGACTCGCTCTTCCTTGGACAAAACTATCCGATGATGGTGAAAGGCGATCCAACTTTTGTTAACACATTTATGAGAAGCAACTGTGTCTATACCTCGGACATTTGGGTGGTTCCCTACCCTCGTACTGATATAGTAGGCCGCTTCAGCCTGGATGATCAGTCCTGCGTTGGTCTCCAGATCGACAACAGATGGCCCGTCCTAGAGAATCAGTTGTGGTTCAAAGCAATAGTTTCCAACGCCGCGGAATGGTTGAGTTGAAGTTCATTTCATGGCTTGTTATTTGTTGAGTGGTGAAAACTTTAGTATTTATAATGTATCCTCGTTGTCGATGTGGGTTGATGACCTGTTGTGTGTAATAAAATTATATGCCCGTGATAAACTTACTAAATTTATGATTGGCTTTCGAGTCGCTTTTCTAAATTTGTACTAGCTTCACATGCTTCGCGCGTCGGGCGGTTTTTTTTACTATAGCCATATGTTAATGTGTTCGTTGTACGTAACCAGCACCTCGAATCCTCGATACTAGTATACTATATACTAGTAGGAGTAAGTAGTAGGAGTAGTAGGGTGGCATGGGCCAGAACAAGCATTCACGTCCAGGAGTACGGCACACGCCACCACCACGACATCCATCTGACACCATATTATTTCTTGGAGTCCGTGCTAGAGCAATCTCTTCAACCTCGTCGTTTCTCTAACTTCAGCCATCGCGCGGCGGGCGAGGTGGGGGTTTGCCGATAGTCGGTTTCCTTAACTACGGTCCCACTTGTAAGGCTAACTCCAACGCACGACCCCAAACGCACCTCTATTTTGCATGGACTCCTACGATAATTTTGACTAGAAAAGCAAGACCAAAGAAAACAAGAACCACAAGAATACATTTTACTACTCCTGTAAGTTGGATTAGTGCCTTCTCGATGCATTCATTGTTGATATGCGGAGGCTCGATCTTGCGTCTGTGCTAGCTAAAAGTGATAGAACATCTACTAAATTGCGCTCTATCAATATATGGATGTACTCTTCTTCCCAATACAAAAACTTGCATCCATTCTACTCCCTCCGTTGCACAATACATGCCTTCTATTTGTCAAAATATATATGTATCTAGACATGTCTTAGTATATAGGTACATCCATTTTTGGACAAATGGAAGTCAAGTATTTTGGAACGGAGGGAGTACACAATAAAATTTTTAAGTTAGCACAACTAGTCTAACCCGAGAGCAGAACCTAAGATTTGGTCGGGTTCTTCCTCCTTTTGCCGACACGTGGGACATCCAACATCCAGGTTGCGTCATGAAATAAAATAGAGTGGTAGTTGAAGCCACGAGATGTGCATCTTGGGTTAAACTGTAAATAGAATCTTACTACTCTTGAGTAACTCCAAAAGCGGCCACGGAAGATCTTTATTGGATTTGTTTTTCATCACCAGCACGTCGAGGTGAAAGATGTGCAGGTTCAGTGGGTCCTCTTGCGTTTTCACTGACATGTGAGGCCACATGTGAGAAAACAGAAGATGGGCTCCGTGCGTCCGCTGGCTGGCTGAGAAGAGAGATAGAGGAGGGCTGAGCACGGACTGCAGGAAATTTGTTCTACGTACCTCGATATAGTGGGGTGGCATGGGCCATAACTCAGTAGCATTCACGTCTAGCAGTACGGCACACACCACCCACACGAGTCCCATCCGACGCCAATTTTCCTAGAGTCCGTGCTACAGCCATCTCTTCTCCCTCCTGTTTTCTCAGCCATCTGACAAGATAATTGTAGTAGTATCATATACTACTACATGGATTTGACGGAAAGATAAAAAATACATACGGATCCATCAACGTTCAACAACATCCTCACGCCCTAGTGCGCCGGGTCACCAACCGACGTGTGAGGAGCAACGGCGTTGGCGGCGAGCTTAACGTGCTTCTGAACAGTGCCGTCCAAGGTTGCCCTACGCTCCAAGAAGGCCAGCATCCTATCGTCCTCCTCTTGCATGTAGTAGTCCTTGTGGACGATTTGCGCATAGACGTGGGTGATTATGTTGATGGTGTCTTGCTGCGCCAGGCGCTACGCAGCGAGCGCGACCTCGAGGTGGACATTCTCTGGCGCGACGGTGGGCAGTCGCAGGGCAACCAGTGCATCGAAGAGGTTGTTACCGTAGTGGCCGTTGAGGGCGGCGGGCATCGTAGAGCCTGGGCGCGTCGGCTGGAGGCTTACGTCAAAGTTGTCCGCAAGCTTCTTGACGATGGTGAACTTGTCGAGGAAACCGACGACGACCTCGTCGAACAAGGAGAGGAAGCTATTGTCCAAGTGGCCCCTCGCCCTAGCGGCCTCAAGCAATACTACCTGGAGACGTTCCTCGGTGCCGGTGGACGTGGTAGTACTCCTAAATCCATACGGTGGTGCTACTAGTACTAGTAGTAGTACTACAAATATAGTAGTAGGAATACTAGCACTGTACTACCCGTTGGTCAAATTATTACGTGCTACTCCTCACAGTGAAGTGACAAGACCCTGCGCCGGAGATGACACCTGAGTATAGGCGCCGTGTTCGGCATACCATAGTCAGCCTCACCGTCTGCAGTCACTATCATCATGGTTGTAGAGCTAGCCTGCTGACAACTAGCCCTGTTCAACATAATTTCCCGTGCGTAGATGCCCGTGCATTGCACGGAACACCAAGATTGGGGGTGGACGTCTCCGACAGCGGCCATCGCGCCAGATTTTTCCACAGCCTTCTACTCCTAGATTGTGCGAGACAAGGAGTTGTTTGTAAATAGGGAACAAGTGCGGGCATCTTTTTGCAAAAATGGAGAAGCTTGGTTTGTATGCGTCAGATCTAGACCCGACGGCTATTGGTGAAAGATGGGAGGCACAACATCATCACCACCTCAGGACCTGTTTGATTCATAGGATTTTGAAAACGCAGGAATAGGACAGGGAAATATTACAAGTTTCAAACTGATATTACAAATGTTAGGAGTAATGCTGCACCTACGAAGAGGGAATTACTAGGAAGTTTATGTAAGAACTTTCGTTACTTTAGGTGGATGTAGCATTATCGTACAAACTAAAATCCACTGCCCTGACAATTCACTAATGGGCAAATAAGTTTTTGAGTCTCTGGCCACTTGATGTTTCAAAAACAAATTTAGCTTCTGCGGAGAAATGAGCTCCACCGTGTACCCGCGCGGGTGTGGCTGGGCACGAAGCGTGAGTACGTGCACGGTGCACCTATTCTCTTCTTGTATACGTAAACCACCTACGTGGGGTTGTGTGAGAGAGATACAAACCTAGAGAGATATAGTGTGTGGGTTCTTGAGAGTTTTTTTGTGTGTGGGCGGGGGGTCAATAAAAAAATTTAACATATGCAATGTGTGTGAAATACTGTCCTAGATATAACATATATATAGAGGGGGCGATCAACGAGAAGAGAGTGGAGGTATCATCGGCTTGAGGTGTCCATAGAATCGAAGAGAGGGATGATGTGTGTGTGTGCGCGCACGATCGATAAAGAGTGCCATCGAATTTGTGTGTGCCCACGTCAAAGATATAGAGTGGCTGGCCTACTGGAACGTGAGATGGGACATATGCAGTTTGTCTATGTGGCATGGATACCTACCTGCAGCGCTCGACTATCGGTGTGTGGTGGGGGAAGAGGGAGGCCCAATTAACTATAGAGGTACACTGGCTGGTATATGTGTGGAGGAGGAGAGAGGCCTACCTCATGTATTAAGGGGATCGATCTGCCTCATGTATTAAGGGAGATCGATCGACATCCATGCATATGTGCAGGAGATGAATAAGGTTGGGAGAGAGACAGAGCTAGAGTGTTGGAGGGGGTGGTAGTGGAGTTGCTTCTAACAAATGGTGGGATAGGCTTGCTAGACAAATGGAGGGCACGCCCGCAATATCAATAAGAGAGGAGATTGTCGGTGTTCTGGGAACGGGGGTCCCCAGACTTGCCTGCCTGCGGCCTGCGGCGTGGCTCAAAGGGGGGCCCAGCACGGCCCATCTTCATCAACACAGACCCAAGACCCTCACGAGGGGCCAAGCGTCGCGGGGCGGACGACACGGAGCTTCCTCAGGCACGGCCTCACCAGGCTGGCTCGCGAGGAGGCGGAGAGATCAAGGTGGGGTACCTCACGAGGTGCCCGTGACGCAAGCCATGACGACCAAGGGTGCTAGGAAGGCGCTAGCCCGCGCAGTGTCCTCCTTTCCCCTTTGGTGCAAAGGGGGTAAGCGCAGCCGCGGGGTACCGAGGCATCAGGCAAGGGTTGCCATTTCGGTGCAACAAGACCAAGACCAGGAGGACTGCAAGACGGAGGTCATCGTGGAGCCCCAGACGGCGTCACCACCAGAGCTTTGTGCAGGCGAGGACCAACTTTAGTCAGGATAAGTGTACCAGATGTTCCCCTACAAAATGGCTAATTGTTGGCGCCCTCCCCGCTCAATATTGGGGAAGAGGCCCAGGGCCTTTGCATATAAATAGGACCAGCCACCCACAGGGTAGGAGGGTCGGATCGAAATCAGAGAGAGAGAAGGGTGAGTGAGCTCCTCCTAGCAGTTCGTCCCCCCCCCAGCCAAGAACAAACCCTCGCGAGGCTGTTCTTCCTTGTATTGTTCATCATCATCAGCCCAAGAGGCAATCCACCACACCACACACTGGAGTAGGGTATTACACCACAACGGTGGCCCGAACCAGTATAAATCCTGTGTTTCTTGTGCTGTTCTTTCCTTAGCTTAGATCTTAGCAAGGCGGAGGGGTGCAGGTAGGTAGGAGGAGAAATCTCCGCGCGCACCCCAGTGTTTGAACCTCAAGGGTCTGCCGGAACCCGAAATCTAACATTTGGCGCGCCAGGTAGGGGGGCGCCGGAATCCACCTTCTACCACTTCGTGCCCCGTCGCGTCGTCATCACCATGTCCGGGGACCAGGCGGGCAACCCAGATCCATGGGCGGCGTGGCCCGCCCACGCAGAGCCGCTCACCTGGGCGACCCCGTGCCCCAGGCAGCTCACGGTCTGCAGGGCACTGCAGGCCGCGGGCGACGCGGACAAGCTTCGACAGCTCTCACACCGTGGCAGGCGCAGTCGGCAGCAGGGGCCTCCAATCACGCTGTGACCACGACACCGTACACCCACCGGGAGCAGGCAAACTCGAGGGCCGCGCTCACCATGGCCCGAGAGCTGCTGCAGTGCAGGCTGCTGGAGGGCGGCCATGACGTGCTGCTGGAGTGGGTGGCAGAGCTCTTGGGCTTCGCCGCCTCGAGGGCTCACCCCTTCCGCACCCAGCTCCCATCTCAAGCCCAGGGCGGTCCACGCGGGGGCTCCGTGCGTGCCCGCAGGCTCCAAGGCTACTCCAACGCCAGTGAAGCTGTCAGCACCGGACTGGCGGCGACGCTGCCCCCGCTCCTGGTCCGCGAAGAAGAAGAACTCGACGCGACCCGCGACCCCAGTGGACAGCCGCGCTGCCACCCCACGGTGGGCGCGTTAGGTAGGACCGCGTGGCATGCGGAGCACTACGGCATGGCCTTCGGGATGACGGCGCCAGAAGAATACGTGCCCCTCATGATGGACCAAGGACACCCTCACGAGGGCAAACAAGGCTCGCTCCTCAGCCCAAGCTGGGGGGACGAGGCGCCAGAAGCTGAGCCTTTCTAGGAGCCTCGGGACAGTCCCACTGGCCACGCTGGAGGCAACGATTATCGGGTACCGCTAATTCCTCAGGAGCAGGCATACGGTAATCATGGATCGCATGAGGTGCAGGTCGCCACAGCAAGCAGCTGCCCCGCTCCCACCGTCTCCTACCCCTCGGGAGGAGGGCGCAGGGGGCTGCAGGAGAGGGGCCGAGATCCGACATCACCACCGCGGCGTTCGGAGCAAGGTGTTCAGGAGGTAGGCCCTCTGCGGGGGAGGTGCCTCAGGGCCTGCCCCTGGCGGAGGACCCGTGGTCGTCGGGGGAACCGCTGGCGACCGCTCTACCCCATCGGCGGCGTCCTGGTTTCCGGTCGTCGTTGATGGCACTAGAGTGTGGTGCAAGGCGGGGCCCTCGTCTGGCGATATGAAGTAAGGCCGGTACCTGTGAAGAAGGCCCAGTGCCTGTGAAGCTCGCCGCCCCGTGACACTCTCACGTAATAATGAGTGGGGTTGTACACGCCCCGGAGTCTCAGGGGTGCTGGCTTCAGGCCCTGGGGCTCCCTCCCATGCCTAGTGGCAGCACTTAGCTCCGCACTGGTGAGAAGACGTCCAAGACTAGATTAGGTGCCGAACGCGGCCTTTTGTCTGCTTTCGCTGCTTTTCCCTTTGGTTGTCGCTTTCCCCCGCTGGATTCAAGTTGGATTCAAAATTTGAGATTTGCGTGTGTTCGGGGAAGGGGTGCTTAGTCTCGTTCGAGAAATTTCTCGCGTTTTGGTTACCACTTTGCCTCAGCTGCCTCCCCTTGTGAGCCCCTCGCGAGCCAGGTCAGGCCTAGCTTGCGCGCAGCCCAGACTGCCGCCATCGCGTCCTCTCAGGAGGGTGTTTTACTGCAGGTCCTACGGACTCAATCAGGGAACACTCGGGACACCACAGCCTCCCACAGGCTACCTCAGGGCCAGCACGAGACAAAGGTAAACTAGCCGACCAGCGCGTCGCTTAAGCCAACCACTTGGCGCGGGCGCATGGGCAATGTAGCGTCTACTAATATGATGAACACAAGTTTCACATGAGGGGCTCCCCCTCCAAAATGCTCTCACAGCCATCAGGCCAAAACCTGAGTTCTATTCATGCAGGGTAAGGAAGCAGGAATGGTGCACAATCAGTCGGATAAATCCCCCAATGCGTCCTCAGGGGAGCACCACCCGAGCCGTTGCTGGCGTCGCTAAACTCGCCATCGCTGTCCGCGTCGCCGCCAGCGGCGTCAGAGCCGTTCAACACACCGCCCTCATCGGCAGCCACGATCACGCCGTCGTTGTCTGAAGCAAAGGCCCTGATAAGAGCATCCACGTTGTCTTCCACGCAGTGCGCCAGGTCGTCTCGGACGGCCTGGGGGACTGGGGTGATGGCAGCGTCGAAATCGAAGTGGGGATCCATGTTCCGGAGATGGCTGAAGACGCGAGAAAAGGCGCGCCGGAGCAGGGCGCGGCTCCTCTCCTCCACCAACCTGTCAGCCCTAACCGACCGCACCTCCAGATGCGTCACCACGTCGGTGAAGAACTGAAGATTGCCGGCGTAGTTGACTGCGTGCGGCTCGCCAACAGCCGCCTTGCAGATGTTGCCCAAGGCTGTGTTGGCTCTCTCCTGGAGCGTGGTGAGCATGGGGCCGTGCTCATGCTCCAGGATCCGCCGCTGACGTATCTCGTCCGCATTCTGGTGCGCGACGACCTCAGCCTCCTCCACCCGCTGGCGAAGAAGGAGCACCTCGGCCTGGGAGGTGGTTAACTCACCTTGCACCACCTCAAGGGCGGCCCAGAAAGCATCGGCCCGCCGCGTCGCCTCCTCCATCTTGGCCCTCAAGGCAGCAGTCCTGCCTTCAGCCTCGGCCCGGATCAACCCCAGCTTCTCCTCGAACTCGTGCTCGAGGTTCAAACGCGCCATCGCCACCCGACGTCCAACCTCCTCCAGGACACAGGCTTCCTGTGCAGCGACATCATCCTCCGCCTGCATCACCAAGCGCTCCCTCGTCTCCAGACGCTCGTACTCACGGGTACATTCGGCGGCTTCCAGCGTCAGCGCCTCCTCACGCTTCTGGAGCTCTGCTGAGTCGCTAGAGGCTACCTTCATCGACGCAAGGGCTGTCTCACGCAGCTCCACCTGCTCCTCCGATGAGTGGCACCAGGCCAGGAGCTTCCGAGCCCGCTCCTCCGCCGCCTTTCGCCGCCAGTCAGCTTCTTGGGCCTCCTCAGCGGCCCAAGCTCGGGCCTCCCGAGAGGCCACCAGCGATGCCTTGGCCTCTGCGTCGTCAAGATCGCGCTGACGGCGCGCAAGGGCGATGGCGCCCTCTAGCTCGCGCCTCTCTACAGCCAAGCGCATGCCCTCGGCCTCAAGGCGCGTGTCTTCATCAGCAAGCTCCTCACCAAGCAGGCTCACCGCGTCAGCCGCCCTTCGAAGGAATCCTTGGCGAAGAGCGCGACGCTCCCGGGCACGCTTGAGCATGTCTTCCACACCATCATCTGCCCCGAGCAAGCGCCGGGGGCCACGAATCAGCACTCCCCCTCCGGGCAGGGGGCTAGGGGCTGGCACCCTCGCGACGGCCGGGCACGCCCCGCCAGAAGCCCGGCCTGGAGCCAGCCCGTCCCCAGATGAAGAGCGCAGGGAGCGCCTCAGCCAATCGCAGTCCACGAGCAGGCGAGAAGCCCACGGCAGGCTGGCTATGCCACGAGAAGGCCCGCGAAGGAGGATCGCGAGGTGCGCAGGGCCATGATGCGCCTCGGGATGGTTTGCCTCTCCGATCGCCCTCACTACAAGGGCTCTGCTGCTCGGAGCGCTTGAGGATGGTGGAGGGGGCGAAGCCAAGGGGGACAGCACCTCAGCCGTCTCCGCGAGCTCGGCTGGAAGGAGCCTGCGGAGCAAGGATCAGTAAAAGCAATAGAAGGATCGGGAGCCGAGAAAGGAGAAGGCTTACTCATCAGTGGCGATGTACTTCCTATGCTTCAGCAGGTGACAAGGGTAATCGTCGCCCAGGGCCTCTGTCGGATTTCGGGTTCCGGCAGACCCTTAAGGTTCGAACACTGGGGTGCGCGCGAAAATCACGTCCTCAACCTCTCCGCCTCACTGGGATCTAAACTACTAAGGGAATCACACAAGAGACACAAGGTTTATACTGGTTCGGGCCACCATTGTGGTGTAATACCCTACTCCAGTGTGTGGTCGATGGATTGCCTCCTGGGGCTGGTGATGATGAACAATACAAGGAAGAACAGCCTCGTGAGGGTCTATTCTTGGCTGGGGCGATGAATTGCTAGGAGGAGTTCAGTCGCCCTTCTCTCTCATTCTCTCTCTCTCTCTCTCTCTGATTTTCGATCCTGACCTACCAACTGATCGAACCCCTTGCTATGTGGGCAGCTCGTCCCTATTTATAGGGGCCCTGATCCTCTTCCCAAAAATTGAGCGGGAAGGGAGCCAACAATGGCGGGCTAATTTTAAGGGGGACAACAAGTATTCTTATCCTGACTAAAGGTGGTCTTCGCCTGCGAAAGACTCCGCGGTGACGCCGTGCTGGGCTCCATGGTGACCTCTGTCTCGTAGTCTGCTTGGTCCTGGTCTTGTTGCACCGAAACGGCAACCTTTGCCTGATGCCTCGGTACTCCGCGGCTGCGCTTGCCCCCTTTGCACCAAAGAGGAAAGGAGGACACTGCGCGCGCTGGCGCCCGCCTGGCGCCCTCGATCGTCATGGCTTACGTCATGGGCACCTCAGGAGGCACCCCGCCTTGATATCTCCGTCTTCTCGCGAGCCAGCCTGAGGAGGCTGCGCCTGAGGATGCGCCGTGTCGTCCGCCTCGCGAGGCTTGGCCCCTCGCGAGGGTCTTGAGTCTTGTGCTTGATGAAGATGGGCCATGTTGGGCCCCCATTCGAGCCACGCCGCTGGCCGCAGGCAGGCAAGTCTGGGGACCCCCGTTCCCAGAACACCGACAGTAGCCCCCGGGCCCATGGCGTGCATGGGCTTGGCCGTGCCGAGAGGCGAAAGGGCAAGGGCGAAGCGCCGCAGGCCCTAACAGCCTGCGGCCTTAGGTGCCGCGTGGCGGTTGATGGGACGTGGGCGACTCCACTTCCCCATGACGCCTTGGTGACCACGCGAGGTGGACAAGTCCCTGCATGCAAATCATGTCATGATTACCTGTGATCGTGGAGGCCGGCGGTTGGAATTCGCCGGCTATAAGTACTGTACGGCGCGTGCCCTTCCAGTCCATTCCTCCTGGCTTCTCCTTCTTCCCGATCCTTGCTCCGTCTTGGTGTGATGGCTCCAATCCGCCGGTTCTCCGCAGCGGAGAAAGGGAAAGCTCCTCGAGAGGGGCCACGCCCGCTCCCGCCGAAGAAACGGCTCGCCATTTGCAGCCGGGACGAGGAAGACCGGCAGGTGGAGCCGAGGCCCCGGTGCGAGCAGGCTCCGCCGGGGTTTCCGCTTCCTTTGTACGCCCCCGCCGAGGGCCCCGAGGGTGCCGATGCTGATCTTCGCGGCCGGCGTCGTCGTAGGCCCTGTCGGGTCACGAAGGCGTGGGTTGTTCCTCCCCGAGTCCATGCCGAGGGCTCCTCCCACGAGTTCGTGCTCCATGTCGTCGTTCCTCTTCAGTCCTGGATCCATCTGCCTCGCTTCTTCGCCTCTGTCGTCCCTCCAGGAGGGCCTCTGGAGCTCTGGCTGCAGCACGCCGGCTGCAGCACCCTCGCGACCGAGGCTGAGGTCGTGGTCGCCGCCTCGGGCGAGGTCGACTTGTCCCGCGGCTGGAGAGAAATCGCCCGGGTTTGCAAGGAGAGGGGCGTCTTCGCGGTCCACCTGGAGTACGATGGCGCTGCAGTGATGTTCCTCATGGTCTTCGACGCGATCGGGCACCGGCTGGAGTGTTGCTGCGGGAGAGGTGGCCAGGACCTTGCCCTGGTGAGGGCTAGGCCCGTCGACCGCTCCCTTGGCAAAGGCGCCGGGGGGTCCAGCGACTCCAGCGAGATCTTCGTGACTCCGGAGACGAGCGACGACAGCTACGAGCCCCTGAGCTAGCACCGCTCCCGGAGCAGGGCGGGCTCGTCAGGCCGTCGCCGACCCTGATCTGGATGTGGTTGGCCCCGGTGCCTGACGGCCCACTGTTGATGATGGCATCTTCTGCAGGAGCCTGTGTAGTTAGCACTCCTTAGGATCCGTTCCTTGCGAGGAATCACAATGCGCCCCATGGGGGCTTGTAGGGTGTCTGTAGTCCTGTTTGTTAATACATGACCTTCGCTATGGATTTGCGTGAGTTGCTGATTCCGTCATAGCTTAGTTCTCCCTTTCGAACCTCGCGAGGGCTTGGTGCTCTACGCCGACAGGTCCCAGTCCCAAGGTGGCGTCAGCCGTTGCTGGTATGCTAGGTCGCGATGCCGTGGTCAAGGCCAGGAGGTGAGCGACCCGGGGTCTGGTAAGAGCCCCTGAGTCGCGATGCTCAGGAGGTCCCCTTTGGCACCCAAGCAGCCGTTGCTTGGTGGGAAAGGGAAGCGATGTCGCTAGTACGGAATTGCCTTAGGTGCGGGGGTAGTGCCACGGTAGCCAGTGCTGCGGGAGGTGACTTATCTCGGAAGTCGGGGATTATCCCTGGTGCGCCGTCGGGTTCGCGCATCGGTAGGAGCGGAGTCGCTCGGCAAGGTCCTCGCGAGCCTCTTTCCCCTCGCCTCTGCTCCCCTTTCTGCTCTACGTCCTCGGGTCCCGGCCCTTAAGCTTGTCTCAGCCGTCGCTGGTATGCCAGGTCGCGACGCCGTGGACAAGGCCAGAGGGTGAGGGCTGGAGAGCCAGCAAGAGCCCTGAGCCGCGATGCTCAGGCACCCCCCTTTAACGTGCAAGCGGTTTGCGCGGGCAAGGGTGAAGGGAACCTCGTGAGGGCCTTGGCTAGCGCAGTCCCCTCCAAGGATCCTACAGGTTCATCATAGAAAGAAGATGGTGCTGCCATGGCGGCCATTAGTCGATCGTTAGTCACTCAAGAGCTTGCTGGTTGGAGTAGGTGAGGTGTATCTGGGCACCCGTGAGCCAGCGTGGGACTCACGAGGCCCTACCCCTAGTCGGGTTGCGCCTGGCACTGGGCCGTATCTTGAGATGTGTCCCTGCAAAATTTGGTTAGATGCCGGTACTCTACGTCCTCGGGTCCCAGCCCTCGAGCTTGTCTCAGCCGTCGCTGGTATGCCAGGTCGCGATGCCATGGACAAGGCCAGAGGGTGAGGGCTGGAGAGCCAGTAAGAGCCCTGAGTCGCGATGCTCAGGCACCCCCCTTTAACGTGCAAGTGGCCGACATGGGAAGAAAAGATGCCGCGGACGGGCACCATGCAGCTAAGCGTGATAGGCAATGCATAGTTGGAAATAAACGCTCGGGGGATACACGCCGCTGGGTCTGGCCCGAATGGCTTGGGGATGATGCAGCCCGAGGGGCGCCCCCAACAAGGCAAACTAACGACGGAAATGCAGATACATGCCGCGGGGACGGACCCACGCAGCCTGGGAGTGATGCAACCCTGGGAGGGTGCTCCTAGCTGAGAACACTGGCAGACCCTTAAGGTTCGAACACTGGGGTGCGCACGGAAATCACGTCCTCAACCTCTCCGCCTCATTGGGATCTAAACTACTAAGGTAATCACACAAGAGACACAAAAGGTTTATACTGGTTCGGGCCACCATTGTGGTGTAATACCCTACTCCAGTGTGTGGTGGATGGATTGCCTCCTGGGGCTGGTGATGATGAACAATACAAGGAAGAACAGCCTCGTGAGGGTCTGTTCTTGGCTGGGGCGATGAACTGCTAGGAGGAGTTCAATCGCCCATCTCTCTCTCTCTCTCTCTCTCTCTCTCTCTCTCTGATTTTCGATCCTGACCTAACAACTGATTGAACCCCTTGCTATGTGGGTGGCTCATCCCTATTTATAGGGGCACTCGTCCTCTTCCCAAATATTGAGCGGGAAGGGAGCCAACAATGGTGGGCTAATTTGAAGGGGGAGAACAAGTACTCTAATCCTGACTAAAGGTGGTCTTCGCCTGCGAAAGACTCTGCGGTGACGCCGTGCTGGGCTCCATGGTGACCTCCATCTCGTAGTCCGCTTGGTCCTGGTCTTGTTGCACCGAAACGGCAACCTTTGCCTGATGCCTCGGTACTCCGCGGCTGTGCTTGCCCCCTTTGCACCAAAGAGGAAAGGAGGACGCTACGCGCGCTGGCGCCCCCCTGGCGGCCTCGATCGTCACGGCTTACGTCACGGGCACCTCACGAGGCACCCCGCGTTGATATCTCCGTCTTCTCGTGAGCCAGCCTGAGGAGGCTGCGCCTGAGGATGCGCCGTGTCGTCCGCCTCGCGAGGCTTGGCCCCTCGCGAGGGTCTTGAGTCTTGTGCTTGATGAAGATGGGCCATGTTGGGCCCCCATTCGAGCCACGCCGCAGGCCGCAGGCAGGTAAGTCTAGGGACCCCCGTTCCCAGAACGCCGACAGCCTCCCTACTCTTCCAGAGGGCCTCAAAGTCCACGCGGAAGCAGCCCAAGAGTTGAGCGCAGGGATCAACCTGCGATGAAGACGGAGCGTCAAGGCGATCTGCATCAGGGGCGCCTACCTGATGCATGCTACCAATCGCCTGCCAAGAGAAGCAGCTAGAGCCTCAGGGGCCTCAGTCGCAGGCACTGAGGGCAGCTGCTTGTCACCGTCAGCCTCAATGGCATGGGCCCCAAGAGCTGCTCCCTCATGAGCATCGCCCGCGCTGTCACCCCGCCGGGAGCCCCCTCGGCCTCTGGCGCCTCATGCCTCCCTGCTCCGTCATTTGAGGAAGAGTCGCCTTGGCCGACTGGAAGGGCAGTCACCATCACTTGGTTATCGCGAGGCCCCTGGAGGCCGGCGGGGCGCGGCCCCCACTCATCAAAGATAGGCATCTGATTCACATAATTTCCCCTGCTCTGGCAGAGGTATAGCAAGGCCCCTCCCTGCTGGATACTGCCAGGGTTGGGGTCCCTAGTCAGGGTCAAGAGCGCTGTCCTCAGCACTTTAGGCGTCAGGTCCTCTTCCTGGAGCCTCATACGATCATCGCGCCCACTAAAGGCCCACATTCGGCGGGATTGGCATTGGAGAGGAGCAACGCGGCATAGCAGGAACTCCTTCACCACCTTGGACGCTGTCACGCCAAGCGACCTCAAGAACGCGAAGCGGTGCCAGACGAAGACGAGCCGGGGGCTCTCAAGCGTCTCCTGGCCCCAGCCCGAATTGGGGACAGCAGGCGAAGTTGGCTCCGATAGCAGGGGGCTGGGCACCCCTGCATCCACATACAGCCACTGCTCGCGGAACCCAGCCGCAGGCAGAGGGAGCTTGAAGTCAATCCCAAAGGCCGCTGTCTCAGACGCGGCAACAAAGCTCACGCACGCCCAGCATTGGGTAGGGTCGACAAGGCGCAGCGAGAAGAAGTGGCGCAGCAAGGCAACCGAAGGAAGGATGCCCATCATAGCCTCGCAAACAAAGGCGAAGACCGAAAGGAGGGTGATGGATTCAGGACCTAGATGCATCATGTGGATCTGATAGTGGGAAAGCACGGCATTGAAGAAATCAGAAAAGGGAGGAACCAGACCTGCCCATAGGGCGTCGGCAAAATACGGGACCTCGGTGACTATCCTGTCGATGGAGAAGTGGGACGCGGGCTAGGCCATCGTCCTCCCGCAATCGTTGAAGATAGTGGCCAGAGCCGAGCTGACCTTGCCCAAGCCCTCGGCGGGGGCCGCCAACGGCGGCGGGCAAGGCGGAGGCACAGATTTCTTCCCTCTTCCCTTCTTCCTCGGAGCCATGGCGATGGGAAGGGGGGAAGGTTCGAGATTGGGTTGAAAACAGAAGCTGGAGTTCGAGCGGAGGAAGGACAGAGGGCGCTCGAGCAACAGAAAGGGGAGTGGCTGTGTACGACTATGAGTCCGCTTAGGATGGTGCAAAATAAGGGGGGCGTGGGGGAACAGTGCAGCCCATGTCCAATCGACCACCACACGGCGCACAAGGCCGCAGGCTGTTACGGCCCGCGGCGCTTCGGTCTTGCCCTTCCGCCTCCCTGCACGGCCAAGTCCGGGCACGCCTTGGGCCCGGGGGCTACTGTCGGCGTTCTGGGAATGGGGGTCCCCAGACTTGCCTGCCTGCAGCCTGCGGCGTGGCTCAAAGGGGGGCCCAGCACAGCCCATCTTCATCAACACAGACCCAAGACCCTCGCGAGGGGCCAAGCCTCGCGGGGCGGACGACACGGAGGTTCCTCAGGCACGGCCTAACCAGGCTGGCTCGCGAGGAGGCGGAGATATCATGGCGGGGTACCTCACGAGGTGCCCGTGACGCAAGCCATGAAGACCAAGGGCGCCAGGCGGGCGCGAGCCCGCGCAGTGTCCTCCTTTCCCCTTTGGTGCAAAGGGGGCAAGTGCAGCCACGGGGTACCGAGGCATCAGGCAAGGGTTGCCATTTCGGTGCAACAAGACCAAGACCAGGAGGACTGCAAGACGGAGGTCATCGTGGAGCCCAAGACGGCGTCACCACCAGAGCTTTGTGCAGGCGAGGACCAACTTTAGTCAAGATAAGTGCACCAGATGTTCCCCTTCAAAATGGCCAATTGTTGGCGCCCTCCCCGATCAATATTGGGGAAGAGGCCCAGGGCCTTTTCATATAAATAGGACCAGCCACCCATAGGGTAGGGGGGATCGGATCGAAATCAGAGAGAGAGAGAAGGGTGACTGAGCTCCTCCTAGCAGCTCGTCCCCCCCAGCCAAGAACAAACCATCGCGAGGTTGTTCTTCCTTGTATTGTTCATCATCATCAGCCCAAGAGGCAATCCACCACACCAAACACTGGAGTAGGGTATTACACAACAACGGTGGCCCGAACCAGTATAAATCCTGTGTTTCTTGTGCTGTTCCTTCCTTAGCTTAGATCTTAGCGAGGCGGAGGGGTGCAGGTAGGTAGGAGGCGAAATCTCCGCGCGCACCCCAGTGTTCGAACCTCAAGGGTCTGCCGGAACCCGAAATCCGACAGAGATGGCTGCTTGTTGTCTGTGCACGTGCGTGTGAGAGACGGGTCAGGAGGCATGCACGAATGATCAGGGGGGACGATGTGGCTGTGGTAAGCAGATGTAACTACATAGGAAGGTCAATCACCCTTTGTAAGATAAAGGAGAGACATAACTTGTGAGGTACGTCATTCGATGGGGGGTAGTTAAAGTCGATCTAGGTATATGTTGGGAGATCGATCGGTATACATGCATGTGTGTGTTAGAAGCAAATGAGGCATGAGGAGAAGGATAGAGAGAGTGATGCATGTAGGAGGTGGTATGAGAGGCATACTATATCGAGGGGGGGGAGTGTGTGAGTACGAGAACAATGAAAAGAGTGGTGGGAGTGAGGCATCGACGGTGACAAGAGAAGAGGGGAAGCTTGTGTTTGTGCTAGGCACACCTGGCTAGAGAGGCATATCGATCGATGTGTGCCGTAAAGAAGGAGCTGGGGGCCTACACACACCATGGGTGAACGACCTAAAGTGAAAAGACGAATTTGCACGATGGAGCTAGAGAATGCTGAGGGAGGGTGAGAGGGATGCGGGCGTGTGCATGCACAAGAGAAAGTTAGCGCTAGCTACAAAGATAAGAGGGCTGTGTGGGTGTAAAAGACGAATAGAGATCATATATACTTCATTAGAAAAAGCGAATTCGGATATTTGGAGTATTTATCATAGTGTTTCAAACCGACGGATGTGTGAATATATATAACGGTGATACACATGGTGTGGTTATGAACATGGTATACCAGATTTAATATGTTTTATCTCTACTCTTATAAAAAACGGAGTTGTTGATGATGGTGTGCCTGCCATCCTGTATTATAGGTCGTCTGATTTATATCTGGCGGATAGCAAGGAAACTATGATGGTTGAAGTTGGCAACAATCATGATTGTAGATTCTTATTGAAATAGAGAAACGAATTCAAATTTAGTTCGAATTGCAGCCGTAGTATAGACATTTGGAATTCACTAAAATGTTGGTATGAGTAGGTTACATGCATTATACAGCAAGCGAAAAAATTTAATCAGACATAACATGGATTCATACTCCCTCCTTCCATCTATATAGGGCGTAATGAGATTTTTAAGACCGCCTTTGACTATTGACAAGATTAATAGTACATGACATGCACAATGTAAAAATTATATCATTGAAAGAACCTTTCACAGACGAATTTAACGGTGTGCTTTGTGTAAGTTGCATGTCATATATCATTGCTCTAATATTTGGTTAAAGTTAGCATCGAAAAACGCATTAGGCCCTATATAGATGGAAGGAGGGAGTAGCTTTGAATAGCATTTGTATAGTAAAACGGGGCAAGACTCTCTCTTTGTGTGGTGTGAATAGTTTTATTTTTTTTGTTTTCTTTTTGGTTGAGGGAACTGTGAATTAATTTGGTACGTACAAGTACAATATTACTACATGTTAGGCTTGTCCCTAAAATTCAACCCGCGTCTTGTTATATCCCGAAAATTCAGATATCATGCTCCCAAAACTGGTGCCTTCACAACACGCGCCTTGCTATCCTGAAATTACAACACGCGTGAAAATTCCCTCCAGCTGCCAAATCCCGACACGCGACATCCCCCTTCTAACCCTGAGCCGAAAGGGCTGCTAGTTCAAATCGGTGGGGGGGGGGTACTTTTGTAACACACCCTACATTTTGGACAAGCGCGTTCCTAAGTCATGCTTCACCCCTCCCATCACCCCCTTTTCGCCATTGGAAATCCCAGGCCGCCATAACCTCTCCGCTCCAGCCGCGAAACCCCACCCTCCTCCGTCCGCCACATCACCACTGCCCAGCCGGAGCCTCTTCCCCGACGATGTCGTCCACTGCAACAGCTCGACGTCCCTCGTCCACCTCCCCAGATGAGGATCCGTCGTCCATCTCGCCGTCCCGCCGGTTCAGCCGCCCCGTCCTCCACCTGCAAGGAGCTGCTCCGACGATCGCCTCGTCTATCGCGGCTGCTCCATCCCCACAGCGCCGCCTTAACCTGCTCCACCGGAACTGCAGCATCCTCACCGACTCCTCGGACGAAGCCGAGGCCTACCCGGCGCCAGCAAAGACGTTGTACACTCATCGCATCGCACCTTCTCCTTAACTCGACCTCCCGGCGCCGACGGTGCTCCATCCCGCACCCCCATGGAGCAGCTACCTTGAAGCCGGCGCCGCGGGCGATATCTCCACGGCGGCTCTCCCCCAATGCGAGGCCCCTTCGGCGGCGGCGTCCATACCAGTCGGATCTGCTGCTGCTGCTCCGGCTCTCGCTCGATCGCTCGCTCGCCCAGCTGCTACTGCTCTCCCCCTCGCTCGTGCTGCTGCTCTATTCTGATTAAGCCACACTTCAGTCGACTGAATCAACTTTTGGGTCAGTCGATTTTCAGGGGTTGGGGGGGCTCGCCGGAGTTAAGGAAGAACCACCCGCAGCGGGGACGGGGGCTCGCCGGAGAGTGTCGGCGTTCTGGGAATGGGGGTCCCCAGACATGCCTACCTGCGGCCTGCGGCGTGGCTCAAAGGGAGGCCCAGCACGGCCCATCTCCACCAACACAAACCCAAGACCCTCGCGAGGGGCCAAGCCTGGTGGAGCGGACGACGCGGAGCTTCCTCAGGCACGGCCTCATCAGGCTGGCTCACGAGGAGGCGGAGAGACCAAGGCGGGGTACCTCACGAGGTGCCCATGACGCAAGCCATGATGACCAAGGGCGCCAGGCAGGTGCTAGCCCGCGTAGTGTCCTCCTTTCCTCTTTGGTG
The DNA here is from genome assembly GCA_034509565.1 of Triticum monococcum. Classification (NCBI taxonomy): domain Eukaryota; kingdom Viridiplantae; phylum Streptophyta; class Magnoliopsida; order Poales; family Poaceae; genus Triticum; species Triticum monococcum. Next base: position 127,209,147 of record CM067841.1, on the reverse strand, counting down.
CAAAGGGGGCAAGCACAGCCGCGGAGTACCGAGGCATCAGGCAAAGGTTGCCATTTCGGTGCAACGAGATCAAGACCAGGAGGACTACGAGACGGAGGTCACCGTGGAGCCCAAGACAGCGTCATCACCAGAGCTTTGTGTAGGCGAAGACTACTTTTGTCAGGATAGCTAGTACTAGTTGTCCCCTTTCAAATTAGCCCGCCATTGTTGGCTCCCTTCCCGCTCGATATTTAGGAAGAGGACCAGGGCCTCTATAAATAGGACCAGCCACCCACAGAGCAAGGGAAAAGGTGAAAAAGAAGGTGAAAAAGAAGGTGAAAAAGAAGGTGAAAGAGGAGAAGGAGAGAGCTAAGAGGTTAGAAGCAAAGAGAAGGATCAAGCAGAGAGAGAGAGAAAAGGGTGATTGAGCTCCTCCCAGCAGTTCAGCGCCCCAGCCAAGAACAGACCCTCACGAGGCTGTTCTTCCTTGTATTGTTCATCATCATCAGCCCAAGAGGCAATCCACCACACCACACACTGGAGTAGGGTATTACACCACAACGGTGGCCCGAACCAGTATAAACCCTGTGTCTCTTGCATTGTTCTTTCCTTAGTTTAGATCTTACCAAGGCGGACGGGTGCAGGTAGGTAGGAGGCGAAATCTCCGCACGCACCCCTGTGTTCGACCTCAAGGGTCTGCAAGAACCCGAAATCCGACATTTGGCGCGCCAGGTAGGGGTGCGCCGGGATTCGTCTTCCGCCACCCCGTTCTCCTCCGACCATCACGCCCATGTCTGATGCTCGTCGGGCCCGCGCCGAGCGCCGGGCCGCACTCGCTTCCCGCATCGCCCAGACGGCCCTTGTCGGCGGGCGTCCCCGCCGTTCCCCGTCACCTGCCGTCAACGCCGCCACCGGCCCGGCGGGGGACGAGCGGCAAGCATCGTCCCAGCATCCGTCCGTGCGGCAAGACGGCCGCACCGCAACTCCCTCGCTCACGCTAGCTGGTTCTTCGTCCCGCGCGCTCCACGCACCCATGGAGGCTCGAGCTACGCTCATCGTGGCGAATGAGCTCCTGCGCTACAGTCCCGTCGACGACGTCTACGAAGAATGGCTCGACCGCGTTGCCGAGCTCGTCCGCGCCGCAGGGGGCTCTCCTGCGCCGTCCGTTCCGCTGCACCGCACCCTGCCCCGCGCGGGCAATGAAGCTCCGGAGGTGCCCGGCCAACTCCTCCTCAGGAAGGCACCATGGATCCAAGGCGCATGGCCCCTGGGCGGAACCCGCTCCGTCAGGGGCCAGTGCAGCAAGAGCAGAGCTGTCAAGATGTCCCTCGCCCGCAAGAAGCTGCCCGGGCGCTCCCTGCTCCAGCACGTCGCGAACATGCGCCTGCTCCCGTGCGTCAAGACCCAGCGCTGCTCCCAGCTGCAGCGCGTGGGGACATGCAAGACCAAGCTCCCTGTCATCCAAGGCCTCCCGTGGCCACAGCAGGCTGCCGCGCCTTCACCGCCGAGCTACGCAGCGTCGTGTGGCCCGGCAAGTTCAAGCCAGACTTGCCTCCTCACTACGACGGCACGGCTGACCCTGCAGAGTTCCTCCAGCTCTACGAGCTGGGCATCGAAGCTGCCAACGGAGATGAGAAGGTCATGGCAAACTGGTTCTCCATGGCACTTGTCGGATTCACGGGTTCCGGCAGACCCTTAAGGTTCGAACACTGGGGTGCGCGCGGAAATCATGCCTTCTACCTCCCCGTCTTGCAAAGATCTAAACTACTAAAAGAACTGCACGAGAGACACAAGATTTATACTGGTTCGGGCCACCGTTGTGGTGTAATACCCTACTCCACTATGTGGTGGTTGGATTGCCTCTTGGGGCTGATGATGACTAACAATACAAGGAAGAACAGCCTCGCGAGGGTCTGTTCTTGACTGGGGCGATGAACTGATAGGAGGAGTTCAGTCACCCTTTTCTCTCTCTCTCTCTCTCTCTCTCTCTCTCTCTCTTTCTCTTTCTGATTTCTTCTCTCCGAACCGAACCCCCCAGCCGAACCCCTTGCTACATGGCTGGCCGGTCCTATTTGTAGAGGCCCTGGTCCTCTTCCCAAATATCGAGCGGGAAGGGAGCCAACAATGGCGGGCTAATTTGAAGGGGGACAGCGAGTACACTTATCCTGACTAAAGTTGGTCTTCGCCTGCGAAAGACTCTGCGGTGACGCCATGCTGGGCTCCATGGTGACCTCCGCCTCGTAGTCCACCTGGTCTTGATCTCGTTAAACCGAAATGGCAACCATTGCCTGATGCCTCAGTACTCCGCGGCTGCGCTTGCCCCCTGTGCACCAAAGAGGAAAGAAGGACGCTGCGCGCGCTGGCGCCCGCCTGGCACCCACGATCGTCATGGCTGGCGTCATGGGCACCTCGCGAGGTACCCCGCCTTGATTCCTCCGCCTCCTCGCGAGCCAGCCTGAGGATGCGCCGCGTCGTCCGCCCCGCGAGGCTTGGCCCCTCGCGAGGGTCTTGAGTCTTGCGTTGATGAAGATGGGCCATGCTGTGCACACCCTAGCTACGTTATGCATTAGAGTGTGCATCATGTTTACATTCATCAGAAATTGAAATGGGGAAAGCAGAACCCCCAGCACCCCCTCTGAAATCAACTAGGGTTTACTAAAAATAAATTCAATGAACCTGAAATGCCCTTCAGATATGTTCACCCTCTTTGCCTTGGGTTAGAACCCTTGGGAAAAATGGTGCATATAATTTTAGGTCAACAAAAGGGGCATTGACTTAATTCATAAATATTTGAATTTGGGCATTTAAATACTATTAAATAATTAAAATGCTCAAATAATGTTGGAATTATTTTTGGGCCACTGAAATATTTCAGAAAGTGTCCATAAATATTTTCAGGATTTTATAAAATGATTTAGTATTTAAACTAAATCAAAACAGAATAGCAAAAATAGAAAATAAAATGAATTAGAGAGAAAGAACAGAGGCTCACCTGGACTTACCTGCCGGCCCAGCACTGTAGCTGGACGGCCCAGCCCACCAGGCCGACGCCAGTCGTCCCCTAGCTGCTGCCAGGAGGACGCCGGGCGTGTGCCCGCGGTGCGCCGGCACGCGCGCGGCCACCGACGGCCACCTCCTGCTTGCCGCGCCCCCCCCCCTCGACGCCTGGACGTCGCTGTGGACGCCACGCACCCCCTGGCCCCCTCATATCCCTCTCCCTCGCTCTCCCTCCTCCCCTGTTTCTCTCCCGCGCGACCACCCGAACGCGCCGTCGCCGCCGTTCGCTGCCACCGCGCTCCCCGACCCCCTCTCGCCTTCCCGTGTTGCGTGGAAGCTCCGCCAGTGTCGCCTACGCCCTCTGCACCGAGCCAAGCGAGCCGGGAAGCCTTGCTTCGTCCTCGGCGTCGTCTTCTTCAACCTCGGGACCGCCAGCCATCTCCGTCAAATTTGTCGGCTCCGGACCGTCCCCGAGCCCACCGAGCTGCTCTACGCGACCCCAGTGAGCTCCTGCTCCGAATCCCCCTCTTCCCCGCTTCAATTGATCGTCGTAGCCGTCACCCCCATGATGACCGAAGTGCGCCGCCGCCCGAGCTCGCTGTCGACGATGCTCCGGTGACCAAATGGTCACCCTGGAGTGTCGAACCTACTCCCCGCGATGCGTAGCACCCTCCTAGCCCCCTTGCCCCGCTCTTCTATGCACTGAAACACGATCCCGCGCGCAACCGAACTCCGGCGGCCGCCAAAGAGCTCGCCGCCGTCAGCTCCAGCCACCCCAGCTGCTGCCGCTTGTCTCTCTGGATGCGCCTCACTCCCAGGAACCCGTAGGAGGAAACCGCGCATCAAATGGTGGCCTGTAGGCGAAACCCGAGCCGTTCCGCCGTGTCTGGCCTCGCCGGTGTCAAGTCGCCGGCAGGTTTGACCCTGCTGGCCAGGGGTTTGACCCCCCCTGACTGACTGACGTGTGGGCCAGGCCCCTTTTTAATTAGTGTTAGATTTAGTTAGTCCTAATTAACTTAATTACGTTAAATAGACATTGACATGTGGGCCCAGGCTCTAATTAACTTTAGTTAGTTAATTAGTCACTGACCAGTGGGACCCACTGGTCAGGTTTGACCTGGAGGCAACCCTGTTGACTTGCTGATGTCATGCTGACGCAAGGCTGACGCAGTAAATCATTTTCTAGTTTAAAAATAATTCAGGAAATTCCAGAAAATGCCCAAAACTTTGAAAATTCATAGAAATTCAACCATAACTCCAAATGAGATAAATTATATATGTAAAATTATCAGAAAAATTCAAGGAATCCATCTGTACCATTTTCATGCATGTTTGAACAATGCTTGTCCTCTGTTTTGGACAAAACAAATAAAGGGAATTTAAATAATCATATATGGGGTTGGAATTTGAATCTTGTACTCAAACCAACTCCATTTAAATCATAGCTAGTTGCATTAGCTCAAGACACATCCATATTGCCATGTCATAGCATGCATCATATTGTTGCATATCGTCATGTGTTGATTGTGCTCGGTTGTGTTCTTCATGGTAGGTTCTGCCTCCGAGGATATTCACGAGTATCCAACTGAAGGGCAGTATCCCGTTACCACTCCATCAGGCAAGCAACCATTGATCATTCCGATACAACCCATGTTCTCGCTCCTGCTCTTGTTTACTGCATTAAGACAACACGATTCAAACTGCTGTGTGCTACGGTAGTTGAACCCTTATCCTCTGCATGACCTGTCATTGCCACAGTAACTAGATGAAACCCACTAGCATGTGTAGGAGTTGATTGAGCCATGTTTTGTGATTCCTACCTTGCTATGCCTGCTATGCTTAGAGTTGTGTCAGGTCTGGTTCATCTGGGTGATGGGCTAGAGTGAAATGCTTGTGCCAGTAATATGAGGGATGTGTTGAACATGTTTTGGTAAAGGTATCGATGAGAGGCCATGTAGGAGTACATGGTGGGTTGTTTCATTGAGGCCGTCCATAAGAACTGAGATCTGTATGTGTGATTTAAGATGCAGTTACTACCGTACATTGGGCCCGAAGCAAATGGACCCTCTCGGCTTCTTAGCCACCCTAGTACTCTGTCCAGGAGTTGCAAATAGTTTCTGGTGTTTGTAGGATATGTGTTGGCGGCCGTGCGTAGTGCTGACCCTAGGGGTGGGCTATGTTGCGGAAGAAACACTGTGGCACGGTGTACCGAGTCACCCGTTTGGTGTCTCGGGAACCCTGTTCACATCGTTCGGGGCCGTATGTGGAAACCTCGGCCGGACTCCCTGTGGATGGAACCTGGATAGGCGATAACCTGGACTAGGGGCTTAGGTGTTTAGGTAGGCCGTGGCCGACACCCTCGCTGGGCTTCCGCTTGAAGGTTGCCGAGTACATGTCGTGTAGACGGCGGTAAGCGGTGAAAGCGTGTATGACGAAGTACACCCCTGCAGGGTATAAAACTATTCGAATAGCCGCGTCCGTGGTAAAGGACTACTTGGTTGCCTATACAGTTCATAGACAAGTTAATGGATACTACTAAAAGACTCAAGATAAGTGTGAGTACCGAGGATGGCCCCCTCGCAGGATACGAGGGAGGATCCACGGTGGAGTATTGTGATGGTGAGTAGTGGACTCGTGTGCGAAAACTATTTTGCTAAAAGATTCCGTAGGATAGCTTAGCCAAGAGTCAAAGCTGGCTTGCTGCATAAACCCCACCACCTTCTTGAGAATGAGCATGTACAGTAGGTTCTGATGTAAGACTTGCTGAGTACCTTTGTACTCATGTTTGCTTATTTATTGTTTTCAGACGACAACACTGCCCCCTCCGATGGGTTTTACGTAGATCTTGATGTCGACGAGTGACTAGCCACCCAGGTGGTGATCCAGGCCATGGAGGGCCCTATGTAGATAGACAGGCTTCGAGAAGCCTTCTTTCTTTCTAGAGTCTGTACTCAGACTAGTTGCTTCCGCATGTGCTTGTATGACTGTATGACTTGAGTGTCGGGTCATGTGACCCCTACCTGTATGGATATGTTATGTATGGCTCCCTGGAGCCTTTAAATAAGTACTTGAGTTGTAGAGTTTTGTTGTGATGCCATGTTGTATGTACTCATATCGAGCATATTGCATGTATGATTGAAATGCTTGGTATGAGTGGGATCCGACAATCTAGTTGTTTGTCCTTCGCAGCCTTTCTTATGGGGAAATGTAGTCTAGTGCTCCTCGAGCCACAGTAGTCCTCTACAGCCCGGTTCACCGGAGTCCTGCTAGCCCAGCACTACTGTTCAGGACACTTGACTGGCCGGCATGTGTTTCACTTCGTCCCTATGTCTGTCCCGTCGGGGAAATGTCACGCGGTGATCTCCGGAGTCCTGTCTAGCCTGCTACAGCCCGGGATCCCCGGAGTCCTGTTAGCCCAGTGCTACAGCCCGGAATCACTCGTTGATGACCGACATGTTCGTTGTGAATCATGTATGCCTGTCTCCATAGGTCTGTGCCGCTTTGGGTTCACGACTAGCCATGTCGGCCCGGGTTCTCGGTCATATGGATGCTAGCGACATTGTCATATACGCGAGCCAAAAGGCGCAAACGGTCCCGGGCCATGGTAAGGCGACACCCGTGGGATACCGTGCGTGAGGCCGCAAAGTGATATGAGGTGTTACTGGCTAGATCGATGTGGCATAGAATCGGGGTCCTGACATGCTGGGCCTCCTTTGAGCCACGCCGCGGGCCGCAGGCAGGCAAGTCTGGGGAACCCCATTCCCAGAACGCCGACAGTAGCCCCCGGGCCCAAGGCGCGCATGGACTTGGTCGTGCTGAGGGGCGAAAGGGCAAGGGCGAAGCGCCGCGGGCCCTAACAGCCTGCGGTCTTGGGCGCCGCGTGGCGGTTGATGGGACATGGGCGGCACTGTTCCCCCCACGCCCCCTTATTCTGCGCCTTGCCAGGCGGACTTGTAGTTGCACACAGCCACTCCCCTTCCTGTTGCTTGAGCGTCCCCTGTCCTTCCTTCCTTCACACGCCGGCTCCCGCCTCCAATCCAATCTCGAATCTTCTCCCTCCGTCCCATCGCTATGACTCCGACGAGGAAGGAGAGAGGGGAGAAACCCATGTATCCATCTTGCGCGCTGCCTTCGGTGGTCCCTGCCGCCGGCCAGTCGACCGTACTCAATCAAGAGTGCCTGGGCAGGGACAGCTTGGCCTGGCCACCGTCTTCAATGAGTGCGGGAGGACGACGGCCTGGCCCACATCCCACTTCTCCATCAACAGGATAGCAACCGAGGTCCCATGTTTCACCGACGCCTTGTGGGCGGGTCTGGTTCCCCCCTTCTCTGATTTCTTCAATGTCGTACTCTCCCATTATCAGATCCACTTGATGCATCTAAATCCTGAGTCCATCACCCTCCTTTCAGTCTTCGCCTTCGTCTGCGAAGCCATGGTGGGCATCCCTCCTTCGGTTGCCTTGCTGCACCACTTCTTCTCGCTGCGTCTTGTCGACCCCTCCCAATGCTGGGCATGCGCGAGCTTTACTGCCGAGCCTGAGACCGAGGCCTCCTGAATTGATTTCAAACTCCCCCAGCCCGTGGTTGGGTTCCGTGAGCGGTGGTTGTATGTGGACGCAGGGGTGCCCAGCCCCCTGCTATCGGAGCCGACCTCGCCTGCTGTCCCCAATTTGGGTTGGGGCCAGGAGACGCTCAAGAGCCCCCGGCTCGTCTTTGTCTGGAGCCGCTTCGTGCTCCTGAGGAAGCTCGGCATGACAGCGCCCAAAGTGGTGAAGGAGTTTCCGTTGTGCCGCGTCGCTCCCCTGTAGCGCCACTCCCGCCGGATGTGGGCCTTCCGTGGGCGCGAGGATAACGTGAGGCTCCAGGAAGAAGACCTGGCTCCCGCAGTGCTGAAGTCGATGCTCTTGACCTTGGCCGGGGACCTCAATCCCGGCAATGTCCGGCAGGGAGGAGCCTTGTTGTATCTCTGCCAGAGCAGGGCCGACTTCGTGAAGCTGATGCCTGACTTTGATGAGTGGGGACTGCGCCACACCGGCCTCCAGGGACCTCGCGAGAATCCAATGGTGGTGACTGCCCTTCCAACCGGCCAAGGCGGCTCCTCCTCAAGTGGCGGGGCAGGGAGGCAGGAGGCGCCGGAGGCCGAGGGGGCTCCTGATGAGATGGCAGTGCCGGGTGATGCTTGCGAGGGGACGAGTCCTGGGACCCGTGCTGCTGCGGCTGAAGATGGCAAGCAACCGACCCCAGTGCCCCGGGCTGGGGCCTTGGAGCCCCCAGCCGCGTCTTCTGGTGAGGTGATGGGCGGCACGCGCCAGGCAGGCGCCCCTGACGCGGATCGCTCTGATGCTCCGTCCTCGCCGCAGGTTGGTCCTTGCGATCTTCTCTTGGGCCGCTTCCGCGTGGACTTTGAGGCCCTCCGGAGGAAGAGGGAGGCCCTAGGTGATGACTTCCCTTGTCGCGTGCTGAAGCGCAGGAAGTACTTTGCCACTGATGAGTAAGTCTCCTTCCTCTCTGGCCCCTGAGTCTCTTGTTGCCTTCACTGATCCTTGCTCCGCAGGCCTCTTCCAGTCGAGCTCGCGGAGGTAGCAGAGGTGCCGCTGTCGGATTTCGGGTTCCGGCAGACCCTTAAGGTTCGAACACTCGGGTGCGCGTGGAAATCTCACCTTCAACCTCTCCGTCTTGATGGGATCTAAACTACTAAAAGAGCCGCATGAAAGACACAAGATTTATACTGGTTCGGGCCACCAATGTGGTGTAATACCCTACTCCAGTGTGTGGTGGATGGATTGCCTCCTGGGGCTGGTGAGGATGAACAATACAAGGAAGAACCGCCTCGCGAGGGTCTGTTCTTGGCTGTGGTGATGAACTGCTATGAAGATTTCAGTCACCCTCTCTCTCTCTCTATGCTTTTTCTCTTACTCGTCGGACCGCACCGAACGACCAGGAATCGAACCCCTTACTATGTGGGTGGCTAGTCCTCTTTATAGAGTCCTTGGTCCTCTCCCCAAATATTGAGCGGGAAGGGACCCAACAATGGCGGGCTAATTTGAAGGGGGGCAACAAGTACATCTATCCTGACAAAAGCAGTCTTCGCCTGCCAAAGGCTCTGGTGATGACGCCGCGCTGGGCTCCATGGTGACCTCCGTCTCATAGTCCTCCTGGCCTTGGTCTCATTGCACCGAAGTGGCAACCTTTGCCTGATGCCTCAGTACTTTGCTGATATGCTTGCTCCCTTTGCACCAAAGAGAAAAGAGGGATGCTGCGCGCGCTGGCACCCGCCTGGTGCCCCGTGTCGTCATGGCTTGCATCATGGGCACCTCGCGAGGTACCCCGCCTTGAACTCTCCGCCTTCTCGCGAGCCAGCCTGACGAGGCTGTGCCTGAGGACGCGCCGTGTCGTCCGCCTCGTGAGGCTTGGCCCCTCGCGAGGGTCTTGAGCCTCATGTTGATGAAGATGGGCCGCGCTGGGCCCCCACTTGAGCCACGCCGCAGGCCGCAGGCAGGTAAGTCTGGGGACCCCCGTTCCCAGAACGCCGACAGCCGCCTCCCTTGGCATCGCCCCCTCTACTGTCTTCAAATGCTCCGAGCAGCTCGACCCTGGTGGTGAGGGCGTCTAAAGGGGTGGACCATCCCGAGGTGCACCGCGGCCCTTCATTCCCCGTGTTTTTCCTTCGTGGGCCCTCTCAGGGAATAGGCAGTCTGCCGTGGGCTTCTCGTCTGATCAGGGATTGCGACTGGTTGAGGCGCCTCCTGCGCCCTTCATCTGGAGACGGTCTGGCCCCAGGCCGGGCTTCTGGTGCGACGCGCCCGGCCATCGCGAGGGCGCCAGCCCCCAGCCTCCTGCCCTGGGGAGGAACGATGATTCGCGGCCCCCGACGCTTGCTTGGGGCGGATGATGGTGTGGAAGACGTGCTTGAGTGCGCACGGGAGCACCGCGCTCGCTGCCAAGGGTTCCTTCGAAGAGTGACTGACGCGGTGAACTTGCTTGGGGAGGAGCTGGCTGATGAAGACGCGTGCCTGGAGGCAGAGGGCCTGCGCCTGGCCGCAGGGAGGCGCGAGCTAGAGGCCGCCATTGCCCTCGCGCGTCATCAGCGCGACCTTGACGATGAAGAGGCGAAGGCATCACTGGAGGCCTCTCGAGTGGCCCAATCCCAGGCCACCGAGGAGGCCCGGAGGGCTGACCGATGGCGAGAGGCAGCAGAGGAGCGGGCTCGCGAGCTCCTGGCCCGGTGCCACTCGCTGGAGGAGCAAGTGGAGCTGCGCGAGCTGGCTCTTGCGTCGATGCGGGTGGCTCCCGGTGACCCAGCCGAGCTCCAGAGGCGCGAAGAAGCGTTGACGCTGGAAGCCACTGAACGCACTCGCGAGTACGAGTGACTAGAGACGAGGGAGCGCCTAGTGACGCAGGCGGAAGATGATGTCGCTGCGCGGGAAGCACGTGTCCTGGAGGAGGTTTGTCATCGAGTGACGACGGCGCGCCAAGGGCTCGAGCGTGAGTTCGAGGGGAAGCTGGGGATGATCCAGGTTGAAGCCGAGGGCAGAACCGCAGCCCTGAGGGCCCAACGGGATTAGGCGACGCGGCTGGTCGACGCCTCCCGAGCCGCCCTTGAGGCAGCGCAAAAGGAGTTGGCCGCCTCCCAGGCCAAGGTGCTCCATCTTCGCCAGCGGATGGAAGAGTCTGAGGCCGTTGAGCGCCAGAATGCCGACGAAATACGCCAGCGGCGAGTCCTAGAGCACGCGCACGGCCCCATGCTCACCACGCTCAGGGTGAGGGCTAACACAGCCTTGGGCAACATCTGTGAGGCAGCCGTTGGCGAGCCGCAGACGATTAACTATGCCGGCAACCTGCAGTTCTTCACCGCTGTGGTAACGCAGCTGGAGGCTCGGTCGGTCAGGGCCGACAGGTTGGTGGAGGAGAGGAGCCGCGCCCTGCTCGGGCGCGCTTTTTCCTGTGTCTTCAGCCATCTCCGGAACATGGATCCCCACTTCGACTTTGACGCCGCCATCGCCCCAGTTCCCCAGGCCGTCCGAGGCGACCTGACGGAGTGGGTGGAGAACAACATGGATGCTCTCGTCCGAGCCTTCAGTTCGGATGACGATGACATGGTCATGGCTGCCGACGAAGGCGGTGTGGTGGATGGCCCCGACGCCGCTGGTGGTGGCGCAGACAACGAGGGCGAATTCAGTGATGCCAGCGACAGCTCGAGAGGCGCCCCCGAGGATGCATTGGGGGATTTGTCAGACTAGCCATGTAGTTCTCCTGTCTTTTACCCTGCATGAATAGAACTTAGGTGTTTGGCCTGATGGTCGTGAGAGCATTTTGGGAGGGGAAGCCCCTCATATAAAAACTTGTGTCCATCATATCAGTAGTAGTCGAATTGCGCGGGTGCTTGACGGTGGCTGGTTTACCTTTGCCCCACGCTGGCCCCGAGGCGGCCTGCAGGAGGGTGCGACGCCTTGGGTGCTCTCTAGTTGGGTCCTCAGGATGTGAGATCATTGTAGATGAAACTTCACAGGCGTTGGCCTTCTTCACAGGCTCTGGGCCTTCTCGTGAGCGTAATGACTTCACAGGCATTCGCCTTCTTCACAGGCTCCGGGCCTTTTCCTAACGCAATGACTTCACAGGCACTCGCCTTGCTTCATAGGCTCCGGGCCTTTTCCTAACGTAATGACTTCACAGGAACTCGCCTTGCTTCACAGGCTCCGGGCCTTTTCCTAACGCAATGACTTCACAGGCACTCGCCTTGCTTCACAGGCTCCGGGCCTTTTCCTAACGCAATGACTTCACAGGCACTCGCCTTGCTTCACAGGCTCTGGGCCTTTTCCAGAACGCGATAGCTTCACAGGCACTCGCCTTGCTTCACAGGCTCTGGGCCTTTTTCTCAACGCAAGAGCTTCACAGGCACTCGCCTTGCTTCACAGGCTCTGGGCCTTTTTCTCAACGCAAGAGCTTCATAGGCACTTGCCTTGCTTCACAGGCTCTGGGCCTTTTTCTAAACACAATGACTTCACAGGCACTCGCCTTGCTTCACAGGCTCTGGGCCTTTGTAGAACGGGACAACCTCCGCAGGCTCCCGAAGATCCTCCCGAGGGGGAGCAACAGCAGCAATTCAGGTCACACACGAGCCAGGCCTGACCGGACTCGCGAGGGGTTCACGACGGGAGGCAGCTGCGGCGAAGCGGTAACGAGAACGCGAGAAACGGCTCGAGCGAGAATAAGCACCCCTTCCCCGAACACACGCAAATCTCAAATTCAAATCCAACTTAAATCCAGCGAGGGGAAAGCTACAGCCAAAGGGAAAGGCAACGAAAAGCAGACAAAAAGCCGCGTCCGGCACCTAATCTAGTCTTGGACGTCTTCTCACCAGCGCGGAGCTAAGTGATGTCCACTGGGCGTGGGAGGGAGCCCCAGGGCCTTAGGCCGGCACCCCTGAGACTCTGGGGTGTGTACAGCCCCACTCATTATTACATGAGAGTGTCACGGGGCGGCGAGCTTCACCGGCACTGGGCTTTCTTCAAAGGTACTGGCATTGCTTCATATCGCCAGACGAGGGCCCCGCCTTGCGCCACACTCTAGTGCCATCAGCAACTACCGGAACCCAGGACGCCACCCGATGGGGTAGAGCGGTCGCCAGCGGTTCCCCCGACGACCTGCACCTCCTGCGATCCATGGTTAGCATATACCTGCCCCTGAAGAGTTAGCGGTGCCCAATAGTCGTTGCCTCCAGTGTGGCCAGCAGGTTCGTCCATGGGCTCCTGGAAGGGCTCAGCTTCCACCGCCTCGTCCCCCCAGCTTGGGCCAAGGAGCGAGCCTTGCCTGCTCTCGCGAGGGTGTCCTTGGTCCAGCATGAGGGGCACGTATTCCTCCGTCGCCTCATCTTGAATGCCACGTCGTGATGCCCCGCATGCCACGCGGTGCCACCTGTCATGCCTGCTGCGGGGTGGCAGCGCAGCCGCCCTCCGGGGCCGCGGGTTGCGTCAAGTCCTTCTTCTTCGCGGGCCGGGGGCGGGGGCAGCGCCGCCGCCGGTCCGGTGCTAACAGCTTCGCTGGTGTCGGAGTAGCCTTGGAGTCCGCAGGCGCGCGCGGAGCCCCTGCGCGGGTCGCCCTGGGCTTGAGACAGGAGCTGGGTGGAGAAGGGGTGAGCCCCCGAGGCGGCGAAGCCTAGGAGCTCCGCCAACCCCTCCAGCAACACGTCGTGCCCGCCCTCTGGCAGTCTGCATCGCAGCAGCTCCCGGGCCACCGTGAGCGCGGCCCTTGAATTCGCCTGCTCCCGGCGGGTGTATGGCGTCGTAGTTGCGGCGTGATTGGAGGCCCTTGCCGCCGACCGAGCTTGCCGCGGTGTGAGGGTTGCGGAGGCCTGTCCGCGTCGCCCGCGGCCCACAGCGCCCTGCGGACCACGAGCTGCCTGGGGTGCGGGGTCGCGCAGGTGGGCCACGCCGCCCATGGACCTTGGTTGCCCGCCTGGTCGCCGAACATGGTGATGACGATGCGACGGGAGGAGGAGTGGTAGGAAGGCAAATTCCGGCGCACCCCTACCTGGCGCGCCAAATGTCGGATTCACGGGTTCCGGCAGACCCTTAAGGTTCGAACACTGGGGTGCGCACGGAAATCACGCCTTCTACCTCCCCGTCTCGCAAAGATCTAAACTACTGAAAGAACTGCACGAGAGACACAAGATTTATACTGGTTCGGGCCACTGTTGTGGTGTAATACCCTACTCTAGTGTGTGGTGGTTGGATTGCCTCTTGGGGCTGATGATGACTAACAATACAAGGAAGAACAGCCTCGCGAGGGTCTGTTCTTGACTGGGGCGATGAACTGATAGGAGGAGTTCAGTCACCCTTCTCTCTCTCTCTCTCTCTTTCTCTTTCTGATTTCTTCTCTCCAAACCGAACCCCCCAGCCGAACCCCTTGCTACGTGGGTGGCCAGTCCTATTTATAGAGGCCCTGGTCCTCTTCCCAAATATCGAGCGAGAAGGGAGCCAACAATGGCGGGCTAATTTGAAGGGGGACAGCGAGTACACTTATCCTGACTAAAGTTGGTCTTCGCCTGCGAAAGACTCCGCGGTGACGCCGTGCTAGGCCGCATGGTGACCTCCGCCTCGTAGTCCGCCTGGTCTTGGTCTCGTTGCACCGAAATGGCAACCTTTTCCTAATGCCTCGGTACTCTGCGGCTGCGCTTGCCCCCTTTGCACCAAAGAGGAAAGAAGGACGCTGCGCGCGCTGGCACCCGCCTGGCACCCGTGATCGTCATGGCTTGCATCATGGGCACCTCGCGAGGTACCCCGCCTTGATTCCTCCGCCTCCTCGCGAGCCAGCCTGAGGAGGCTGCGCCTGAGGATATGCCACGTCGTCCGCCCCGCGAGGCTTGGCCCCTCGCGAGGGTCTTGTGTCTTGCGTTGATGAAGATGGGCCATGCTAGGCCTCCTTTGGGCCACGCCGCGGGCCGCTGGCAGGCAAGTCTGGGGACCCCCGTTCCCAGAACGCCGACAGCACTCAAGGACGGGGCCCGCACCTGGCTCCTGAACCTGGCTCCAGGCACAATCTCCTCCTGGGACGAGATGCGCACCCGCTTCATCGCCAACTTCCAAGGCACTCGCGACCGGCCACCCACCGTGAGTGACATGCGCCGCATCAAGCAACAGCCCGGGGAAACCCTGCAGAAGTACATCCAGTGCTTCAACAACGCACGCCTCAAGATTCCCAAGGTTAGTGAGGAGGCCATCATCTGGGCCTTCTCCGACGGCGTGCATGATGTCAAGATGAAGGAGGAGCTGGCGATGCATGAAGACCTGTGCACTTCCTTGGAGCTGTTCAACCTGGCAACCAAGTGCGCCAGGGCCGACGAGGGGCGTCTCTCCCTCCTCGAGCTGCCTGCCGCAGATCCAGAAGAGAAGAAGCCCAAGGCCAAGGATGTGAAGCGCAAGGGGGCTACCATGCTCGCGGTAGAACCAGACACCAAGCGAGGGAGAGATCAGCCCGAACCTTCCAAGGGCAGTCGGTACTGTGTGTACCACGACCTCCAGACCCACAACACCAACGAATGTCAAGAGCTCCGAGCCGTGCGAGAAGGAAGGATCGGCCGTGGCCCTGACCGCAGTGACCGGGGCTACGGTCGAGGAGGAGCAATAAACGCAGGACGCTGGGAAGACCGTGGCCCGCGCCAAGGGTGGCGCGACCAACCTCGCGAGGATCGCTGGCAAGACCCTCCTTGCGAGAGAGGATGGAGGGATCAGCCTCGCGAGGGAGACAGGAGGGATCAGCCTCGCGAGGATCCCCCGCAAGGCAACATAGGCCTCCCACCGCTGCCGCCGCAGCCAAGGAGAAACGAGGACCGCCACCAGGACAAGGGGGCTGGGGGCTTCCAGGAGCTGCGCGCGATCGCCTCCATCTTGGGCGGAGCACAAGCCGCAGCCTCTCAGCGCATCTTCAAGCAGTTCGCCCGCGAAGTGAACCCAGTCCTCCCTAGGCTCGAAGCCACGCGCCCCCCTCAGGTGGTCTACGTGCGCCATCACGTTCAGCTCAGCAGATCAGCTCAAGTGTGCGGCTACAGCCGGAGTCCTCCCGATGCTTTGCTCCCCGATCGTCAGCAACGTGGTGGTCACCAAGACCCTCATCAATGGTGGGGCAGGGCTCAACGTCCTGTCCGTGGAGACATTCAACAACCTCCAAATGCCCTACAGCCAGCTTCAGCCAACCAAGCCTTTCTCCGGTATCACCGACGGCTCCACGGTCCCAATTGGGTAGGTCCGCCTCCCTGTCACCTTTGGGGCACGCGACAACTACCGCACCGAGCTCATCGACTTCGACGTCGCCCACATTCGCCTGCCGTACAACGCCATCCTTGGGTACCCAGCGCTGGCCAAGTTCATGGCCGTAACTCACCACGGCTACAACGTCCTCAAGATGCCAGGAAGCGGCGGAGTCATCATGGTGCCCTGTGAAGAGAAGGACGCTTTGTGTTCCCTGGAACGAGCCTTTCAGGCCGCGTCACTAGAAGACCCGGATCGTGGAAGCAGGAGGCCTCCCGAGACCGCCCCTAAGAAGAAGAAGACATCGTCCGGCCCGACCACTCGGGAGGCAGGCCCCTCTGGGCCCACGCCTGCCCAGGGGGAACCTCCCTCCATCGCATAGGAAAGCACGCCCGGTGCCCTCCTCAGGCAGGGCTCGGGGGCTCTCCCCTAGAGGGCCACCGACCTAGCTAGGGTCACGAGGGAGGCGCTTGGGCACCACATGGAGGCATGTTTTGAAGCACGTTTCCCTCAAGAAGGAGCAAGGCAAGGAGATCCAGACCCTCAGGAGTTCGTCAGCAAGGCCATTCAGGAGCTATAGGAGTCAAGAGTCATGAAAGGCGGCCGCCACCTGCCAGCAGTGGCTCCCCATCCAGGCGAGGATGGTGGGCTGCGCGTCTGCATTGACATACCAGGGCTCAACCGAGTCGCCTCTCTGGAGTGCCTCTGGCTCTCGCGAGTGGGGCGCTGCGGAGGCCCGCCCCACAGCCACGTTCGCATGCCTTACGGCTTGCCGAACGCGGCTGACGCGTACCAGCGCCTCATGAGGGGCATCACGGAGGCACGAGAGGCCAGGCGTTCCGCAGCCCTGGCAGGGATGGAGATGACCCGCAAGGAGCCGCCAGCGCCTCCGGAGCCTCCCGAGGCCCCTGGGCTTGGGGGCTCGTGAGGATCGGCTCCCGCAGCCCACCGAGCCTGCTACATCAACACTCCTTCATCCTCAACATCATCAGGTGACATCTTTCGAGCTTTATTCCCAGCTGGGAGCACCCCCCCCAGGGCTGCACTATTCCCAGGCCGCATGGGTCCGTCCCTGCAGCGTGTATCCCTTTTTATTCCATGTTGTTAGCTTACCTTGTTGGGGGCGCCCCTCGGGCTGCATGATCCCCAAGCCGCTCGGGCCAGGCCCAGCGGCATGTATCCAATTTGCGTTTATTTCCGATTATGCGTTAGACCCACCATGCTTGATTATTTGATGCCGGTCCACGGCACCTCTTCTTCTCCATGCCGACCACTTGAACGTTAAAGGGGGGGTGCCTGAGCATCGCGACTCAGGGCTCTTACTGGCTCTCCAGCCCTCACCCTCTGGCCTTGTCCATGGCATCGCAACCTGGCATACCAGCGACGGTTGAGACCAGCTCGAGGGCCGGGACCCGAGGATGTAGAGTGCCAACATCTAACCAAATTTGCAGGGACACATCACAAGATAAGGCCTAGTGCCAGGTGCAACCCGCCTAGAGGTAGGGCCCCGCGAGTCCCGCGCTGGCTCATGGGTGCCCAGATACACCTCGTCAGGCCCTACAGTGCCAGCCACGTGTCAGGGCGGGGCTGTACACGCCTCGGGGGCTCCTCCCGGAGGGGGCCCCCCTCCCACGTACCAGTGGAAGCACCATGCTCCGCGCTGGTGATAAACAACTGAGGATGGCCCCGGGCCGCACCAACCTCAGGGAGCCCAGAGCTCAGTGTCTAGCCTAATCGTAACGCCTGCCCTCAGGAGTGCCGCGCGAGGGGGCTGGGCACGGGGGCTGCGCCTGGGTCACACCCAGACGCACGCCGCCCAGCCAGGTCTCCCCGGGCCTGGTTCGTCGCGCGTCTCTCCCCGAGCGGAGCCAAGGTACGAAGGCTGTTTGAGCGTCAAGGGGGACTCCTAAGCATCGCAACTCAGGAGCCTAACTAATCATGTAGCCCCTCACTCCGTGGCCCAGTCCTGGTTTCTGGTCGGGACCAACGCTCGCTGAGGCACGCGCGCGGTCGGGCTCTACAGACGTAGAACGGTAGATCGACCCGCATCACACCTCCATACTTGCTGTTCGTGCGGCAAGGGGGCCTCCTGAGCATCGCGACTCAGGAGCCTAACTTGTCATGTGGCCCCTCACTCCTTGGCCCCGTCCTGGTTTCCGGTCAGGACCAACGCTGGGTGAGGCATGCGCGGGGCCGGGCTCTGCCGGCGTAGAACACAAGCAAGTAGGAAGAAAAAGCGCAAACTTCAAGGAATTCAAAAGCAAATATTACAGTCCACACTGTTATCTCGATGCCCAACGCATGTTTAAATGTCTCCCCGAGGCATGATACATGTGCAGGAATTAAAAGCAGGACAGGAGCCACAACGGAGTCACTTATCGGCGGTGGAGCAGCGCGGATCGAGTACGCCTCCCGGAGCGGTGGGGGCGGCAGTGCCTTGCTTCGGCTTGGTGCTGAAGGCCCAAACTTCCCAGCAGGGCCTTTGCGCGACCCTTCACGGCCTCAGCAGCGGCAGCGGCACGCTCGCCGCTCACTGGCTCCAGCAGGCTGTCAAGGTCGACACCGGGATCACGAAGGTAGATGTGGGTGAGGACCCGCATCAGTGCTGCAGAAGACAGGACACGCGCCTCGGCCTCGGCCGTGGGGCCAAGGCCAAGGGCGACATCTTCAAGTGCGTGAACCAGGAAGGGAAGCAGCTTGGCGGGGCCATCCTCGGGGCCAGCCAGTGGGCTCTTCGGGCCGCTGTCGTAAAGCGTCCTTAGTGAGGAGCGAGCCCACGCCTCCATCTCCGTGAAGGCCACGCGGTCCTCGGCAAGAACCAGGGCCTCGTCGTCCAGCTTGGCCTTCCTCGCCCCCAACTCCTGCTCCAACGCGCCTAGGCGGTCACGGCGTTTCTTGAGCTTGACCTCCATCTCCTTGAGAGCCGCCTCGCAAGCCTTCACGCATTCTTCCTGCTCTTGGCGAAGGCGGACCTCATTCGCGAGCTGGTCCCGCAAATCTGGCAGTTTGCCCTCCAGCGCCTTGCAACGTCCACGGATGTCGACCACCTCCCCCAGGGCTGCGTCACGAGCAGCCTTCGCCTCAAGGACGGCCTGCTTCTCCTCGTCGCATGCCGTCGAGGCCTGGACCAGCGCCGCCCGAATCGAAGCGTCGGAGCGAACCCATCCTGAAGCCAGCTCCAAGCGCCCGGCCACCAAGCGGGGGTCGGCACCAAGAAGATCCTGACGCAGTCGGTCCAGCTCAGCAACAGCACGATCCAGAACGGCAGAAGGAGTCGGAGAGACAGCAGCCGGTGGAGTAGGAGGAGAAGGCAGTAGCATGGCCGCAACATCCTGAGGCGGAGTCTGCCGCGCCTCGACAGCTGTAGTGGCGGTGGCAGGCAAGAGCACCTCGGGAGCCACTTGGACCGTGGGGGCTGAGCTCGCCCCAGCTGGCTCAGCCAGGCCTCACGAGGACGACCGGGTAGGAGAAGCCTGTGTGTCGCGGTCACCCTCCTTTGCGGGCAGAAGCGCTGCCGCGGATGGAACCTAGGGAGCCCCCTTCGGCTTCTTTGCTGCGGGCGCCAGCCTATCCAAAAGATGCGGACGTCAAGCCTTAGAAGCAGAGCAAGAGATAAAGACAAGAATCAAATGCTTACGGGTCGTCGCCAGTGAGCTCAAGCGGCCTCCGGCCAAATTTGAAGCCTGAAAGCCAGCTGGAAGGGTCAACCTCGGGAAGCTTGGAGGCGGAAGGTGCGTCTGCGGTTCGCCCGGGGCCGGGGCAGACCCGCGGGAGATCAGCCCGGTCTTGTCCTTCTTCGGGATCGGGGGCGAGCTCCCGCCGTCCTGCTCATCGTTGTCCTCGTCGTCGTCTTCGTCGTCATCCTCATTGTCATCGCTCGGAGAGAGGCGGAGAACGCGGGACCTGCGCCAGGGGAGGGGAGCCCTCGACTCTCCATTAGTCGCCTCGGAGTCAGGCCTTTTTCCCCGCTTCCCTCCTTCCTCCTCTTTGCTGGAGTCGTCGGAGGGTACGTCCACCGGTTCCTCAGGAGTTTCCACAGGCACGGGCCCATCCCCGTTGAAGACGGGCATGGACACCACTACCTGCTCCCAGTGGTCGCGAAGGAACAAGGGTGTAGGAGCGCCCGCCAACCTCGCCACATCACCCCCGACCAGAGATTGGAGGACCGCAGCCAGATCTCCGTCGTCTAAGGCCGCAGGGCTCGGACGGGGCCTCCACATCGGAAGTGAGTACTGCCGAAGCGGAGCCAGCTGGTGCTCCAGGAATTCCCTCAGCAGCGACGCGCCGGTCAGCTTCACCGCCACCATATTGGCCGGCCTCAGATCCGCGTCCATCTTCTCCAACATCAGCTTCGCGCGAGGGTCCGTGAGGTCCGCTCGACCCCAATCGCTGGAGCTCGTGGGCTGCTCTGTGGGGAAGATCAGCCGAGGGTGGATGCGCCCAGCATTCACCAAGACCCACTTGCTCCTGAAGCCCTCGATCCTTTTCCCGGGGTTCGAAATGGCAATGGCGCCACCGTACGCGACGAAGCTCGCACATGCGGAAGCAGTACCACGAGAGGTCTGGAGGTAGAAGTAGTGGCGCAACAAGGCCACTGAGGGCTGCACCCCTACATGGGCCTCACAGTAATAGGCGAAGATTGCCAGGAGAAGGACAGAGTTGGGGTGGAGATGCAGGGCTTGCAGCTTATAGTGGCGGAGGACAGAGAAGAAGAACTCAGAGAAGGGAGGCACCAGGCCAGCAGCAATGGCACTTACGAAGAGCGGATAGAAGGTGCTCCTTTGACCCTCAGGGGTGGCGGAGCAAGCCTTGAACACCTTCGCCCCATCGATGCCCTGCGCCGTCACCATCCGGCGCAACCGGGCAAGGCTCGCCGAACGTGTGGGCAGACGAGTACCAAGGTGCAGCCGGAGGCTGGCGAGGCGCCATGGCTTCCTAGGTCGCACGGTCAGAGCAGATCTAGAAATTTTGGGGGAAGGAAGGAGAGGCGCAAGAAAGGGGATCTGAGCAGCAACCTGGGAAAGCAAGAAGCAAAGCCTAGGTGGATGCCGCTCCTTTACCAACTCAAGCGGTTGCTGAGGCGCCCACGTCCAATCAACCGCCACGCGGTGCCCAAGGCTGCAGGCTATTAGGGCCCGCGGCGCTTCGCTCTTGCCCTTCCGCCTCCCTGCATGACCAAGTCCGGGTGCGCCTTGGTACCGGGGGCTACTGTCGGCGTTCTGGGAACGGGGGTCCCCAGACTTGCCTGCCTGCGGCCTGCGGCGTGGCTCAAAGGGAGGCCCAGCACAGCCCATCTCCACCAACACAAACCCAAGACACTCGCGAGGGGCCAAGTCTCGCGGGGCGGATGATGCGGAGCTTCCTCAGGCGCGGCCTCATCAGGCTGGCTTACGAGGAGGCGGAGAGACCAAGGTGGGGTACCTCACGAGGTGCCCATGACGCAAGCCATGACGACCAAGGGCGCTAGGCAGGTGCTAGCCTGCGAAGTGTCCTCCTTTCCTCTTTAGTGCAAAGGGGGCAAGCACAACCGTGGAGTACCGAGGCATCAGGCAAAGGTTGCCATTTCGGTGCAACAAGACCAAGACCAGGAGGACTACGAGACGGAGGTCACCGTGGAGCCCAAGACGACGTCATCACCAGAGCTTTGCGTAGGCAAAGACTACTTTTGTCAGGATAGCTAGTACTAGTTGTCCCCTTTCAAATTAGCCCGCCATTGTTGGCTCCCCTCCCGCTCAATATTTGGGAAGAGGACCAGGGCCTCTATAAATAGGACCAGCCACCCACAGAGCAAGGGAAAAGGTGAAAAAGAAGGTGACAGAGGAGAAGGAGAGAGCTAAGAGGTTAGAAGCAAAGAGAAGGATCAGGCAGAGAGAGAGAGAAGGGTGACTGAGCTCCTCCCAGCGGTTCAGCGCCCCAGCCAAGAACAGACACTCGCAAGGCTGTTCTTCCTTGTATTGTTCATCATCATCAGCCCAAGAGGCAATCCACCACACCACACACTGGAGTAGGGTATTACACCACAACGGTGGCCCGAACCAGTATAAACCTTGTGTCTCTTGCATTGTTCTTTCCTTAGTTTAGATCTTACCAAGGCGGAGGGGTGCAGGTAGGTAGGAGGCGAAATCTCCGCGCGCACCCCAGTGTTCAAACCTCAAGGGTCTGCCGGAACCCGAAATCCGATGGAGAGGTACCCCACTATCTATCTTAGGGTTCAGGGTGGGGGGCGGGGGGCCTAGAGGGCTGGCCGGGGCGGCGGTGGCGAGTTGTCTCGGGGCGGCTAGGCAGCGCTGGGGCCGGCGGTTCGGTCGGTGGTGGCTGGCGACTCAGGGGAGTGCAGGTTGAAGATGAACTGCAGGCCCTCCCTAAACTACATGTCAAGTGCCTCTCTGCTACCATTGCGTTCAGTTTCGACAGTAGCATTCAGATTCCATAGTAAATTTCAGTTTCGACAGTTAAGTTCAGAGTCAATAGTTTTTACTTCATCTGTTGTAGTCAGGTGGTTTTTGGTGATGTTAATTTTACATCCATTTTACATCATCTATTGGAGATGCTATTAGAATCCCACTTGAGGTTGACGATGTCTGTCTTGTGCTACTTCAGCCTTGATGTCTTACGGCTCAACAGAGCTGCTCCAACGACAGAATGATCCATCACAATGGAGCAGTGCCCTGGATGCCGTCTACAGATTCCTCAGATCTTCCTCCACACCTCCGACAGCCACCTCTGCCTCAACTGCTTCAGCGACCAACCCAATGATGCTGAGGTCGACACGGCTATGGCAAAGAGGTTGTACAGTTGTTGCATCACTTATTACTATACATTCATGTCGATCCATTAGGGCTATTTTGGTTCAACGGAAAAACATCGATCCACTAGTGGTTACCATCACTCTAAATTTCTGCATGCTCTCCTTACATAATCTCACCATATTTTTTTAGTATGCATGTCAGATATTGTACAGAGTCATGTTGAACATGTAGATAAAAAGAGAAGAGTTTTGCGCGGCAATACAATGTCATGCAGACATCGCTCCATGGTGGGTTCAATGGCAAACCCTCCCCACCCCTCTCCAGATCGTAATCCAGAGGAAGATATCTGTTCTGAGGCGGATTCGGACGCCGCTGACCACTCCTATTTACCCCCCAAGGTGTTTGCTCTACCTTGGCATGACGATGTTAGTCATATCATGCATATGTTGCCTTGCAGTGCCTACTTTTCACATCATATATGTCATCTGCTTAGTTTAGACATGTTCTGTAATGCCACATGTTTAGTTTCTATATCGTAAATGGGAATTATGCAGTCTCATGTCTTTTAGCCAGCCATAATATATGTGAAATGTGTAATGCCGTTCTGTTTAACCAGACATCATATATTTGAATGATATCTTGCCCTTCCTTTTCTTCATTACATTTCCATTTGTCGACAATGTTTGTACATTAAACTACTCTTCCTGTGAATCAGCCATTTGGGTGGGAGATGGAAAAATATGGAGTGAAAACAAGGCCTTCAGAGCAGACAGTGCTACCTGTCGAAGTAGATCTCTTGTTGGGTCCCGATAGCTCCTCAGAGATGGATTCAGAGACAGATGACCAGTCCTATTCCCCCACTGAGGTGTATGCTCTAACTTGGCACGGTTATACTGTTCATATCATGCATACAGTGTCTTGCGTTGGATAATTTAGACATCATATACACAATATTTAACACCATGTTCTTTGTTCAGACATCATATCGAATGCCCTCTGTTTAGCATATAAATCACATATTTGAATTAAATGATGTGATCCTGATTACTTAGATAACATGTAGGTGAATTATGTCATGCGATCCTGTTTAGTTATTCATCATATCTTTGAATTATGTTATGCTATGCTATCCAGTTTAGATAGACATCATATATGTGAAATTATGTCATGCTATCCGTTTTAGTTAAACAATATACATGTCAACTATTTCATGCCCTCTTTTTTCCACACTATCTATTGCATCTGTCTCTCATACAATGTCTGTACATTCAACTATGTGTCGGGGGTGTCTGATCCCTCGCACACCTATGGGGATCGGCGGACCGAGCCCCTTTTGGTTCGGCAGGGGGCGGTGGATGCACAAAGAGCAGATCGAGGCGAAACACACGAGTGAGACGATCGATTTACCCAAGTTCGGGCCGCATGGATGCGTAAAACCCTACTCCTACTTTGGTGGTTGTATTGAGTTCTTGCTCGGGAGCGGCGAGTGCTATAGTACACTCAAGCAGCTGGCGAGACCTAGCATGAGAATGGCTGTCCTCCCCCTCTCTGCTGCGCATGGGCCTCCTCTTATATGTCTAAGGGGTCACCGACACGTGGCAACAGAGGCGAGGGTAAAAATGTAAAAGGGGTGGTAGTTGGCTCCACCGCCTACATGTCACATCCTACTTAACTATGACGGCAGGGGACAAGGGCATTAAATGCCCGTCTGTGTCACCTTGATGGCCCAGAGAGGGACCGCTAGGAACGCCACCGTTTGCCACGATGGCTACTTGTCAGCGTTTGCTTGCCACCGCATGCCCCCGGCTGCACAGCCTCCCGCCACGTACGCCAGGAATGGTCCCAGGGCGACACGTTGGTGGGTGAGCTGGAGCGCGGGCTGCGGGGTAGTAGCTTGCCATGGCAAGCGCCTTGCCGCGGATGTAGTCTTGTCGCGTCCGGGAGCTTGTCGGTCACCGGGCCTTGTCGGGGCGCGTGGTGCGCTGCAGCGAGCTTCTTGAGATGCTTTGGTTGGTATTCCTGGCAAGCTCCTCTTGCTGGGGTCTCGTCTCCTTCCCGGCAAGCTCCTCTTGCCGGGGCCTTGTCTCCTTCCCGGCAAGCTCCTCTTGCCGGGGCCTTGTTTTGCTCTTGGATACTTTGTTCTTGAATGGCTCCTAAAGGAACCATGGAGGGTCTTGGCGGTCACCCGGCAAGCCTTGCCGCGGGTCGCTGCGACTGCCCGTGCACAAGTTCGGGGTACTAAGGTACCCCTACTTTAGTACACCGACAGGAGCCCCCGGGCCTGGGCCATACACGGTGTCGAGCGCTGTTGGGCCAGGCCCAAAACAGTGCACGGGCACGCGCGGCCTAGGTCACACCATAACTCGTTCCGCACCCACCGCACCCTCCCCAAACGGCACGCGTCAAACGCGGCATCGTGGGAGAGATCGTGGGCGGTTTTCGAGGTGCCCACTCCCCACGATCACGGGGTGGGGAGAGGCCGCCCCATTCGTCGCCTCGGTTCTGCACGCCTGCCACGCGGCTCCCATGCACTTGGGGTCGCGGACGGCGAAGGCGGGAATCGGGGCCGTCTTGGGTCGAGGCAGCGGGTCGGCCCCAGCTCCCTGCCTCCCCGCGTCTTGATTCGCTGAGCGGGGCGGCCGAGCCCCCACCTCGCTCCTTTATAAGGAGCGGGAGGGGAGGACGTGAGCTCGCATCCTCCCATCTTCTCCTTCCTTCAGCTTCTGCTCCCCCTCCTCCCACTCGCCATGGAGAGAGGGAACCCTGGTCCTTCATCAGTGGCGGCAAGGGTTGCTGCCACGCAGCACATCCCTCCCTCTCCCGCACCCGTGGTGGCGGAGCCAGCCGTAAGGGGAAGAGGGAGGGGGCGAGGTCGTGGACGAGGCCGTGGCGCTCGGGGACGAGGTGGACGAGGCGGCACGTCGGCTTCGCCTCCGTCGGCGGCTCCTCCTCCCGCGGTGGCCCATGCCGGGGACGACCCTTGCGAGTTCTTCGTCAGGCTGCGCCGGGCGCCTCATGGTCGCCTCCGACTCCCAGATCCATTTGTGGAAGTGGTGGAGTTGGACCCGCCCGAGACGCTGAGACTGCAGATGAGGGGCTGTGGGATCAGCGGCACGCGGGTCCGCGCCGAATTCCCAGCCCCCGGCATGATGTATCTTGGCCGAGGGTGGAAGACGTTCGCCCGCATCCACAGCTTGACGCCGGGGCTCACCCTCCACTTCAAGTTGGTGGAGGGCGATCTCCTCTCCGTCAAGGTCTTCGGGTGCTTTGGCGTCCGGGCCCGGTGCTGCATGGAAAGCTCCTCCGACAGCGAAGGCTCCTCCTCGAGTGAGAGTGACCAGGAGGGGAGCGACAGCGGCGACGAGGGGAGCGTGCGGCAGGATGGCGGGTCCGACTAGGTGTCGGGCGCCGCTCCGTGCGGCACCGGCAACCCCATCATCCGGGTCGCCGGCTCCTTGAACTCCCCGGGGGCGTCTCCTTGGGCGGCTGGCGTAGGGAGGCTGCGGAAGAGGAAGAGGGCTGGCGGCAAGGCCGTCAAGCCGGAGTACGAGGGCGTGGTGCCCTCGACAGCGTGCTGACGTCCCGCTGCCTCGCCTTCGAGCCCTGCTTCCCGCGCTGCCATCACCGCCCAGCCTTGATGGCCCCCGGGATGTTCTCTTGGTGTCTTCTAGCGCCCGTAGTTCACCTAGGCGCTCCTTTTGCCCTTCTCGCCTCCTTGACCTACCTCCTGAAAAGAGGGGCAGGAAAGAGATTACGAGCATCTTATCTTTTTAATTTGTAAGCCCTCGGGCCTTAGTTGCATTTAAAACTTGTAATCCTCTCTTTCATGTTTTTCATTCTCTATGGACTGTACCTGCGTGGAATGTTTTAATGAAAAGGGGATGTTTGCCGGGTTACTTATCTCGCGGGTAGAACCCACGTCAAGGAGCAAATCCTTGGTATCTCACAGATAGACACTCCTTCCCCGGCAACAGGCCCTGCCGCATACCGACGTCGCTCGACCTTTCTCACGCTCTCGACGGAGGCAGGGATGAGGCGGGTGCGGCCCCTCGTTTCATCCCTTTCCTGCCGCGACTATGACCAAAACTTGGCCCTGGGGCCCCAGGGACCAGAGCTAAGGGAGCACGGTGGCTTTCGGGAAGAAACGGGGTTTCGTATTCCCAGTCCAAAAGAGAATGCATGAAGAGGGATGAAAGACTTATCTGAGACTGCAGCCCCCGGCAACTCTGGCTGGCCGTGGGGTGAACTTTGGTGCTTGCAGCCCCCGGCAACACTGGCTTGCCGGGGTCTAGATGCCGGCGCGTCCTTCCACTCCTTTTCATCCCCAGGCGGTCCGGCAAGGGTATGTGAGCCCTGCGAATCAAAGGAAACGAAAGGCAGGCAAAGGGACGCACACTCGACCTCTAAGTTAGGGGTTAGCTGCTGTTAGGCACTATCAACCCTAACCGAGGACTCGACTCGACCTAGCATGCATGCTATAACTCTGGGCGCCAGCGCTTCATTATCTTGTGCTCAGGGTCTGCACCTGGCTTTGTACAAAGGATTACATGCAACAGCGGCAAGACTTGTACAAAAGGGTGGTTGCCGGACAGGGTCCGACAACCACGCCTTACGGGTAAAACTTACGAAGAAGCTCGATGTTCCAGGAGTTGCTCACTGGTATGCCATCTTCGGTCTCCAGGCGGACAACGCCGGGCCCGGTGACTCGTTTCACCCGGTAAGGGCCTTCCCACTTTGGCGTCAACTTGTTGGAATTCTTGGCGGACTGAACGCGCCGAAGAACAAGGTCGCCTTCCTCGAGACTCCTGGCGTTAACTTTGCGGCTATGATAGCGGCGCAAAGCTTGCTGGTAGCGAGTGGCTCGCACAGCAGCCTGGAGACGATCTTCCTCAAGGAGCAGCGTGTCATCTTGCCGCAGTCGCTCTTGCTCAAGCTCATCATAAGCGAGCACTCGAGGTGACCCGTATACGAGTTCCATGGGGATAACTTCCTCCGCTCCATAGACTAGAGCGAAGGGTGTCTGTCTAGTGGCTCGATTTGGCGTCATCCTGATCGACCAAAGAACCACTGGCAGCTCCTCGACCCAGTTGCATCCGTGCTTGTGCAGCCTGTCAAAAGTTCTGGTCTTGAGCCCGCGCAGCACTTCAGCATTTGCCCTCTCCGCTTGACCGTTGCTTCTCGGATGAGCAACAGAAGCGAAGCAGACCTTGGCGCCAAGATCTTGGACGTACTGCATGAAGGTGCGGCTCGTAAATTGTCTACCGTTGTCGGTAATTATCCTGTTAGGGATCCCGAAACGGCAAACAATCGACCTGAAGAATTTGATCACGGACTGCGCCGTCACCTTCCTCACTGGTTCCACTTCCGGCCACTTTGTGAACTTGTCGATTGCAACGTACAAGTACTCAAAGCCCCCGACTGCTCAGGGGAAGGGGCCGAGGATGTCGAGCCCCCAGACCGAAAATGGCCAGGATAAAGGGATCGTCTTGAGAGCTTGAGCTGGCTGGTGTATCTGCTTGGAATGGAACTGGCATGCTTCACACTTGGTTACTTGTGCAGTTGCATCCTGGAGGGCTGTCGGCCAGAAGAAGCCTTGCCGGAATGCTTTCCCGACAAGTGCTCTTGCGCCAATGTGGTGACCACATATGCCTCCATGTATCTCTGCCAACAGCTTCTGTCCATCTTCCCGAGGAATACACTTCAATTTCACACCGTTGAGTCTTCTTCTGCACAGTGTGTTGTCGACAAACAGGTACATACTAGACTGCTGGGCTACTCTTTCCGCTTCTTCTGGTTCCTCGGGAAGCTCTCCTGTCTGGAGGAAACGGACAATCTGCTGCGCCCATGTTGGAGCCTGTGGCTCGACAACAAGGACTAAAGGCACATCTGCTGCTGCGGGAACGTCCGCTTCTACGGCAAGAGCCTGCGACTCTGCCGGAGCTTGACGCTCCCCGACAAGCTTGCCGGGGCAGAGCTTGCCGGGAGAGTCTGCCTCAATGGAACCAACCCTGGGGCTTGCCGGACTAGAGTGCTCCTCAGCATTCTTGGCGTCGATCTTGGGGACCTTCTTGGCGGCGGCTTCGGGAAGCTCTGCCGGAAGATAGTCACCAGAGACCAACTTCCTCTTCTTGCTCTGTCCAGTTGATGGTGTTACGGATGGCTGAGTCAGCTTGAGCACAAAGGTCCCTGGTTCCACAGGTAACTTAAGTGCTGCGCACTTTGACAGGCCATCGGCAATGTCGTTCTTAGCTCTTGGAACATGTTCCATTTGCAGGCCGTCAAAGCGCTCTTCTAGCTTCCTCACTTCATCAACGTAGGCTTCCATCAACGGACTCTGGTAATCCTTGTTCACTTGGCGGACGACAAGCTGCGAGTCACCCCTGACAATGAGCTTCTTAATCCCAAGTTCTGCCGCGATCCAGAGACCGGCAAGCAAGCCTTCATACTTTGCAGTATTGTTTGTCGCTTGCTCCTTGGGAAAGTGCATCTGTACTATGTACTTGAGGTGCTCTCCGGTGGGTGCGACAAGCAGTACACCAGCACCGGCGCCTTGCAGCGAGAAGGCACCGTCAAAGTACATGAGCCACTCTTTGCTTGCTTCCTTGGCGGGGATGCTCGTCTCCGGAATTTCTTCGTCTGGAGTTGGCGTCCACTCTGCTATGAACTCTGCCAATGCTCTGCTCTGGATTGTTGATGTACTCTCAAACTTGAGGCCAAAGCTTGGCAGCTCCAGTGCCCACTCGACAATCCTGCCTGTTGCTTCTGGATTTTGCAATATCCTCTTCAATGGAAAGCGAGTGAT
Organism: Triticum monococcum; assembly: GCA_034509565.1. Taxonomy (NCBI): domain Eukaryota; kingdom Viridiplantae; phylum Streptophyta; class Magnoliopsida; order Poales; family Poaceae; genus Triticum; species Triticum monococcum. The sequence goes on along the minus strand of CM067841.1, from coordinate 127,179,874 downwards.
GACTGTGATCTCGTGTGCTTGGAAGTAATGGCGCAGCTTTCTCGAGGCCATGGGAAGGCGAAAAGCAGCTTCTGCACACCAGAGTACCTTGACCTAGCCCCCTGTAAAAGGGAGCTAACAAAGTAAACTGGGCGCTGCACCATTTTCTGCCGTATCTCCTCTTGCATCTGCGCAGATCCTTGCTTGTCGGGACCAGAGCTTGTCGGGGAAGCCCCCTGCTTGTCGCTGGACGTGCTTGCCGCGGCCGCTGGCTCGTCGTCTGCCTCCCTCTCCGCTACTAGCGCTGCACTAACCACTTGATTGGTTGCCGCTATGTACAGCAGCAACTTCTCTTGTGGTTTAGGTGCGACAAGTGTTGGAGTGGAGGACAGGTACCTCTTCAAGTCTTGCAGCGCAGCCTCCGCTTCCGGAGTCCATCTCATTGGACCTGCCTTTTTCAAAATTTTGAAAAACGGCAGGGCGCGCTCAGCAGACCGAGAGATAAACCTGCTGAGAGCAGCTACGCAACCGGCAAGCTTCCGTACATCCTTGACGCGCTTTGGTGCTTCGATCTGCTCAATGGCCCTGATCTTGTCGGGGTTGGCTTCGATTCCCCGCTGAGACACAAAGAACCCGAGAAGTTTGCCGGAGGGGACTCCAAACACGCACTTCTCGGTGTTGAGCTTGAGGTTGATCTTGCGTAGATTTGCAAAAGTATCTTCTAAGTCTTGGATCAGAGTTGCCCTGTCTTTGCTTTTGACCACTATATCATCCATGTAAGCTTCTACATTTCTGTGTATCTGTGGCTTCAAAGCAATATGGACTACTCTAGCAAATGTTGAACCAGCATTCTTTAATCCAAAAGGCATCCGTACGAAACAGTACGTGCCACATGGAGTAATGAATGCGGTTTTCTCCTCATCCTCTTCTGCCATGAAGATCTGATGGTATCCTGAATATGCGTCAAGAAATGAAAGCAGATCACATCCGGCAGTGGAGTCAACAATCTGGTCAATGCGCGGCAAGGGAAATGGATCTTTGGGACAAGCTTTATTAACATCCGTGAAGTCAATACAAAGCCTCCACTTCCCGTTTGCCTTGCGCACTACAACCGGATTGGCCAACCACGTTGGATGGAGCACTCCTCTGACAAGGCCTGCTGCTTCCAACTTCTTGATCTCTTCTGCTATGAATTCTTGGCACTCCACCGCCTGTTTCCTGACCTTCTGCTTGACGCGCCACGCATGAGGACAAACGGCAAGGTGGTGCTCAATTACCTTCCTGGGAACACCGGGGATGTCAGACGGTTGCCATGCAAACACGTCGACATTCGCCCGCAGGAAAGTAACGAGCGCGCTTTCCTATTTAGGATCAAGCATGGCACTGATGGTGAAGGTACCACCAGTGCCGTCCTCCTTGGTGGGCACCTTCTTGGTAAGTGGTGGAGCTGCCATCGTCTTCTTACTCTTGCCGGTGGAGCTCGATGGTGCGTCCTCGACAGCAGCGCAGCACTCCGAAGAGGTGCGCTTGCCGGGGTAGGCATCAGAGCACCCGCCGGACTTGGTCTTCTCCTTGCCGGTGGAGCTCGATGGTGCGTCCTCGACGGCAGCGCAGCACTCCGAAGAGGCGCGCTTGCCGGAGTGGGCACCAGAGCTCTTGCCGGACTTGGTCTTCTTCCCCCCGGGAGCTTCAGCGGCAAGTGTCTCGCGGTCTGTCGCGGCGGCAGCTTCCCGGTAGATCTTGTCGGCGCAGATAAGGGCGTCCTTCTTGTCGCCAGGGACAGAGATGATGCTTATCGGGCCTGGCATCTTGAGCATGTTGTAGGCATAGTGAGAGGCCGCCATGAACTTGGTTATAGCCTCCATTGGGTTATAGCCTCCATTGTCCAACAGAATATCAGCTTGTAATTGTGCGTCGCTCCTGTATCGCGTTGTGCTTGGGTAGGTATTTCATCTGCAACCAGTAGTGTGGCAAATGATGGATAGTTTTTTAGAACTAGCAAGATGCCCATGCGCTGCATGCATCAAGATGCATTTGTATGAGTAGTTTATCTTGTGGGAGAAAAGGATGAACGAGGGAATGCCTTATTTGCAAATGCGGAGAGGGGTGTGGGTATCTTTTTGCAAAATTGCCACAGTTTCCTTCCGATCCGCCGGATATAAATCGGATGGCCTATATTGCAGGATGGCAGGAACACCATCATCACCAACTCTGTTTTTTTATAAGAGTAGGGAAAAAGTAGAGAAAAAATAGAGAGTAGAGAAGTAGAGATAAATATTAAATATAAAATAAATATAGCAGTAGAGAAGAGAGTAGAGATAACTGAGACGTTGGGAAAGGATGGCGCGCGCGCGGGAAAAAGCTGCCGGGCGTGCGCTAGTTTTGGCGCGCGGCGTCTGGCGCACTTTAAAAATCCAACGCCCTCCCACTGCTCTGTGCCTTGCCACCACTCTTTCCCCGCTCCATGCCTCGCCACTCCTCTCTCCCCGCTCTTTCTCGCCTCACCGCTGCCGCGCCACCATGCTGTCGCGTCGCCGAGAAACATGGGGATACCGCGGCGTCCGCGCGCGCCCCACCGGCAGCTTCTCCGCCGAGATCCGGTTCCACGGGATGCGCCTCAGCCTCGGCAATTTCGACACCACCAACGAGGCCGCCCGCGCGTACGATGCGATGGCGTGGCGCCTCCGGTGGCCTCATAGAACATTGTACTTCCCCAACGTGCCGACGCGGGAGCGGGCACAGGAGCTCGTGCCTCTACCGCGGCTTATCACCGACGAGGATCATCACGACAACCGAAGGCGGGAGCACCATCTCGGCATCGCCGAGATGGACGAGGAAGCCATGGCGCTATGGCGCCAACGCTTCCCACAGGACATCATCAACGAGCGAGAGTTCTATGAGCAAAGGAGGGCGGAGAGGGATAAGAGGAGGGCGGAGCGAGCCGCCTATCGCGAGGACAAGCGTAGGCGAAAAGCGGACGCTCAATTCAACATGAGCCTAGGAGCAGCATCGCCCTGGGAATCCGACGACGATCGGTATCTTCACACCTACAGTCAGACGTTGGAGGAGGACATCACCGAGGAGGAGTCGGACGACGAGGAGTAGTTGAATAATCTTTTTTATCTATCTATGCTGAGAACTATCCTCTACTCCCTATCTCTACTTCTCGATCTCAGCACTGTAAACACTTTTTTAAAGCGCCGCGCGTTGCGATTCTGTTGGAGATGCTCTAAGATGGCAAACGAGTGCTTTAATGTTGCCCACAAGATGCACGAGTATTACTAGTAGTATATTTGTCTTGCCATGTTGAGATTTTAAAACCACGAGTGCGAACATGCAGAGGAGCAATGAAGACCAAACACGGGATATTGGGGACATCTTCAAGGAGCGTGGAAAGTTAAAGAGGAGCTGCACCGAACCTATAAAACAAACTTTGGTAAGTAACACCCTTTCAATTACTTTCGTTTAGCCTCGTGTTCTTCAATGTGTATATGTTGTAGTTTTTGTTTCTCTTAAGCCTCGTGTTCTTCGATGTGTCATAAGAAGAGTCTTAATTGTCCTAATGCTTTCATTTTTAGCTTGATGTAGGAAGTGGGTGTTCTCACCTTGTAGTTTGTTTTTATATTTTTCCTTTTGAATTCACTTCTCCCAGTTCTGTTCATCTGGCTTCTACTAAATGGATCTAGGTTGCTCTGAGTAATTATCTAAAAAAGAAGTAACTTCATGTCAGGATGCAGTTCCTGTGAGGAGGGAAGTATGGTCAACCTCGAGATCATGTTTCCAGAATGAGGCTGGATTACACACAAGGTGCCAGTTCCCTAATGATGCTGGATTAGACACAAGGTGCAAATTCCCAGATGATGCTGGATTACACACAAGCCAGGTGGAGTCGTCCGCTGTTCGTGTCCTCGTGGCTCTAGTAAAGGCTAAAAGAAAGCGTGCAGCAACCCTTGAGAATGTAGTTGAGTTCCTAAAGAAGTGAAAAGAGCAATCAGATGCTCTCTTCACCCATGCCAAAGAAGAGATGGAAGAAGCCAGAAATAAGCTAGCGGAGGCAGAGCAGGCTAGGCGTCTCCTGCTATCTAAAACTGTTGTCAATACAAAATTTCCTTCATAGTAGCTAGGTTCAAATGTTTATCCAGTTAGCATGCCTGTTGTGATGTCCGTGCATCTACTGATGTGGAACAAAATATTTTTTTTCGGGTCATGTAATAACAACAATTACTTTCCAAACAATAACAGATGAAGCATTGGACATGGTATAGTTCACGCGCAAGCCCGACATTCCAAGTTCAACTTCCACATCAAACTTATGTTCACAGATATCTCCACATTCATACATAATGTCCACAACCATGATTCACTTCAAAGCCAAAAAAATTGAGGAGAGTTATGAATAAAGAAAAACCTCTAGTTCCCGCTACCAGTGCAAGCACAACAAGTCAAGACCATGCATAATTAATTATATTTTGGTCACCTTTGTCTTCTAAAATGTTGGCCGGCTAGCGGTAGGACATGTTGCCGGCACACGCGCGGATCAATGAAGGCAGGCGGGGCAGTCTGAAGCCGGCTGCATGCGGCGAGGAGGCGCGTTCAGCCGGGCCTACATCGAGTGGGGCCCTCTTGGCCGGCGCGCCGGTTCAATGCCTGCGCTATGAGAGGTCGCGTCAGTGTTAGAGCAATCACTCCCTCCATTCCTTTTTGTTTGCGTATAACAAAATCTTGTTTTCCATTCACATTTTACAAGTAAAATTTGTGGACAAACTTTGACCCAAAAAACGATGGGGACTAGTAAACTAGAACAGAGGTAGTAGTTTTTTTAATCAAAGAAGGTTTCCCCCTTCCGATTTTCATTACTAAAAACCAACATCTAAATCTAAACATAGTATTTGCCCTAGAACTACCAGGTTCAACATCTCGCAACATAAACCCATACAACCATACGCCAAGGAGGTACGTAGTAGGTAGTACTATGAATTCCATTTTCGCTCCATACCAATCGTTCTAAGAACTACTTAGTACTTATAACGCGCCATTGAAAATCAGAACTCTTAACCCCACTAAAAATGATATTTTAAATGTGGCTACTCGATCTGTGGCAACTGGCGAGCCACCGCCTCCAAGTCGTTCACCTGTGGTCCCGGCCATCAACTCCTACGGATCAAATTATCACGCGAGCTGACTATTCCTACAAAGGTGCGCTCCACCATGTACCCGGTACCCGTGAATGCAGAAACCGTGCACCTAGGGTTTTAGGGTTTATTTGTTAACGTTGCCTTTACGTAACACTCATGTGTGCGAGACAACAAGAGACCGACTGCATGCGTGCGCCTCTTCTCTTCGTATATGTACTCCACCGTTTGTCTGGTGTCCACAAAATTATAATAACTACTAGCAATGTGCCAATGCGTTGCCACATGATCTGAGTAGATTAATACATATTCACCGATTTGATAGAAAAAAGTCTAGTTTTTAAATACGTATATCACTAAAAAATGTTATGTTTCACTCAAAATATATTCCTTTGGCGGTTTTGATGAGATAAGGGAGGAATGTTGTTGGTTTCAAAATTCGAGAAGTGGTATATGTCTAATTTCTACTCTTACTAGTAAGATGCCCGTGCGTTGCACGGAACATCAAGATCTTGTGGGATAAAAGGATGAACGAGGGAAGGCCTTATCTGCAAATGTGGAGAGGAGTGCGGGTAAATTGCCATAGTTTCATTCCTATCCATCAGATAAAAATCAGATGACCTATATTGCAGGATGGCAGGCCCACCATTGTCACCAAGTCTGTTTTCTATCCCTACTCTTATAAAAAGCATAGTTGGTGATGATCGTGTGCCTGCCATCCTGCAATATAGGCCGTCCGATATATATCTGATGGATAGGAAGGAAACTATGGCAATTTTGCAAAAAGATACCCACACCCTCTCCACACTTGCAAATAAGGCCTTCCCTTGTTCATCCTTTTCTCCCACAAGATAAACTACTCATACAAATGCATCTTCATGTTCCGTGCAACGCATGAGCATCTTGCTAGTTGTTGCAAAAAGCCCATGTGTGTGAGAGAGAGGGAGAGAGGAGGAGGACAGAGTGCATGTGTGACAAAGACACAAAGAGTGTGTGTGCGAGAGGTATAGCTTAAAATGAGGCGATAGTGTGTGTGAGCACAATCAAGAGGGCGTGTCTCAAGAAGGGAAGAAAAATCTACATAGATACAAGGAGTGGGAGAGAGACATGTATGCGATGGTGGAAGCACGAGTGTGCGGGTGTATAAACCTATCTAGAGGCTAGTCGATAAATGTTTGTGAGAGAAATACGAGACGGGGGTGCGAAAGCGAGAGTTTTGTGTGTGTGTGAGAGACGGTAGTCAGGAAGGGGAGTGGAAGCAGGAGTTGTGTGTGTGTGAGAGAGAGAGGGGGGGTTGTCTGATCAGTAAACAAATGAATAATGTTAGTCTGGGATGGAGACAAAAAGGAGACCGCAACAAATGTTGTGTCTATAGGAGAGAGAGAGAGAGTAATTTTAGTGGTATGATTCATATCTAGAGACATATGGGGTGTGTGAGAGAATCCCATAGAGAGAAAGACAAAGTGAAAGACGAGTGGAGACTGTGTGTGTGGCGGTGAAAAAGAAAGCATAGGTACCTAGTGATACGAGAGAACAGTAGAGACGTGAGAGACAATAAAAACCGTGTAGTGTATAATGATAGGGAGAGTGTGACACTTCTCAAGGGAGACGTCAAGAGACCATGTTTGCGAGGATAGGAGAAACATGAAGTGAGGGTGCGGGTGAGCTGGAGAAAAGAGAGTGATAGCTACATGAAGGAGCATGCATGCGAGAGAGATGGGGCATGAAAGGAGTGAACACAAAAGGGATTCAAATATTTTAATTCGAGATGATGATACATGTAATCCATACTCGAACCAAAATTGATCTATCAAACATGCATACTCATATGAATTCGCGCGCATCTATGTTATTTAATGTGTGGATATTATTGATCATTGTATTTATAAAGCATATTATACATATAAAGGAGCACAATTCTTTGTTGTGCTTTTGAAATTATATATATATATAATGATGTATATATAATTTTATTCCAATCGAAAATGGATCCCACCCGAAAAAATAGAATACAAACGGGATTCGAATTGAGTTGGCATGGTAAACGTGCACTCTGCAAAATTTGAACGAAGCGGGGAAAGTCGCAGTAACTGCCCGAAACCAAAATCTGCGAGATGGAAATTACTACTGCCTAGCCCTACCACGCAAAGCCTATCTGCTCGATTTCTATAGGTTTCGATAGGGGTAGGTTTGTAATTTCACTCAAACATGACATAACCGCCTCTCACCTGGATTCATACACGGTGGGCGCTAAAACACAGTGTGTCCTCGGCCGAAATCGACTCCCTCCCGGATTCATACATGGTGGACGCCAAAAACAAACTCTCGTCGGCAAATATTCGGTGTATGCGAGATTACCGTCCTATCCCTAACTGACTAATATTGCTGTGATGTAGGAAATTTGAAACGGGGGCTAAGTTTGTAAATTTCCTCGCATTTGAGACAAGCGCGCCCTGAAGACATGGTTCCACCCTTCCTCTCCACCTCCATTTCCCCATTCATCCTCCGTGGGCGCCAAAACACCCTCTCCACCGCAGCCTCCTCCGTCCACCACCCCATCCACCACCGTCCTCCTCCACCATGCCGGAGCTTATACCCCGACGCCGCCATCCATTACAAGAGATCAACCTCTCTCATCCACAGCTTCGGACCGGGATCCTTGCATCCTATCCTCTCGCTTCATCCCCGTCGTCGTCCACCTTGCCGGCACCGCTCCTACAACCGTCTTGTCCACCGCGCCCCGCAGCCACCGTCTACCCACCTAGATCTACTTCCAGGCTGCCCACAGCCATCGCTACCGCAGCACCGTCAAATTCTCAACAGATGCATACACGGCGCCGCGCCAGAGGCGGTACTCTTTCGTATCTGCTCAACTTATTTATCATAGCAAGAAAATAGATCACCACTGCTTTACTCTGATTTCTTATCCATCACTTACTTGCTAGTTGAGACCAAACATTGGTTGCGAAGTTGCCTTTGTCCGGTTTGCACCTTCAGATCCGCCATGGCATGCTCAACACTATACTCCCAATGCTTATGGTTTTCGCCTTTTATATTCCACACTAGTTAAATCGCAGTAGATTAAATTTCAAAATTGGGTCAGTCGATTTTTCAGAGCTTGTCGGAGTTCGCCGGTGCGAACAAAGGTGCTCGGGTGGGGACTTTGGTTGTTGGAGGGGGGGCGGTGGTGGGGCCTCAACAAACGAAGAAAACTCGACGTGGGTGGGGGTGGGGGTGGCGGAGAAACACATGAGGTGGCGGCCGATGGTCCGGCCGGCGGCTCGTGCGGTGTTCTATATGGGAAGAATCAGAGACGAGGAAGAAGAAGGGTTAGGAGACGTAGGATCTTCATCCAACTGCCTGAAATGGTCGACTAACCGAAATGCAGACATGCCTTTATATTCAGTACCATCATCGTACCTGCTTAGCACTGCTCCTGAATCCATCAAGCTAAACAAGGTGCCACTCATAATTCCAAACTTGTTGCTTAAGTACGAATATGATATGATGCTGATATTACTAAAATAGATAACATTTAATTGGTCAGCTAATATTCCTACTTTACTTTTGAAAAAGCACGTGCACCACATATAGAGAGACAACAGGGAGTTGCTTTCTTAATGCGCTCTGGTTCATCATGTGTTGGCACTGCACAATGGACATTTTATTATCCAAAATCTTCTTGCTCTTCTTTAGCATGTTCCTCTTCCGTTCTTCTTTAATAAGTAGTCTATCCGTTCCTAAATACAACTCTTTGTATAGATTCCACCATAGACTACATATGGAGCAAAATGAGTGAATCTACACTCTAAAATGTATTTGGATACATCTGTATGTGATCCATAGTGGAAATCTCTACCAAGACTTATATTTTGGAACGGAGGGAGTATGATAGTAGTACAGTATGTTTCTTGTAGTGAATATGAGCAGGGACATTTGCAGTATAGAGGTCTATACGGTCGGTTGGTATGGACACTTTGAACTCGTCGGGCCTCTTTGATTCGTAGGATTTTGTAAACATGGGAATAGGATCTGTAGTGGCCTGCCCACTTGAATCCTATAAGAATAGCAAGGAAATGTGGGGAGCTGTGTCGCCTTTGAGAGTTACACTAATATTAATAGTACTGCACCTTCAGTTGAAGAGAGCTGGTATCCGAAGGCTTTCTAGCCGTACCGGCAATACTAGCACATATATTCCAGCAAATTCCACTTTGCTGATTTTACTCTGATGGTTATGGTTTTCCCGTTATATCTACACTATGATCTATGTAGCTGCTTTGTGTCACACTAGCAACAGTCCACTCTTGAAGCTAAACACCGCAATGACTTACAAAATTGGCACCAAGGCATTGAGTGACATTCTGGATGCAATGAAACTCATACGCTCACCACCTGTTGATTCTTGTTCAGAATATGATCCTAATGACTATTCTAATCTTGAGGAGTCAAAGGCAGATGGCCTGTCCTGTTCACCCATCAAGGTGCCTGTTCTAATTTGGCAAGGTTTTATTGATTGCGCGTATCTTGCATATGTTGTCTTTCATTTCTTCTACTTTGTTGCACCGCCATCTGCTTAGTTTACTCATCATATATGTCGAGATGCCATGCCCATCCATTATCAATACATATTCCATCTGTCATCATACCATGTTTTTCCACTCAAATGCTGTTCTTGTGCATCAGACATCAAAAAGGAAGAGGGTGATTGCCGAACCTGAAGGAGCACCAGCAAAGTCCTTGAAAAACATGGTTGTGCCGGAGAAATCAGACAATACCCCACTTATATTGGTTGTACAACCAGTGACACAAAACGTAGGACCGACTCCAGCAGATTGTACCCATACTTCACTGGCCACACCACTAGCCGCACCACACAGGACCTGCACTCCAGCAAAAGGTATGCCGATCTCAGTTGCCATAGCACCAGTCGTACCACAGAAAAATCCCACTCCAGCAAAAAGTACATCAAGTCCACCGGCGAAGACCTATCCCAACTACAGAGACGACCAATTCATGCACATTGGAACCCCATTCCAGTTATTCCCAATTTAAAAAACAATGCTTTCAATGTTGTTAGGGACTACGTGCATATATTCCCATCATGGGAAGATTATAGTGAAGACAAACACCATTTCCACATCTTCCTGTCCCACTTACGTGTAAGTGCTATTATTCATGGTTTACATTACATTGTTGTAAGTAGGCGAGGGTCATTCTGGATAGTCATGACGAGCAAAGCTTGCTTGCGCTTTTCAAGGAAGCATTGCAGCAGTATCGGTGTTACCTGAGGAAATCACACTTTGATGGAAAGTCTATAAACGAATTTCTGGTGAAGTCTCTTGTGCTAAATTTAGAAGACATTGAATGGAAAAACCTTGTTATGCACTAGTCTCGTTCCGAGGATGAGGTACCGTCTATGATATCGCATGACAATTTTAACTTCTACTTTTCCGCATGTGCCTTATGGATCTTTTTTGCAGGAAATCTGCTCAAAAAAGAATTCTGGTTTGAAAAGAATGACAGGATATCGCAAATATGCTGCCCGCTGCTTTGCTCTTGTTAGTACCTGTTGTCCTGTATCACTGTACTTGCGTACATACCTGGTTCATTATGTGACAGTAGTATGCATGATAGCTTTCTTATTAATTGTTCGCTCCAAATTATCTGATCTATATGAATGGTTACATTAGTGTAGAATATATCCAATGCCAATGAAATTTTTTAGCTCTGCATTGTTGTTGTAAGTACCCGCTGTCCTTTATCAGTGTACTTATATTGACAGGTAGTTGTTCATGTGCCATCACTCTACAGCTTATTTTCCTTTGCCCTCCATTTTCTACACATAAGATCTATATTTACTCTTACGATAAGGTTGGATAACACCGACGGTGCTGAAGAAGTTTAGCTCTGCATTGCTCTTGGCTGTACCTTTTGCCGGTATCGCTGTACTTACATTTATAGCTACATGGTTATGTAGCATCACTCTTCATCTTATCTTAAATATTCTCCATTTTTTCTTATATTGTCACATCTATATTTACTCTTAACAAAATGTAGAATAAAGGCAATGCTTATGAAGAAGATTCTGTGGTAAACTTCTTGAATTGCCCCCCCCCCATCAGCATGGACAAGGGCTTTATAGAGCCTGCCTTCACCAATAATGTAAGTTTGTCCTTCTCAAGCCTTCAAACTTTGTTGTGCATATTTGGTTAGGCATGACTGCAATAGCTGTTTATTTTTGGTGTTTGCATCAAATTGCATGTTTAAAGTTTATTATGTACTCCAGTTCATAAACAAAAGTTTGTCCTTCTCAATTTAAGTTTTTAGTTGTACAACCAAGTTCCTTCTTCATACCATGTAAATTAAACTACAGAGAGCAAGTGATCTTATTTTGCCAATCTGAAATGGGATAAATTGACAGCACACTAACCATTGATACTTATGAGTTCTTGATCTGTAATCCAGTGGTGTCGTGAAGCTGTCAACTCCTTCACAATGTCATTTCTTGCCATGTCTTGACCTCAACAATACCATATTGTGTTAATGCTATTTTAAACTGTGTCACTTTATTCGTTAGTAAGAAATGTGATGAATTGTCAGCACTGATACTTATATGTGCAAAACCTATCATCTGTCTTCTTGTTTATCTTTCAGAGTGAGGAGGATATAAGTGTCAAACAAATGCAGTCTCACCAGCTTGCTCAGCTTCTTGCGCTGCAGCTCCCGAGCAGGGCTAACCTTTCTTGAACTCTATTGAAGTGTTGTCGGTTTTGTATATTATTTTGTCAGCGTGTTTAGTTGCATTGGTGGCGATCTTTGATGCCCAGTGTATGTAATCTGTTGTCTGCTTGTGCTTTATTATCATAGTGGCGAACTTTGATGCCTAGTGGATGTAATGTGCCGTAATTTCTTTATTGTATAGTCTAGGTTTTTTCTTATTCACAATGCTACAGTTATTTTACTGTATATATATCCTGTCTTCGTAGTAAACTGGCCAAACGGCCACCATGCAAATCACCCGTATGATCCGCATCATGGGCCCCGTCATCTTGGTCCGTTAACAGGCCTAAATGTAAACTGGCCCACTAGTAGATTCAGGCCTTTAGTAGGCCGAGTAAACCGCCGGCCCTATTTTCCCAAGAAAACTCAATGGGCCTTTAGGAGGCTGAAAAGTAGGTTGGGCCTGAAATGTGTCGAACAGCTCACGGGCCGGCAGAGGCCGAAATAGACCCCGGCCCATGAATGGGCCAATCAAATCATGGGCTTATAACAGGCCAAAATTGTCTCGGTCCTTGTTTGGCCCAATCAGATTATCGACTGCTAGCAGGCCGGATGCATACCGGGCCCTAGTTAGGCCCAACTATATCACAGGCTTTTAACAAGCTGAAATTAATATAGGGCCGAAATGTTAAACGGGCCCTTAACATGCCAAAACTAATATCAGGCTGAATTACTAAATGGGCCTTTAGCAAGTGGGCCCAAAAGCATAGCGTCTAGTTGACGGGCCGAATCTGATATGGGCCATAATTTAGCCCAAAGCCTCTTAGAGGGCCGGACCTGATCTGGGCCGTAATTTGGCCCAGAACATGGTAGGCTTTTAACGGGCCGGATCTCATATGGGCCATTATTAGGCCCTGAACATGGCATCCAGTTAATGGGCCAGCCTACTAGGGTCCTCAAAATCTTGTGGGCCTACAACTGGGCGGGCCCATTAATGTTGTCGAAATCTCGTGGGCCTTTAGCTAGGCCGGCCCATTATGGTCCACAAAAATCTTATGGGCCGGCCCATTATGGCCCGGAAAAATCTTGTGGGCCTTTAACTGGGCCGACCCATTATGGCCCGCAAAATCTTGTGGGCCTTTAGCTGGGCCGGCCCATTATGGTCCACAAAATCTTGTGGGCCTTTAGTTGGGCTGGCCCATTTAAACTTTGTGGGCCGGTCCACGTGTTAACATATCATAGGCGCATCTCGCCCATTGCTGTGCCAACACGGAGCTGACACGTGTTTCCTCCGGCCAATGATGATTTTACATGTGGAAAATCCCCATTGGTCTGGGCTGTTAATGGGTTATCAGATCCAAAGCCGGACCCGATAGCTTAACAGCGTTCCGTTATGGTGGATGCCACGTGTCGGTCACCCTTGACGAAAGCACTTCTGTGACGCGCGATTTATCGTCATGGAAGTGGACACTTCCATGATGATAATTTTGGTAATGTCATGGAACACTTCTACGATAGCATAGGTATGACTATCTTGATTATGTCATAAATTTTTCATGGCTGTACATGCATGACAGAAAATGTGACCTACTGTGACAAACACGTATCATCACCGAAGTGTATTTTTTTTGTAGTGGCTATAAGTGTATGAAAGCTCAACAAAAGAAACTAAGTGGGTGTGCATCCAACTTGCTTGCTCATGAAGACCTAGGGCAATTTTAGGAAGCCCATCATTGGAATATACAAGCCAAGTTCTATAATGAAAAATTCCCACTAGTATATGAAAGTGACAACATAGGAGACTCTCTATCATGAAGATCATGGTGCTACTTTGAAGCACAAGTGTGGTAAAAGGATAGTAGCATTGTCCCTTCTCTCTTTTTCTCTCATTTTTGGGCCTTTCTCTTTTTTTATGGCCTCTTTTTTTCGTCTGGAATCTCATCCCGACTTGTGGGGGAATCCTAGTCTCCATCATCCTTTCCTTAGTAGGACAATGCTCTAATAATGATGATCATCACACTTTTATTTACTTACAACTCAAGAATTACAACTCAATACTTAGAAAAAAATATGACTCTATGTGAATGCCGTCAAAGGTGTACCGGGATGTGCAATAAATCAAGAGTGACATGTATGAAAATCATGAACGGTGGCTTTGCCACAAATACGATGTCAACTACATGATCATGCAAAGCAATATGACAATGATGGAGCGTGTCATAATAAACGGAACGGTGGAAAGTTGCATGGCAATAATATCTCGGAATGGCTATGGAAATGCCATAATAGGTAGGTATGGTGACTATTTTGAGGAAGGTATATGGTGGGTGTATGATACTGGCGAAAGGTGTGCGGTATTAGAGAGGCTAGCAATGGTGGAAGGGTGAGAGTGCGTATATTCCATGGACTCAACATTAGTCATAAAGATCTCACATACTTATTGCAAAAATCTATTAGTTATCAAAACGAAGTACTACGCACATGCTCCTAGTAGGATAGATTGGTAGGAAAAGACCATCGCTCGTCCCCGACCGCCCTCATAAGGAAGGCAATAAATAAATAAATCATGCTCTGACTTCATCACATAACGGTTGACCATACGTGCATGCTACGGGAATCACAAACCTTAACACAAGTATCTCTCAAATTCATAACTACTCAACTAGCATGACTCTAATATCACCATCTTCATATCTCAAAACAATCATAAGGAATCAAACTTCTCATAGTATTCAATGCACTTTATATGATAGTTTTTATTATACCCATCTTGGATGCTCATCATATTAGGACTAATTTTATAGCCAAAGCAAATTACCATGCTGTCCTAAAAGAATCTCAAAATAGTATAAGTGAAGCATGAGAGATCAATAATTTCTATAAAATAAAACCACCACCGTGCTCTAAAAATATATAAGTGAAGCACTAGAGCAAAATTATCTAGCTCAAAAGATATAAGTGAAGCACATAGAGTATTCTAATAAATTATGAATCATACGTATCTCTCCCAAAAGGTGTGTACAACAAGGATGATTGTGGTAAACTAAAAAGCAAAGACTCAAATCATGCAAGACGCTCTAAGCAAAACACATATCATGTGGTGAATAAAAATATAGCCTCAAGTAAAGTTACCGATAGACGAAGACGAAAGAGGGGATGCCTTCCGGGGCATCCCCAAGCTTAGGATTTTGGTTGTCCTTGAATTTTACCTTGGGATGACTTGGGCATCCCCAAGCTTAGTCTCTTGCCACTCCTTATTCCAAAATCCATCAAATTTTTACCTAAAAACCTGAAAACTTCACAACAGAAAACTCAACAAAAAATCTCATGAGCTCCGTTAGTGTAAGAAAACAAACCACCACTTCAAGGTACTGTAATGAACTCATTCTTTATTTGTATTGGTGTTAAAACTACTGCATTCCAACTTCTCTATGGTTCATACCCCCCCCCGATACTACTCATAGATTCATCAAAATAAGCAAACAACACACGAAAAACAGAATCTGTCAAAACAGAATAGTCTATAGCAATCTGGATGTTTCGAATACTTTGGTCACTCAAAACATTCTAGAAAATTAGGACGACCAGGATAAAAAGTATTTTGATCTACTTGAGTTGTAATTGGTATTTTATCTCTCTCTAGTAAAAGATGATAATTATTTTTGTGAGCGCATACTTTCTGTTTTTATCAGCAAGATCATACAACAATCACCCAAGAAGATCCTAAAGGCTTTACTTGGCACACGCACTAATTAAAACATACAAAAAACACAATCATAAAAGTAGCTAGATGAATTATTTATTACTAAACAGGAACAAAAAGTAAAGAAAAAAAATAAAATTGGGTTGCCTCCCAACAAGCGCTATCATTTAACGCACCTAGCTAGGCATTGATAATTTGGATGATGGTCACATGAAAGACAAGAATTGAAGCACAAAGAGAGCATCATATAGCATGTGAAAAACACATCTAAGTCTAACATACTTCCTATGCATAGGCACCTTATAGGCAAACAAATAATCATAGCAAGCAAAAACTAGCATATGCAAGGAAGAGGAAAGAAACAATAATAATCTCACCATAACGAGAGGTAATTTAGCAACATGAAAATCTCTACAACCATATTTCCCTCTCTCATAATAATTACATATGGGATCATAATAAAATTCAACAATATAGCTATCATATAAAATATTCTCAACATGATCCACATGAATGCAAAGTTGACACTCTTCCAAAATAGTGGGGTTATCATCAACTAAAGTCATGACCTCTCCGAACCCACCTTAATCATAAAATTCATAAGATTGAACATTGTCCAAATATGTGAGACCTAAAGTTGACACTCTTCCAAACCCACTTTCAATATTATTGCAAACATTATTATCAATCTCATATTCATCATGGGGCTTAAATAAATTTTCAAGATCATAAGAAGAACCACCCCAATCATGATCATTGCAACAAGTAGTGGACATAGCAAAACTAGCATCCCCAAGCTTAGGGTTTTGCATATTATTAGTACAATCGACATTAATAGAATTTATAATAACATCATTGCAATCATGCTTTTAATTCAAAGATCTATCATGAATCACTTCATGAAGCACTTCATCACAATTTTCAGATCCATGAATTTCAAGCAAAACCTCATAAAGATAATCTAGTGCACTCAACTCACTAGCAATTGGTTCATCATAATTGGATCTTTTAAAAAGATTAGCAAGAGGATGAGGATCGATATCAATAGGTTTTTAGCAAGCGAAGATGCAAGCAAATAGAAGGCACATGGTAACACGAGCAAACAGAAGGACGAACGGAAAAGAGGCGAAGAAAAGGCAAAGGTTTTCGAAAATCGTTTTAGAAGTGGGGAGAGGAAAACAAGAGGCGAATGGCAAATAATGTAATGCGAGGGAGAATAGTTTATGATGGGTACTTGGTATGTCTTGACTTGAGCGTAGATCTCCCCGGCAACGGCGCCAGGAATCCTTCTTGCTACCTCTTGAGCATGTGTTGCTTTTCCCTTGAAGAGGAAAGGGTGATGCAGCAAAGTACCGTAAGTATTTCCCTTGGTTTTTGAGAACCAAGGTATCAATCTAGTAGGAGATAACATGCAAGTCACCTAGTACCTACACGAAAAATCAAGAACCTTGCAACCAACGTGATAAAGGGGTTGTTAATCCCTTCACGACCACTCGCAAAAGTGAGATCTAATAAAGATAGTAAGATAAATATTTTTGGTATTTTTGTTGTATAGATTGGAAATTAAAGATTGCAAAATAGTTAACGAGATGCGATATAAATAAAAGAGATGCAATATAATAAGAAAGAGACCCGGGGGCCATAGGTTTCACTGGTGGCTTCTCTCAAGATAGCATATATTATGGTGGGTGAACAAATTACTGCTGAGCAATTGATAGAAAAGCGCATAGTTATGAGAATATCTAGGCATTGATCATGAATATAGGCATCACGTCTGTGTGAAGTAGACCAAAACGATTCCGCATCTACTACTATTACTCCACACATCAACCGCTATCCAGCATGCATCTAGAGTATTAAGTTCATAAGAATATAGTAACGCCTTAAGCAAGATGACATGATGTAGACAGATAAAATCAAGCAATATGATATAAACCCCATCTTTTTATCCTCAATGGAAACAACACAATACATGCCTTGCTGCCCCTACTGTCACTAGGAAAGGACACCGCAAGATTGAACCCAAAGCTAAGCACTTCTCCCATTGCAAGAAAGATCAATCTAGTAGGCCAAACTAAACCGATAATTCAAAGAGACTTGCAAATATATAAAATCATGCATATAAGAATTCAGATAAGAACCAAATATTATTCATAGATAATCTTAATCAGAAATCCGCAATTCATCGGATCTCAGCAAACACACCGCAAAAGAGTATTACATCGAATAGATCTCCAAGGACATCGAGGAGAACTTTGTATTGAGAACCAAAGAGAGAGAGAGAGAAGAAACCATCTAGCTAACAACTATGGACCTGAAGGTCTGTGGTAAACTACTCACACATCATCAGAGAGGCTATGGTGTTGATGTAGAAGCCCTCCATGATCGATTCCCCCTCCGGCAGATCCTTAGAAAAGGCCCCAAGATGGGATCTCATGGGTACAGAAGGTTGCGTCGGTGGAAAAGTGGTTTCGTGGCTCCCCCTGATGTTTTAGGGTATAAGAGTATATATAGGCGAAAGAAGTACGTTGGTGGAGCTCCATGGGGCCCACGAGGGTGGGGGCATGCCAACCCCCCTGGGCGTGCCCTCCTGCCTCATGGGCCGCCTCACGGAGTTCCAAACTTCCACTCCAAGTCTCCTGCATTGCGTTTGTTCCAAGAAAGATCCTCGCAAAGGTTTCATTCCGTTTGGATTCCGTTTGACATTCCTTTTCTACGAAACACTAAAATAGGCAAAAAAACAGAAACTAGCACTAGGCCTCCCATTAATAGGTTAGTCCCAAAAATAATATAAAAGAGCATATTAAAGCCCATTAAACATCCAAAACAGATAATATAATATCATGGAACAATCAAAAATTATAGATACGTTGGAGACGTATCAGTCATTTTAAACATGAACTAGTTCTCAACCAATCAAATTACCGCCGAATGTACCCCTAAGTCTACTCAAGTCATCCATTCTTAATCAGAGTGTTTGCTTCTGATCCCTTGATTTGGAAATCATAAATTCCGTTGCATCTGAACTTTGAATTAGTCAGTTGTTTCTATAATCCAATGCCTTTGCATTGTTTCTTCCTTTGATTGTGCCGATACTCATATTAGCTCCGTTATGGACCGTTAGGTCCTTTGTTGAATTATCATCCGGTAGTGTCCTTCGTATAAAAAAACCTCGAGAAGTTCTTTACCTGATACTTAATTCCTCTTGTAAATCCTATTCTTTGATTTTTCCAAGCATGCTCTACTTTCAAGCTGGTGATAATTATTCTTGAAGCTTGAGGTATATGTTTCTAAGATACCCCAATGCGTTGAACCAGCGCCTTCCCTAATCTGTGTGAACCCGCAGGATTTCACGGGTCATACCTATCTGGTATTGCACCAGGTAAAACTATCAACAACTAATGTCATTTTTGAAATACAGGAGGTGAATGGAAGGTTATGCATTGAGGAAGTGGGAGTCGACCTTGAACTTTGTGTTCACGCCCATGGACACGATATAGATCCTACCATGGAAGCTTCTTGTAATAATAACTATTTCGTTGATATAATAACATTTGGTATCAGTGAGTTGATCCTTTGCAATCATGGTTCCGACCATATGTTCTTCTTTGATCCCATTTCTCGGGCAAGTTTAAGCACTTGTCTTCTGTGGTTCAATACACTAGTCCAACCTTTACGTTGATCTTTCGCCGAGTATTACACACTGTTATCTCGAGATTATCACGGAACTGCATAACTTCTTATGAGTCTCCATCAAGTACTACATTCTCACCGATTCCAATTTTTTCACGGGCTCTGAGTCATTAAACACTCAAGGACACCGATAACTGAATCGAGTGTGCATCGTGATTAAACAACTATTAGTAATATTCTTTACTTACGACTTTGTACTTGATCACGTCATTTCTAGCCTGTTTGGCTATATCAGTATCGTGCTGATTTTAACTGTGCTACGCGATCCTTACTCCCGGAGCACCACTTTCGGCGATGAGCTAAGCTTACGTCGATCTTCCTTGTCTTATCATTTCACCTCAAACAGCAAGCTTGAATCTGAGTTGGTGTCATATCCGTGGATCCAATAATCTTTCGCTGCATTAGTCCTGTTGCTTGATGTAGCCATTGTTCAATTGCTTCTTCATGGAGCCTTTCGACAAAATTTGTCATGATCATCATCGGCATTCTGAGCTCTTCCAGGATATCAGTTGAATTCATGCTGAGAAATACCATCCTTGCCCTCGATGATTTGTGTTATCATCGACCACTTTATTGCCTTCCGTTCAACACAAACTTATCGTGTTTTGTGTTATACCTTGAGATCCTTGCTACCCAGCATCTGTTCTTCTTTACCTTGGAAGTATTACCATCTTTTATGTCAAGAAAGTCGTGAGAATTTCACCACCTCTTAAGAGATCTTCATACAGGTGATACTTTTCCCCGTGTTGTTTCTAACCAGAAAACCGACAATTCAACTATGATGTCCGACTTCAAAACTTCTAGCAACCATATTGCTTTGAGGTTAATGGTCGATATTTCATTCTTAGACCATTGGTTATCGAATCACCATTCTAACATTGATCATGCTACCTAAGCCCATATTTCGGGTGCACCTTTCAACCAATGTTTAACTATGTATGTTTTCCTCGAGCATACCTCATCACATCTTTTGATCTGACAAATGTTATCTCCTTGTTCATGTAAGTGTGGAAATCCATCTTTTGAAAATCTTAATGAATTGTCGCTGAGTTCATCAGCCACCTCCTCTTCCTCTCCTTGGTTAAATGATGAACTCATGATTCAAAACTTGCTTCCATAGTTCATTTCCCAAGAATCTTGCAACTCCATCTCGTCAAATTCTGTTGCACCCCTTTCTTCTCAGGCATCATGAGTCTGAGGTATCCTGAAACCAATCAGAACTGAATCTCGGTCAGATATGATGGTTGGGACATTTTCCAAAAGTTGTAATGTTGGACTTTGTATAGCCCATTAAGGTGATGTCATGCCTAGCGCACCAGGCTGGAGGACCCATTGTTATAGTTGACCTTTTTAGCAAGGTTAACCATTCTTCTATGAGGAAATGGAATGACTTGCTTTATAAGTTGTTCCTGACGAATCCTTTGTGTATCCAAAGTCCGACCTTTGCTTGAAGACCATGTCAATGCTATCTCGAAGCATGTTTTTGGTACTCTGATATTCAATAAGAACAGTTGAAGCACAATGCTAAATTTTCTTTAACAATTATCCTAACACTGTTGTATGGGTAATGTTATGAAATTTCTCTCCCCTCACCTAAAGTGTTTTCTACTTTATATCATGTCATGGTTATCATGCTCTGCTTGTCCTTGGGAAGGATATACCCCTGAAATATGTGTTTGAACACATTTTCTTTTCCATTGTTCTGTTTAATCTGATAATCGGTTTTTCCTTTCCATTGCTTTGTTTAATCTTTCTTATAACCCGACTTAACTGAGTAGTGATAATTCCCTGCTAAGTTAAGCACCTCGTTGTACCACTCTGTGAGTAAGACCCTGTTACTATTGTTGATGAAATTCCGGTAGCCACCGATGGACAGGAACTTTGCCTATTGGTCCGCCTCGTTCAATGAGCAGGAAAATGGTTGTCTTCATCCCTCGCCCTTGGTACCAACGCTGTTGCCGACATAACTGACATGATAACTTTGACATGCCTTGCTATCATGACCGTGCAAGATGTCAGCGCTCCTCCTACTTTTAACCCACATGGTGGGCCCATAACCCATAGTTCCACAGGATCGAAACCCGACTCTCTTGTATATCCCTGTTTTCCAAACTTGTTCCTCGCACTTGGCCTCATATGAAAATCACGAGGCACCTACCTAGTGATCTATTCTGGTATCATACGCAATACTTATTCCCATTGCTGTCAACCCTTTTTATCCTCTGTTTCAGGCAACGAACAATTGCCTACCCGCTTAAAGCTTCTTACTACACCTTCTTACCATGCTCTCGATGACTTTCTTAAATTTCAACTCAAGGGATGCCTCTATCACACGTTCACTGAGATAGCCCCTAGATACCTATCTTGTGTTGAGCTTCGCCCTTCCCAAGTCTTTCCCACTTACTCCACCCTTTAAATCTTGGGATGAGATTTCTTGTAGTGGAGGAGAATTGTGACGCCCAGATAATTAGGCTATAGTAACCATCTACTAATGATGCCACGTCACCACGATTACTGTTGCTAATCACCGTTGATTCAAATCCCATTTCAATTCAATTCAAAATCGAATCAAACAATAAAACTTTTCAAGTATTAAAACTAAAATGTTCTAAAGGTGGCAAATAAATCATAGGTAATTGTGGTGGAGAAATCATCTTTTTATAAAATATTTAGAGCACTAAGATAATTAAAACAATGGTATAACAAATAATTAAATGATTTTTATAATTTATAAATTAATAAACTGAATTATTTGGGTGCCCAATCTAACGTGGTAGTGGTACAATTAGTCCCACTACTTTAGGTGATTTTTATGTATTTGTAAAACAAAATTAAATCTGAAAATAAAATAAAATAGCAAAACAAAAATAAACAAAAAACAGAAAGCAAAATAAAAATAAATAAATAAAAGGAACCCCCCAAATCCCCTGGGCCAACCGGCCCAGCTCACAGACCTGGCCGGCCCAAGTGGCCCATCCGGCCACCCCACTCCCCCATTACCCTTGAAACCCTAAACCCCCCTCACCCACTCGCTCCCCTTCCACCCTACGTCGTTCCCCCTGATCCAGATCGGATCAGGGCTCGCACGCCCTAACCCCGTTGGCGATCCCCGCCGCCCAGAGCCGCGTCGCCGTCCTCCTCCCCGACTCCTCCTTGCCGAACTCCATCGTCGTCGTCATCTCCGTCAACGCGGTCGTCCTTGTCTTCCTCCCCAAGCACCACTGCCCCCGAACCGTACGACTACTCCGTGAGCTCCCCCTCTGTGGGGACCCCGACTCATAAGTCGAGATCACCGAATGCACGTGTACAGTGATCCCAGAGATCAATGCTCACTGAACACACAGAAGCTGAATAACAAGAGTCTTACATCCATACATATCGTCTTACACAAATTATGACCATTATGGTCAAGTCTTACATTGGTAAAGCCTTAAGGGCTGAACATCAAGTGAAACACAAGCGGCGGAAATCTTCGTCGATAAGTAGAACCCATGCCATCTGCCTTAACCCTACAGGCATTCTGACTGGGAAACGTCCTAGTTTAGATGTTCGTCTCCAAAGAACTCTTCTTCGAACTCCTGTTCTTCCATGCCTGGCCAATTAAATAACCAGTGGCAAGCCAATGAGTACTTTGAATGTACTCGCAAGCAACCCATGTTTTGGTTCAAGGTACAAAAATGCATGATATAGGTAAACTTTTGCGGAAAGCTAGTTTTGAGTGCAATGACATGTTCAACAACTTGTAAGAGATGCATCAGGAGAATTTAATTAACCATGAGGATAGGTTACAGATATCAACATAAATAGAGTGGGCATCAACCCAACTTAATCATGTCAAGTCCTTTGACTTGACCCAAGTAGTTCTTCCCACTCATCCAAACACACACACTGGTTTGTAAACATGTGGACGTAGTTTAAGCAGCACCGCCCAACTGTCCTTGACCGTGGACACGGCTATTCGAATAGTTTTACACTCTGCAGAGGTTGCACACTTTACCCACAAGATCCGGGGAACTTCCGTGTCATTCACGACCCGCGGTACCTCAAGTACCCGGGGTAAGCACCCGATCACTATCTTTCCCTAGACAACACTAACATGGAGTCCACTCGATTGGTAGTAACCCCCGTGCCCAACATTTCACAACTTAAAAAAAATGGTGGAGTCTCGCTCCCATATTCATCACATACCACTGGCACGGGGTACCAACGGTGTGTCCGGTGCCCCATTAAAATGTTCTTGGCCGCCCTACCTGGCATGACCCTGTCCCGAGAGAGCGCACCAACAACTCTCCCGTCACTAGTAATGCGGGCTCCAAGCTAGTATCGGCCTAGGTAATCAATAATGCCCTTTCCCATACAAGGGTAGAGTGGTTGCGCATGTAAGGTTGGGACAGTCGACAAATCTTAAATCTAATCCATTTTTGAAAACAACACACAAACTTGCCTCGGTATACCACTCGTCATCAAGTGGTTACCCATCTCATTATCTCCCTCAGGCATAAGTGGCACCCGATGGGGTTTTTGAAAAGTCTTTTGAAAATACCTTGTCTCCATCACCATGCACATTCCCATCCCTTTTTGCGTAGCAACTACTTCAGCATCCTATCTACTCCCACCGGCATAACCCTCATAAGAAGGTAGGGTCATGCACAATGCAAGTATCAACAAGGAGGAAATGGAGGCAACCCACCAAAGTGGCTACCATCTCATCATGATTCCGATGCAACAATAATAAAGTGCTATATGAAATGCATAAAAAGGGTTTCATAGACATGGTCAAAGGGCTGCTTGCCTGATTCATCAGAGTCTTGAGATCTTCTGGTCCTTCTCCAAGTACTCCGTCTACTTTGTCAACTAACGTCGAAACAATCATAATAAGCAACACAACAAGGCAGAAAATAAAAGTGCTCTAAAAATATGGATTTGACTTTTCTAGGACTTCCCTAGTCATAAGAAAAATAACCAGGGTGGTTTCACTGGAATTGGATTAGTGAATATTCTGAACATTTCAACATGATGGAATCAAGGGGTTTATGGATTTGCAAGAAGTGTACAGAAATATATTTTTGAAAAATGAGCAAAGGCACCCATTTAACCAATCATGATTTTAGAAGCATCTAGGAGTTGGTTTCACTGGATTTGGAGTTCAAATGATTTTCCTATGAATTTGCAAAGTTGACAAATATGAAGAAATGGCTCATTATTTTGTGTGGTATAGAAAGTATTAATAAAAATGTCCATAAACTAAGTTATGAACCTAGGAGCATCTAGGAATTTGAATCATGGCATTTGGATCAAATTTGAGCCCTCTGTGATTTTCTAAAGTTTATGACAGAAATGGAAAAGTAAGATTTCATAAACATTTGTGGAGGAAATGTTTCTGGAAAAATGTGCAAATTGCACCCTGTGATAGAGAATGAATTTATGAACTAGTAGAAATTTGAATCATCGAATTTGGGCATGAAATGAATGAACTATGGATTTTAGAAACTCACTGGAAAAGAATAAAAAGAAATATAAGGCATTACCCTTATCCTGCGCACCGGCGAGAGGTAGCCGTGGGCCGGCCCAGCTGCTCGGCCGTGCGGCGACAGGGGCAACGTCGAAGGCGTACCGGGGTAATACGCCTGCCCGCACGGGAGGCAACCCCGAGCTGGACCCGTGTCCACTTGCCAGCGTGGCCCGGTGGGTTGAGCCACTAACGAGCGGGGCCCACCCGCAGGTCATCGTCTTCGTCTTCCTCCCGTGCACTCGCCTGGCCGAGGGAGTAGAGAGCCCCGACGACGACTGTCGGTGCTATGGAGCACCTCTAGCGACGCTCTGGCTATGGATGAGCTCGGCATCGAGCGCCGCATCCATTCGTGTATGCCACGGCTGCCGGGGATGGTCGAGGCGACGGCGGCTTGGATGCCGGCGAACGAGATTGGGCACGGTGCTACGGTGCGTCCTCGGATGAGGGAAAGAGTGTGGGAGCTCCGCCTTGCTCAGGGGAGCCTGCTGGTGGAGAGAGGAGAGGGAGAAGAGCTCGGGCTCGGCTGAATTTAGGTGGAGGCCGGCGGCTTGGCTCCGGCCATGGACGAGGTTGGAGGGCACGGGAGGAGGTGTGGATTGGTCCAGGGGATGCATGGGAGGGAGAGAGGGCCAAAGGAGTAGAGAAGGGGCTCGGGGGGGCCTCAAGTAGCTGACCCGTGGCTCACCGTGGATGTGGCGCACGGGTGGCCGCGGCAATGGCTCGGGAGGCCAGGAGAGAGGGCAAGGGGCTGTCTACGGTGTTCGTGGGGGTGGAGTAGGGTGCCAGGAAGAGAGAGAGGGAGCGGGGCGAGGCTCTGGTGCTCGCGCGCGCGAGGACATGCATTGGCCGAGCCGGGCGGCTCTGGGCACACGCCGCAGGAGGTGAGAGAGAGGGAGAGACGAGGGGGCTTGCATGGTGGCGTGTTGCAGACGTCGAGGTACCTCAACTGGCGCGAGGGGGAGGCTCGAGGTGGTGGGGGAGCGCGGCGTCAATGGTCGGGAGCACGCTAACGTGCTCCAGAGCGCGCAGATGGCCGGCACCCGCTGCTTTTTCTTGCATCCTCACGCGCCCACTTGTGTCTGGAAGCTGCAGGTGGGAGTAAACAATGCTACAATGGCATTGGATGCCCTGGGGATCCACTGGAGTGAGGAGGGAGGTTGAGAGAGAGAGAAATGGTGCTGTCCAGAGGGGGAAAAGAGCTTTTCACCCCCATCATCATGGCTCCTCGGGCAGGGAAAGATGAAGGGGTTAGAGGAGGAACAGATGGGGCTGTGGGAACAAGTTGAGCTCATGGAGATTAGTGGAAATGGACAAAACATGCATTTTAAGTTAGTGCCAGAAGGTGTTTGATGGTGGTCTGGGCAAGCAAATGGATTCCAAATGATATGAAGATTAACAGGATCAAGTGTCATATAGAAATGGGGTTGATCACCAAGTTGGAGCTCATTTGGAGGAAGTTGACAATGCAACTTTGGTAAACCCTAGAAATCAACAGAAATAGTTTTACCAAGATTTAGTCATGCAAATATATTCTCCTTGATGCACCAGTTAGTGTAGTGTCATCATTTGCGGTTCTGAACAGGTCCACAAAAGTTGAGATCAAAATCAGAAAGTTTCCAATGTAAACTTGTTCAAATTTGGTTCTGGACAGAGAGGGTTTTGGGGGCACTTTGATCAAGATAACATTCTCTCCAACTTGTGCCATTTGGTCTAGATGCATTATTACACCATTTGAGCATGTGCACCAAGTTTGAGAGCATTTGGACATGTTTGACAGTGCAAAGTTGTTCAAACTTGAAAAAGGACAGAAGTGGTTTTGAGAGGGTTTCATGGAGATATACTATTCTCCATGACATGAGACTTGGCAAGATCATCAAACATGTCATATGTGACATGCTAGAATTTTCTTGTAATTGTTGGGGAATATTTCTAGTAGAAATATTTCAAATCCTTGAAATGGGCAGAAATGGTTTTGGGAGGTTTTGTCCAATATTTTCAACATGATCATGTGTTGAAACTCATATATATGGACAATATATGTCCATTGAGTCTCCCTAATTTTCCTCAAATATTTTTAAAGCTTTAAAATAATTTTAACCTATTAAAGACCATTTCTGGCCTTAAGAAAAAGCCTTTAAATAAAATAGGAAAATAACTTTTAAAATTATATTTTTGTGGTTTCTGGGTATCCTATATCTAATAGGAGTCAAACATATTTTTGGAAAGATTTTTACTGCCCTTAATTAATTAAGTACTTGCAATGCAAACCTCAATTCAGGGGTTTTTGGAAAACTAATTTTTGAAAATACTTTTTGGCCAAATTATTTTTGTAAGAAAATTCTATAATGTACTATACACATAGCATGATCATTGGTTCAAGAGTTTGGAGCAAGGAGATGAAGTATAGAAGTTGGAGGATTTATTTGATTTTTAGAGCACTTGCAAACAGCAAACAAAAATCCAATCAAGCAAAGTCCAAAACACTCAAAAGTTTTTGTCAAACCACATTTTATTAGGATTTATTAGCTTAAGTGTTCTGGCATGAAAATCAGGGTGTGACAGACCTAGCCCCCTTACAAGAATCTCGTCCCCGAGATTCCCAGACTAGGTGCGGAAAGGAATACGGGGACTTGGATTCAGGGTAGTCTTCACGTCCCCATACTGCCTCTGCTTCCGTTTGGTGCTCCATTGAACCTTGAAGTACTCGATGGCGTGGCTTCGTGTTTGTCGTCCTGCTTGATCCAGATTGCAATTGGGGTCTCTCGCATAGGTCATATTGGGCTCGAGGCCGATGGCTCGGTGGTCAATGTCCTTGTAGAGGTCGGGCTAGTTAGGAAGTTGGAAACACTCCCGAGGTTGAGTTGTGTGGGAAAAAGTTGTGCATAGTGGGTAACTCAGGTGGCAACTCCAGCTGGTAACTGTCTTCTCTTCGTCTCGTAGTGATCTCAGAGGGGGTTGTTGAACCTTGGAGTGATCTCGAAGAGGGCCGATGAATCTTGGTGTGGGTTTCCTTGTCATGAAAATGCTTGGTTCCCTTGAGAGGAGTGGTTTGTAGATATGCATGGTCTTTGACAAGGAAGTTCACTTCTTGACGATGATGGTTGGTATAGTTCTTCCTCCTCGACATGGAGGTCTTCAGATGTTCCTTGACCAGCTGAACGATTCTTCTTCCATCTTCAGTTAGACGAGTAGGTCACCAAGTAAACGTGGCAACCATCGTGACCAAGTACTGCATGAAGTTTCTGTTCATGGGGTACATAAGGTAGGCTGGGGCATTGGTGGTGGTAACGGTTGAGTATGGTCCAAGGTGTTCTCGATCTAGAGTCAAGACCCATGGTCATGGTCCGACCATGTTGTAGCTTGGTAGGGCTTAAGGGTTTCAAGGATTCTAGGGTGCATGTGAACGTTTATCATCCTATCCTTGAGCACATTTTCTGAGATGCCAATTTTTCTATCTAGTCTTCCAAACAATTCGCATCAGATTACCAAAAGAATCATCTTACATTGGTCAACTCCAATCATTACTCATGCTATTCATGTCCTCATGATTGCGAAGAGAAGGCCTAACAAAGCTATACATGTCAACTATCCCCAAACTCCTATGTATGTCTACCCCTATAAATCCATGGGTATGCAAGCTTCCAAGCTTGAGTTAAACATGACAATCCAAGTGCTCATCCTATTCTTCCAAGGTCTAAGATAATGCATCTCTATCCTAAGGAAACACGTCGTATGCCACTCCAAAATCTTGTTTCCTTTCCTATGAATCAACTCCAACAACCCATTAACTTCCATTAATAACTACATAATCCATTAATTCTACAAATCCAATGTCTATGGTGCTCCACATGATCTCCTAAAGTCCCTATAATCCCCAAATACTTAAAAGGGCTACCTTACTGTAGTCAGTCCACCAATTTCCATTATTGTGATCTAGTAATACTCCAAGGTCAAGCTCATAAAGATCCCTAAATAAACTCTGACAATTAGTCCAATCTCCTAGTTTATCGTCCACCGAGAAACATGGTATCATGATCGAGATCATCAGTCTAAATCCAATTTACTCCGAACCATGTAGACATACTCAGCATCTATATTCAACTAGAATCACCTACATAAATCCAAATCTCTTGTCCAACGAGAATTCCTACATGTTCCCCCAAGTCATTTACGTAATATCAATTGTCTCCTATAAATGTCCCATGGCTACGTTAAGTCCAAATACTTCCAAGAATTCCAGCTTGCGAACACAATTATCCTACTAAATCCAATTTACTCAGGGGTAATGAAAGCTATGCTAATCTATACTCATGATCCCACCAAGTTCAAAGCGTCATAATCCACCAAATAGTCTCATATAATTCCTCAAATCATCGATATAAACTCATCAAGTCATTTGTCCTCTGTTCCTATATCCTCAAACTGGTCTTCCCTATGGCATCGTCAGCTCTGGTGCTATATTAGGATGATAATGGCTTGTTCACCATATCCACTAGTTCTATAATGAACCCAGTGTTGTGCAAGGTTTACAGAGGCTTAACTGGTTCTCTTGCAATTCTATGGGTTAAGCACATGGTTAAGGACTCGAGCTGGGGTATCTCATGAAGTCTCGAAGGGTCTAGGAATGGATTTCTAGTCTGGAGGGTTAAACTTAATTCTATGGGGTTGCACTTGGTCGTGGAGGTTGTAGCAGAAGTCTTCATTGCTAGTCGGTTGCCGAGGCAGAATATTTGGTGTAGCTTGTCTTGCCGGTCTTCAGTTGAAGCGAGAGATGAGAGGGAAAAGTAGCATAGAGGAGGGGAATGCCTATAGGGGGTTCTATAGTGCGAGTGCAAAAAAACATGTGCCGAAAGGGTCAAACAAAAGAAGCAAGGTAAGGAAGGTGATATAGTCGCGTACTTGTTGCCTATGGCAAAGGTGCGACTTATATCAAAACACAAACAAATAAAACAAGAAACACACAATCATGGTTCTATTCGAACCATCATATGGACTCGACTGCGCATAGGGGGTACATGACTCATCCTACCCTAGGGGTTCTCGGAGTCAGTAGTCGTGCTTTGCTCCGTGCCTTGTGCAGTCTTCTGCGTTTCCCTCAGGTGTTGCTACGTCTCTTTGTTCGACGAAACAATCCGGGTTGAGCCTGAAGATTCATCAATAACTTCTCGCCTGTTGAAGTGGTGGGGTGAAGGTGGCTTCTCGTAGCAGGTATTGACTCGGTCTTCTGTTGTCTTCTTAATCATGACGATCCCTTTTGCCTCCTAAGGCGTCGACGGTACCAGGTAGGCAATCCTTTATGCAATGATATCATCAAGGCATAGTAGAGGTCCAACATGTCGGTTACGTTGGTGACAACATCAACACCAAGAGCGGGGGATGAAGAGAACCGTTTTCCTGCTCACTATAGTGAGGCGGGCCAAATGGCGAGGTTCTCATCCACCGGTGGTTGCCGATACAACAACGGTAAGGACATGATTGCTCTATTAGCGATGTCTATCATAGCCTTGCATATCTTACACCCTGATCGTCATAGGAAAAGGTTGCATTATTCTGGGCAATTTCAAAGGTGTCACCATCCTTTGGATCTTCATGTCCTCATTCTCCAAAGGCGTATCTTCTGTTGGCATCGTCTTGTTGTGGTGTCGCCAATCTTGGGTTCAGAAGAGGCGGGTGAGTGTTTGGCAAGGTGTGCTCCTTCTAGGCTATCCACAAGGATTACAAGGAATCCTGTGGTCAGGGGCTTGAGGGTTCTAGCGACCAAAAGTTTTGAAGGGGAAGAGATCAGTAAGGAAAGTACACCTTAGTTTTCGAAAAACTAAGAAGGGAAGAGAAGTATAGATAGTTTTGAAAATTGGTAATAGTTTTGAAAATAGTTTTAACCCTAACTAACGACCATGCTAACTAAGGCTTCCTACAGTCAGGATGGCTCTGATACCAGCTCTGTGGGGACCCTGACTCATAAGTCGAGATCACCGAATGCACGTGTACAGTGATCCCAGAGATCAATGCTCACTGAACACACAAAAGCTGAATAACAAGAGTCTTACATCCATACATACCGTCTTACACAAATTATGACCATTATGGTCAAGTATTACATTGATAAAGCCATAAGGGCTGAACATCAAATGAAACACAAGCATCGGAAATCTTCGTCGATAAGTAGAACCCATGCCATCTGCCTTAACCCTACAGGCAGTCTGACTGGGAAACGTCCTAGTTCGCATGTTCGTCTCCAAAGAACTCTTCTTCGAACTCCTGTTCTTCCATGCCTGGCCAAATAAATAACTAGTGGCAAGCCAATGAGTACTTTGAATGTACTCGCAAGCAACCCATGTTTTGGTTCAAGGTACAAAAATGCATGATATAGGTAAATTTTTGCGGAAAGCTACTTTTGAGTGCAATGACATGTTCAACAACTTGTAACACATGCATCAGGAGAATTCAATTAACCATGAGGATAGGTTACAGATATCAACATAAATAGAGTGGGCATCAACCCAACTTAATCATGTCAAGTCCTTTGACTTGACCCAAGTAGTTCTTCCCACTCATCCAAACACACACACTGGTTTGTAAACATGTGGACGTAGTTTAAGCAGCACCGCCCAACTGTCCTTGACCGTGGACACGGCTATTCGAATAGTTTTACACTCTGCAGAGGTTGCACACTTTACCCACAAGATCCAGGGAACTTCCATGTCATCCACGACCCGCAGTACCTCAAGTACCCGGGAGAGTGTCATATAGAAATGGGGTTGATCACCAAGTGTCATATAGAAATGGGGTTGATCACCAAGTTGGAGCTCATTTGGAGGAAGTTGACAATGCAACTTTGGTAAACTCTAGAAATCAACAGAAATAGTTTTACCAAGATTTAGTCATGCAAATATATTCTCCTTGATGCACCACTTAGTGTAGTGTCATCATTTGCGGTTCTGAACAGGTTCACAAAAGTTGAGATCAAAATGAGAAAGTTTCCAATGTAAACTAGTTCAAATTTGGTTCTGGACAGAGAGGGTTTTGGGGCACTTTGATCAAGATAACATTCTCTCCAACTTGTGCCATTTGGTCTCGATGCATTATTACACCATTTGAGCATGTGCACCAAGTTTGAGAGCATTTGGACATGTTTGACAGTGCAAAGTTGTTCAAACTTGAAAAAGGACAAAAGTGGTTTTGAGAGGGTTTCATGGAGTTATACTATTCTCCATGACATGAGACTTGGCAAGATCATCAAACATGTCATATGTGACATGCTAGAATTTTCTTGTAATTGTTGGGGAATATTTCCTGTAGAAATATTTCAAATCCTTGAAATGGGCAGAAATGGTTTTGGGAGGTTTTGTCCAATATTTTGAACATGATCATGTGTTGAAACTCATATATATGGACAATATATGTCCATTGAGTCTCCCTAATTTTCCTCAAATATTTTTAAAGCTTTAAAATAATTTTAACCTATTAAAGACCATTTCTGGCCTTAAGAAAAAGCCTTTAAATAAAATAGGAAAATAACTTTTAAAATTATATTTTTGTGGTTTCTGGGTATCCTATATCTAATAGGAGTCAAACATATTTTTGGAAAGATTTTTACTGCCCTTAATTAATTAAGTACTTGCAGTGCAAACATCAATTCAGGGGTTTTTGGAAAACTAATTTTTGGAAAATACTTTTTGGCCAAATTATTTTTGTAAGAAAATTCTATAATGTACTATACACATGGCATGATCATTGGTTCAAGAGTTTGGAGCAAGGAGATGAAGTATAGAAGTTGGAGGATTTAATTGATTTTTAGAGCACTTGCAAACAGCAAACAAAAATCCAATCAAGCAAAGTCCAGAACACTCAAAGGTTTTTGTCAAACCACATTTTATTAGGATTTATTAGCTTCAGAGTTGTGGCATGAAAATCAGGGTGTGACAGACCTAGCCCCCTTACAAGAATCTCGTCCCCGAGATTCCCAGACTAGGCGCATAAAGGAATACGAGGACTTGGATTCGGGGTAGTCTTCACATCCCCATACTGCCTCTGCTTCCGTTTGGTGCTCCATTGAACCTTGAAGTACTCGATGGCGTGGCTTCGTGTTTGTCGTCCTGCTTGATCCAGATTGCAATTGGGGTCTCTCGCGTAGGTCATATTGGGCTCGAGGTCGATGGTTCGGTGGTCAATGTCCTTGTAGAGGTCGGGCTAGTTAGGAAGTTGGAAACACTCCCGAGGTTGAGTTGTGTGGGAAAAAGTTGTGCATAGTGGGTAACTCAGATGGCAACTCCAGCTGGTAACTGTCTTCTCTTCGTCTTGATGTGATCTCAGAGGGGGTTGTTGAACCTTGGAGTGATCTCGAAGAGGGCCGATGAATCTTGGTGTGGGTTGCCTTGTCATGAAAATGCTTGGTTCCCTTGAGAGGAGTGGTTTGTAGATATGCATGGTCTTTGACAAGGAAGTTCACTTCTTGACGATGATGGTTGGTATAGTTCTTCCTCCTCGACATGGAGGTCTTCAGATGTTCCTTGACCAGCTGAACGATTCTTCTTCCATCTTCAGTTAGACAAGTAGGTCACCAAGTAAAAGTGACAACCATCGTGACCAAGTACTCCATGAAGTTTTTGTTCATGGGGTACATAAGGTAGGCTGGGGCATTGGTGGTGGTAAAGGTCGAGTATGGTCCAAGGTGTTCTCGATCTAGAGTCAAGACCCACGGTCATGGTCCGACCATGTTGTAGCTTGGTAGGGCTTAAGGGT
Organism: Triticum monococcum; assembly: GCA_034509565.1. NCBI lineage: Eukaryota > Viridiplantae > Streptophyta > Magnoliopsida > Poales > Poaceae > Triticum > Triticum monococcum. The sequence goes on along the minus strand of CM067841.1, from coordinate 127,146,393 downwards.
TTCAAGGATTCTAGGGTGCATGTGAACGTTTATCATCCTATCCTTGAGCACATTTTCTGAGATGCCAATTGTTCTATCTAGTCTTCCAAACAATTCGCATCAGATTACCAAAAGAATCATCTTACATTGGTCAACTCCAATCATTACTCATGCTATTCATGTCCTCATGATTGCGAAGAGAAGGCCTAACAAAGCTATACATGTCAACTATCCCCAAACTCGTATGTATGTCTACCCCTATAAATCCATGGGTATGCAAGCTTCCAAGCTTGAGTTAATCATGACAATCCAAGTGCTCATCCTATTCTTCCAAGGTCTAATATAATGCATCTCTATCCTAAGGAAACACGTAGTATGCCACTCCAAAATCTTGTTTCCTTTCCTATAAATCAACTCCAACAACCCGTTAACTTCCATTAATCACTACATAATCCATTAATTCTACAAATCCAATGTCTATGGTGTTCCACATGATCTCCTAAAGTCCCTATAATCCCCAAATACTTGAAAGGGCTACCTTACTGTAGTCAGTCCACCAATTTCCATTATTGTGATCTAGTAATACTCCAAGGTCAAGCTCATAAAGATCCCTAAATAAACTCCGACAATTAGTCCAATCTCCTAGTTTATCATCCACCGAGAAACATGGTATCATGATCGAGATCATCAGTCTAAATCCAATTTACTCCGAACCATGTAGACATACTCAGCATCTATATTCAACTAGAATCACCTACTTAAATCCAAATCTCTTGTCCAATGAGAATTCCTACATGTTCCCCCAAGTCATTTACGTAATATCAATTGTCTCCTATCAATGTCCCATGGCTACGTTAAATCCAAATACTTCCAAGAATTCCAGCTTGCGAACACAATTATCCTACTAAATCCAATTTACTCAGGGGGTAATGAAAGCTATGCTAATCTATACTCATGATCCCACCAAGTTCATCTACCAACATCAAAGCCTCATAATCCACCGAATAGTCTCATATAATTCCTCAAATCATCGATATAAACTCATCAAGTCATTTGTCCTCTGTTCCTATATCCTCAAACTGGTCTTCCCTATGGCATCGTCAGCTCTGGTGCTATATTAGGATGATAATGGCTTGTTCACCATATCCACTAATTCCACAATGAACCCAGTGTTGTGCAAGGTTTACAGAGGCTTAACTGGTTCTCTTGCAATTCTATGGGTTAAGCACATGGTTAAGGACTCGAGCTGGGGTATCTCATGAAGTCTCGAAGGGTCTAGGAATGGATTTCTAGTCTGGAGGGTTAAACTTAATTCTATGGGGTTGCACTTGGTCGTGGAGGTTGTAGCAGAAGTCTTCATTGCTAGTCGGTTGCCGAGGCAGAATCTTTGGTGTAGCTTGTCTTGCCGGTCTTCAGTTGAAGCGAGAGATGAGAGGGAAAAGTAGCATAGAGGAGGGGAATGCCTATAGGGGGTTCTATAGTGCGAGTGCAAAAAAACATGTGCCGAAAGGGTCAAACAAAAGAAGCAAGGTAAGGAAGGTGATATAGTCGCGTACTTGTTGCCTATGGCAAAGGTGCGACTTATATCAAAACACAAACAAATAAAACAAGAAACACACAATCATGGTTCTATTCGAACCATCATATGGACTCGACTGCGCATAGGGGGTACATGACTCATCCTACCCTAGGGGTTCTCGGAGTCAGTAGTCGTGCTTTGCTCCGTGCCTTGTGCAGTCTTCTGCGTTTCCCTCAGGTGTTGCTACGTCTCTTTGTTCGACGAAACAATCCGGGTTGAGCCTGAAGATTCATCAATAACTTCTCGCCTGTTGAAGTGGTGGGGTGAAGGTGGCTTCTCGTAGCAGGTATTGACTCGGTCTTCTGTTGTCTTCTTAATCATGACGATCCCTTTTGCCTCCTAAGGCGTCGACGGTACCAGGTAGGCAATCCTTTATGCAATGATATCATCAAGGCATAGTAGAGGTCCAACATGTCGGTTACGTTGGTGACAACATCAACACCAAGAGCGGGGGATGAAGAGAACCGTTTTCCTGCTCACTATAGTGAGGCGGGCCAAATGGCGAGGTTCTCATCCACCGGTGGTTGCCGATACAACAACGGTAAGGACATGATTGCTCTATTAGCGATGTCTATCATAGCCTTGCATATCTTACACCCTGATCGTCATAGGAAAAGGTTGCATTATTCTGGGCAATTTCAAAGGTGTCACCATCCTTTGGATCTTCATGTCCTCATTCTCCAAAGGCGTATCTTCTGTTGGCATCGTCTTGTTGTGGTGTCGCCAATCTTGGGTTCAGAAGAGGCGGGTGAGTGTTTGGCAAGGTGTGCTCCTTCTAGGCTATCCACAAGGATTACAAGGAATCCTGTGGTCAGGGGCTTGAGGGTTCTAGCGACCAAAAGTTTTGAAGGGGAAGAGATCAGTAAGGAAAGTACACCTTAGTTTTCGAAAAACTAAGAAGGGAAGAGAAGTATAGATAGTTTTGAAAATTGGTAATAGTTTTGAAAATAGTTTTAACCCTAACTAACGACCATGCTAACTAAGGCTTCCTACAGTCAGGATGGCTCTGATACCAGCATTGTGGGGACCCTGACTCAGAAGTCGAGATCACCGAATGCACGTGTACAGTGATCCCAGAGATCAATGCTCACTGAACACACAAAAGCTGAATAACAAGAGTCTTACATCCATACATACCGTCTTACACAAATTATGACCATTATGGTCAAGTCTTACATTGATAAAGCCTTAAGGGCTGAAAATCAAATGAAACACAAGCAGCGGAAATCTTCATCGATAAGTAGAACCCATGCCATCTGCCTTAACCCTACAGGCATTCTGACTAGGAAACGTCCTAGTTCGCATGTTCGTCTCCAAAGAACTCTTCTTCGAACTCCTGTTCTTCCATGCCTGACCAATTAAATAACTAGTGGCAAGCCAATGAGTACTTTGAATGTACTTGCAAGCAACCCATGTTTTGGTTCAAGGTACAAAAATGCATGATATAGGTAAATTTTTGCGGAAAGCTACTTTTGAGTGCAATGACATGTTCAACAACTTGTAACACATGTATCAGGAGAATTCAATTAACCATGAGGATAGGTTACAGATAACAACATAAATAGAGTGGGCATCAACCCAACTTAATCATGTCAAGTCCTTTGACTTGACCCAAGTAGTTCTTCCCACTCATCCAAACACACACACTGGTTTGTAAACATGTGGACGTAGTTTAAGCAGCACCGCCCAACTGTCCTTGACTGTGGACACGGCTATTCGAATAGTTTTACACTCTGCAGAGGTTGCACACTTTACCCACAAGATCCGGGGAACTTCCGTGTCATCCACGACCCGCAGTACCTCAAGTACCCGGGGTAAGCACCCGATCACTATCTTTCCCTAGACAACACTAACATAGCCCGCATCTACTACTATTACTCCACACATCGACCGCTATCCAGCATGCATCTAGAGTATTAAGTTCAAGAGAACAGAGTAACGCTTTAAGCAAGATGACATGATGTAGAGGGATAAACTCATGCAATATGATATAAACCCTATTTTGTTATCCTCGATGGCAACAATACAATACGTGCCTTGCTGCCCCTACTGTCACTGGGAATGGACACCGCAAGATTGAACGCAAAGCTAAGCACTTCTGCCATTGCAAGAAAGATCAATCTAGTAGGCCAAACCAAACTGATAATTTGAAGAGACTTGCGAAGATAACTAATCATACATAACAGAATTTAGAGAAGATTCAAATATTGTTCATAGATAAACTTGATCATAAACCCACAATTCATCGGTCTCGACAAACACACCGCAAAAGAAGATTACATCGAATAGATCTCCGCGAGAGAGGGGGAGAACATTGTATTGAGATCCAAAAAGAGAGAAGAAGCCATCTAGCTAATAACTATGGACCCGAAGGTCTGAAGTAAACTACTCACACTTCATCGGAAGAGCTATGGTGTTGATGTAGACGCCCTCTGTGATCGATGCCCCCTCCGGCGGTGCTCCGGAAAAGGCCCCGAGATGGGATCTCGTGAATACAGAAAGTTACGGCGGTGGAATTAGGGTTTTGGCTCCGTATCTGGTAATTTGGGGGTATGTAGGTATATATAGGAGGAAGGAGTACGTCGGTGGAGCAATAGGGGGCCTGGGAGGGTAGGCGTGCCCCCTACCTCGTGCCTTCCTCGTTGATTGCTTGACGTAGGGGCCAAGTCCTCTGGATCATGTTCGTTCTGAAAATCACGTTACCGAAGGTTTCATTCCGTTTGGACTCCGTTTGATATTCTTTTTCTGTGAAACCCTAAAATAGGCAAAAAACAGCAATTCTGGGCTGGGCCTCCGGTTAGTAGGTTAGTCCCAAAAATAATATAAAAGTGTATAAGCCCAATAATGTCCAAAACATAATATAATATAACATGGAAGAATCAAAAATTATAGATACGTTGGAGACGTAGCAAGCATCCCCAAGCTTAATTCCTGCTCGTCCTCGAGTAGGTAAATGATAAAAGCAGAATTTTTGATGTGGAATGCTACTTGGCATAATTTCAATGTAATTCTCTTAATTGTGGTATGAATATTTAGATCCGAAAGATTCAAGACAAAAGTTTAATATTGACATAGAAATAATAATACTTCAAGCATACTAAATAAGCAATTATGTCTCTTCAAAATAACATGGTCGAAGAAGTTATCCCAACAAAATCATATAGTCTGGCTATGCTCCATCTTCACCACACAAAGTATTCAAATCATGCACAACCCCGATGACAAGCCAAGCAATTGTTTCATACTTTTAATGTTCTCAAACTTTTTCAATCTTCACGCAATACATGAGCGTGAGCCATGGACATAGCACTATAGGTGGAATAGAATGGTGGTTGTGGAGAAGACAAAAAAGGGAGAAGATAGTCCCACATCAACTAGGCATATCAACGGGCTATGGAGATGCACATCAATAGATATCAATGTGAGTGAGTAGGGATTGCCATGCAACGGATGCATTAGAGCTATAAGTATATGAAAGCTCAACAAAAAGAAACTAAGTGGGTGTGCATCCAACTTGCTTGCTCACGAAAACCTAGGGCATTTTGAGGAAGCCCATCGTTGGAATATACAAGCCAAGTTCTATAATGAAAAATTCCCAGTAGTATATGAAAGTGATAACATAGGAGACTCTCTATTACGAAGATCATGGTGCTACTTTGAAGCACAAGTGTGGAAAAAAAGGATAGTACTATTGCCCGTTTTTTGGGACAATACTCTATGAATGATGATCATCACACTTCTATTTATTTACAACTCGATGATTACAACTCGATACTAGAACAAAGTATGAATCTATATGAATGCCTCCAGCGGTGTACCAGGATAGCAATGATGCATGAGTGACTTATATGAAAGAATTATGAATGGTGGCTTTGCCACAACTAAAATGTCAACTACATGATCATGCAAAGCAATATGACAATGATGGAGCGTGTCATAGTAAATGGAACGGTGGAAAGTTGCATGGCAATACATCTCGGAATGGCTATGGAAATTCCATGATAGGTAGGTATGGTGGCTGTTTTGGGGAAGGTATATGGTGGTTGTATGATACCAGCGAAAGGTGCGCGGTATTAGAGAGGCTAGCAATGGTGGAAGGGTGAGAGTGTGTATAATCCATGGACTCAACATTAGTCATAAAGAACTCACATACTTATTGCAAAAATCTATTAGTTATCGAAGCAAAGTACTACGTGCATGCTCCTAGGGGGATAGATTGGTAGGAAAAGACCATCGCTCGTCCCCGACCGCCACTCATAAGGAGGACAATCAATAAATACATCATGCTCCGACTTCTTAACATAACGGTTCACCATACGTGCATGCTACGGGAATCACAAACTTCAACACAAGCATTTCTCAAATTCACAACTACTCAACTAGCATGACTCTAATATCACCATCTCCATATCTCAAAACAATTATCAAGTTTCAAACTTCTCATAGTATTCAACACACTCATAAGAAAATTTTATTATTAATCTTGAATGCCTAAAATAATTAAAGCAAATTACCATTCTGTTTTGTAGGACTCTCAAAATAATCTAAGTGAAGCATGAGAGAACAATGGTTTCTATAAAACAAATCTAAAAACATGCTCTAAAAAATATAAGTGAAGCACTAGAGCAAAAACTATATAACTCAAAAGATATAAGTGAAGCACATAGAGTATTCTAACAATTTCCGAATCATGACTGTCTCTCTCAAAAAGGTGTGTGCAGCAAGGATGATTGTGGAAAACTAACAAATAAAGACACAAATAATACAAGACGCTCCATGGAAAACACATATCATGTGGTAAATAAAAATATAGCTCCAAGTAAAGTTACCGATAGAAGTAGACGAAAGAGGTGATGCCTTCCGGGGCATCCCCAAGCTTGGCTTTTAGGTGTCCTTACATTATCTTGGGGGTGCCATGGGCATCCCCAAGCTTAGTCTCTTGCCACTCCTTGTTCCATAATTGTAGGATCGAAAGTATGTCTAGAGGGGGAGTGATTAGACTACTTGACCAAATCAAAACTTAACCTTTTCCCAATTTTAGTTCTTGGCATATTTTAACTATCTTAGGACAAGTTAAGCAATCATCACACAATTCAAGCAAGCATGCAAAGAGTATATTGGCAGCGGAAAGTAAAGCATGCAACTTGCAAGAATATAAAGGGAAGGATTTTGAGGATTCAAACGCAATTGCAGACACGGATGTTTTCCCGTGGTTCAGATAGGTGGTGCTATCCTACATCCACGTTGATGGAGACATCAACCCATGAAGGGTAACGGTTGCGCGAGTCCACGGAGGGCTCCACCCATGAAGGGTCCACGAAGAAGCAACCTTGTCTATCCCACCATGGCCATCGCCCACGAAGGACTTGCCTCACTAGCGGTAGATCTTCACAAAGTAGGCGATCTCCTTGCCCTTACAAACTCCTTGGTTCAACTCCACAATCTTGTCGGAGGCTCCCAAGTGACACCTAGCCAATCTAGGAGACACCACTCTCCAAGAAGTAACAAACGGTGTGTTGATGATGAACTCCTTGCTCTTGTGCTTCAAATGATAGTCTCCCCAACACTCAACTCTCTCTCATAGGATTTGGATCTGATGGAAAGAAGATTTGAGTGGAAAGCAACTTGGGGAAGGCTAGAGATCAAGATTCATATGGTAGGAATGGAATATCTTGGCCTCAACACATGAGTAGGTGGTTCTCTCTCAGAACATATGAGTTGGAATGGTGTATGTGTTCTGATGGCTCTCTCCACGAGTGAAGAGGAGGTGGAGGGGTATTTATAGCCTCCACACAAAATCCAACCGTTACACACAATTTACCAATCTCGGTGGGACTGAATCAGAAAACTCGGTCGGACCGAAATAGTAAACCTGGTGACCGTTAGGAATTTCGGTGGGACTGACATGCAACTCAGTAGGACCGATTCGGTTAGGGTTTGGGCATAACGTAATCTCGGTGAGACCGAGTTTGGCAATAAGCTAACCAGAGAGTTGGTCAGGAAAACTTTGTGGGACCGACTCGCTCTTTCGGTGAGACCGAAAAGTTACAAGAAGGAAACATAGAGTTTACATTGCAATCTCGGTGGGGCCGATTCGCTCTTTCGGTGAGACCGAAAAGTTACGAAAGGGAAACAGAGAGTTTGCAATCCCATCTCGGTGATACCGAGATCCTTATCGGTAGGACCGAATTGCTAGGGTTTGGCAGTGGCAAATGACAAGTGAAACGCGGTGGCGCCGGATTGAAAGAATCGGTATGACCGAGTTTGGCTTAGGGTTTAGGTCATTTGTGGATATGGGAAAGTAGCTGAGGATTTTGGAGCATATCATTAAGCACATAAAGCAAGAGGCTCATTAAGCAACACCTCATCCCTCCTTGATAGTATTGGCTTTTCCTAAAGACTCAATGTGATCTTGGATCACTAAAATATAAAATGAAGAGTCTTGAACTTTTGAGCTTGAGCCAATTCTTTGTCCTTAGCATTTTGAGGGTTCCACTTTCACATCCATGCCATGCCAATCATTGAGCTTTCCTGAAATAATCATCTTGAAATAGCATTAGCTCAATGAGCTATATGTTGTTATGAATTACCAAAACCACCTAGGGATAGTTGCACTTTCAATCTCCCCCTTTTTGGTAATTGATGACAACATATAGATCAAAGCTTCGACAAATGATAATAAGAATGAAATATATCGTTGCTTTGAGAAGTATGTGACAAATAAGAGCTCCCCCTAAATTTGTGCATATTTAAAATTTGCTTTGGACTGCAAATGCACAAGGAGTTAGAGTCATGGGTTACTCTTCCATGTCATATACATCTTGGTGGAGCGCTCAAAAATGATAAGATTGAAATATATGCACTCATCACCAAGAATAGTGAGTGATCACATAAGATAGATAGAATGATAATATTAAGCAAACATTAAGTGTAGCTTATGATCAAACACATGATCATCGATGTCTCACAGGCATAAAGACGTAGTATCTCACACACAAGCAAATAAAGTTCGAAAAACCACCAAATAAAACAAGAGAGAATAAAAGCAACACTCTCTCTCGAAGCCTATGATCTATACATTTTCTCCCCCTTTGGCAACAAGTTACCAAAAAGTTCCTAAAAATGCATAGTGCTAAGTCGACGCTCAGGCTTGATCTTCAGGTGGTGGTGGAGTCCGGAGCACTCCAAGGACGAAGCCTTCGGTAGACGTGGTCAGAGTTGAGGCTGAAGTGGACGCTGGAGCTGGTGGAACTGAGGCTGTGGCTGGCGCAGATGTGGTAGCTCTGGTGTCAGCAAATGGCATTGCAGACGACCTCGGACCTCGTGGCACCCTGGCAAAAGCATCAGTCGTAGTCCTGCCTCTCCTCTCATTCATGTCATCCTGGAGCTGCTCCACGGCAGTCTGTATCTCTGTCACCTTGATGTCCAAATCATAGAACCTCTGTTCCATGATCCTCTCTAAGCTTGCCTGGTTCTGAGTTAGGGTGTCTAGTCCTTGCTCAATCCGCAGGGTGGACGCAATCAGGTAACCAAGCTGCTCTTGTTTGGTTTTCAGAAAATATTCAGATGCCTCCTCTTGAGTAGGCATCCTGGCAGCTTTCTCCTTCTTCGCCTTCTCCTTCTTGGCTCTTGCTTGGGAAGATGATGGCTCATTCTCAGTCATGACCACTTGGTTATCTTCAAAGTCCGGACGGATAGACAGGTGTTCCTTGTCCAAGAGGTATATGCCCGTGCCCATCTTGGAGTTGATGAGCTCCTGAATCTGTGGGGCATACCCACAACTCCTCTTCTGATCTGCTGCAGTCCTTTTGATTGTTTCCACTATGAGACTCATGACTTTGAATTTTTGAGGCACGTCAAAGACATGAAGCAAATTGATCGCGTGACCTCTGATCATCTTGTGATCTCCAGACTTGGGCAATAGGGTGTGCCTCAGTATCCAATTGATAGTGGGCAGTCCTGATAGAAGATAATGCACTGAGCCAAATTTGAACGTGTCAAGTGCTTCATTCGGAATCTCCTTGTACATGTTGGACATTGAGTTGTGGTCCATCTTCTTCTTAGCATAAATGTCCAAGTCATCTGCTTGCTCCTCTGGGGCATGAATTAGCTGAGCCCATTCAGCAACTGTGGACTGGTACCTCGTACCCTCTGACATCCATACAATCCTGCCATCTGGATAGAAATGTGCTGTGGAGTAGAATTGCATGATTAGCCCCTCGCTCCACTTTGTGAGCTTCTGCCCAACAAAGTCTGCAACTCCACACGCACTAAAGCTGTCATACACTCCAGGATAGTGTTCCTCATTTTCCTTCATGTAGGTCCAGTCAACCCATCTCATGTCACATACTATTGGCTTCTTGTCAAGCAAAATTGTCTCATAGAAATCCTGCTGCTCCTTGGTGTGAAACCTGTAGTCCACTGCAGTCCTTCTCCTAGAAGCATACGGATCTGCTTCTCTCCACTTCCTCAGCCCTGAATCTCTCCTGAGCTTCATATCCTCAGCCAGAGGATGAGCATCGTTGTGGTCTGGGATCTTGGGCTTGAGCTTTCTAAGGACATTCTCTTCCTCTTCCTCTGCAGCTTCAGGCACTGGGGCCTTGTTCTTTTCAGTGGCTGGAATGCGTCTTGTGTTTCTGTTTGGTGCACTCTTTGGCTTAGATGCAGCCTTGGGTGCTTCCTTGGGTTTGGATGCAGTTGCCCCTGACCTTATGACATCTCCCATAAGTTTGGGTGCCTTGGATGCTGGTGCAGCAACCTGTTCTTCTTCCTCCTCATCTTCCATGATGGAGGCCTTGCCAAGCACTCTGGCTACAGTCTTCTTGACCCTTTCCTTCCTCTTTTTGCCCTCAGCAACAACTGGCTCTGTGGGTGCAGGCTTCACAGTTGAAGCTCTAACCTTAGACATGGGCTGCTTGCCTGCTGGCCTTTTGATTTTCAGCCCTGGCTTTGTGCCTTGAGCTGGCTCAACTCTCCTTGATGTGGCCTCTTCCTCTGCCACATAATCTTCATCTTCAGAATTAGATGTTCTCTTCTTCCTTTGTCTAGTGGTAGCTTTAGGCAGATTGCTGGGGGTGCTCCTGCTGCCATCATCTAAAGAGCTGGAGGGACTAGTGCCCTCACTCATCACCACTTGCTGCTCTGAGAGGTTCTGGCTGTCACTTTGGTCTGACATGATGCAAACTCTGACTGCTGACCATGTGAATAGATTATAGATGAGATAGAGTGGATGAGCATCACAAAGTGCAGAGATTTTGCAAAGGAGTAATTCAAAAACTTAGTTTTAGTTTCCCACTGAAATCATCTCGGATCTACCGATTTTCAAACTCGGTGACACCGAAGCAGTTTTGGCACCATAACTAGTGAACTCGGTCAGACCGAGTCATAGTTCGGTGGCACCGAGACTGCTAGGGTTTCACAGAGTTCCAAAATCGGTCACACCGATAAGTAATTCTCGGTCAGACCGAGTTTTACTTGTGCAATGGCATAAGCCAAATCGGTGGGACCGAGTTTTTCAACTCGGTGGGTCCGAGATGGTTTCGGCAGAAACCTAACCCTAAAATTTTCGAATTAAACCTAATCTACTAGTTCATTGACTGGATAGGAGTTTATCAAACATGGCAAGAATCATGATGATCACAATGTGCTAGGAATCGGATTGGAGAATAGCAAAAAGATCGAGTCCATACCCTAGTTCGGCGGAGATTCACTACGGCGGCAACGGCGGGGCAGAATTCCCATTGACGGCGACGGAGACCAGCGACTAGAGGCGGCTGGCAGCGAGGATGATGATCCGGAGACCCAGTAGGCAGAGCGAGCTATGCACGGGCGAAGAGGTTTCAGAGAAATTTCCAAAATTTTACCCGTCACTATATATAGCCCGACCCTGTCGGTGTGACCGAGTGGAACAACTCGGTGGCACCGAGATGCAAAACTGTATACAGTTATTGCAACTCGGTGTGACCAAGTGGTTCAAATCGGTTGCACCGAGATCGAAAACCTAGATCAACTTAATGATCTCGGTATGACTGAAAGTATGGTATCGGTCAGACCGAGAATCACAAAGAGGTTTTGGAAGTTTAAGTCTATGACGAATCAGGGACTCCGAGCACTCCTCACACAGAGTGGTTCGAATCTGACTTGATCAAATTTTGTGATGCAGCATGAATAGAGTTTGAGACGAGAAAAGCATAGATAACTAGAGGAGGTTCTTAGGCATTCTTGTCCATCCACTTGGCAAAAGAAGATAAAGCCAAACAATCAAAACAACAAGTGGATGTCCTCGAATGAGTAAAATATGCAACCAACATGCTCACACAATAAGATGGCAAATGAAATATGTGGCAAAGCATGCACAACCAATTCTAGCATCTATCAAGCAATTTGCGATGACTAGGTCATCTATATATGAGTATATTGACTTAGGAGTCAAGTGAGAACACTTGATCGTAGATCATACTCATCGTTTAAGCTCAAGTGGGGTTACCACTTTTACATAAAGCATTGTTCTATTCACATCTTTAGAGTTGCTTTAGCTCAAGTTTTTTAGAGTAAAGCTCCCCCTAGATGTGATATCCCCCCTAAGAGGGATGAACTAACCTTGGGTTTTGTCAATGATGACTTCATGTAGATGTTGAAGATGTGCATGCTCAATGTTGATGTTGATCATTTGGAGCTATCCATTTGAGTGAATTGCACTTTCAATACCTACATGGGTTAGTCCCACAAGGAACAAACAAGGATATCCATAGACATAGAGTGATGCATACACAAGATGATGTCCATGAAAACTTTAGGTTACCTTGTCCCTTGTCTTACCAACAAGAGGGTTTGTGACTCCTTGAAGTAGTGCATGATGTGGAAGTTGATTGCACTTGTTCTGGCCAAAATGATGAGAGTGAAATATGTTGGCGGAGTCACCCTCAAGAACTCTCTAGTTCTTCTTCTTTTGGATCCACACCATCTTGATGAGAATCCTTGGAGTTGTAGTCGTACTTGATGAAGTGGAACTTGACGTGGTCTTGGGAATCCACTTGACTAAGGTCTTAGGAGCTTCTTCAAGTGCATCAATCTCCTCTTGAAGCTTGTCCTTGCCTTTTTGCTTGTAGTCTTGTGGTGGAAGATCATCTTGAGCTTGTGTCCCCTTGAAAGAAGTGTCATACTTATCTTGTTGAGGAACAAACTTTGTCTTGGGGTATTGATCTTCTTCCCACTCAACTCCATTGGCATTGAACTTTTGTTCAAAACAAACACCTTGATTCTTCCGGTGCATTCCTTGCTTGCGCACAATTTCCTCGAATTGCTTACTCCCGGCAAGGCTTTTGTACACTCCTTTCTCTATAATCCCCTTCAATAAGCTATTTTCTTGCTCAAGTGTAACTTGGCTAAGAGAATCATTAGTGGAATCAAGAGAACTACTAGAAGCAACAATATTGGATTTAGCATGATCATTGTTACTACTAGAGGAAGAATCTTTCTTGTTCTTGTTACTAGACTTGACTTGAGGCATGTAAGTGGATAATAGTAAACGCTTGGCAATGTAAGAAGAACTTTTCTTGCGGAGATTGTCATTGATTGCTTTTAAGAAACTCATGCTCTTGCTCAAGATTGAGCTTTTCAAAACGTAATTTCTCATGAGCTCTTAAAAGTTCTCGATGATCTTCGAAGATAGTTTCATGAGCTAACTTAAGAGTGTTTAATTCTTTAGTTAGAGCCTCAATCTTCTCCTTATCATTGTCATTCGTTTTATCTTGATTAGCATGATTAATTGATGTTTCATCATAGTACTCATCACTAGAATTGTCAACAAGCAAGTCATCATCACCTAACAAGTCATCTTCATCACTATTAAAATCAACATACTCGGGGTGTGTTACCTTAGGACCTTTGGCCATGAAGCATCTTCCAATTCCTTCATTTGGTGAGTCAAATATGTCGTAGGAGTTGGTTGACACAAGTGCTAGACCGGCAACACCTTCATCTTGATTATCTTCGGAGTCGGAGTGATAACTTCTCTCGGAGTGGCTATTGGAGTCGAAGCCGGATACCCATTCACCAACATGAGCTTGATGTCTTCGTTTTGTGTAGCTCCTTGATGATTTTTCCTTCCTTTCCGAATCCTTGCTTCTCCGTGAGTATCTCCGTTCATAACGATCATCTCTACTCCTTCTCTCTCTTGGTGGTGATTCTTTGCTTCTTCCTTTTGGAGAATCTTCTCTTCTCTTGTAGGGAGCCATACACTCATTGGAATAGTGTCCGGGTCTTCCACAATTATAGCAGTTTCTCTCTCGACTAGAAGATCTTTTGTCATTGTAGGACCTTGACTTGAAGCTTCTATCTTTGCTTCTACTCTTGTAGAACTTGTTGAAGTTCTTCACCATTAAGCTCAATTCTTCATTGAAGTTTTGTTTCTCGCTTGATGATGTGGGGACTTCACATGAGGCTTTGTAGGCACCACTTGATTTATTGTGAAGTTCCTCTTTATCCTTGAGTGACATCTCATGAGCAACAATCCTTCCAATCACTTCCGTTGGTTTGAGATCTTTGTAATTGGGCATCATTTGAATCAATGTGCACACGGTATCATATTTCCCATCCAAGGCTCTTAGGATCTTCTTGATGATGAATCTATCGGTCATGTCTTCACTTCCTAAGCCGGCAATCTCATTTGTGATGAGAGCAAGCCTAGAGTACATTTCGGCGACACCTTCACCATCCTTCATCTTGAACTTGTCAAGATAACTCTGGAGCACATCCAACTTGGATTCCTTGACGGAGTCGGTACCTTCGTGCATATCAATCAAAGTGTCCCAAATTTCCTTTGCATTCTCAAGACGGCTGATTTTGTTGAATTCTTCGGGGCACAATCTGTTGAAGAGAATATCACAAGCTTGAGCATTGTATTGCAACATCTTCAACTCATCCGCGGTAGCTTCACGGTTTGGTTCCCTCCCATCAAAGAACTCACCTTGCAAACCAACACAAACAATTGCCCACACGGCGGGGTTATGTCCAAGAATATGCATTTTCATTTTATGCTTCCAACTAGCAAAATTAGTACCATCAATGTAAGGACCTCTACGGTGATAATTTCCCCTCGCTAGACGCCATACTCTCCTAGGTTGTGAAACCAAGGCTATGACCACCAAAAGCTATGGAGATCAAGGCAAATGGAGACCAAAGCTCTGATACCACTTGTAGGATCGAAAGTATGTCTAGAGGGGGGGTGATTAGACTACTTGACCAAATAAAAACTTAACCTTTTCCCAATTTTAGTTCTTGGCAGATTTTAACTATCTTAGGACAAGTCAAACAATCATCACACAATTCAAGCAAGCATGCAAAGAGTATATTGGCAGCGGAAAGTAAAGCATGCAACTTGCAAGAATATAAAGGGAAGGATTTTGAGGATTCAAACGCAATTGGAGACACGGATGTTTTTCCCGTGGTTCGGATAGGTGGTGCTATCCTACATCCACATTGATGGAGACATCAACCCACGAAGGGTAACGGTTGCGCGAGTCCACGGAGGGCTCCACCCACGAAGGGTCCACGAAGAAGCAACCTTGTCTATCCCACCATGGCCATCGCCCACGAAGGACTTGCCTCACTAGCGGTAGATCTTCACGAAGTAGGCGATCTCCTTGCCCTTACAAACTCCTTGGTTCAACTCCACAATCTTGTCGGAGGCTCCCAAGTGACACCTAGCCAATCTAGGAGACACCACTCTCCAAGAAGTAACAAACGGTGTGTTGATGATGAACTCCTTGCTCTTGTGCTTCAAATGATAGTCTCCCCAACACTCAACTCTCTCTCATAGGATTTGGATCTGATGGAAAGAAGATTTGAGTGGAAAGCAACTTGGGGAAGGCTAGAGATCAAGATTCATATGGTAGGAATGGAATATTTTGGCCTCAACACATGAGTAGGTGGTTCTCTCTCAGAACATATGAGTTGGAATGGTGTATGTGTTCTGATGGCTCTCTCCACGAGTGGAGAGGAGGTGGAGGGGTATTTATAGCCTCCACACAAAATCTAACCGTTACACACAATTTACCAATCTCGGTGGGACCGAATCAGAAAACTTGGTCGGACCGAAATAGTAAACCTAGTGACCATTAGGAATTTCGGTGGGACTGACATGCAACTCGGTAGGACCGATTCGATTAGGGTTTAGGCATAACATAATCTCGGTGAGACCGAGTTTGACAATAAGCTAACCAGAGAGTTGGTCAGGCAAACTCGATGGGACCGACTTGCTCTTTCGGTGAGACCGAAAAGTTACAAGAAGGAAACATAGAGTTTACATTGCAATCTCGGTGGGGCCGATTCGCTCTTTCGGTGAGACCGAAAAGTTACGAAAGGGAAACAGAGAGTTTGCAATCCCATCTCGGTGAGACCGAGATCCTTATCGGTAGGACCGAATTTCTAGGGTTTGGCAGTGGCAAATGACAAGTGGAACTCGGTGGCGCCGGATTGAAAGAATCGGTATGACCGAGTTTGGCTTAGGGTTTAGGTCATTTGTGGATATGGGAAAGTAGCTGAGGATTTTGGAGCATATCATTAAGCACATAAAGCAAGAGGCTCATTAAGCAACAACTCATCCCTCCTTGATAGTATTGGCTTTTCCTAAAGACTCAATGTGATCTTGGATCACTAAAATATAAAATGAAGAGTCTTGAACTTTTGAGCTTGAGCCAATTCTTTGTCCTTAGCATTTTGAGGGTTCCACTTTCACATCCATGCCATGCCAATCATTGAGCTTTCCTGAAATAATCATCTTGAAATAGCATTAGCTCAATGAGCTATATGTTGTTATGAATTACCAAAACCACCTAGGGATAGTTGCACTTTTAATAATCCATCAAATCTTTACCCAAAACATGAAAACTTCACAACACAAAACTTAAAGTAGAAAATCTCATGAGCTCTGTTAGTGAAAGAAAACAAAACACCACTTCAAGGTACTGTAATGAACTCATTTTTTATTTATATTGGTGTTAAACCTACTGTATTCCAACTTCTCTATGGTTTATAAACTATTTTACTAGCCATAGATTCATCAAAATAAGCAAACAACACACGAAAAATAGAATCTGTCAAAAAACAGAACAGTCTGTAGTAATCTGTAGCTAACGCAAGATCTGGAACCCCCAAAATTATAAAATAAATTGCTGGACGTGAGGCATTTATCTATTAATCATCTTCAAAAATAATTAACTAAATATCACTTTCCAACTAAAAATGGCAGCAGTTCTCGTGAGCGCTAAAGTTTCCGTTTTTACAGCAAGATTAAAAAGACTTTCCCCAAGTCTTCCCAACGGTTCTAGTTGGCACAAACACTAACTAAACACAAAAAACACAACCAATACAGAGGCTAGATAAATTATTTATTGAATAACAGAAAGGATAAATATTGGGTTATCTCCCAACAAGCGCTTTTCTTTAAAGCCTTTCAGCTAGGCATTGGTAATTTTAATGATGCTCATATGAAAGACAAGAATTGAAGCACAAAAGAAAGCATCATGAAACACATGACAAACACATCAAATTCTAACATAATTCCTATGCATAGGCATCTTTGTGACGCCCCCGATTTGACCGTACACTAATCATGCACGCAAATATGTACGATCAAAATCAAGGACTCACGGGTAGATATCACAACACAACTCTACAAATAAAATAAGTCATACAAGCATCATATTACAAGACAGGGGCCTCGAGGGCTCGAATACAAGAGCTCGATCATAGACGAGTCAGCGAAAGCAACAATATCTGAGTACAGACATAAGTTAAACAAGTTTACCTTAAGAAGGCTAGCACAAACTGGGATACAGATCGAAAGAGGCGCAGGCCTCCTGCCTGGGATCCTCCTAACTACTCCTGGTCGTCGTCAGTGGCCAGCACGTAGTAGTAGGCACCTCCGATGTAGTAGGAGTCGTCATCGACGGTGGCGTCTGGATCCTGGGCTCCAACATCTGGTTGCGACAACCAGGTAGAAGGGATAGGGGGAAAAGAGGGAGAAAGCAACCGTGAGTACTCATCCAAAGTACTCGCGAGCAAGGAGCTACACTACATATGCATGGGTAAATGTGTAAAGGACCATATCGGTGGACTGAACTGCAGAAAGCCAGAACAAGAGGGGGATAGCTAATCCTTTCGAAGACTACGCTTCTGGCAGCCTCAGTCTTGCGCATGTAGAAGAGAGTTGACTGAAGACCTCCAAGTAGCATCGTATAGCATAATCCTAACCGATGATCCTCCCCTCGTCGCCCTGTGAGAGAGCGATCACCGGTTGCATCTGGCACTTGGAAGGGTGTGTTTTATTAAGTATCCGGTTCTAGTTGTCATAAGGTCAAGGTACAACTCCAAGTCGTCCTGTTACTGAAGATCACGGCTATTCGAATAGATTAACTTCCCTGCAGGGGTGCACCACATAACCCAACACGCTCGATCCCATTTGGCCAGACACACTTTCCTGGGTCATGCCCGGCCTTGGAAGATCAACACGCCGCAGTCCTACCTAGGCACAACAGAGAGGTCAGCACGCCGGTCTAAATCCTATGGCGCAGGGGTCTGGGCCCATCGCCCTTTGCACACATGCACGTTGCGAACGCGGCCGGAAGTAGAACTAGCCCCCTTAATACAAGAGCAGGATTACGGTCCAATCCAGCGCGTGCCACTCAGTCGCTGACGTCACAAAGGCTTCGGCTGATACCACGACGTCGAGTGCCCTTAACTGTCCCCGCGTAGATGGTTAGTGTGTATAGGCCAGTAGCCAGACTCAGATCAAATACCAAGATCTCGTTAAGCATGTTAAGTATCCGCGAACGCAGACCAGGGCCAGGCCCACCTCTCTCCTAGGTGGTCTCAACCCGCCCTGTCGCTCCGCCACAAGTAACAGTCGAGGGCCGTCGGGAACCCAGGCCCACCTCTACCGGGATGGAGCCACCTGCCCCTTCAGCCCCCAACTCCGAACAGTACCACAGGTAATGTAACTATGTAAAGTATATAGTATATGCCCGTGATCACCTCCCGAAGTGATCACGGCCCAGTAGTATAGCATGGCAGACGGACAAGAGTGTAGGGCCACTGATGGAACACTAGCCTCCTATACTAAGCAATAGGATAGGAGGTAATGGTAACAACAGTAGTAGCAAGGACAGGCTATGCATCAGGATAGGAATAACAGAAAGCGGTAACATGCTACACTACTCTAATGCAAGCAGTATAGAAAAGAGTAGGCGATATCTGGTGATCAAAGGGGGCGCTTGCCTGGTTGCTCAGACAAGGAGGGGTCGTCGGTGACATAGTCGACCACAGGGGCATCAGCATCGTCATGGGGTCTACCGGAGAGAAGAGGGGGGAGAAATAGTAAATACATAGCAAGCAAGTGCTTAACAGGACAACAGGCAAAGCTAGACGTGTTCTAACGCGGTATGAGGTGATACCGGTGAAGGGGGAAAACATCCGGGAAAGTATTCCCGGTGTTTTGCCTTTTCGAATAGGTGGAGCGCAGGGGGAAAGTTGCGTGTTTGCGATGCTAGGTATGTGTGGCAGACGAACGGGTTGTGTATCCTGATTTGTCTCGTCGTTCTGAGCAACTTTCATGTACAAAGTATTTTCATCTGAGCTACGGTTTATTTTATATTAATTTTACAAGATTTAAATCATTTTTAGGATTTATTTACTTATTTAAAACAACATTATCCAGAACAGTGTTTGCTGACCTCATCATGATGTCAGCATGACGTCGGCAGTGTTGACTGGGTCAAACTGAAGTGTGGGTCCCTCACGTCATAGATTGTTTAGTTAGCAGTTTAATTAAACAGAGTTAATTAGGTTAATAATCTAATTAGTTTAATTAAACATGATTAATTTGTTTTTAATTTTATTTTTTAATTAATTTAATTTTTTTAAACGTTCAGGGGCATGGGCCCCGTTTGTCATAGGCACAGGGGCCTAGCGGGTCGGGCGCTGGCGAAATGGGGCAAGCCCCGGCATGGCAGTGACCGGTGCGGGCGCGGTGATGCAGGCTGCGACGAGCGGCCGGCGTGGGGAGGCGGAGCGCGGCGGCGGTGTGCGCAGGGCAACGCATGCCGTGCGCGAGCGGACGACAGGGGGGGCTCGCCGGCGAGCGGCACCAGAGGAGCAGCCGCAAGGGGCGTGGCCGCGGGCGCGCGGCTATGCGCGCGGGCGAGAGCGTGCACGCCGAGCGGGGGCAGCCGGGGTTGCGGGAGCGCGCGGCGGACTACGAGCGAGCAGCAAGCAGCAGCAAAGTGAGGTGCGGGCACGCGCGCTTGGCACAACCAGGAGCAGGGGGTGGCGCAGGACAGCGGGGCAGGCCTACCGCGGCGGGCGGCCCGGGCACGGACCGTGGGCGCGTAGGAGCGCAACCATGCACACGCTGGGTGCGGCGGGGGGAACGGCCCCGGTGACAGAGAGGGGAAGGGAGGATGCTCACGGCAGGGAGTAGGGACGGGGCAGTGAGGCGCGGGGAGCGACGTGTGGAGGAGGATGGCGTGGCGACATTCCGGCATGGCGAGGGGCAGCGGCGATGAGCGACGGGGCGCGGCGAGGACGGCGGGCGCAGTGCCTCGATCCAGATCCAGCGAGGGGGGGGATCGTGGGGAACGAGAGAGAGAGCGACGTGGTGAGTGGGCTAGGGTTTGGTTCGGTGGGGGGGATACGGGGAGTGGGAGGCGGTTGGTCCGGTTGGGCCGGTGGCCTGCTGGGCCTACAGGGCCGAAGCCCAATGAGGGAGGCGGGTTCCTCTTTATTTGGTTTTGCTTCTCTCTTTCTTTTTATTTATTTTTCTTTCTGTTTTATTAAACTTTAGTATTTACACAATACAAAAGTTGTATCAAAAATAGTACTAATAAATATGCCACTACCACGATTAATTTACGATTAATTTGGCACCTAAAACAATTTAGTTTTAAATTGTTTATTATTTTAGAAGCATTTAAATAATTGTTCTTGCTAAGTTGTATTCATTTTAGAGTATTTAAACATTTTATAAAAGTGGGGTTTCTCCACCATAATTACCTATGCAATACTTGGTTTACTCCGAACACTTTAGTTCTAATATTTGAAAACTTTTATTGTTTGCTTGATTTTGAATTCGAATTTGAATCGGTTTCAAACTAACGCGAGATTAACAATAGTAATCGAAGTGACGTGGCATCGCTAGCAGACAATTACTGTAGCTTAATTATCCGGGCGTCACCATTCAACCACATACGCGCTGGGCGCGGCGGGAGGAACGGCCCCGGTGACAGAGAGGGGAAGGGAGGATGCTCACGGCGGGGAGTAGGGACGGGGCAGTGAGGCGCGGGGAGCGACGTGGGGAGGAGGACGGCGTGGCGACGTTCCGGCGTGGCGAGGTGCAGCGGCGATGAGCGACGGGGCGCGTCGGGGACGGCGGGCACAGTGCCTCGATCCAGATCCAGCGAGGGGGGGATCGTGGGGAACGAGAGAGAGAGTGACGTGGTGAGTGGGCTAGGGTTTGGTTCGATGGGGGGGATATGGGGAGTGGGAGGTGGTTGGTCCGGTTGGGCTGGTGGCCTGCTGGGCCTACAGGGCCGAAGCCCAATGAGGGAGGCGGGTTCCTCTTTATTTGGTTTTGCTTCTCTCTTTGTTTTTATTTATTTTTCTTTCTATTTTATTAAACTTTAGTATTTATACAATACAAAAGTTGTATCAAAAATAGTACTAATAAATATGCCACTACCACGATTAATTTAAGATTAATTTGGCACCTAAAACAATTTAGTTTTAAATTGTTTATTATTTTAGAAGCATTTAAATAATTGTTCTTGCTAAGTTTTATTCATTTTAGAATATTTAAACATTTTATAAAAGTGGGGTTTCTCCACCATAATTACCTGTGCAATACTTGGTTTACTCCGGACACTTTAGTTCTAATATTTGAAAACTTTTATTGTTTGCTTGATTTTTAATTCGAATTTGAATCGGTTTCAAACTAACGCGAGATTAGCAACAGTAATCGAAGTGACGTGGCATCGCTAGCAGACAATTACTGTAGCTTAATTATCCGGGCGTCACAATTCAACCACGTACGTGCTGGGCGCGGCGGGAGGAACGGCCCCGGTGACAGAGAGGGGAAGGGAGGATGCTCACGGCGGGGAGTAGGGACGGGGCAGTGAGGCGCGGGGAGCGACGTGGGGAGGAGGACGGCGTGGCGACGTTCCGGCGTGGCGAGGTGCAACGGCGATGAGCAACGGGGCGCGTCGGGGACGGCGGGCACAGCGCCTCGATCCAGATCCAGCGAGGGGGGGATCGTGGGGAACGAGAGAGAGAGTGACGTGGTGAGTGGGCTAGGGTTTGGTTCGGTGGGGGGGATATGGGGAGTGGGAGGCGGTTGGTCCGGTTGGGCCGGTGGCCTGCTGGGCCTACAGGGCCAAAGCCCAATGAGGGAGGCGGGTTCCTCTTTATTTGGTTTTGCTTCTCTCTTTCTTTTTATTTATTTTTCTTTCTGTTTTATTAAACTTTAGTATTTATACAATACAAAAGTTGTATCAAAAATAGTACTAATAAATATGCCACTACCACGATTAATTTACGATTAATTTGGCACCTAAAATAATTTAGTTTTAAATTGTTTATTATTTTAGAAGCATTTAAATAATTGTTCTTGCTAAGTTTTATTCATTTTAGAGTATTTAAACATTTTATAAAAGTGGGGTTTCTCCACCATAATTACCTATGCAATATTTGGTTTACTCCGAACACTTTAGTTCTAATATTTGAAAACTTTTATTGTTTGCTTGATTTTGAATTCGAATTTGAATCGGTTTCAAACTGACGCGAGATTAGCAACAGTAATCGAAGTGATGTGGCATCGTTAGCAGAGAATTATTGTAGCTTAATTATCCGGGCGTCACAATTCTCCTCCACTACAAGAAATCTCGTCCCGAGATTTAAGAGGGGAGTAAGGGAAAGATGTGGCTATGAAATTCTATCGAGTCTTCTCGGTCTTGGTTGCTCTTCTCGGAGAGGTCGATCCATTACATCGATGCCTTCATTCCTCTGCTTCAGGTCATCATCCTTTTCTTCGGGAACTCCAACGTACTTACGAATAGGTAAGGGGCAGCTCGGCTACGATAGCATGCTTACGAGGGAAACACTCTGGGGTTAACCATGAATGAGCATAAGATTACCTCTCGAGTTGAACATATAAAATACATCAAGAGTACGATACGAAGGTACAATGAAAGGGTCCAAGCGGATAGATAGCTGCTCAAAGTCTAAACCAGAGTGAGAAAGGGGTTCAGAGCGGCGAGAGTAAGCATTGTGTCTGATACCAGAATAGAGCAATAGGAAGGTGGCTCGCGAATTACCTACGAAGCCAAGCATAAGGGATAACTTTGAAGCAGGGATGTACAGGAGAGTCAGGTTTCGATCCTGTGGAACTATGGGTTATGGGCCCACCATGTGGTTTAAAAATAGGAAGGGCGGTGACGTCTTGCACGATCATGTACGCAAGGCATGTCAGAGGATAGCCTGTTAGTTATGTCGGCAACAACTTCGGTACCAAGGGTGAGGGACGAAGAGAACCATTTTCCTGCTCGTTGAACGAGGTGGACCATTAGGCAAAGTTCTCGTCCATCGATGGATACCAGAATGTCATCAACAATAGTAACAGGTTCTTACTGACAGAGTTGTACACCGAGGTGCTTACAAAAGCAGTGACTTATTACTGTTTAGATCATATAAACCTCAAGAAAGTTAAACAAAACAATGGAAAGGAAAATGTGATTGTACGCATATTTCAGGGGTGTATCCTTCCCAAGGACAAACAGAGCATGATATCCACGACAGCATATATGTAGAAAGCCCTTTAGGAAAGGGGGAAGAAATTTCATGACATTACCCATACAACAGTGTTTGGATAATTGAGCAAGAGACATTTGGCATTGGGATTCAATGTTCTTGTTGAAAATCGGTGTACCACAGACAAGCTTCGAGACAGTATTGACATGGTCTTCAAGCAAAGGTCAAACTTTGGATACACAAAGGATGCATCAGGATAAACTTATTAAACAAGGCACTCAATTTCCTCATGGAAAAATGGTTAACCTTGTTAAAAAGGAAACTATAACACTAGGCCCTTCAGTCAAGTGTGCTAGGAATGACATCACCTTGCCGGGTCATAAAAGACCAATGTTATAACTCTTGGAAATATATTCCAACCATCATATTTGACCGAGATTCAAATCTGATGGGTGTCAGGATAACTCAGACTCAGGATACCTAAGAAGAAAGGTGCAACACAAATTGTCGAGATGACATTGTAAGATTCTCGGGAATTGAACTATGGGAGCGAGTTCCGACACAAGAGTTCATCAGTAAACCAAGGAGGGGATGAGGAGGTGGCTGATAGGCTCAACAACAAATCATCGAGATTTCCAAAGGATTGATTTCCACAATTATGTGAACAAGGAAATATCATTTGCCGGATCAAATGATATAATGATGTATGCTCGAGGGAAACATACACAACTGAACAATGATAGAAGGGTGCACCCAGGAATCTAGACTAGGTAGCACGACCAATGTTTGAACGATGATTCAATAAGCAATAGACTTAGAATGAAACTGTAGACCAATAACCTCAAAGCAATAGGGTTGCTAGAAGTTCAGAATTTACACATCACAGACCATTTGTCGGTATTCCGGTTAGAAACAACACGGAGACCAAGAAAGAATGGTGATGGTGAGACGCATCAATATACCAAGAATTCTTAAGAGGTGGAGAAATCCTCACAACATCCTTGTCATAAAGGACATTAATACTTCAAGTTGGAACATCATACAAGCTGGCCAGCAAGTTGCAATCATAACATGAACACGTTTGTGTTGTGGGAAGGAAAGAATGTTGTCGATGATAACACAATCATCGAGGGGCAAGGATGGTAATTCTCATCATGAATTTGATTGATATCCTGGAAGAGCTGAGGATGTTGCTGATGACCATGACACATTTGTCGAGAGATTTCATGAATATGTAATCGGTCGGTGATGACAACAATTCAAATGATGATGCAGCGAAAGTCAAATAATACTTGAAGAAGAACTCATAAGAAGTTATGCAGTTCCGTGATAATCTTGAGATACCAGAGGGGGTAATACTCGATGACAAATCAAAGTAGAGGTTGGACTGGGGTATTGCTCTACAGAAGACAAGCGCTTAAACTTGCACGCGAAATGGTATTTAAAGGAGAACATGGTCGGAACCACGATTGCAAAAGGCTAGATCCCGGATATAAGATGAACTTATACCAAAGGAATAATTTAATTTAAGAGAAGCTTTAATGATAAGATCTACATCGTGTCCATGGGCATGAACACAAAGTTCAAGGTCGACTCCCACTTCTTCAATGCATAACCTTTCATTCACTGCTCTAGATAAAAATGATTTCAGTGTCAAAACCTACCTGGTGAATTACCAGAGGAGTATGACCCGTGAAAACTGTCGGGTTCACACAGATTAAGAAAGGCATAGGTTCAACCCGTCAGGGTATCGTGGAAACATATACCACAAGCTTCAATCGTAAATACCACCAGCTCAAAAACAGAGCATGGTTGAGAAAATAGATGATACAATTTACCAAAAGCATTATGTATCAGAGGAAAGGCTCACGAGGTTATTGAATAAGGACACTGTCGAATAATAATCCAATAAAGGATCTGACGGTCCATAGGGGAGCTGATGTGAGCATCGGCACACAATCAGTTGAAGAAAGGATGCAAGGGCATCAGATTATAGAACACCTGAATGATTTGCTTAGATATCAAAGGAATTATGATTTCCAAATAGAAGGAACAGAAGCAGACGCTCTGATCAAGCGTGGATAAGTTCAATAGGCCTAAGGGTACAATTGACGGCAAACAGATTGGTCGAGAACAAGCTCATGTTCAAAAAAATGACATCTGAGCCAGAAAGATAATTTGAAAGGATCAACTGATGATTGCTGCACTCGCACTCATGTTGAATCAATAGGATCAAAATGACGGTGTCCAAGGATACTGACAAATATTGCAAGACATATGGAAACCATCCATAATGCAAGCAGACAAGTATTGCAGAGCAATAAGCTACTAAGCATTTTTGGAGGATCAAATAGTATTTCGAAGACCATTGTGAAACACATGAACAACTGGGGGATGAGCAGATACTCGATAAGTGCGAGAATTATCCATACGGGTATTCAGGTGACAAAGAACAGCAAGGCTATAAGCTTAAAGGATTATCGAAACAACGACGAGTATTTCGGGGTATCTTGTAATAACAAGACCAACTGGGGATGAATGTAAGAATAACAACTGCCAGTAGTTATCCATAAGGGTTGACGGTGGAAGGGGAATTGCAAACGTGATGAACACAAGTTCTCGGGTTAACAACGAAGAGTATCTTCAAGGTCTTCACGTGCAACAGACGATCATCGGTAATAAGGGGCTCTCCGGGTAAAAGTGATAACGAAATCCTAATGTTAGATTTAGCAAAATTCAATTAGCCCGAATAGAAGAGAGATCAGAGTCCTAGAGTATAGACAAGGAGTAAAAGATCCTAATACCACCCAATGGCGATGTGGGCCCGTAAGCCACACAACCATGTTAGTATAAGTTTTTTTTCAATGACTAGACTCGACTTCGGCCAAGGAGCGTGGAAGGGGGATTCCTACAGGCAGTCGGCTCTGATACCAACTTGTGACGCCCCCGATTTGACCGTACACTAATTATGCATGCAAAGTGTACGATCAAAATCAAGGACTCACGGGTAGATATCACAACACAACTCTACAAATAAAATAAGTCATACAAGCATCATATTACAAGCTAGGGGCCTCGAGGGCTCGAATACAAGAGCTCGATCATAGACGAGTCAGCGAAAGCAACAATATCTGAGTACAGACATAAGTTAAACAAGTTTTCCTTAAGAAGGCTAGCACAAACTGGGATACAGATCGAAAGAGGCGCAGGCCTCCTGCCTGGGATCCTCCTAACTACTCCTGGTCGTCGTCAGCAGGCAGCACGTAGTAGTAGGCACCTCCGATGTAGTAGGAGTCGTCGTCGACGGTGGCGTCTGGATCCTGGGCTCCAACATCTGGTTGCGACAACCAGGTAGAAGGGATAGGGGGGAAAGAGGGAGAAAGCAACCATGAGTACTCATCCAAAGTACTCGCGAGCAAGGAGCTACACTACATATGCATGGGTAAATGTGTAAAGGACCATATCGGTGGACTGAACTGTAGAAAGCCAGAATAAGAGGGGGATAGCTAATCCTTTCGAAGACTACGCTTCTGGCAGCCTCTGTCTTGCAGCATGTAGAAGAGAGTAGACTGAAAACCTCCAAGTAGCATCGTATAGCATAATCCTAACCGATGATCCTCCCCTCGTCGCCTTGTGAGAGAGCGATCACCGGTTGTATCTGGCACATGGAAGGGTGTGTTTTATTAAGTATCTAGTTCTAGTTGTCATAAGGTCAAGGTACAACTCCAAGTCGTCCTGTGACCGAAGATCACGGCTATTCGAATAGATTAACTTCCCTGCAGGGGTGCACCACATAACCCAACACGCTCGATCCCATTTGGCCGGACACACTTTCCTGGGTCATGCCCGGCCTTGGAAGATCAACATGTCGCAGCCCTACCTAGGCACAACAGAGAGGTCAGCACGCCGGTCTAAATCCTATGGCGCAGGGGTCTCATCCCATCGCCCTTTGCACACCTGCATGTTGCGAATGCGGCCGGAAGCAGAACTAGCCCCCTTAATACAAGAGCAGGATTACGGTCCAATCCGGCGCGCGTCACTCAGTTGCTGACGTCACGAAGGCTTCGGCTGATACCACGACGTCGAGTGCCCATAACTGTCCCCGCGTAGATGGTTAGTGCGTATAGGCCAGTAGCCAGACTCAGATCAAATACCAAGATCTCGTTAAGCGTGTTAAGTATCCGCGAACGCCGACCAGCGCCAGGCCCACCTCTCTCCTAGGTGGTCTCAACCTGCCTTGTCGCTCCGCCGCAAGTAACAGTCGAGGGCCGTCGGGAACCCAGGCCCACCTCTACCGGGATGGAGCCACCTGCCCCTTCAGCCCCCAACTCTGAACAGTACCACAGGTAATGTAACTGTGTAAAGTATATAGTATATGCCCGTGATCACCTCCCGAAGTGATCACGACCTAGTAGTATAGCATGGCAGACGGACAAGAGTGTAGGGCCACTGATGGAACACTAGCATCCTATACTAAGCAGTAGGATAGCAGGTAATGGTAACAACAGTAGTAGCAAGGACAGGCTATGCATCAGGATAGGAATAATGGAAAGCAGTAACATGCTACACTACTCTAATGCAAGTAGTATAGAAAAGAGTAGGCGATATCTGGTGATCAAAGGGGGGGGCTTGCCTGGTTGCTCAGATAAGGAGGGGTCGTCGGTGACGTAGTCGACCATAGAAGCATCAGCATCGTCACGGGGTCTACCGGAGGGACGAGGGGGGAGAAACAGTAAATACATAGCAAGCAAGTGCTTAACAGGACAACAGGCAAAGCTAGACGTGTTCTAACGCGGTATGAGGTGATACCGGTGAAGGGGGAAAACATCCGGGAAAGTATTCCCGGTGTTTTGCGTTTTCGAATAGGTGGAACGGAGGGGAAAAGTTGCGTGTTTTCTATGCTAGGGATGTGTGGCGGACGAACGGGTTGCGTATCCGGATTCGTCTCGTCGTTCTGAGCAACTTTCATGTACAAAGTATTTTCATCTGAGCTACGGTTTATTTTATATTAATTTTACAAGATTTAAATCATTCTTAGGATTTATTTAATTATTTAAAACAACATTATCCAGAACAGTGTTTGCTGACCTCATCATGACGTCAGCATGACGTCGGTAGTGTTGACTGGGTGAAACTAAAGTGTGGGTCCCTCACGTCATAGACTGTTTAGTTAGCACTTTAATTAAACAGAGTTAATTAGGTTAATAATCTAATTAGTTTAATTAAACATGATTAATTTAGTTAATTAATTTCTTAATTAATTAACATTTTTATTTATTTTTTTAATTTTATTTTTTTAATTAAATTTTTTCTAAAACGTTCAGGCATGGGCCCCGTTAGTCATAGGCACAGGGGCCTAGCGTGTCGGGCGCTAGCAAAATGGGGCAAGCCCCGGGAGGGCAGTGACCGATGCGGGCGCGGTGATGCAGGCCGCAACGAGCGGCCGGCGTGGGGAGGCGGACCGCGGCAGCAGTGTGCGCAGGGCAACGCATGCCGTGCGCGAGCGGACGACAGGGGGGGGGGGCTCGCGGGCAAGCGGCGCCAGAGGAGTAGCCACAAGGGGCGCAGCCGCGGGTGCGCGGCTATGCGCGTGGGCAAGAGCGTGCGCGCCGAGCGGGGGCAGCCGGGGTTGCGGGAGCGTGCGGCGGACTGCGGGCGAGCAGCAAGCAGCAGCAGAGCCAGGAGCAGGGGGTGGCGCAGGACGGCGGGGCGGGCCTACGGCGGCGGGCGGCCCGGGCACGGACCGTGGGCGCGCAGGAGCGCAACCATGCACGTGCTGGGCGCGGCGGGGGGAACGGCCCCGGTGACAGAGAGGGGAAGGGAGGATGCTCACGGCGGGGAGTACGGACGGGGCAGTGAGGCGCGGGGAGCGACGTGGGGAGGAGGATGGCGTGGCGACTTTCCGGCGTGGCGAGGTGCAGCGGCGATGAGCGACGGGGCGCATCGGGGACGGCGGGCGCAGCGCCTCGATCCAGATCCAACAAGGGGGGGTCGTGGGGAACGAGAGAGAGTGACGTGGTGAGTGGGCTAGGGTTTGGTTCGGTGGGGGGATATGGGGAGTGCGAGGCGGTTGGTCCGGTTGGGCCGGTGGCCTGCTGGGCCTACAGGGCCGAAGCCCAATGAGGGAGGCGGGTTCCTCTTTATTTGGTTTTGCTTCTCTCTTTCTTTTTATTTATTTTTCTTTCTGTTTTATTAGACTTTAGTATTTATACAATACAAAAGTTGTATCGAAAATAGTACTAATAAATATGCCACTACCACGATTAATTTACGATTAATTTGGCACCTAAAACAATTTAGTTTTAAATTGTTTATTATTTTAGAAGCATTTAAATAATTGTTCTTGCTAAGTTTTATTCATTTTAGAGTATTTAAACATTTTATAAAAGTGGGGTTTCTCCACCATAATTACCTATGCAATATTTGGTTTACTCCGAACACTTTAGTTCTAATATTTGAAAACTTTTATTGTTTGCTTGATTTTGAATTCGAATTTGAATCGGTTTCAAACTAACGCGAGATTAGCAACAGTAATCGAAGTGACGTGGCATCGTTAGCAGAGAATTACTGTAGCTTAATTATCCGGGCGTCACAATCTTATAAGCAAATTAATTATCATCGCAAGAAAAAACTAGCATATGCAAGAAAATGGAAAGAAACAATAGCAATCTCAACATAACGAGAGGTAATTTAGTAACATGAAAATTTCTACCACCATATTTTCCTCTCTCATAATAATTGCATGTAGGATCATAACCAAATTCAACAAAATAACTATCACATAAAATATTTTCAACACGATCCACATGCATGCAAAGTTGACACTCTTCCAAAATAGTGGGATCTAAAGTTGACACTCTTCCAAACCCACTTTCAATAATATTTCAAACACTATTATCAATCTCATATTCATCATGGGGCTTAAATAAATTTTCAAGATCATAAGATGAATCACCCCAATCATGATCATTGCAACAAGTAGTATACATAACAAAACTAGCATCCCCAAGCTTAGGGTTTTGCATATTATTAGCACAATTTACATCAAGAGAATTTATAGTAAAATCATTACAATCATGCTTTTCATTCAAAGAGCTATCACGAATCACTTCATAAAGTACTTCATCGCAATTTTCAGATTCACGAATTTCAAGCAAAACTTCATAAAGATAATCTAGTGCACAAAACTCACTAGCAATTGGTTCATCATAATTGGATATCTTAAAAAGATTAGCAAGCGGATGAGGATCCATATATGATAGGTTCTCTGTTTAGTAATAAATAAACAACTATTCCAACCAAACGAGCAAACGAACCAAGTAAGACATTAAAGAAAATGGAAAAGAGGGCGAATAAAACGGCAAGGGTGAAGTGGGGGAGAGGAAAACGAGAGGCAAATGGAAAATAATGTAATGCGGGAGATAAGGGTTTGTGATGGGTACTTGGTATGTTTACTTTTGCGTAGACCTCCCCGGCAACGGCGCCAGAAATCCTTCTTGCTACGTCTTGAGCACTTGCGTTGGTTTTCCCTTAAAGAGGAAAGGGTGATGCAGCAAAGTAGCGTAAGTATTTCCCTCAGTTTTTGAGAACCAAGATATCAATCTAGTAGGAGGCCACGCACGAGTCCCTCGCACCTACACAAATAAATAAATCCTTGCAACCAACGCGATAAGGGGATGTCAATCCCTACATGGTCACTTACGAGAGTGAGATCTGATAGATATGATAAGATAATATTTTTGGTATTTTTATGATAAAGATGCAAAGTAAAATAAAAGGCAATAAAAATAACTAAGTGTTGGAAGATTAATATGATGGAAGATAGACCCTGGTGACATAGGTTTCACTAGTGGCTTCTCTCAAGAGCATAAGTATTTATGGTGGGTGAACAAATTACTGTTGAGCAATTGACAAAATTGAGCATAGTTATGAGAATATCTAGGTATGATCATGTATATAGGCATCACGTCCGTTTTAAATAGACCGAAATGATTCCACATCTACTACTATTACTCCACACATCGACCGCTATCCAGCATGCATCTAGAGTATTAAGTTCAAGAGAACAGAGTAACGCTTTAAGCAAGATGACATGATGTAGAGGGATAAACTCATGCAATATGATATAAACCCCATCTTGTTATCCTCGATGGCAACAATACAATACGTGCCTTGCTGCCCCTACTGTCACTGGGAAAGGACACCGCAAGATTGAACCCAAAGCTAAGCACTTCTGCCATTGCAAGAAATATCAATCTAGTAGGCCAAACCAAACTGATAATTCGAAGATACTTGCGAAGATAACTAATCATACATAAAAGAATTCAGAGAAGATTCAAATATTGTTCATAGATAAACTTCATCATAAACCCACAGTTCATCGGTCTCAACAAACACACCGCAAAAGAAGATTACATCGAATAGATCTCCACGAGAGAGGGGGAGAACATTGTATTGAGATCCAAAAGAGAGAAGAAGCCATCTAGCTAATAACTATGGACCCGAAGGTCAGAAGTAAACTACTCACACTTCATTGGAAGGGCTATGGTGTTGATGTAGAAGCCCTCCGTGATCGATGCCCCCTCCAGCGGAGCTCCGGAAAAGGCCCCAAGATGGGATATCGTGGATACAGAAAATTACGGCGGTGGAATTAGGGTTTGGCTCCGTATCTGGTAGTTTGGGGGTACGTAGGTATATATAGGAGGAAGGAGTACGTCGGTGGAGCAACAGGGGGCTCACAAGGGTGGAGGGCGCGCGTGGGGGGGGGGGGATAGGCGCGCCCCCCCTACCTCGTGCCTTCCTCGTTGATTGCTTGACGTAGGGGCCAAGTCCTCTGTATCATGTTCGTTCCGAAAATCACGTTCCTGAAGGTTTCATTCCATTTGGACTCCGTTTGATATTCTTTTTCTGCAAAACCCTAATATAGGCAAAAAAACAGCAATTCTGGGTTGGGCCTCCGGTGAGTAGGATAGTCCCAAAAATAATATAAAAGTGTATAATAAAGCCAAATAATGTCCAAAACAGAATATAATATAGCATGGAACAATCAAAAATTATAGATACGTTGGAGACGTATCATGCTACTTTCCAATTCGAGGGAAGGTACAATTACCTAGTCAATTTATACTTTCCTCCCAGTCACTTCTTTCAAGAGACACTCCTTATCTATAAAGGATCCATTCTTAGCAACAAAGATCTTGCCTTCGGATCTATGGTTACCCAACAGGTTCTTTTGGGTATCCTATGAAGTCGCGCTTCTCTCATTTGGGTTCGAGCTTATCAGGCTAAAGCTTTTCACATAAGCATCGCAACCCCAAACTTTAAAAAACGACAGCTTTGGTTTCTTGCCAAACCACAGTTCATACAGTGTCGTCTCAACGGATTTAGATGGTGCCCTATTTAACGTGAATGCAGCTGTCTCTAATGCATAACCCCAAAACAATAGTGGTAAATAAGTAAGAGACATCATAGATCGCATCATATCTAATAAAGTATGGTTACGATGTTCGGACACACCATTACACTGTGGTGTTCCAGGTGGTGTGAGTTTTGAAACTATTCCACATTGTTTTAAATGAAGGCCAAATTCGTAACTCAAATATTCGCCTCCGTGATCAGATCATAGAAACTTTATTTTCTTGTTACGATGATTCTCCACTTCACTCTAAAATTCTTTGAACTTTTCAAATGTTTCAGACTTGTGTTTCATTAAGTAGATATACCCTTATGTGACGCCCGGGTAATTAAGCTACAGTAACCCCCTCGTAATGATGCCACGTCACCTCGATTACTGTTGCTAAACTCGCGTTAGTTCGAAACCGATTCAAATTCAAAGTTAAAATCAAGCAAACAATAAAAGTTTTCAAAACATCAAAACTAAAATGTTCATCATGTGGCAAATGATCCCTAACTAGATTTTGTGGTGGAACAAACCTTTTACAAAGTGTTTAAATGCCCTAAACTAATTAAAAACAGTGGCTAAACTAATAATTTACTTGCTTTTGAAAAATAAAAATACATTATACTAATTTATTTTGGGTCCAAACTAGGTTTGGCAGTGGCCTATTTTGATGATACTAAGTTAGGTGCTAACCTGGTACTTTAAAGAAACTAAAATAATTAGGAGCTAAAAGAAAACAAAAAAGAAAAAAAAAGAAAAAAAGAAAAGGGTCAAACAAAAAAAAAACAACCCCCCCCCCCCCCGCTGGGCCAACCGGCCCAGCTAGCCAACCGGCCGGCCCAGCCGGCCCTCCTCTCTGGCCTACAAGGCCACCCCCCCGAACCCTAACCCCCACCCGATCCCCACTCTCCCCCACTCGCACCACTCCTTCCCCCCCCCCCCGCTGGATCTGGATCGGGATCCCGATCCCCTCGCCTCGACCCTGCAAGCCCGTCGCCGCCCCGACGCCCGTCGCCGGACCCCCCACCCCCCCGCCGGACACGCCCTGCTCCTCCCCTGAGCTCGCCTCTCCCTCTCCCTTGCCCCCCCGATCTGGATCGGGGGAAACGACGACCCCGCCGCCCGAATCGACCCACCTCGCCGGCCTGCCCCTCTTCGACGCCTCGTCCCCGTCCTCCTCCCCACGGGTCGCCCTCGAGCCTCGACGCCCATGTGCCCCTGCAAACGCTGGTGAGGCCCTCGGCCTCCGCCTCCCCTTCCTTTCGTCTGTGGTCACCGTGGTCATCGCGCTCGTCCACCCCGCTCCCGCGCAGGTCCTGGACGCCCCCCGCGCTGACCGCGCCCTCCGGCGTCGTCCGGTTACCCGCGCCTTCGCACCCCCCTCTAAACCGACTGCCGGCAGCGCCCTAACCCCGCCACGCGCCGCGGTGCCTCGCACCCGAGCCGCACTGCGCCGGCCTTTGCTGCCGCGCGCTGGCGCCCCAGCCGAGGCCACGACCTCACCCTCGATGGGCGCCCGCGCCCGATGCCGCGCCGTCCACCATTGCCCCGCCTGCCGCTCACCGTGCCTACCTCCGACCGCCGGCGCCCGTTGCCGCACCGCCCTGCTCTGGCCCGTTATGGCCGGCGCCCCCCTCCCCTGGTGGGCTCTAGTGTGCGGGCACCCCTTCGCCCGCACCCGTTAACCCCACCCACTAAGGCCCCTAGGGCCAATGACATGTGGGGCCTACGCCCAGAACGAAATTAAAAATAATAATAATAAATTAAAAAATAATAATAATAAATTAAAAAATAATAATAATATTAATTAATTAATTAACTAAATAATTAACTTAATTAATTCTGATTAAATCAACTAATTAAGGTTAATTAACCTAATGACTAATTAACCTAATTAACTATTGTTAATTAACTAACAGAGTATGACAAGTGGGACCCACGTGTAAGTTTGACTTAGTCAATCCCTGTGACTGCTGATGTCAGCATGACATCATGCTGATGTCATTAATTCATTTTCGAATTAATTTAAATAATTAATTAAATATCAGAAATTAATAAAATCTTTAGAAAATCATATAAAATAAACTGTAGCTCGGATGGAAAAACTTTCTACATGAAAGTTGCTCAGAACGACGAGACGAACCCGGATACGCAGTCCGTTCGTCCGCCACGCATCCCTAACCTATCGAACTTGCAACTTTACCCCTCCGGCTCCTCTACTCAAAAAACGCAAAACACCGGGGATACTTTCCCGGATGTCATCCCCCTTCACCGGTATCACCTACTACCGCGTTAGGGCACCCCTAACGCCGTTACTTGTCATGTCATGCATCACTATGCATATGCTTGCTTAAATATTTATTGTTTCTCCCCCCTCTTCTCTTGATAGACACCGAGACCAACGCCGCTGCTAACCAGTACGGCTGCGGAGTTGACGACCCCTCTCTCTTGCCGGAGCAACCAGGCAAGCCCCCCCTTTGATCACCAGATATCGCCTACTCTTCTCTATACTGCTTGCATTAGAGTAGTGTAGCATGTTACTGCTTTCCGTTATACCTATCCTGATGCATAGCCTGTCCTTGCTACTACTGTTGTTACCATTACCTGCTATCCTACTGCTTAGTATAGGAAGCTAGTGTTCCATCAGTGGCCCTACACTCTTGTCTGTCTGCCATGCTATACTACTGGGCCGTAATCACTCGGGAGGTGATCACGGGTATATACTATATATTTTACACTGTCACGTTACCGGATAAACTGTTCGGAGATGGGGGCTGAAGGGGCAGGTGGCTCCATCCCGGTAGAGGTGGGCCTGGGTTCCCGACGGCCCCCGACTGTTACTTGAGGCGGAGCGACAGGGCAGGTTGAGACCACCTAGGAGAGGGGTGGGCCTGGCCCTGGTCGGCGTTCGCGGATACTTAACACGCTTAACGAGATCTGGGTATTTGATCTGAGTCTGGCCATTTGGTCTATACGCACTAACCATCTACGTGGGAGTAGTTATGGGTATCCCGGCGTCGTGGTATCAGCCGAAGCCTTCTTGACGTCAGCGATGGAGCGGCGCGCACTGGATTGGACTGGAACGCCACTAGGCTAGGTCTGCTTCCGGCCGCCCTCGCAACGTGCAGGTGTGCTAAGGGCGATGGGCCCAGACCCCTGGGCGCTTAGGTTTAGACCGGCGTGCTGACCTCTCTGTTGGGCTAGGTGGGGCTACGACGTGTTGATCTTCCGAGGCCGGGCATGACCCAGGAAAGTGTGTCCGGCCAAATGGGATCGAGCGTCTTGGGGTATGTGGTGCACCCCTGCAGGGAAGTTTATCTATTCGAATAGCCGTGTCCCTCGGTAAAAGGACGACCCGGAGTTGTACCTTGACCTTATGACAACTAGAACCGGATACTTAATAAAACACACCCTTCCACGTGCCAGATACAACCGGTGGTCGCTCTCTCACAGGGCGACGAGGGGAGGATCATCGGTTAGGAATATGCTATACGATGCTACTTGGAGGACTTCAGTCTACTCTCTTCTACATGTTGCAAGACGGAGGCTGCCAGAAGCGTAGTCTTCGAAAGGATTAGTTATCCCCCTCTTATTCTGGCTTTCTGCAGTTCAGTCCACATATGATACCCTTACTCCATTTGATACCCATGCATATGTAGAGTAGCTCCTTGCTTGCGAGTACTTTGGATGAGTACTCACGGTTGCTTTCTCCCCCCTTTTCCCCCCTTTCCTTTCTTTCTGGTTGTCGCAACCAGATGTTGGAGCCCAGGAGCCAGACGCCACCGTCGACGACGACCCCTACACCGGAGGTGCCTACTACTACGTGGTGCCCGCTGACGACGACCAGGAGTAGTTTAGGAGGATCCCAGGCAGGAGGCCTGCGCCTCTTTCGATCTGTATCCCAGTTTGTGCTAGCCTTCTTAAGGCAACTTGTTTAACTTATGTCTGTACTCAGATATTGTTGCTTCCGCTGACTCGTCTATGATCGAGCTCTGGTATTCGAGCCTTCGAGGCCCCTGGCTTGTAATATGATGCTTGTATGACTTATTTTACTATTAGAGTTGTGTTGTGATATCTTCCTGTGAGTCCCTGATCTTGTTCGTACACGTTTGCGTGTATGATTAGTGTACGATCAAATCGGGGGCGTCACAAGTTGGTATCAGAGCCGACTGCCTGTAGGAATCCCCCTTCCAAACTCCTTGGCCGAAGTTGAGTCTAGACATTGCAAAACTTTTACTAACATGGTTGTGCGGCTTACGGGCACACGTCGCCATCTGGGTGGTATAAGGATCTTTTACTCCTTGTCTATACTCTGGGACTCTGATCTCTCTTCTATTCGGGTTAAATGTATTTTGCTAAATCTAACATTAGGATCTCGTTATCACTCTCTCCCAGAGAGCCCTTCATTACAGATGATCGACTGCTTCAACAGTAGATTCTGATAATACTCTTTGTTGTTCTCCTGAAACTTTGTGCCATTGCTTTTGCAATTCCCTACCACCGAAAAATTCCTATGGATAAATACTTACACCTGTCGTTCTTACTTTTATTCCCAGTTGGTCTTGTTATTACAAGACACCCCGAAATACTCGTCGTTGTTTCGATAATCCTTTGAGCTTACTGCCTTGCTGTTCTTTGTCACCTGAATACCCCTATGAATAATTCTCGCGCTTATCGAGTATCTGCTCATCCCCCAGTTGTTCATGTGTTTCACAATGGTCTTCGAAATACTATTCAATCCTCCAAAAGTCCTTAGTAGCTTATTGCTCTACAATACTTGCATGCTTGCATTATGGATGCTTTCCATATGTCTGGCGATATTCGTTAGTATCCTTAGGCATCATCTTTTGATCCTATTGATTCAACTTGAGTGCGAATGCACGCAATCATCAATTGATCCTTTTAAATTATCTTTCCGGCTCAGACGTTATTTTAAAACATGAGCTGGATCTCGACCAATCAAATTGCTGTCGATTGTACCCTTAAGGCTATTCAACTTATCCATCCCTGATCAGAGCATTGCTTCTGATCCCGTGTCTTGGAATTGATAATTCTTTGCATTTGAGTCTTGAATTAGTCAGTTGTTTCTAAAGTCTGATCTCCTTGCATTGTTTCTCCCTCTGGTTGAGTACCGATGCTCGCACCAGATCCCTTGAGAACCACCAGATCATTTGCGTGATTTTATCCGACAACGTCCTTCATATTCAATAAGTCTGTGAGCCTTTCCTCGGATACATAGTACCTTTGGTAAATTGTATCCTCTGCTTTCTCAAACATGCTCTACTATCGAGCTGGTGTTATTTATTCTTGAAATTTGTGGTATATACTCCTAAGATGCCCTGATGGGTTGAACATATGCCTTCTCTAAACTGTGTGAACTCGAAAGTTTTCACGAGTCATACTCTTTTGGTATTTTGCTAGATAAAATTTCTATACTACAGCTTCATCAAAAGCGAGAAGTAAAATGAAAGGTTATGCATGGAAGAATTGGGAGTCGACCTTGAGCCTTTGCGTTCATGCCCATGGACCCGATGTGAAACTTATCATCGAAGCTTCTTGTAAATGATATTAGTTCCCTTGGTATAAGTTCATCTTATATCTGGGATCCGGCCTTTTACAATCATGGTTCCAACCATGTTCTCCTTTAAATACCATTTTTCGATGCAAGTGTAAGCACTTGTCTCATGTGGATCAATACCTCGGTCCATCCTCTACTTTGATCCGTCTTCGAGTATTACCCCCCTGGTATCTCGAGATTATCTTGAAACTGCATAACTTCTTATGAGTTCTTCATCAAGTACTACATTCTCACTGATTACAGTTTTCATGGGCTCTGAGTTATTAAACACTCAAAGACACCGATAACTGAACCGAGTCTGCCCTACGGTTCAGCAACTCTTGATAATTTTCTTTAAGTCCGAGTTTGTACTCGATCATGTCATTCCTAGCCTGATCGGCTATATCATTATCGTGCTAAATTTTAACTGTGCTACCTGGTCCTTAATTCCGGAGCACAACTTTCGATGATGAGCTAAGCTTACGTCGATCTTTCTCGTCATATCAGTTCACCTTGAACAACAAGCTTGATTTCAAGTTTGTGCCCTGCCCATGGTTCCAATAACCTTCCGCATCATCATTCCTTTGATTTGATGTTGTCACTGATTGATTACATCTTGAAATCTCTCGACCAATGTGCCGTGAAGATCATCAACCTTATGAGGTCTTCCTGGATATCAATTGAATTCATGATGAGAAATACCATCCTCGCCCCTCAAGGGTTTGTATTATCACCGACCACTTTATTGCCTTCCGTTCAACACAAACTTATTCGTGTTTTGTGTTATACCTTGAGATCCTTGATATCCAGCATTTGTTCTTCTTTACCTTGGAATGTTACCACCTTTTATGTCAAGAATGTCGTGGTAATTTTACCACCTCTTGAGAATTCTTGATATAGTAATATCTCTCGCCTTTTGCGTTCATTTCTTGGTCTCCGTGTTGTTTCTAACCGGAATACCGATAAATGGTCTCTAAAGTGTAAATTCTAAACTTCTAGCAACCCTATTGCTCGAAGTTATTGGTCTACAGTTTCATTCTAAGTCTATTGATTATTGAATCACCATTCAAACATTGATCGTGCTACCTAGTCCAGATTCCTGGGTGCACCCTTCTATCATTGATCAGTTGTCTATGTTTCCCTCGAGCATACATCATTATATCATTTGATCTGACAAATGATATTTCCTTGTTCACCTAATTGTGGAAATCCATCTTTTTGGGAAATCTCGATGATATGTCGCTGAGTCCATCAGCCACCTCCTGATCCACTCCTTGGTTTAATGCCGAACTCTGGTTTCGGGACCTGCTTCCATAGTCCATTTCTCGATAATCTTGTAACTCCATCTCGTCAAATTGTGTTTGCCCCCTTCCTTCTCAGGCATCATGAGTCCAAGGTATCATGCACCAATCAGATCTGGATCTTGGTCAGATATGATGGTTGGAACTTATTTCCAAGAGTTATAATGTTGGTCTTTATATATGACCCGGTAAGGTTATGTCAGGCCTAGCACACCTGGCCGGAGGACCTATTGTTATAGTTTCCTTTTCAGCAAGGTTATCCATTCTTCCATGAAGAAATCATAAGACTTATTCTATAAGTTGTTCTTGATGGATCCTTTGTGCATCCAAATTCCGACCCTTACTTGATGACCATGTCAATGCTATCTCGAAGCATGTCTATGGTACTCCGATTTTCAATAAAATCCTTTGAAGCACCATGCTGAATGTTTCTTGTTGAAATTACCCAAACTCCGTTGTATGGGTAATGTCATGAGATTTCTCTCCCCTTACTTAAAGGGTTTTCTACATGATATCCTGCCACGGATATCCTGCTCTGCTTGTCCTTGGGAAGGATATATCCCTGAAATATGTGTTTAATCACATTTTCCTTTCCATTCTTCTGTTTAATCTGATAATCACATTTTCCTTTCCATTGTCCTGTTTAACCTTCTTGAGGTTTATATGGTCTAAGCAGTAATACGTCACTGCTTTTATAAGCACCTCAGCGTACGACTCTGTCAGTAAGACCCTATTGCTTTTGTTGATAGCATTCCGGTAACCACCGATGGACGAGAACTTTGCCTATTGGTCCGCCTCGTTCAACGAGCAGGAAAATGGTTCTCTTCGTCCCTCGCCCTTGGTACCGATGTTGTTACCGACATAACTGACAGTCTACCCTCTGACATGCCTTGCTATCATGACCATGCAAGATGTCAACGCCCATCCCTACTTTTAACCCACATGTGGGCCCATAACCCACAGTTCCACAGGATCGAAACCTGACACTCCTGTACACCCTGTTGTCAAAGTTATTCCTCGTGCTTGACTTTGTATGTAATTCATGGGCCTCCTGCCCGTTGATCTATTCTGGTATAAGACGCAATACTTATTCCCAATTGCTTTGAACCCCATTCACGCTCTGTTTCAGGCAATGAACGA
Source organism: Triticum monococcum (assembly GCA_034509565.1). NCBI lineage: Eukaryota > Viridiplantae > Streptophyta > Magnoliopsida > Poales > Poaceae > Triticum > Triticum monococcum. The sequence goes on along the minus strand of CM067841.1, from coordinate 127,105,639 downwards.
CTGCCTATCCGCTTGAAACTTCTTATTGCACCACTTAGCTCTCGATGTGTTTCATTTGTTCAACTCAAGAGATACTCCTATGTTCATACTTGGGAAACCCCCAGAAGATTTTTCCCTTATAACATCCTATCGTTGTAGGGTTGCCACTTACCTATTCGTAAGTACGATGGAGATCCCGAAGAAAGGATGACAAATTGATCATGGTGACTTGAAGCAGTGAAATGAAGACATCCATGCTATGGATCGACCTCTTCGAGAAGAGCAACCAAGACCGAGAAGATTCGTTAGAATATCGTAACAAGAACTTTCCCCCTTACTCCCCTCTTAAATCTCGGGACGAGATTTCTTGTAGTGGAGGAGAATTGTGACGCCCGGGTAATTAAGCTACAGTAACCCCCTCGTAATGATGCCACGTCACCTCGATTACTGTTGCTAAACTCGCGTTAGTTCGAAACCGATTCAAATTCAAAGTTAAAATCAAGCAAACAATAAAAGTTTTCAAAACATCAAAACTAAAATGTTCATCATGTGGCAAATGATCCCTAACTAGATTTTGTGGTGGAACAAACCTTTTACAAAGTGTTTAAATGCCCTAAACTAATTAAAAACAGTGGCTAAACTAATAATTTACTTGCTTTTGAAAAATAAAAATACATTATACTAATTTATTTTGGGTCCAAACTAGGTTTGGCAGTGGCCTATTTTGATGATACTAAGTTAGGTGCTAACCTGGTACTTTAAAGAAACTAAAATAATTAGGAGCTAAAAGAAAACAAAAAAGAAAAAAAAAGAAAAAAAGAAAAGGGTCAAACCAAAAAAAACAAACAAACCCCCCCCCCCCCTGGGCCAACCGGCCCAGCTAGCCAACCGGCCGGCCCAGCCGGCCCTCCTCTCTGGCCTCCAAGGCCACCCCCCCCCCCCCCCCCGAACCCTAACCCCCACCCGATCCCCACTCTCCCCCACTCGCACCACTCCTCCCCCCCCCGCTGGATCTGGATCGGGATCCCGATCCCCTCGCCTCGACCCTGCAAGCCCGACGCCGCCCCGACGCCCGTCGCCGGACCCCCCCACCCCCCCGCCGGACACGCCCTGCTCCTCCCCTGAGCTTGCCTCTCCCTCTCCCTTGCCCCCCCAATCTGGATCGGGGGAAACGACGACCCCGCCGCCCGAATCGACCCACCTCGCCGGCCTGCCCCTCTTCGACGCCTCGTCCCCGTCCTCCTCCCCACGGGTCTCCCTCGAGCCTCGACGCCCATGTGCCCCTGCAAACGCTGGTGAGGCCCTCGGCCTCCGCCTCCCCTTCCTTTCGTCTGTGGTCACCGTGGTCATCGCGCTCGTCCACCCCGCTCCCGCGCAGGTCCTGGACGCCCCCCGCGCTGACCGCGCCCTCCGGCGTCGTCCGGTTACCCGCGCCTTCGCACCCCCCTCTAAACCGACTGCCGGCAGCACCCTAACCCCGCCACGCGCCGCGGTGCCTCGCACCCGAGCCGCACTGCGCCGGCCTTTGCTGCCGCGCGCTGGCGCCCCAGCCGAGGCCACGACCTCGCCCTCGATGGGCGCCCGCGCCCGATGCCGCGCCGTCCACCATTGCCCCGCCTGCCGCTCACCGTGCCTACCTCCGACCGCCGGCGCCCGTTGCCGCACCGCCCTGCTCTGGCCCGTTGTGGCCGGCGCCCCCCTCCCCTGGTGGGCTCTAGTGTGCGGGCACCCCTTCGCCCGCACCCGTTAACCCCACCCACTAAGGCCCCTAGGGCCAATGACATGTGGGGCCTACGCCCAGAACGAAATTAAAAATAATAATAATAAATTAAAAAATAATAATAATATTAATTAATTAATTAACTAAATAATTAACTTAATTAATTCTGATTAAATCAACTAATTAAGGTTAATTAACCTAATGACTAATTAACCTAATTAACTATTGTTAATTAACTAACAGAGTATGACAAGTGGGACCCACGTGTAAGTTTGACTTAGTCAATCCCTGTGACTGCTGATGTCAGCATGACATCATGCTGATGTCATTAATTCATTTTCGAATTAATTTAAATAATTAATTAAATATCAGAAATTAATAAAATCTTTAGAAAATCATATAAAATAAACTGTAGCTCGGATGGAAAAACTTTCTACATGAAAGTTGCTCAGAACGACGAGACGAACCCGGATACGCAGTCCGTTCGTCCGCCACGCATCCCTAACCTATCGAACTCGCAACTTTACCCCTCCGGCTCCTCTACTCAAAAAACGCAAAACACCGGGGATACTTTCCCGGATGTCATCCCCCTTCACCGGTATCACCTACTACCGCGTTAGGGCACCCCTAACGCCGTTACTTGTCATGTCATGCATCACTATGCATATGCTTGCTTAAATATTTATTGTTTCTCCCCCCTCTTCTCTTGATAGACACCGAGACCAACGCCGCTGCTAACCAGTACGGCTGCGGAGTTGACGACCCCTCTCTCTTGCCGGAGCAACCAGGCAAGCCCCCCCTTTGATCACCAGATATCGCCTACTCTTCTCTATACTGCTTGCATTAGAGTAGTGTAGCATGTTACTGCTTTCCGTTATACCTATCCTGATGCATAGCCTGTCCTTGCTACTACTGTTGTTACCATTACCTGCTATCCTACTGCTTAGTATAGGAAGCTAGTGTTCCATCAGTGGCCCTACACTCTTGTCTGTCTGCCATGCTATACTACTGGGCCGTAATCACTCGGGAGGTGATCACGGGTATATACTATATATTTTACACTGTCACGTTACCGGATAAACTATTCGGAGATGGGGGCTGAAGGGGCAGGTGGCTCCACCCCGGTAGAGGTGGGCCTGGGTTCCCGACGGCCCCCGACTGTTACTTGAGGCGGAGCGACAGGGCAGGTTGAGACCACCTAGGAGAGGGGTGGGCCTGGCCCTGGTCGGCGTTCGCGGATACTTAACACGCTTAACGAGATCTGGGTATTTGATCTGAGTCTGGCCATTTGGTCTATACGCACTAACCATCTACGTGGGAGTAGTTATGGGTATCCCGGCGTCGTGGTATCAGCCGAAGCCTTCTTGACGTCAGCGACGGAGCGGCGCGCGCTGGATTGGACTGGAACGCCACTAGGCTAGGTCTGCTTCCGGCCGCCCTCGCAACGTGCAGGTGTGCTAAGGGCGATGGGCCCAGAGCCCTGGACGCTTAGGTTTAGACCGGCGTGCTGACCTCTCTGTTGGTCTAGGTGGGGCTACGACGTGTTGATCTTCCGAGGCCGGGCATGACCTAGGAAAGTGTGTCCGGCCAAATGGGATCGAGCGTGTTGGGGTATGTGGTGCACCCCTGCAGGGAAGTTTATCTATTCGAATAGCCGTGTCCCTCGGTAAAAGGACGACCCGGAGTTGTACCTTGACCTTATGACAACTAGAACCGGATACTTAATAAAACACACCCTTCCACGTGCCAGATACAACCGGTGGTCGCTCTCTCACAGGGCGACGAGGGGAGGATCATCGGTTAGGAATATGCTATATGATGCTACTTGGAGGACTTCAGTCTACTGTCTTCTACATGTTGCAAGACGGAGGCTGCCAGAAGCGTAGTCTTCGAAAGGATTAGTTATCCCCCTCTTATTCTGGCTTTCTGCAGTTCAGTCCACATATGATACCCTTACTCCATTTGATACCCATGCATATGTAGAGTAGCTCCTTGCTTGCGAGTACTTTGGATGAGTACTCACGGTTGCTTTCTCCCCCCTTTTCCCCCCTTTCCTTTCTTTCTGGTTGTCGCAACCAGATGTTGGAGCCCAGGAGCCAGACGCCACCGTCGACGACGACCCCTACACCGGAGGTGCCTACTACTACGTGGTGCCCGCTGACGACGACCAGGAGTAGTTTAGGAGGATCCCAGGCAGGAGGCCTGCGCCTCTTTCGATCTGTATCCCAGTTTGTGCTAGCCTTCTTAAGGCAACTTGTTTAACTTATGTCTGTACTCAGATATTGTTGCTTCCGCTGACTCGTCTATGATCGAGCTCTGGTATTCGAGCCTTCGAGGCCCCTGGCTTGTAATATGATGCTTGTATGACTTATTTTACTATTAGAGTTGTGTTGTGATATCTTCCCGTGAGTCCCTGATCTTGTTTGTACACGTTTGCGTGTATGATTAGTGTACGATTAAATCGGGGGCGTCACACCTTTTCTGCTCAAATCATCCGTGAAGGTCAGAAAATAATGATCCCCGCCGCGAGCTTCAACACTCATCGAACCACATACATCGGCATGTATTATTTCAAATAAGTCTTTAGCTCGCTCCGTTGTTCCGGAGAATGGAGTTTTAGTCATATTGCCCATGAGGCATGGTTTGCAAGTATCAAATGATTCATAATCAAGTGATTCCAAAAGCCCATCCACATGGAGTTTCTCCATGCGTTTTACACCAATATTACCTAAATGGCAGTGTCACAAATATGTTGTACTATCATTATCAACTTTGCATCTTTTGGCATCAATATTACGAATATGTGTATCAGTACGATCGAGATTCAATAAACCATTCACAATGGGTGTATGACCATAGAAGGTTTTATTCATATAATAAGAACAAGAATTATTCTCTGACTTAATGAATAACCGTATTACAATAAACATGATCTAATCATATCAATTCTCAACGCAAACACCAAATAACATTTATTAAGGTTCAATTCTAATCCCGAAGTTAGAGGGAGTGTGCGATGGTGATCGTATCAACGTTGGAATTACTTCCAACACGCATCGTCACCTCGTCCTTAACTATCTAGTCTCTGTTTATTTTGCAACTCATGTTCTGAGTTACTACTCTTAGCAACTGAACGAGTATCAAATATCGAGGGGTTGCTATAAACACTAGTAAATTACACATTAATAACATGTATATCAAATATACCTTTGTTCATTTTGCCATCCTTCTTATCCGCCAAGTATCTAGGGTAGTTCTGCATCCAGTGACCATTCCCTTTGCAGTAGAAGCACTCAGTTTTAGTCTTAGGTCTAGCTTTGGGGTTCTTCACAGGAGTGACAACTTGCTTGTCATTCTTCTTGAAGTTCCCTTTCTTTCCCTTGCCTTTTTTCTTGAAACTAGTGGTCTTGTTAATCATCAACACTTGATGCTATTTCTTGATTTCTACCTTCGCCAATTTCAGCATTGCAAAGAGCTTGGCAATCGTTTTCGTCATCCCTTGCATATTATAGTTCATCATGAAGTTCTAGTAACTTGGTGAAAGTGACTAGAGAACTCCGTCAATCACTATCTTATCTGGAAGATTAACTCCCACTTGATTCAAGCGATTGTAATACCCACACATCCCGAGCACATGCTCACTAGCTGAGCTATTCTCCTCCATCTTGTAGGGAAAGTACTTGCCAGAGGTCTCATACCTCTTAACACAGGCATGAGTCTGAAATATCATTTTCAGCTCTTGGAACACATCTTATATGCTCTATGATATGTCTCCATCGTAGCTACTTTTCCAAACACTCTTGCCCTTGTTTTGGACTCTAACTTGCATGATTTGAATGGAACTAACCCGGACTGATGCTGTTTTCAGCAGAATTGCCATGGTGTTATTTTTGTGTCGAATAAAAAGTTCTCGAAATGACCTAAAACTTCACGGAGCCAAGTTTTGGAATCAATAAAAAATATTGGCAAAAGAATTAGCAGCAGGGGGCCCACACCCTAGCCACAAGGGTGGGGGCGCGCCCCCGACCTTGTGCCCACCTGACCTCCACCGACCTCAACTCCAACTCCATATGTTCTTTTTCGGGGAGAAAAAAAATCAGAGAGAAGGATTTATCGCGTTTTATGATACAGAACCGCCGCCAAGCCCCGTTCTTCCCGGGGAGGGCAAATCTAGAGTCCGTTCGGGGCTCCGGAGAGGGGAGTCCGTCGCCATCGTCATCATCAACCATCCTCCATCATCAATTTCATGATGCTCACCGCCGTGCGTGACCAATTCCAACATAGGCTTGCTGGACCATGATGGGTTGGATGAGATTTACCATGCAATAGAGTTAGTTTTGTTAGGATTTAATCACTAGTATCCACTTTGTTCTAAGGTTGATGTTGCTATGACTTTGCTATGCTTAATGCTTGTCACTAGGGCCCGAGTGCAATGATCTCAGATCTGAACCCTTTATGTTTTCATGAATATATTTGTGTTCTTGATCCTTTCTTGCAAGTGATAGTCACCTATTACGTGTTGTGATCCGGCAACCCCGGAGTGACAATAGTCGGGATCACTCCCGGTGATGACCGCAGTTTGAGGAGTTCATGTATTCACTAAGTGCTAATGCTTTGGTCCGGTACTATATTAAAAGGAATCCTTAATATCCCTTAGTTTCCAATAGGATCCCACTACCATGGGAGGGTAGGACAAAAGATGTCATGCAAGTTCTTTTCTGTAAGCACGTATGACTATATTCGGAATACATGCCTACATTATATCGATGAACTGGAGCTAGTTCGGTGTCACCCTATGTTATAACCGTTGCATGATGAATGTCATCTGACATAATTATCCATCATTGATCCATTGCCTACGAGCCCGTTTCATATTGATCTTTGCTCAGTTACTTTTTCGCTGCCACTGTTACGATTGCTACAAAACCGCAGTGGAGCGTCCCTTGGGGGCTCATCATCAGCGTCACGCATTGCAAGCCTGGGATCTTGTTTCCTTGAAGAACCACCTTGATACATTTTTCTAAACATATTTCTTTCTCTGAAAAATTTCTAAAAATTTTGGTAACTTCAAAATAAAAGGAAACCAAACTTAACAAAATTGATAGCAACTACTCCTACAAGTGCCTAGAGCCTATATCATGCATCAAAACTACTTTTCACCATATAAATTTGACATGCAAGTTCAAGAACAGGGTCACCTAAGCAGCAAAAAAATGCAACGAATAAAGCACTAGAACAAAAACTAATTGGACAAATGGAGGAGTCACATACCAAGGAACAATCCCCCCAAGCAGTTTTGTGAGAGGTGCTTCGACCAAGGAGATCGAAAATCGCAGCAAAATGAGCAAGAACTCGTGATTGAGTTGGATATTGGTGTTTGTGGGAGGAAGACAGAGTGTGTGGGTGCAGGAATAAGTGGAGGAGGGCCACCATGGGCCCACGAGGCAGGGGGCGTGCCTAGGGGGTAGGGCGCGCCCCTGACCCTCGTGGCCAACTGCCAGCTCTCCCTGCTGTGTTCTCAGTGCCAAATATTCTCAAATATTTTAGAAAAAATCATATTTAAATTTCAGGGCATTTGGAGAACTTTTATTTTCGGGGTATTTTTATATTGCACAGATAATTCAGATAACAGACAAAAAATACTATTTTATTTTATTTAATATAAATAATAGAAAGTAAAAATAGGGTACAGGGAGTTGTGTTTTCTAAATTCATCCATCTCATGATCATCAAAAGGAATCCACTAACAAGGTTGATCAAGTCTTGTTAACAAACTCATTCCGAATAACATGGAACAAGGGAATTTTCGAAAATCACTAGGTTACCTCAATGGGGATATGGACATCCCCAACAATAAGAATATCATATTTCTGCTTGACAGTAGGTAGAGGAAATTAAAAACCTCCAAAAATAATTGATGGAATTTTTCCATTAGAATTGATACTATGAACTTGAGGTTGTTTCCTCGAAAAGTGTACCGTATGCTCATTACCATTAACATGAAAAGTGACATTGCCTTTGTTGCAATCAATAACAGCCCCTGCAGTATTCAAAAAGGGTCTTCCAAGAATAATGGACATACTATCGTCCTCGGGAATATCAAGAATAACAAAGTTTGTTAAAATAGTAACGTTTGCATCCACAACAGGCACATCCTCACAAATACCGACAGGTATAGCAGTTGATTTATTAGCCATTTGCAAAGATATTTTAGTAGGTTTCAACTTATTTAAATCAAGTCTAAGATATAAAGAGAGAGGCATAACACTAACACCGGCTCCAAGATCACATAAAGAAGTTTTAACATAGTTTCTTTTAATGGAGCATGGTATAGTGGGTACTCATGGATCTCCAAGTTTGTTTGGTATTCCACCCTTAAAAGTATAATTAGCAAGCATGGTGGAAATTTCTGCTTCCGGTATTTTCCTTTTATTAGTAACAATATCTTTCATATACTTAGCGCAAGGATTCATTTTGAGCATATCAGTTAATCGCATACGCAAAAAGATAGGTCTAATAATTTCAGCAAAGCGCTCAAAATCCTCATCATCCTTTTTCTTGGATGATTTGGGAGGAAAAGGCATGGGTTTCCGAACCCATGGTTCTCTTTCTTTACCATGTTTCCTAGAAACAAAGTCTCTCTTATCATAACATCAATTCTTTGATTGTGGGTTATCAAGATCAACAGCAGGTTCAATTTCTATATCATTATCATTGCTAGGTTCAACATCAACATGAACATTATCATTAACATTATCACTAGTTTCAGGTTCATTACCAAATTGTGTTTCAGCATCAGAAATAGAAATATCATTTGGATTCTCAGGTGTTTCAGCAATAGGTTCACTAGAAGCATGCAAAATCCTATCATTTTTCTTTTCTTCCATTTAGAAGGACTAGGTGTATCTATATTATTTCTCTGAGAATCTTGCTCAATTCTCTTAGGGTGGCCTTCAGGATATAAAGGTTCCTGAGTCATTCTACCAGTTCTAGTAGCCACTCTAACAGCAAAATCATTATTCTTACTATTCAATTCATTGAGCAAATCATTTTGAGCTTTAAGTACTTGTTCTACTTGAGTGGTAACCATAGAAGCATGTTTACTAATAAGTTTAAGTTCCCCTTTGACTCTAGACATATAGTCACCCAAGTGTTCAAGCATATTTGAATTGTATTTCAATTGTCTACCAAAATAAGCATTGAAGTTTTCTTGTTTGACAATAAAATTATCAAACTCTTCTAAGCATTGTCTAGCAGGCTTATAGTGAGGAATATCACCTTCATCAAATCTATAGAGAGAATTTACCTTTACTACCTGTGTCGGGTTATCAAGACCATGAGTTTCTTCAATAGGAGATGGATTAAAATTATGCATTTCTTGGTCAGGCGGTAAATTATGACCATGTATTTCTTCAATAGGAGGTAAATTCTTAACATCTTCAGCTTTAATACCCTTTTCTTTCATAGATTTGTTTGCCTCTTGCATATCTTCAGGACTGAGAAATAGAACACCTCTTTTCTTCGGAGTTGGTTTAGGAATAGGCTCAGGAGCTGGCTCAGGAAGTGTCCAATTATTTTCATTTGTCAACATATTATTCAATAGAATTTCAGCTTCATCCGGTGTTCTTTCCCTGAAAACAGAACCAGCACAACTATCCAGGTAATCTCTGGAAGCATCGGTTAGTCCATTATAAAAGATATCAAGTATTTCATTTTTCTTAAGAGGATGATCAGGCAAAGCATTAAGTAATTGGAGAAGCCTCCCCCAAGCTTGTGGGAGACTCTCTTCTTCAATTTGCACAAAATTATATATTTCCCTTAAAGCAGCTTGTTTCTTATGAGCAGGGAAATATTTAGCAGAGAAGTAATAAATCATATCCTGGGGATTACGCACACAACCAGGATCAAGAGAATTAAACCATATCTTAGCATCACCCTTTAATGAGAACAGAAATATTTTAAGGATATAAAGGTAGCGAGATTTCTCATCTTTAGTGAACAGGGTGGCTATATCATTTAATTTAGTAAGATGTGCCACAACAGTTTCAGATTCATAGCCATAGAAAGGATCAGATTCAACCAAACTAATTAACTCAGGATCAACAGAGAATTCATAATCCTTATCAGTAACACAGATAGGTGAAGTAGAAAAAGCAGGGTCAGGTTTCATTCTAGCATTAAGAGATTGCTGCTTCCATTTAGCTAATAACCTCTTGAGCTCGTATCTATCGTTGCAAGCTAAAATAGCTCTAGCAGCTTCTTTTTCCAGAACATAACCCTCAGGAACAATAGGCAATTCACATTTATTAGGGGGAGAGTCTTCATCATCACTTTCATCAATATTATCAGTTTCAATAATTTCATTCTCTCTAGCCCTAGCAAGCTGTTCATCAAGAAATGCACCAAGTGGCACAGTAGTATCAAGCATAGAAGCAGTTTCATCATAAGTATCATGCATAGCAGAAGTGGCATCATCAATAACATGCGACATATCAGAACGAGTAGCAGAAGCAGGTTTAGGTGTCGCAAGCTTACTCAAAACAGAAGTTGAATCAAGTGTAGAGCTAGATGGCAGTTCCTTACCTCCCCTCGTAGTCGACGGATAAATTGTTGTCTTAGCGTCTATCAAGTTCTTCATAGTGACCAGCAGATATAAATACCAAGTGACTCAAAGAATAGAGTTATGCTCCCCGACAAGGCGACAGAAAATAGTCTTCATAACCCACAAGTATAGGGTATCGCAACAGTTTTTGAGGGTAGAGTATTCAACCCAAATTTATTGATTCGACACAAGGGGAGCCAAAGAATATTCTCAAGTATTAGCAGCTGAGTTGTCAATTCAACCACACCTGGAAACTTAATATCTACAGCAAAGTATTTAGTAGCAAAGTAATATGATAGTAGTGGTAACGGTAGCAAAAGTAATATTTTTGGTATTTTGTAGTGATTGTAACAATAGCAACGGAAAAGTAAATAAGCGAAGAACAGTATATGGAAAGCTCGTAGGCAATGGATCGGTGATAGAGAATTATGCCGGATGTGGTTCATCATGTAACAGTCATAACCTAGGGTGACACAGAACTAGCTCCAATTCATCAATGTAATGTAGGCACGTATTCCGAATATAGTCATACGTGCTTATGGAAAAGAACTTGCATGGCATCTTTTGTCCTACCCTCCCGTGGCAGCGGGGTCCTAGCAGAAACTAAGGGATATTAAGGCCTCCTTTTAATAGAGTACCAGACCAAAGCATTAACACATAGTGAATACATGAACTCCTCAAACTACGGTCATCACCGGGAGTGGTCCCGATTATTGTCACTTCGGGATTGCCGGATCATAACACATAGTAGGTGACTATAGACTTGCAAGATAGGATCAAGAACTCTCATATATTGATGAAAACATAATAGGTTCAGATCTGAAATCATGGCACTCAGGCCCTAGTGACAAGCATTAAGCATAGCAAAGTCATAGCAACATCAATCTCAGAACATAGTGGATACTAGGGATCAAACGCTAACAAAACTAACTCGATTACATGATGGATCTCATCCAAACCATCACCGTCCAACAAGCCTACGATGGAATTACTCACGCACGATGGTGAGCATCATGAAATTAGTGATGGAGGATGGTTGATGATGATGATGGCGACGGATTCCCCTCTCCGAAGCTCTGAACGGACTCTAGATCAGCCCTCCCGAGTATACCTGGCCATGGGCAGCCCGGCCCGGTCGGCCCGACCCGGCCTAGCCCGACCTTGTCCATGGGCCGGGCTCGGGCCTAGGTTTTGAGCCCGAAGCCTGGGCCGGGCCGGGCCCGGGCCCATCAATTTCGCCATTTAAGGAAGAAGCTCGGCCCGTGGCCCGAGGCCCGACGGGCTTTTAGTGCGATGGGCCGGGCTCGGGCCCGATTTTTAGGCCCGACGGCTGGGCCGGGCCGGGCCGGGCTCGGGCCTGGGTTTTTTGCATCGGGCTTTGGTTGGCCCGGCCCGAGGAATGGCCAGGAATACTCCCGAGAGAGTTTAGGGCTTGGCGGCGGCTCCGTATCGTAAAACGCGATGAATCTTTCTCCTTGATTTTTTTCTCCCCGAAAGTGAATATATAGAGTTGGAGTTGAGGTCGGAGGAGCTCCAGGAGGCCCACGAGGTGGGGGGCGCCCATGGGGGCAGGCGCGCCCCCACCCTCGTGGCTAGGGTGTGGCCCCCCTGGCCTTGATCTTTTGCCAGTATTTTTTATTATTTCCAAAAATAATCTCCGTGAAGTTTCAAGTCATTCCAAGAACTTTTGTTTCTACACATAAATAACACCATGGCAATTCTGTTGAAAACAGCGTCAGTCCGGGTTAGTTCCATTCAAATCATGCAAGTTAGAGTCAAAAACAAGGGCAAAAGTGTTTGGAAAAGTAGGTACGACGGAGACATATCAATCACTATGAGGAATTTGAAAGATCAGAAAACCAATATTTTTTCCTCAACTACGAGAGGAGGTAAGGAACTGCCATCTAGCTCTGCACTTGATTCTCCTTCTGTTTTGATTAAACTTGCGACACCTACACATGCTATTGATTCAGATATGTCGCATGTTATTGATGATGCCACTTCTGCTATGCATGATGCTTATGATGAAACTACTACTCTGCTTGATAATACTGTGCCACTAGGTGAATTTCTTGATGAACAACTTGCTAGGGCTAGAGAGAATGAAATTACTGAAACTGATGAAATTATTGAAAATGATGATTATGATTCTCCCCCTAGATATGAATTGCCTGTTGTTCCTAAGGGTTATGTTATGGATGAAGAAACTGCTAGAGACTTCTTTGCTTGCAATGATAGAGAAGATCTTAATAAATTGTTAGCTAAGCTGAAAGAAAAATCCTTGAATGCTAGAATGAAATATGATCCCATTTTTGCTACTTCGCCTATCTTTGTTACTGATAAGGATTATGAATTCTCTGTCGATCATGAGTTAATTACGTTGGTTGAATCTGATCCTTTCTATGGTTATGAATCTGAAACTGTTGTGGCACATCTTACTAAATTGAATGATATAGCCACCCTATTTGCTCATGAGGAAAAATCTGCTATTACTATATTCTCAAATTGTTTCCTTTCTCATAAAAGGGTGATGCTAAGATATGGTTTAATTCTCTTGCTCCTGGTTGTGTGCGTAGTCCCCAGGATATGATTTATCACTTCTCTGTAAAATATTTTTTGCTCATAAGAAACAAGTTGCTTTAAAGGAAATATTTATTTTTGTCCAAATTGAAGAAGAGAGTCCCCCACAAGCTTGGGGGAGGCTTCTCCGATTACTTAATATGGACTAACCGATGCTTCCAGAGACCACCTGGATAGTTGTGTTGGTTGTGTTTTTAGGGAAAGAACTATTGAGCAAGCTGAATTGATATTGAATAATATAATGAGTAATGAAAATGATTGGACACTTCCTGAACCAACTCCGAAGCCAACTCCTAAGAAAATGGGTATTCTATTTCTCTGTCCTGAAGATATGCAAGAGGCAAAGACATCTATGAAGGAAAAAGGTATTAAAGCTGAAGATGTTAAGAATCTACCACCTATTGAAGAAATACATGGTCTTGATAACTCGACAAAGGTAGTAGAGGTAAACTCTCTCCGTAGATTTGATAAAGGTGATATTCCTTATAATATGTTGATACGTCTCCAACATATCTATAATTTTTTTATTGTTCCATGCTATTATATTATCTATTTTGGATGTTTAATAGGCTTTATTAAGCACTTTTATATTATTTTGGGACTAACCTACTAACCCAAGGCCCGGTGCAAATTGTTATTTTTTTGCCTATTTTAGTGTTTCGCAGAAATGGAATGTCAAACCAAATCCAGACGGAATGAAACCTTCGGGAGAGTTATTTTTGGAACAAACGCAGTCTAGGAGACTTGGAGTGGACGTCAAGGAAGAAACGAGGCAGCCACGAGGCAGGGAGGCGCGCCTCCCACCCTCGTGGCTCCCCTAACCTAGTTCTTTCGCCTATATATACTCATATACCCTGAAAACATCCAGGAGCACCACGAAACCCTATTTCCACCGCCGCAACCTTCTGCACCCTTGAGATCCCATCTTGGGGACTTTTCCGGCGCTCTGCCAGAGGGGGAATCGATCATAGAGGGCTTCTACATCAACACCATAGCCTGTCCGATGATGTGTGAGAAGTTTACCACAGACCTTCGGGTCCATAGTTATTAGCTAGATGGCTTCTTCTCTCTCTTTGGATCTCAATACAAAGTTCTCCTCGATTCTCTTGGAGATCTATTCGATGTAATTCTTTTTGCGGTGTGTTTGTCGAGATCCGATGAATTGTGGGTTTATGATCAAAATTATCTATGAACAATATTTGGTTCTTCTCTGAATTCTTTTATGTATGATTTGATATCTTTGCAAGTCTCTTCAAATTATCAGTTTGGTTTGGCCTACTAGATTGATCTTTCTTGCAATGGGAGAAGTGCTTAGCTTTGGGTTCAATCTTGTGGTGTCCTTTCCCAGTGACAATAGGGGCAGCAAGGCACGTATTGTATTGTTGCCATCAGGATAAAAGGTGGGTTTTTGTAGCGACCAGACCTCAAACGGTCTGATCTCTGTGCTCAGGTGTCATCCCTGGATCAGTAATGCTGACACCACACAGTACTTGGAGGATTTATAACAGAGTAGCAATCACACACTTATTACATTGAGTGTCTCAATAGAGAACTTATTACAATAAATATGGCTTAAGGCCATCTAATAACGATAACAGCGGAAGACTTGGAAGATAAGTGAGTCCATCAACTCCAACGGCATCACTGAGTATAGAACCACGACCTAAAAACTCCTTAATCGTCGTCTGAAAAGTCTGCAACATTAACGTTGGAGCCCAAAACGGGTCAGCACATGGAATATGCTGGCAAAGCAACACATAGAGAGTAATGGAATGAATCAGGCTATTCTATATGCATATTTGGCTTGTGGAAAGCTTTATGGTTACATTTTTGCGTAAAGCCAATTTTTCCCTACTACAAAGGAATAAACTTTATTTAACTATCATGGTAGTTGTTAAACATTGAGAATGGTTGACATCATTCTCAATCCCAATTAAGCATCATCATTAAACAAAACACAACAAAATTAATTTAGAGTAACATGTTGAGATTCACATGATAATCCAAGTACTAGATACTCAAGATGTCCATAACCGGGGACACGGCTAACCATGATTAGTTTATACACTCTGCAGAGGTTTGTGCACTTTTCCCCACAAGACTCGATCGCCTCCGTTTGGTTTCTCGCACTACACGGTGTTTGAGAAACGGATGACCGAGACATAGTCTTTCAGAAGCGCTAGCACCTTGCTATGGATAGACCGTTACACCTACTTTCCCCTACATCTGCTAGTCTCCCCTGTAGAGTTCGCACGACTTAATCAACTATGCTAGAGCCCATAATAGCTTGTGGCTGCACACGGAAGTTTCTAGTATGAAAAATCTCATGATCCCTTTGGGCCTGGGTGGCGGTCCATAAAGAAAAACAGGCAATCCTGGAATACCCAGGTACCTCAATCCACCCAGATGTGTATTTAAGTTGCCACCTTAGATAAACCATTAATTAACAAACTCACATCTGCCATGGATATCACTCACCCAATCCACGTCTACTAGCATAGCATGGCATAATTGTAAGCAAACATAGAAGTAACTCCCAAAGGTTTGATACTACAACAGGTAATAGGTACTACCTCAACTACTTCCCATCCCACAATTTAATTAGATCCTAATCATGCAATGTTTGAGGATTGATCTAATGCAATACAACTGGGTAGTAGAAGGTATGATCAAAGTGTTACTTGCCTTGCTCATGATCCGCGAAACCTAGAGATTCGAAGTAATAGGCGGCGCACTCCGGGTATTCTATTGCAGACAAACAAACAAGCATACAATAAGTATTCATCTAATGCACAGGTAAAACTCGAATAAGAGATCTAACCAGAAGGTTCAACTTAAGAACTCCAGTTTGCAAAAAGAATCAAATCCAACGAAGCAACGAAAGTCAAACGGCAAAAGAAACAGGCTTCGTTTACAATTCTGGATCTAGGGTAATTTTTACAGTGGCAAAAACTTGTTTAAGTTGGTTAAACGGTTAGAGGGCTTCGAGACGAAACTCCAGGGGCTTGAATCGCCTGATTCCGATAACCGAGCGAAAAGTTATACTAAAACGAAAATCGGATCAGGAATCGCGATCAGAAAAATCACGGATTTAATACGAGAAAAAAACGATGAACGTTCGCTAGAACGAACAAACAGACGAACACTCGCTAATTAAATAAATTGGAAAATGGATCTATTTAAAAAAACCGAAACTAAAAAAACCGCGACTTTTTTTAAACGGCGGCGAAAACGAGGTTGACCTGGGTCCGGCGGCGGGCGGCGGCGGCGGCTCTGATTTCGGGCGCGGTGGGCTAGGGCGGCTCGGGGCGGCGGTATTTAAAGGCTACCCCCGGGCAGTGTCCCGCTCGGGTACGGCCCGAAGTCGGTTCGCATTTTTTTTAATTATTCCGCGTAGAAAAACAAATAAAAGAAATACTAAACGGACTCCAAAAATCCCGAAATAAATTTTCCCAGGCTTCTAAAATCAAGCCGCACAAGGTGAACATTTATTTGGGCCTAAGTGCAATTTTGAGAAACGCACATTTTTCCTAAATTCAAATAAAATACCGAAAAACTCCGAAATAAAATCTTGTTTGATTTTATTATTAAATCCTCAATTTATTTATTTTGGGAGAGTCATTTTATTCCCTCTCTCATATTTTTGTAATAGAAATAATTGATGATAAAATAATTAAAATCGAATGATCCTATTCTCAAAATTTGAGAAAACTCAAATATGAAAATAATGAATTCCCCAACTCTCTCCGTGGGTCCTTGAGTTGCATGGAAATTTCTAGGATCAAACCAAAAGCAAATAAAATATGATATGCATTGATGACCTAATGTATAACATTCCAAATTGAAAATTTGGGATGATACAGTTTTATACCATATTGCTTGAGTTTATCCCTCTACATCATGTCATCTTTCCTAATGCGTTACTATGTTCTTATGAACTTAATACTCTAGATGCATGCTGGATAGCGGTCGATGTGTTGAGTAATAGTAGTAGATGCAGAATCGTTTCAGTCTACTTGTCGCGGACATGATGCCTATATACATGATCATGCCTAGATATTCTCATAACTATGCGCTTTTCTATCAATTGCTCGATAGTAATTCGTTCACCCACCATAAATTATGCTATCTTGAGAGAAGCCACTAGTGAAACCTATGGCCCCCGGGTCTATCTTCCATCATATTACTTGCCTATAAATTTACTATTTCTTCCATCTTTTATTTTGCAATCTATATCATAAAAATACCAAAAATATTTATCTTATTATCTCTATCATATCTCACTTTTGCAAGTGGCCGTGAAGGGATTGACAACCCCTTTATCACGTTGGTTGCAAGGTTCTTATTTGTTTGTGTAGGTACGAGGCGACTTGTGTGTGACCTCCTACTAGATTGATACCTTGGTTCTCAAAACTGAGGGAAATACTTATGTTGCTTTTCTACATCACCCTTTTCTCTTCAAGGGAAAACCAACGCATGCTCAAGAGGTAGCAAGAAGGATTTCTGGCGCCGTTGCTGGGGAGGATTACGCCAAGTTAAGACATACGAAGTACCCATCACAAACTCTTATCCCTCACATGACATTATTTTCCATTTGCCTCCCGTTTTCCTCTCCCCCACTTCACCCTTGCGTTTTATTCGCCCTCTTTTTCCGTTCGTCTCTTTTCGCTTGCTTCTTGTGTCCGTGTGTTAGATCGTTTGTTTCGCCGTCATGGCCAGTCCCTTATCTGCTCCCTTTTCTCCCGAGTTTGAAGTTCTTCAGTTCAAATAAAGGCAAGGAGAAAATTTAAAATACGCTTGGTATAGGATGATGGAACCTTATCGTAATTGCACCTTAGAGGTGAATTTTAGAATTTTACTTCGCAATTTTTATGTTGGACTAAATATGTCCCATAGACAACTCTTGGATTGCATTGCCAAAGGAAATTTTATCAAAATTGATCCCAGTTTTGCTCATGAAATCATAGAGGGAATAGTGGGAACACTACCTCAACAAAAGGGGCCACATCATACCCAGGAAGAGACACAAGTTTTTGAGAAGATTTGCGAAGTAACGAAAATTTTACAAAAGTCTCTTGAACCTCTTAAGAGTGTTGCAATAAGCGGTTGGATTCTTTAGATTTAAAAATTCCCGAATATGAAGGGAAACGTAAAGAACCTCCCGGATTCGAGCATGACTCCGCTAAAAAAATTAAAACCAAAGATGATAATACCTAGATCTATTCTTGCTTTTATGCCTAGCTAGGGGCGTTAAACGATAGCGCTTGTTGGGAGGCAACCCAATTTTATTTTTGTTCCTTGATTTTTGTTCCTGTTTAGTAATAAATAATTCATCTAGCCTCTTTTATGGTTGTGTTTTTGTGTTTTACTTAGTGTTTGTGCCAAGTAGAACCTTTGGGAAGACTTGGGGAAAGTCTTTGCGATCTTGCTGTAAAAACAGAAACTTTAGTGCTCACGAGATTAGCTTCTATGTTTTACTGGACAGTGATATTAAGTTGATTCTTTTTTAGGATGATTAATAAATAAATTTCTCACCTCCAAAAATTTATTTCATAATTTTTGGGATTCCATAAGTATACGTTTGATACAGATTACGACAGACTGTTCTGTTTTTGACGCATTCTGTTTTTCGTGTGTTGTTTGCTTATTTTGATGAATCTATGGCTAGTATCGGGGAGTATGAACCATAGAGAAGTTGGAGTACAGTAGTTTTAACACCAATATAAATAAATAATGAGTTCATTAAAGTACCTTTAAGTGGTGGTTTGTTTTCTTTTACTAACAGAGCTGATGAGATTTTTTGTTGAGTTTTGTGTTGTGAAGTTTTCAAGTTTTGGGTAAGGATTTTATGGATTTTGGAATAAGGAGTGGAAAGAGCCTAATCATGGGAATTCCCAAGGCTCCCCAAGTTAAAATTAAAGGACAACCAAAAGCCTAAGCTTGGGGATGCCCCGGAAGGCATCCCCTCTTTTGTCTTCATCCATCGGTAACTTTACTTGAGGCTATATTTTTATTCACCACATGATATGTGTTTTGCTTGGAGCGTCTTGTATGATTTGAGTCTTTGCTTTTTAGTTTACCATAATCATACTTGCTGTAAACACATTTTGGGAGAGACACACATGAATCGTAATTTATTAGAATACTCTATGTCCTTCACTTATATCTTTTGAGCTAGATAGTTTTGCTCTAGTGCTTCACTTATATCTTTTAGAGCACGGTGGTGGTTTTATTTTATAGAAATAATTGATCTCTCATGCTTCACTTATATTATTTTGAGAGTCATTTAGAATAGCATGGTAATTTGCTTTGGTTATAAATTTTGTCCTAATATGATAGGCATCCAAGATGGGTATAATAAAAACTTCCATAAAAGTGCATGGAATACTATGAGAAGTTTGATACTTGATGATTGTTTCGAGATATGAAGATGGTGATAATAGAGTTGTGCTAGTTGAGTAATTGTGAAATTTAGAAATACTTGTTTTGAGGTTTGCTAGTCCCGTAGCATGCACGTATGGTAACCATTGTGTGACAAATTTGAAACATGAGGTGTTCTTTGATTGTCATCCTTATGAGTGGCGGTCGAGGACGAGCAATGGTCTTTTCCTACCAATCTATCCCCCTAGGAGCATGCGCGTAATACTTGGTTTTTGATGACTTGTACATTTTTGCAATAAGTATGTGAGTTCTTTATGACTAATGTTGAGTCCATGGATTATACGCACTCTCACCCTTCCATCATTGCTAGCCTCTTCGGTACCGTGCATTGCCCTTTCTCACCTTGAGAGTTGGTGCAAACTTCGCCGGTGCATCCAACCCCCGTGATATGATATGCTCTATCACACACAAACCTCCTTATATCTTCCTCAAAACATCCACCATACCTACCTATCATGGCATTTCCATAGCCATTCCGAGATATATTGCCATGCAACTTTCCATCGTTCCGTTCATCATGACACACATCATCATTGTCATATTGCCTTGCATGATCATGTAGTTGACATCATATTTGTGGCAAAGCCACCATGCATAATTTATCATACATGTCACTCTTGATTCATTGCCAATCCCGGTACACCGCCGGAGGCATTCATATAGTCATATCTTGTTCTAGTATAGAGTTGTAATCATTGAGTATTAAATAAATAGAAGTGTGACGATCATCATTATTAGAGCATTGTCCCATGTGAGAAAATATCTGTGATATCAAAAAAAAGAGAAAGGACAAAAAAAGAAAAAAGAGAGAAAAAGAGAGAAGGGGCAATGCTACTATCATTTTTCCACACGGTGCTTCAAAGTAGCACCGTGATCTTCATGATAGAGAGTTTCCTATGTTGTCACTTTCATATACTAGTGGGAATTTTTCATTATAGAACTTGGCTTGTATATTCCAACAATGGGATTCCTCAAATGCCCTAGGTCTTCGTGAGCAAGCAAGTTGGATGTACACCCACTTAGTTTCTTTTGTTGAGCTATCATACATTTATAGATATAGTGCATCTGTTGCATGGCAATCCCTACTCCTTGCATTGACATCAATTGATGGGCATCTCCATAGCCCGTTGATTAGCCACATCAATGTGAGACTTTCTCCTTTTTGTCTTCTCCACACAACCCCCATCATTATATTCTATTCCACCCATAGTGCTATGTCCATGGCTCACGCTCATGTATTGCGTGAAAGTTGATTTTTTTTTAGATTACTAAAGTATGAAACAATTGCTTGGCTTGTCATCGGGGTTGTGCATGATGAGAGCATTTTTGTGTGACAAAAATGAAGCATAGCCAAACTATATTATTTTGTAGGGATAAGCTTTCTTTGCCCATGTTATTTTGAGAAGACATAATTGCTTAGTTAGTATGCTTGAAGTATTATTATTTTTATGTCAATATTAAACTTTTATCTTGAATCTTTCGGATCTGAATATTCATGCCATAATAAAGAAAATTACATTGAGAATTAAGCTAGGTAGCATTCCACATAAATTTTTTTGTTTGTATCATTTATCTACTCGAGGACGGGTAGGAATTAAGCTTGGGGATGCTTCATACGTCTCCAATGTATCTATAATTTTTGATTGTTCCATGCTATTGTATTATCTATTTTGGATGTTTAATGGGCTTTACTAAGCACTTATATATTATTTTGGGACTAATCTACTAACCCAAGGCTCAGTGCAAATTGCTATTTTTTGCCTATTTCAATGTTTCGTAGAAAAAGGAATATCAAACGGAATGAAACCTTCAGGAGAGTTATTTTTGCAACAAATGCAATCTAGGAGACTTAGAGTGGACGTCAAGGAAGCAACGAGGCGGCCACGAGGCAGGGAGGCGCGCCCCGCACCCTCCTGGGCCCCTCGTGGCTCCCCTGACCTAGTTCTTTCACCTATATATACTCATATACCTTGAAAACATCAGGAGCACCATGAAGCCCTATTTCCACTGCCGCAACCTTCTGTACCCATGAGATCCCATCTTGGGGCCTTTTCTGGCGCTCTGCCGGAGGGGGAATCGATCATGGAGGGCTTCTGCATCAACACGATAGCCTCTCCGATGATGTGTGAGTACTTTACCGCAGACCTTCGGATCCATAGTTATTAGCTAGATGGCTTGTTCTCTCTCTTTGGATCTCAATACAAAGTTCTCCTTGATTCTCTTGGAGATCTACTCAATGTAATTCTTTTTGCGGTGTGTTTGTCGAGATCCGATGAATTGTGGGTTTATGATCAAGATTATCTATGAACAATATTTGGTTCTTCTCTGAATTCTTTTATGTATGATTTGATATCTTTGCAAATCTCTTCGAATTATCAGTTTGGTTTGGCCTACTAGATTGATCTTTCTTGCAATGGGAGAAGTGCTTAGCTTTGGGTTCAATCTTGCGGTGTCCCTTCCCAGTGACAACAGGGGTAGCAAGGCACGTATTGTATTGTTTCCATCGAGGATAAAAAGATGGGGTTTATATCATATTGCTTGAGTTTATCCCTCTACATCATGTCATCTTGCCTAATGCGTTACTTTGTTCTTATGAACTTAATACTCTAGATGCATGCTGGATAGCGGTTGATGTGTGGAGTAATAGTAGTAGATGCAGAATCGTTTCAGTCTAATTATCGCGGACGTGATGCCTATATACATGATCATGCCTAGATATTCCAATAACTATGCGCTTTTCTATCAATTGCTTGACAATAATTCGTTCACCCACCATAAATTATGCTATCTTGAGAGAAGCCACTAGTGAAACCTATGGCCCCCGGGTCTATCTTCCATCATATTACTTGCCTATCAATTCACTATTTCTTCCGTCTTTTATTTTGCGATCTTTACTTTCCAATCGATATCATAAAAGTACCAAAAATATTTATCTTATTATCTCTGTCATATCTCACTTTTGCAAGTGGCCGTGAAGGGATTGACAACCCCTTTATCTCGTTGGTTGCAAGGTTCCTATTTGTTTGTGTAGGTACGAGGCGACTTGTGTGTGACCTCCTACTAGATTGATACCTTGGCTCTCAAAACTGAGGGAAATACTTACGCTGCTTTGCTGTATCACCCTTTCCTCTTCAAGGGAAAACCAACACATGCTCAAGAGGTAGCATATGTCTGCTAGACAATGCTTGGATGAGTTTGATAATTTCATTGTTAAACAAGAGAACTTCAATGCTTATGTTAGTAGACAATTGAAACGTAATGCTTACATGCTTGACCACCTGGATGATTATATGAGTAGAACTGTTAATGACCTTAAGCTTATTAGTAAACATGCTTCCATGGTTACAACTTAAGTAGAACAAGTACTTAAAGCTCAGGATGATTTGCTTAATGAGTTGAATAGTTAGAATAATGATAATGCTGTTATGGTTATGACTAGAGGTGGTAAAATGACCCAGGAACCTTTGTATCCTAAGGGCCATCCTAAGAGAGTTGAGCAAGATTCTCAGAGAGTTAATACTAATGCACCTACTCCTAATACCAAAAAGAAAAACGAAAGCTAATAGGACTTTGCATGCTATAGATACACATGAGAATCCCAATGATATTTCTATTTCTGATGTTGAGACACAGTCTGGTAATGAACATGAATCTAGTGCTAATGTTAATGATGGTGTTCATGTTGATGCTCAACCTAGTAATGATAATGATGTAGAGACTGAACCTGCTGTTGATCTTGATAATCCACAATCAAAGAATGAACATTATGATAAAAGAGACTTTGTTGCTAGGAAACACGGTACAGAAAGAGAACCATGGGTTCAGAAACCTATGCCCATTCCTCCTAAGCCATCCAAGAAAAGGGATGATGTGGATTTTGAGCGCTTTGCTGAAATGATTAGACCTATCTTTTTGCGTATGCATTTGACTGATATGTTTAAAATGCCTCCTTATGCTAAGGACATGAAAGAAATTGTTACTAATAAAAGAAAGATGCTGGAAGCTGAAATTTCCACCATGCTTGCTAATTATACTTTTAAGGGTGGAATACTAAAGAAACTTGGAGGTCCAGGAGTACCAACTATACCATGCTCCATTAAAAGAAACTATGTTAAAACTGCTTTATGTGATCTTGGAGCCGGTGTTAGTGTTATGCCTTTCTCTTTGTATCGTAGACTTCAATTGAATAAGTTGACACATACTGAAATTTCTTTGGAAATGGCTGATAAATCAACTGGTATACCCATTGGTATTTGTGAGGATGTGCCTATTGTGGTTGCAAACGTTACAATTCCAATAGACTTTGTTATCCTTGATATTCCTGAGGATGCCAGTATGTCGATTATCCTTGGTAGACCCTTTTTGAATACTCTAGGGGATGTTATTGATTGCAACAAAGGCAATGTCACTTGTCATGTTAATGGTAATGAGCATACGGTACACTTTCCGAAGAAACAACCTCAAGTTCATAGTATCAATTCTATCGAAAAAGTTTCAACTATTACTATTGGAGGTTTTGAATTCCCTCTACCTACTGTCAAAAAGAAATATGATATTCTTATTATCGGGGACATGCATATCCCCGTTGAGGTAACCTAGTGTTATTCAAAAGTTCTCCGGTTTCATGTCATTCGGAAGAAGTTTGTTAATAAGACTTGATCAACCTTGTTAATGGATTCCTCTTGATGACCATGAGATGGATGAATTTTTGTTATTTTGTTTAAATAAAACAAATACACTATTTTCTGTCTAGTTTCTGAATTATTCAAGCAATAAAAACCCGAAAATAAAAGTTCTCCCCCTGAAAATTTGATATGATTTTTTATAGAATATTTTAGAATTTTTGGTGCAAAGAACACACCAGGGGGGCTCACCAGCTGGCCACAAGGGTGGAGGGCGCTCCCCTGACCTTGTGGGCCCCACGTGCCCCATCTACTTATTCCAGCACCCATCCACTCCTTCTTCCTCTAGAAAAAATCACTCCATTTCTCAAACTCATGTTCTTGCTCATCGTGCTGCCATTTTCGATCTCCTTGCTCAAAGCTCCATTCACAAAACGTCTTTGGGGGATTGTTCTTCGGTATGTGACTCCTCCATTGGTCCAATTAGTTTTTTTCTAGTGCTTTATTCATTGCAATTTTTTTCTGCTGTGGTGACCCTGTTCTTTAGCTTGCATGTTAAATTTATATGGTCCAAAGTAGTTTGATGCAGGATATAGCCTCTAGGCACTTGTGGGACTAGTTGCTATCAATTTTATTGAGTTTGGCTCACTTTTATTTTAAGTGACTAAAATTATTAGAAATTTTTCAGAGGAAGAAAATGTTGAGGATATTGTTGAGAAGCTCCTTGAGCCATGGTTCGAAGGAAAAAGAAAATGAGGACAAGGAAAAACCCAAGTATAATCTTCCTCCCACCGTGGAAATTTGGCCGTGTGAATGGCCATGTGATGTATTCTTACAAGCAGCCAGGATTTATGATGATTTCTATTATTTGGCTGGGAATGCAGGCATCACCGACTTCCTCCTCGACCGGTATAATCAGTATCTCCTACTCACTAATACTTTCGTGCAAAATTTTCACTTTCATGCTAGGAATCACCACCCATGGTAGACTTTCACTTATATGATGAGTACGAAGAAATGACGCTTTATGACTTTTGTCAGGTTTGTAAATTACCTTATGAAGGTAGCGTCGAGGAACCATGTCCTAGTGATGTGGAAGGCCTTATTCATGAAATTACCGTAGGGGAAGGTAGAGGAGTGTCGGGAGTGAGAGTATCTACTATACATCTTCCCGCTTTATGCTATTACTCATTATTTGCTGGGAGATTTTAATTAGTCGTGGAGAGAGTGGAGGCCTTAGTGCCCCTGACCTCGCCGTTTTGCGCCACACTTTACATAGAGATAGAACTTACAGTTTGGCGCTATGGTTGCTAAATGGTTGAGTATGAACCGTGCAAAGGGTCCTATTTTCAGGGGCATCTTCTCCTCCTGACTTGCTAAACATTTTGAGATACCCATTAGGCACTATGAAAAAGAGGAGAAATTGCTACCCACTATACATTTAGATTATGACAACATGGTAGCACATAAGTTTATTCGCCATGATGAGAAAAAGAGACTTATTTATAACCTGGTATTTAGCGAGAATACTTTTCAGATTATTACCTTGCATGCACCAGTTTTGTTTGATATTCATTCAGGTAGGTACTTTGTTTTGCCCGCGTACATTCATGCATACTGGGAGGGGACACGATCCCCACCTCCTGAGCCAGAGCCATCACCTGATCCATACTAGGAGTCTATTTATCAGTGGGATCCACAGGAGCTCGCTAACTAGTGGAACCCCCAGGATCCTCCTCAGTACACTAGAGCACCAGAGAGAACTACTTTGATCTGTGGGCATAGACCAACATAGGCTGAAAGCCTAAGCTTGGGGGAGTACGTATTTCTCACCGACATTATATTCATGTTCACACACTTATTTCAGTTGTTGGTGCTCATACTTTTTCATTGTATTATCCATGTTAGTTTATTTCCTTTTTCTTGATTTCATCTTGTGTGTTCGATAAACCTTAAGAAAAACAAAAAAATAGTTGTAGTTAGTTTACTTTCTATGCATGCTTAGTAGTAGCAAAATTAAAAGAAAACCCAAAAAGATTTCTCGTTCTTCTTTTGCTTGCTGGGAGCTTTCCTGTGTAAATAGTTTTTCTCGTTCTTGTTTTACCTTCCTTAGAAAAACAAAAAACTCCAAAAATATTTCAGTGTGTTTCTTTGAAATCCTTTTGTTTTCTTTGGGGGTCGAGAGGAGAAGACCACTATAAAAATGTTGAGTGGATCTCATATGCATTATTGTTGATCTAACAAAGAGCCCATATTACCCTGTCTTCTCCCTTGACTAATGTTTGCAGATTCCAGCTTAGTCCAATGCACGTGCACTCTTATTATTATCCACACCATTCGGTCATGCAAGTGAAAGGCAATAATGATGATATATGATGAAATGATTGAGATAAGGAAAAGCTGGTATGAACTCAACCTATCTTGTTTTTGTAAATATGATTAGTTCATCGTTCCTGATTCACCCTATTATGAATGAAACATGTTTGTAATGACAATTAGAGATTATAATTACTCATGCCATGCTTAATTAGCTCGGAGTTTATAATGGTTTACCTTGCATGCCAACATGGAAATTAAAATGGTTGTGATATAGTATGATAGGATGGTATCCTCCTTTGAATGATTCGAGTGGCTTGACTTGGCACATGTTCACGCATGTAGTTGAAACAAAATCAACATAGCCTCTACAATATTTATGTTCATGGTGATTTATATCCTACTCATGCTTGCATTCAATGTTGGTTAATCTGAATGGATGTTTATGACTGTTGTCACTCTATAGTTGGTCGCTTCCTAGTCTCTTACTGGCCTTCACTTGTCCTAAGCGGGAATACTGCTTGTGCATCCACTTCCATAAAACCCAAAGTTGTTCCATATGAGTCCACCATACCTTCCTATATGCGGTATTTACCTACCGTTCCAAGTAAATTTGCAAGTGCCAACCTCTAAACCTTCAAATAATAATCTATTTTGTATGCTCGAATAGCTCATGTACCAACTAGGGCTGTCAATATCTTCCATGCTAGGTGGGTTATTCTCACGATGAGTGGACTCCGCTCATCATTCACGAGAAAATGGATGGTAACCGGGATGCCCAGTCCCATGCTGAAAGCAAATCAAATCAAAACAATTGCAAACAAAACTCCCCCAGGACTATTGTTAGTTGGACGGTACCCGTTGTTTCGGACCAGCCGTGGAGTGTGCTTGTTGGTGGTGGGGGAGTATGAACTTTACCATTCTATTTGGGAACTGCCTATAATGTATGTAGCATGGAAGATACCGAGATCTCTTGGTTGTTATGTTGACAATGAAAGCATACCGCTCAAAATATTATTCAATCTATATTTCAAAACTCAAGCTCTGGCACCTATGCAAATCCCTGCTTCCCTCTGCGAAGGGCCTATCTATTTACTTTTATTGTAGAGTCATCATCCTATTATAAAAAGCACTAGTTAGAGAGCACCACTGTCATTTGTATGCATTGTTATTAATTTATATTGAGTATGATTGTGACTGGATCTCTTTTACCATGAATTACAATGTCTAGTCAGTCCTTGATCTTGAGGGGTGCTCTGCATTTATGTTTTGCGGTCTCAGAAAGGGCTAGTGATATACCATCTTGTTATATCATATCATGATTGTTTTGAGAAAGTGTTGTCATCCGAGATTTATTATTATTGCTCACCAGTTGATTATGCCATTGATATGAGTAAATGTGAGACCTAAATGTTATTGTGAATATGGTTAGTTCATGATCTTTGCTGAAAACTTGAATGCTGACTTTACATATTTGCAACAACAAGATCAAATAGAGTTTGTAAAAGTTTTTGTTTATCACTTTCAGTTTATCAACTGAATTTCTTGAGGACAAGGAAAGGTTTAAGCTTGGCAGAGTTCATACATCTCCATGGTATCTAATTTTCCAAACTCTTTTGCCCTTGTTTTGGACTATAACTTGCATGATTTGAATGGAACTAACCCGGACTGACGCTGTTTTCAGCATAATTGCCATGGTGTTATTTTTGTGCAGAATAGAAAGTTCTCGGAATGACCTGAAACTTCACGGGGCCAAGTTTTGGAATTAATAAAAAATATTGGCGAAAGAATCAGTAGCAGGGGGCCCACACCCTAGCCACAAGGGTGGGGGCGCGCCCCCGACCTTGTGGGGCCCCTAGACCTCCACCGACCTCAACTCCAACTCCATATATTCTCTTTCGGGGAGAAAAAAATTAGAGAGAATGATTCATCATGTTTTATGATACGGAGCCACCACCAAGCCCTATTCTTCCTCGGGAGGGTAGATTTGTAGTCCGTTCGGGGCTCCGGAGAGGGGAATCTGTCGCCATCGTCATCATCAACCATACTCCATCACCAATTTCATGATGCTCACCGTTGTGCGTGAGTAATTCCATCGTAGGCTTGCTGGACCGTGATGGGTTGGATGAGATTTACCATGTAATCGAGTTAGTTTTGTTAGGGTTTGATCCCTAGTATCCACTATGTTCTAAGATTGATGTTGCTATGACTTTGCTATGCTTAATGCTTGTCACTAGGGCCCGACTGCCATGATATCAGATCTGAACCCTTTATGTTTTCATGAATACATTTGTGTTCTTGATCCTATCTTGCAAGTGATAGTCACCTACTATGTGTTGTGATCCAGCAACCCGGGAGTTACAATCGTCGGGACCACTCCCGGTGATGACCGTAGTTTGAGGAGTTCATGTATTCACTAAGTGCTAATGCTTTGGTCCGGTACTCTATTAAAAGCAGGCCTTAATATCCCTTAGTTTCCAATAGGACCCTGCTGCCATGGGAGGGTAGGACAAAAGATGCCATACAAGTTCTTTTCCATAAGCACGTATGACTATATTCGGAATACATGCCTACATTATATCGATGAACAGGAGCTAGTTCTGTGTCACCCTATGTTATAACCGTTGAATGATGAATGGCATCCGACATAATTATCCATCATTGATCCATTGCCTACGAGCTCATTTCATATGATCTTTGCTCAGTTACTTCTTCCATTGCCACTATTACGATTGCTACAAAACTGCTATTGTTACTTTTGCCACTGTTACCGTTACTTTTGATACGTCTCCAACATATCTATAATTTTTGATTGCTCCATGCTATATTATCTACTGTTTTGGACATTATTGGGCTTTATTATCCACTTTTATATTATTTTTGGGACTAACCTATTAACCGGAGGCCCAGCCCAGAATTGCTGTTTTTTGCCTGTTTTAGGGTTTCGAAGAAAAGGAATATCAAACGGAGTCCAAACGGAATGAAACCTTTGGGAACGTGATTTTCTCAATGAACAAGACCCGAGAGACTTGGACCCTACGTCAAGAAAGAAAAGAGGAGGCCACGAGGTAGGGGGGCGTGCCCTCCACCCTTGTGGGCCCCCTGTTGCTCCACCGACGTACTCCTTCCTCCTATATATACCTACATACCCCCAAACGATCACATACGGAGCCAAAACCCTAATTTCACTGCCGCAACTTTCTGTATCCACGAGATCCCATCTTGGGGCCTGTTTCGGAGCTCTGCCCGAGGTGGCATCGATCACGGAGGGCTTCTACATCAACACCATAGCCCCTCCGATGAAGTGTGAGTAGTTTACCTCAGACCTACGGGTCCATAGTTAGTAGCTAGATGGCTTCTTCTCTCTTTTTGGATCTCAATACAATGTTCTCCCCCTCTCTTGTCGAGAACTATTCGATGTAATCTTCTTTTTGCGGCCTGTTTGTTGAGACCGATGAATTGTGGGTTTATGATCAAGTCTATCTATGAATAATATTTGAATTTTCTCTAAATTCTTTTATGTATGATTGGTTATCTTTGCAAGTCTCTTTGAATTATCAGTTTGGTTTGGCATACTAGATTGATCTTTCTTGCAATGGGAGAAGTGCTTAGCTTTGGGTTCAATCTTGCGGTGTCCTTTCCCAATGACAGTAGGGGCAACAAGGCACGTATTGTATTGTTGCCATCAAGGATAACAAGATGGGGTTTTCTTCATATTGCATGAGTCCATCCCTCTACATCATGTCATCTTGCTTAAGGCATTACTCTGTTTTTAACTTAATACTCTAGATGCATGCTGGATAGCGGTCGATGAGTGGAGTAATAGTAGTAGATGCAGGCAGGAGTCTGTCTACTTGTCTCGGACGTGATGCCTATATACATGATCATACCTAGATATTCTCATAACTATGCTCAATTCTGTCAATTGCTCAACAGTAATTTGTTCACCCACCGTAGAACACTTATGCTCTAAAGAGAAGCCACTAGTGAAACCTATGGCCCCCGGGTCTATCTTCATCATATTAATCTCCTACTACTTAGTTATTTCCTTTGCTATTTACGTTGCCTTTATTTTACTTTGCATCTTTATCATAAAAATACCAAAAATATAATCATATCATATCTGTCAGATATCACTCTCGTAAGTGGCCTTATAGGGACTAGTAAGCATGCACGTGCAACGCACGTCTCAAACGTAAAACAGGTGAATTCACATAATATAAACAAATAAACATTTTTAAAAAGATAAATCAAATGGATACACAATGTTTGATGTCGCTCAAATTGTATTTTCAAAAGCGAGACACAATAGTGGTTATGTTGCTACATAGAGTAATAGCAGGAAAATATTCTCATTTAAATAAAATCAGCAATTATTTATTAATCCAGTAATATAGGCATGTAGTATAGTCTTCTTTTCGAGTGTAGCCAGGAAAAAAAGTATAAACTGCCTTACGGTGCAATTATATTGTTCAAGATGCTTAATTCTCGAATCTTATTTTATTCTACTAATCTGCATAGAAAAATATATATTTGTACTAATTTGGATCAAATTATATATTTTTTTTGGTTGTGTGGACTACCAAAATTATATAGCTACCTACTATGGATAATAGGAAATAGAAGATGATATGTGACTACAACGACTTCTATATGAAATAAAGATGATTTACAAGAACTAATTGAAATGTAAAAGGGCTAAAAGAAATCCAATAATTATCATGATAGAAAATATTTATCCGGATTTGTATGTGTTTATGCATTGGCAACCATACTGACTTACAATGATGTAAGACGCTTTGTACGTATAGAAACTGAAATGAGTTATGAAGAAAAATAAAGATGGAAGGAAAAGTATTCTAGAGTATTTGTCAAGCTTAACCTTATCAAGCTTTTAGGTCAGCTTCTAAATTACAAAAAAATGATGAATCCTCAAATAAGAAAAAGCCAACAATTTGGAACATGCTACAAAACTGATGAAGATAGAAAGCATTTATCCTCTTTTTCCTTGTCGTAAGGAGTAACTTCAACATACATTTGTAACAGTGTAATACCTGATCCGGAAAAAGTTTTTCATTATTATTATTGGAGGAAAGAGGCGCGCAGACAAAGAAAGAGAGGCAGTGCAAATAAGGCCTTAAACAACATGTCTTCAAGTTTGATGACTGCAGATATGTTGGATCATTCGAAATTGCACAAGTATATAAGAATAAATATATGTGCCAAAATAGCGAAAGGTATTTGGTTTCTCTGTCATGAAACAAAATAAATCCGACCGAGTACAGTTTATATGATTTCTCTGTACCAATATACGGCAGTTGTATTAGGATAGATCCTTTGAAGGATCTATTTATTGGAACTCAGACGGATTAGTTTTTTCATTGGATCCTTTTGTATGGTAAAATTCTCTTTATTGGAACGCAGTAGAGATTGCATACCTTTACAGAACAGCGAGAGATATTCTCTAACAACAGTTACAGAGTCATGTGACCTGTTTTAGATGTATAGAATCATGTAACTGAAATAGTAGTACATCTTCAATATCTTGCCTCCTACTGAATCTTACATAATTTACTGGATTGCTATGCAATTATGTTAAAGTGACGTGTGTAAAATTTTCTCTAAGAATGAATCATATATTCTGATTTCCAACCTATCCCTGGAGATAGTGCCTAGTCAGGTGCAACCCACCTTAATTCCAGGTAAAGCAACGTCATACGTAAAACACACACTGATCAAATAGCACAAATAAGGCAATTCTAATCAAGGGGATGTCGTTACCTCTTGATACGGTCCAGTTTAATGCATATGGTGGTACGAAGTAAAGCCCAAGGAAGCCGACATGAACATGAGAAGTAATCATGGGAAATAGACTCTGCATCTTGACTTTTTCAGTATCCCTCTTGATCCTACTTTGTAAGACAAGATTGCTGCATTCTTATGTACGTGCCATATATAATTACACATTTTCAGTACAGCAATCGGGAACCTAAGATAATCTCAAATCTATAATTCTAGATTGCTTGAAGCCCCACGATTCTTATTTAATATGTAATGCACGTGCACCCACTGAACAGACACTTTGTCGGCGTGGGTGCTGCGAACAGAGCGAAAGTCAACGCGGATGCCGATGGTTGCCGGAGAGCTTACCCTGGACATGGATGGAGTCGTCGTAGTAGCGGCGGAAGAGCGCCTGGCCTCCAGGCAGAAGAGGATGGCGGCGATAGCACGTGTGTTCCCGGAGGAAGACGAAGCTCCTCGTGCTTCCCCCATCGTGGCTAGCGTGCATGATGGCGGCAAGTGGCTCACCATTAGCTTCCTAATAGGATGGATGCATCTGAGATAAGTTTTTTAATAGGATGGATTTGTCTGAGATTAGTTTCCTAATAGGATGGATTTGTCTGAGGTTAGTTTCCTAGAATAGGATGCACCAGTGATTATTAGTTTCCTAATTGCTCAGGCGTGGAGTTTCATATTTTCCTCCACGGTGGAGTACGGTCAGTCAATGTAAATTGCTAAGTGCACACAGAAAATGGTTTAGGTTAAGGCTAACCGTTAGATTGATTTTAGTGGGTCTAATCGTACGGTGGTATTGGATCTGTGTACGCTTTGTGGGGTGTGCTTAAAAAAGTTCTTGTTTGATTGTTTAATAGTAGTATAGATTGACAACCCCTATTTGCGTTGGTTGTGAGGATTTATTTCTTTTGTGCAGGTACGAGGGAGTCGCGTGTAGCCTCCTACTAGATTGATACCTTGATTCTCAAAAACTGAGGGAAATACTTACGCTACTTTGCTGCATCATCCCTTCCTCTTCGGGGAAAACCAACGCAGTGCTTAAGAGGTAGCAAGAAGGATTTCTGGCGCCGTTGTCGGGGAGGTCTACGCAAAAGTCAACATACCAAGTACCCATCACATACCCTTATCTCCCGCATTACATTATTTGCCATTTGCCTCTCGTTTTCCTCTCCCCCACTTCACCCTTGCCGTTTTATTTGCCCTCTCTCAGTATCCTCCCTCTCTTTTTCTATTTGCCTCCTTTTGCTCGCTTGCTTTTTGTTTGCTTGTGTGTTAGTTTGCTTGTTTGTCACAATGGCTCAATATAATACTAAATTGTGTGACTTCACCAATACCAACAACAATGATTTTATTAGCACTCCGATTGCTCCTCTTACCGATGCTGAATCTTGTGAAATTAATGCTGCTTTGCTGAATCTTGTCATGAAAGATCCGTTTTCCGGCCTTCCTAGTGAAGATGCCACTACCCATCTAAATAGCTTCGTTGATTTGTGTGACATGCAAAAGAAGAAAGATGTGGATAATGATATTGTTAAATTGAAGCTATTTCCTTTTTTGCTTAGAGATCATGCTAAAGCATGGTTTTCGTCTTTGCCTAAAAATAGTATTGATTCATGGAACAAGTGCAAAGATGCTTTTATCTCTAATTATTTTTCGCCCGCTAAGATCATCTCTCTTAGAAACGATATTATGAATTTTAAGCAACTTGATCATGAACGTGTTGCAAAAGCTTGGGAGAGAATGAAATTAATGATACGTAATTGCCCTACTCATGGTTTAAATTTTTGGATGATTATTCAAAAAATTTATGCCGGATTGAATTTTGCTTCTAGAAATCTTTTAGATTCGGCCACGGGAGGCACTTTTATGGAAATCACTTTAGGAGAAGCTACTAAACTCCTAGATAATATTATGGTTAATTATTCTCAATGGCATACTGAAATATCTACTAATAAAAAGGTGCATGCGATAGAAGAAATTAATGTTTTGGGTGGAAAGATGGATGAACTTATGAAATTATTTGCTAATAAGAGTGGTTCTTCTGATCCTAATGATATGCCCTTGTCTACTTTGATTGAGAATAATAATGAATCTATGGATGTGAATTTTGTTGGTAGGAATAATTTTGGTAATAACACGTATAGAGGAAATTTCAACCCTAGGCCTTATCCTAGTAATCCCTCTAATAATTATGGTAATTCCTACAACAATTATTATGGAAATTATAATAAGATGCCCTCTGATTTTGAATCTAATATTAAAGAATTTATTACTTCGCAAAAGAATTTTAATGCTATGATTGAAGAAAAATTGCTTAAGATTGATGATTTGGCTAGGAACATTGATAGAATTTCTCTTGATGTTGATTCTTTGAAAATTGGATCTATTCCACCTAAGCATGATATCAATGAGTCTCTCAAAGCCATGAGAATTTCCATTGATGAGTGCAAAGAAAGAACCGCTAGGATGCGTGCTAAGAAAGATTCCTTTATAAGAGCGTGTTCTTCTAGTTCCTATGAAAATAAAGATGAAGATCTAAAATTTATTGATGTGTCCCCTATTAAATCTTTGTTTTGCAATATGAATCTTGATAATGATGGGACTGAATATGATCCACCTTTACCTAGAAGGCGTTCCAAGAATTCGGAATTTGTTGATCTTGACGCTAAATTTGATAAAAGTGGGATTGAAAAAATTAAAACCCTAGATGTTGCTAAACCCACTATTATGGATTTCAAGGAATTTAACTATGAAAATTGCTCTTTGATTGATTGTATTTCCTTGTTGCAATCCGTGCTAAATTCTCCTCACGCTTTTAGTCAAAATAAAGCATTTACTAAACATATCATTGATGCCGTGATGCAATCTTATGAAGAAAAACTTGAATTGGAAGTTTCTATCCCTAGAAAACTTTATGATGAGCGGGAACCAACTATTAAAAATTAAAATTAAAGATCATGAGTGATATTCTTTATGTGATTTGGGTGCTAGTGTTTCCACGATTCCAAAGACTTTGTGTGATTTGTTAGGTTTCCGTGATTTTGATGATTGCTCTCTAAACTTGCACCTTGCAGATTCCACTATTAAGAAACCTATGGGAAGAATTAATGATGTTCTTATTGTTTCAAATAGGAATTATGTGCCCGTAGATTTTATTGTTCTTGACATACATTGCAATCCTTCATGTCCTATTATTCTTGGTAGACCTTTCCTTAGAACGATTGGTGCAATTATTGATATGAAGGAAGGAAATATTAGATTCCAATTTCCATTAAGGAAAGGCATGGAACACTTTCCTAGAAAGAAAATTAAATTACCTTATGAATCTATTATTAGAGCCACTTATGGATTGCCTACTAAAGATGGCAATACCTAGATCTATTCTTGCTTGTTATGCCTAGCTAGGGGCGTTAAACGATAGCGCTTGTTGGGAGGCAACCCAATTTTATTTTTATTCCTTGCTTTTTGCTCCTGTTCAGTAATAAATAATTTATCTAGCCTCTGTTTTGGTTGTGTTTTTTGTGTTTAATTAGTGTTTGTGCCAAGTAGAACCGTTGGGAAGACTTGGGGAAAGTCTTGTTGAACTTGCTGTAAAAAACAGAAACTTTAGCGCTCACGAGAACTGCTTTCATTTTTATGTGGAAAGTTCTATTTAGTTAATTCTATTTGAAGATTATTAATAGATAAATTCCTCACGTCAAGCAATTTATTTTAGAATTTTTGGGGTTCCAGATCTTGCGCTAGCTACAGATTACTACAGACTGTTCTATTTTTGACAGATACTGTTTTTCGTGTGTTGTTTTCTTATTTTGATGAATCTATGGCTAGTAAAATAGTTTATAAACCATAGAGAAGTTGGAATACAGTAGGTATAACACCAATATAAATAAAGAATGAGTTCTTTACAGTACCTTGAAGTGGTCTTTTATTTTCTTTCGCTGACGGAGCTCACGAGATTTTCTACTTTAAGTTTTGTGTTGTGAAGTTTTCATGTTTTGGGTAAAGATTTGATGGATTGTGGAACAAGGAGTGGAAAGAGCCTAAGATTGGGGATTCCCATGGCACCCCCAAGATAAGGACACCTAAAAGCCAAAGCTTGGGGATGCCCCGGAAGGCATCCCCTCTTTCGTCTACTCCTATCGGTAACTTTACTTGGAGCTATATTTTTATTCGCCACATGATATGTGTTTTACTTGGAGCGTCTTGTATTATTTGAGTCTTTTCTTGTTAGTTTACCACAATCATCCTTGCTGTACACACCTTTTGAGAGAGCTATACATGATTTGGAATTTGTTAGAATACTCTATGTGCTTCGCTTATATCTTTTGAGTTATATAGTTTTGCTCTAGTACTTCACTTATATCTTTTAGAGCACGGTGGTGGATTTGTTTTATAGAAACTATTGATCTCTCATGCTTCTCTTAGATTATTTTGAGAGTCTAAATAGCATTGTAATTTGCTTAAAATCCTAATATGCTAGGTGTTCAAGATTAGTAAAATTTGCTTAAGAGTGTTTTGAATAGTAAGAGAAGTTTGATGCTTGATGATTGTTTTGAGATGTGGAGGTAATAATATCAAAGTCGTGCTAGTTGAGTAGTTTTGAAATTGAGAATTACTTGTGTTAAAGTTTGCAAGTCCCGTAGCATGCACGTATGGTAAACATTATGCAACAAATTTGAAACATGAGGTGTTATTTGATTGTCTTCCTTATGAGTGGCGGTCGGGGATGAGCGATGGTCTTTTCATACTAATCTATCCCCCTAGGAGCATGCACGTAGTACCGAGGTTTTTGATGACTTGTAGATTTTTTCAATAATAATGTGAGTTCTTTATGACTAATGTTGAGTCCATGGATTATACGCACTCTCACCCTTCCATCCTTGCTAGCCTCTTTGGTACCGTGCATTTCCCTTTCTCACATTGAGAGTTGGCGCAAACTTCGCCGGTGCATCCAAACCCCGTGATATGATACGCTCTTTCACACATAAACCTCCTTATATCTTCCTCAAAACAGACACCATACCTACCTATTATGGCATTTCCATAGCCATTCCGAGATATATTGCCATGCAACTTTCCATCATTCCGTTCATCATGATACATTCATTATTGCCATATAGCTTAGCATGATCATGTAGTTGACATAGTATTTGTGGCAAAGCCACCGTTCATAATTCTTTCATACATGTCACTCTTGGTTCATTGCATATCCCGGTAGACCGCCGGAGGCATTCATATAGAGTCATCTTTGTTCTAGTATCGAGTTGTAATCATTGAGTTGTAAATAAATAGAAGTGTGATGATCATCATTTTCTAGAGCATTGTCCCAAGTGAGGAATAAATAAATAAATAAAATAATAAAAAAAGAGAAAGGCCATAAAAAAAGAAAAGGCCCAAAAAAAGAAAAAAAAAAGAAAAAAAGAAAAAAAAGAGAGAAAAAGAGAGAAGGGACGATGTTAGTATCCTTCGCCACACTTGTGCCTCAAAGTAGCACCTTAATCTTCATGTTAGAGAGTCTCTTGTTTTGTCACTTTCATATACTAGTGGGAATTTTTCATTATAGAACTTGTCTTGTATATTCCAACAATGGGCCTCCTCAGGTGCCCTAGGTCTTCGTGAGCAAGCAAGTTGGATGCACACCCACTAGTTTCTTTTGTTGAGCTTTCATACATTTATAGCTCTAGTGCATCCGTTGCATGGCAATCCCTACTCATTGCATTAACATCAATCTGTGGGCATCTCCATAGCCCATTGATTAGCCTGGTTGATGTGAGACTTTCTCCCTTTTTGTCTTCTCCACATAACCCCCCTCATTATATTCTATTCCACCCATAGTGCTATGTCCATGGCTCGCGCTCATATATTGCGTGAAAGTTTACAGGTTTGAGATTACTAAAGTATGAAACAATTGATTGGCTTGTCATCGGGGTTGTGCATGATGAGAGCATTCTTCTGTAACGAAAATGAAACATGACTAAACTATATGATTTTGTAGGGATGAACTTTCTTTGGCCATGTTATTTTGAGAAGACATAATTGCTTAGTTAGTATGCTTGAAGTATTATCATTTTTATGTCAATATGAACATTTGTCTTGAATCTTTCAGATCTGAATATTAATACCACAATTAAGAAGAATTACATTAAAATTATGCCAAGTAGCACTCCGCATCAAAAATTCTGTTTTTTATCATTTACCTACTCGAGGACGAGCAGGAATTAAGCTTGGGGATGCTTGATACGTCTCCAACGTAAATATAATTTTTGATTGCTCCATGCTATATTATCTACTGTTTTGGACATTATTGGGATTTATTATCCACTTTTATATTGTTTTTGGGACTAACCTATTAACCGGAGGCCCAACCCAGAATTGCTATTTTTTGCCTGTTTTAGGGTTTCGAAGAAAAGGAATATCAAACGGAGTCCAAACGGAATGAAACCTTTGGGAACGTGATTTTCTCAATGAACAAGACCCGAGAGACTTGGACCCTACGTCAAGAAAGAAAAGAGGAGGCCACGAGGTAGGGGGGCGTGCCCTCCACCCTTGTGGGCCCCCTGTTGCTCCACCGACGTACTCCTTCCTCCTATATATACCTACATACCCCCAAACGATCACATACGGAGCCAAAACCCTAATTTCACTGCCGCAACTTTCTGTATCCACGAGATCCCATCTTGGGGCCTGTTTCGGAGCTCTGCCCGAGGTGGCATCGATCACGGAGGGCTTCTACATCAACACCATAGCCCCTCCGATGAAGTGTGAGTAGTTTACCTTAGACCTACGAGTCCATAGTTAGTAGCTAGATGGCTTCTTATCTCTTTTTGGATCTCAATACAATGTTCTCCCCCTCTCTTGTGGAGAACTATTCGATAAAATCTTCTTTTTGCGGTGTGTTTGTTGAGACCGATGAATTGTGGGTTTACGATCAAGTCCATCTACGAATAATATTTGAATCTTCTCTGAATTCTTTTATGTATGATTGGTTATCGTTGCAAGTCTCTTCGAATTGTTAGTTTGGTTTGGCCTACTAGAGTGATCTTTCTTGCAATGGGAGAAGTGCTTAGCTTTGGGTTCAATCTTGCGGTGTCCTTTCCAAGTGACAGTAGGGGCAGCAAGGCACATATTGTATTGTTGCCATTGAGGATAACAAGATGGGGTTTTCTTCATATTGCATGAGTCTATCCCTCTACATCATGTCATCTTGCTTAAGGCGTTACTCTGTTTTTAACTTAATACTCTAGATGCATGCTGGATAGCGGTCGATGAGTGGAGTAATAGTAGTAGATGTAGGTTGGAGTCGGTCTACCTGTCTCGGACGTGATGCCTATATACATGATCATACCTAGATATTCTCATAACTATGCTCAATTCTGTCAATTTCTCAACAGTAATTTGTTCACCCACCGTAGAACACTTATGCTCTTAAGATAAGCCACTAGTGAAACCTATGGCCCCCGGGTCTATCTTCATCATATTAATCTCCTACTACTTAGTTATTTCCTTTGCTATTTACTTTGCCTTTATTTTACTTTGCATCTTTATCATAAAAATACCAAAAAAAATTATCTTATCATATCTATCAGATCTCACTCTCGTAAGTGGCCTTATAGGGATTGACAACCCCTATTTGCGTTGGTCGTGAGGATTTATTTGTTTTGTGCAGGTACGAGGGACTCGCGCGTAGCCTCCTATTGGATTGATACCTTGGTTCTCAAAAACTAAGGGAAATACTTACGCTACTTTGCTGCATCATCCCTTCCTCTTCCGGGAAAACCAACGCAGTGCTCAAGAGGTAGCAACTTCCATACTACTTTGCTACTAAATACTTTGCTGCAAATAGTAAGTCTTTCAAGTGTGGTTGAATTGACAACTCAGCTGCTAACACTTTAGAATATTCTTTGGCTCCCCTTGTGTTGAATCAATAAATTTGGGTTGAATACTCTACCCTCGAAAACTATTGCGATCCCCTATAATTGTGGGTTATCACTCTATGGCGTTCAAAATGTTTTTGAAGTCCCGGTTCTAAGCCGTAAAGCATGGTGCACTAAACTATCAAGTAGTCATCATACCGAGCTTGTCAAATGTTCATAACATCTGCATCTGCTCCTGCAATGGGTCTGTCACCTAGCGGTGCATCAAGGACATAATTATTCTATGCAGCAATGAGGATAATCCTCAGATCAAGGACCTAGTCCGCATCATTGCTACTATCATCTTTCAACTTAGTTTTCTCTAGGAACATATAAAAAATAAAATAGGGGAGCTATACGCGAGCTATTGATCTACAACATAGATATTCAAATACTATCAGGACTAAGTTCATGATAAATTAAGTTCAATTGATCATATTACTTAAGAACTCCCACTTAGATGGACATCCCTCGAGTCATCTAAATGATCACGTGATCCAAATCAACTGAATCATGTTTGATCATCACGTGAGATGGAGTAGTTTTCAATGGTGAACATATCTATGTTGATCATATCTACTATATGATTCATGTTTGACCTTTCGGTCTCCAGTGTTCTGAGGCCAAGTCTGTACATTCTAGGCTCGTCAAGTTTAACCTGAGTATTCCGCATGTGGAAAACTGTCTTGCACCCGTTGTATATGAACTTAGAGACTATCACACCCGATCATCATGTGGTGTCTCAGCACGACGAACTATCGCAACGGTGCATACTCAGGGAGAACACTTATACCTTGAAATTTGAGTAAGGGATCATCTTATAATGCTACCGCCGTACTAAGAAATATAAGATGCATAAAAGATAAACATCACATGCAACCAAAATATGTGACATGATATGGCCATCATCATCTTGTGCCTTTGATCTCCATCTCCAAAGCACCGTCATGATCTCCATCATCACCGGCTTGACACCTTGATCTCCATCCTAGTGTCGTGGTCGTCTCGCCAACTACTGCTTCTACAACTATCGCTAATGCATAGTGATAAAGGAAAGCAATTACATGGCGTTTGCATTTCATACAATAAAGAGACGCACATAAGGCATATCATCTCATACAATAACGTATATCACATCATGTCTTGACCATATCACATCACAACATACCCTGCAAAAACAAGTTAGACGTCCTCTACTTAGTTGTTGCAAGTTTTATGTGGCTACTATGGGCTTCTAGCAAGAACTGTTCTTACCTACGCATCAAAACCACAACGGTGATTTATCAAGTTTGCTATTTTAACCTTCAACAAGGACCGGCCGCAGTCAAATTCGATTCAGCTAAAGTTGGAGAAATAGACACCCGCTAGTAGGGATGAAAATGGAGTGGAAAGTTTCCACTTTTCCGGAGCAAAAATGGAACCGGAGAGGAAATATGAAAACAAAAATGAAAATTTGAAAAATGGAAGTGGTAACGGAATTTTTATGCGGAAACGGAAATGAAAACAGAATGGTGTTTTCCGGTGGAACACATTAATATGGAATTTCCGTTTCTACTATAGGCCCATGGCTGCTTTGTAGCCCAACTACCAAACAACACGCAATGACACAATGATTAGAATGAGAAAATGTATCATTTGAGTACCAACTTTTACTACCACACACATGCTCAGCTAGACCCTATACGAAATTGCCATGTACTACTACAATACTACCCTATGTTACCAACACAACCATATTATTTTGTAGCCATGTTATCAATTCCATCAATTTGTTTGTATTTCTCCATGATTCAAGGGGGTTTAATTTTTGGTCAACACATAGTTCTGT
The DNA here is from genome assembly GCA_034509565.1 of Triticum monococcum. Lineage (NCBI taxonomy): Eukaryota > Viridiplantae > Streptophyta > Magnoliopsida > Poales > Poaceae > Triticum > Triticum monococcum. The sequence goes on along the minus strand of CM067841.1, from coordinate 127,063,842 downwards.
TTTCGCGTCCGCTCTATATTCGCTCCGTGTTTGTTTTTGGTAGTATCTGTTTTTGTATTTGCTTCCAGGGTTTCTGTATTCGTTTCCGCTTCTGCAAAAAAATATTGAAACAAATATGGTACCACCCAGTTCGTCCGTTTTCACGTCGTTTTCATCCCTACCCGCTAGCCACCTTTATGCAAAACTAGTTGCATGTCTGTCGATGGAACTGGTCTCATGAATGTGGTCATGTAAGGTTGGTTTGGGCCGCTTCATCCAACAATACCGCCAGATCAAAATAAGGCATTGGTGGTAAGCAGTATGATGATCACCGCCCACAACTCTTTGTGTTCTACGCGTGCATATCATCTATGCATAGACCTGGCTCGGATGCCACTATTGGGGAACGTAGCATGCAATTTCCAAAAAAAATCCTACGCTCACGCGAGATCTATCTAGGAGATGCATAGCAACGAGAGGGGGAGAGTGTGTCCACGTACCCTCGTAAACCGAAAGCGGAAGCGTTCGACAACGCGGTTGATGTAGTCGAACTTCTTCTCGTTCCTACAGATGAAGCACCGAATGTACGGCACCTTCGAGTTTTCCACACGTTCAGTTCGATGACGTCCCTCGAACTCTTGATCCAGCAAAGTGTCAAGGGAGAGTTTCGTCAGTACGATGGCGTGGTGACGGTGATGCTGAAGTGATCTGCGCAGGGCTTCGCCTAAGCACTACGCCAATATGACCAGAGGCGTAAACTGTGGAGGGGGGCGCCGCACATAGCTAACAATCGTTGTTGTGTGTTCTAGCAGTGCTGTCCCCTCATATATACAGGTTGGAGGGGAGGAGAGGAAGCCAAGGGCGCGCCCCAAGTAGGAGGAATCCTACTTGGGCGCCTCCCAATTCGGCCTCCCCTTCCATATTCATTCGGTGGGGGAAGGAAGGAGGAGGGAGGAGAGAAGGAAGGGGGAGGCCGAATTGCTCCCCTTCCTTGCTCCCTTCCCCTTTTTCCTTCCCCCTTATTTCAGCCTACATGGAGCGCACCAGCCCCATAGGGGCTGATCTGTCCCCTTCTTGGACCATTAGGCCCATGTAGTTGCCGGGGGATGCCCGTAACCCCTCACTACAAAAAAAGACACATCCATGACATTTTCGGCCGAACGAATTTTTTTCTGTCATACATATGACACTTCTATGACGATAATTGTGAAAAAACCCAGTATCATCATAGATGTGGTGGGCTCCTACTTCTATGACAAAAAATCATGATAGAAAATGGGATTTTCGTCCTGGGCGGGCCAGAGACGCAGCTGCATGACATTGTTTGGGCTGTCCATGATGTTAAAAACCATGGTAGAAGCGAGGGCGAGGAAAATTTCGGGGAGTCCCCGGTTACGGTGGGAGGTCGGGGGCCGAGTGATGTGCATTTCTCTCGTACGCGTACACGCGTGTGTGCGAGGCGTTGGCTCTAACTGAACCCGAGCGAGGCGTTGGGCTCTAACTGAACCCGAGCGATTGCACTGCAAGCTACGCGTTACTAAACCTGAGTGATCGATCGATGGCTGTTAACTGAACCCGATCGAGAGATTCCTTCACTACTGCTGCTAACTGAAGCCGATCGATGCTGCCTCTGGGATGAATAGTGACCGTTGCGGGGGGGTGGATGAACAGTGAGCGGTGGCGTTGCCTCTGGATGAACAGGACCCTATGGTGTGGAGGGCTGGATGAACAGTAGACGGTGGAGGGGTGCCCGTGGAGTGGTGGTTGAGCAGGACCCCATGGTGTGGAGGGCTGGATGAACAGTAGACGGTGGAGGGGTACCCGTGGAGGGATGGTTGAACAGTAGCCGGTGGAGTAGCGCGCGGTGGAGGCTAGATGAACAGGAGCCCGTGGAGGCTGGAGGAGGTCGACAGTGGAGATGAACAGTATCCCGTGGAGTCCCGTTTTGTGGTACGCCACACCCTCCTGATGAACAGGACCCCCGTTTCGACCGTAGGAGGTCCATTTCGTCCGTTTTGCGGTACGCCACACCCCTCCCGATCAACAGGACCCCCGTTTCGATCGTAGGAGGTCCGTTTCGTCCGTTTTGCGGTATGCCAAACCCCTCCCAATGAACAGGATCCCGTTTCGAACGTGGTCGGTCGAACACAAGGTCGTTTCCTCCATTCTACGGTACGCCAGGCCTCGTTTCCATCACCTGTTCCGTCCATGCCCTCCCGATGAACACGACCGCGCATTCCGTTCCGACCCAGCGGGTTGGTTCCCACGCGTTTCGTTGCCTCCGGATGAACACGACGCATTCCATTGCCTCCCCATGAACACGATGCATTCCATTGCCTCCCCATGAACACGACGACGACGTTGTTTCTCCGTTCCGACACAGCCATGTCAACGAGCCCTCGCTGTATGTATGCGCGAGTAGGCGTTCAAGACCCCGCCCGTATGTACACATACGTGGCCGTATTTTCTTTCTTGCACCCTGCCCGATGTACATACATGTACATGCCACGTGCGCGCCTCTACTACAACACGTGCGTGCCTCTACATCCACCAGTATATATGTACGTACACGTTCGCGACCAGAATGACAATGCTACGCACGCTTCGACCAGGTGGGTCCCGACTGTCAGGCACTTCCTTGCGTGCGAAGATGTAGCTGGTGGGTCCCAGGAGTCAGGGGCAAATTGTTTTGTTTTTTTTTGCCCGGACGCACTTCCTTACATGCGAAGGTGTAGCTGATGGGTCCCAGCAGTCAAGGGGGAAACCTTTTTTTTCATGAAATACGGTGGTCCGTCCGGTGGGTCCCCGCTGTCAGGTGGAGGAATAATTATTTTGCGCATAATAAGGAGGCACTTCCTTGCTGCGGCTGTGGACGCAACTGTCAGCGTCACCATGCACAGTACTCTTCCGATGGAAGTCGGTCGTTGACCACATTCACCACGCCGCGCCGAGAGCACCACGGCGGGGGACGACGGCGAGGCCTAGGAAGGGGACGACACGAAGGTAGGGAAGACTCGGCAGTTGTTTCCCATGCGGAGGGGAGTACGACTGTACGAGGGTTTACTGGTTCGTCCTCCGTCGCTGGAGAGTAATAGCAGGTGTGGGTGAGTAGAGGGATGGCTAGGCCATCGATGGGAGTACGGTGGGGCGGTGGGGCGGTGAGGCATGCGAAGCAGGCAGTCACGCCGGCGCTTGTTTGAGCGGCTGGAGCAGGAAGAGCAGAGATTGAAGAAGCACGACGGCCATTGGATGGACATCCAACAGTCAGTGCTTGTGCGTCAACCTTTTTCTAGGAAAGCCTCAAATCTGTGGAAAACAGCATACGACCCATCTGCCATTATTTCTAATAATTTATAGCCCATTAGCTAATTCTTAAGGTTTTTTTGGAGCCCATATTCTTTTTGTTAGCATTACAGCCCATATTGTGGCCACGGTTAAAAAATTATACGAAATTTTGCATATTTCGGTGTGGTCCGAACTGTTTTTAATCCCAAAATTTCGACTCACATTCAAACTGATTTTAAAAATAAATGTATATCAATATAAAATCCAACAAATTCTCCACGCATAAAAATTAATGTAATTTAAAATCTTGAAATGAAAAAAAATATATTTGAAACTAATTGCTGGTTTGGTGTGTTTTAAAAATGTACAACCCATTTCTCATTACTGATGGGCCATTTTCTCGGCCAGCTGAATGAAAGCTCTCCTCGTCTTGAAAGATTTGCAGCCCAACAGGCCTGACAAAGCAACTTACTTGGCAAATCACAAAAAAACTGGGTTGTGGCCGTGGACCCAGCTATCAGCCTCTCCACGTACAGTACTCTTCCGATGGAAGTCGTTCCTTGACCATGTTGACCACGCCATGCGGAGGGCACCACGGCGGTGGACGACGGCGAGGCCTAGGAAAGGGACGACGCGGAGCCGGGGAAGACGCGGCAGTGGAAGCTCGCGTGGAGAGGAGTACGAGGGTTCACTGGTTCGGATGCGGTGTGAGGCTGCCGTCGCCGCAGGGCCTGGCCAGCGGTGGGAATAGTAGGGGCGGTCAGGCCTCTGCGGTAGCACAGCCGGCCACGGGAGGCAGGAGCATGCGGCATGACCGGCGCTGCTTTGGGCGGCTGGAGCAAGAAGACCAGAGGTTGAAGAAGCACTATGGCCGTTGGATGGACATCGTACGGTCACTGGAGCTAGAATCGTTCATATTGACTAAGTTGACAAAGCCCTGCGTTCCCGTCAACTTAGTAGGCCCACAAGTCAGCCTCCCACCAAGGTGGGTCCCAGCTAGCCGGGGGAGTATTCATTTTTTTGTGTAATAAGGAGGCACTTCCGGTGGGCCCGAGCTGACATCGGGGGGAACGTTTTTTCGTGAAATACGGTGGCCCATCCGGTGGGTCCCAGCAGTCAGGGGGAAATGATTTTTTTGCAAAATACTGGTAGCACGTCCGGTGGGTCCCCGCTGTCAGGTGGAGGAATAATTATTTTCCGCGTAATAAGGAGGCACTTCCTTGCGGCTGCCGTGGAACCAGCTGTCAGCCTCTCCACGTACAGTACTCTTCCGATGGAAGTCGATCGTTGACCACATTGACCACGCCGCGCCGAGAGCACCACGGCGGTGGACGACGGTGAGGCCTAGTAAGGGGACGACACGGAGCCGGGCACGACGCGGCAGTGGATGCCCATGCGGAGAGGAGTACGGGCGTTCACTGGTTCGGCTGCGGTGTGAGGCTGTCGTCGCCGCAGAATAACAGGGGGTGTGGGTGAGTGAAGGGATGGCCTGGCTAGTGGTGGGAGTAGTATGGGGGCGGTGAGGCCTCTGCGGTAGCACAGCCGGCCACGGGAGGCAGGAGCAGGAGGCACGACCGGCGCTGCTTTGGGCGGCTGGAGCAAGAAGACCAGAGGTTGAAGAAGCAGTATGGCCGTTGGATGGACATCATATGGTCACTAGAGTATTGACTAAGTTGACAAAGCCCTCCGTGCCCGTCAACTTAGTAGGCCCACAAGTCAGCCCAACAATATGGTGGGTCCCAGCTAGCAGGGGGTATTTATTTTTTTGGGCGTAATAAGGAGGCACTTCCTTGTGTGCGAAGATATAGCTGGTGGGTCTGACCTGTCAGCGGGGGGAACGTTTTTTCGCGAAATACAGAGGCCCTTCCTGTGGGTCCTAGCTGTCAGGTGGAGGAATCATTATTTTGCACGTAATAAGGAGGCATTTCCTTGCGTGCGGCTGTGGGCCCAGCTGTCAGCCTCTCCACGTACAGTCCACTTCCAATGGATGTCGTTCATTGACCATGTTGACCAGGCCGCGCCGAGAGCACCAGGGCGGTGGACGACGGCGAGGCCTAGGAAGGGAACGACACGGAGCTAGGGAATACTCGGCAGTTGTTTCCCACGCGCAGGAGTACGAGGGTTTACTAGTTCGGCTGCCGTCACCGGAGAATAACAACATGTGTGGGTGAGTAGAGGGATGGCTAGGCCAGCGATGGGAGTATGGTGGGGCCGTGAGGCCTGCGCGGCAGCATAGCCGGCCGCGGGAGGAGGGAGCAGGCAGTCCTGCCGGCGCTTGGTTGAGCAGCTGGAGCATGATTGAAGAAGCACGACGGCCATTGGATGGACATCCAATAGTCACTGCTCTCGTGTGTTGACTAAGTTGACAGGGCGTTGGGTGTGCGCCAACCGTTTTTTTATGAAAGCATACGCGTCAACCTGTAGTAGGCGCACAAGTCAGCCTCAAATGTGTGGAAAATAGCATACAACCCATCTGCCATTATTTCTAATAATGTACAGCCCATTTGCTAATTCTTAAGAATTTTTTTGGGGCCCATCTTCATTTTGTTAGCATTACACCACATATTGTGGCCATGATTAAAAAGTATACGAAATTTTGCATATTTTGGTGCGGTCAACTATTTTTAATCCAGAAATATCGATTCACATTCAAACTATTTTGAAAAATAATATATATATATATAATTATAAAATCCAAATAGTTGTCCACGCATAAAAATCAATGGAATTTAATATCTTGTAATGAAAAAAAATTGAAACTAATTCCCGGTTTGATGTGTTTTAAAAATGTACAGCCCATTTCTGGGCAAACTGAATGAAACTCTCCTCGTCTTGAAAGATTTGCAGCCCAGTAGGGCCGATAAAGCAAGTAGGCCTTGTTTGGGTATTTCTTTTAAAAAATAGAACTAGGCTAGCCATTTTTAGCAAGAAAAAACACAACTGGGCTCATGATGTGGTAAACATAAATAAAACCCTGCCTAGATGGTCCACAGCTCCCGCACAACCCCGTTGTTACCCTGATCCGTCGCTAAAACTAGTATAAATAACAACTGCTTGTTCCTCAAAAAAAACTGTGCGACTTGCTGGGTCCCTAGTGTCAGCCGCTCGTAGTGTAATTCTCTCGTTTATTGACTACGTTGACAATGGCGTGAGCCCCAGATGTCCATCCATTAGGAGGATACATATTTTTGGGCTTGTACTATATAGGCACTTGCTTGCGTAATGCCATGACGCTGGTTGGTCCCTACTGTCCTCCTCTCCACGTACAGTCATCTCCTTGTTCCTCTCGGTTGTTGACGATGTTGACAACGCAAGAGGGCGGTGCACTATGCACGGCGAGCGAACCAAGGACGCAAGGCAGAGGACGACGGCGAGGCCTCGGATGGAACGAAAAGGAGCCGTTGAAGATGCGATGGTCCAATCGCAGGCGGAGGGGAGTACGAGGGTTGACTGGTTCGGGCGTGGGTGCGTGTTGGGGCTGACGTCACCAGAGAATAACAGGACGTGTGGGGGAATAGAGGGAGGGACTGGCCAACGTTGGAGGGTACGTACGGTAGGGCAGCGGAGGCACAGCCAGCCATGGGAGGCAGGAGCAGGTGGAGCCGATGGGGTGGTTTGGTTTGGGCGGCTGGAGGAAGAAGAAGACAAGAGATAGAAGATACACGACAGATGTTGGATGTCAATCCAACGGCTGGTAGGCGGAATCGTTTGTTGACTGGCTAGTAAGTCGACACCACCTTGGATAGGCTATTTCCTCGCGGGTCCCAAATGTTAGAATCCAAATCTGTCACGGTCATGCAGCCTTTCCTATGAAAATTTACAGCCCATTTGATGTGCTAGTTCGAAATAAGTTTGTGGGTGCTAGTGGGGGCTAATCACTTGGCTTCTGTAATGCACAGTGAGCTCAAGCAGCCGGCGAGAGTGATGTTATTTCCCTTGGTTGGGATTTGTTACAATATTTCACTCTAAATTAAACAAATGGCAAGCCATTTGCCTTGTTTCAAAGAAAATATGACAGTCACAACCGAGTTGAAAAGGGCAGGAACATCTAACTCCAGCTTACAGACTATACAAAAGCACGAGGGTTAATTGTTCATCAGGTTTACAAAAAAACCAGATTGAAAAGGGCAACAACATCTAACTCCAGCACTGTTTTCGGCAGTCACAGTCAAATGGATCGGTCAGGTCCATAGAATGAACATCCTAGGTCGTAAAATTTACTGGATTATGACCACAATATGTTGTAAATAGAAGCCCGGCACGTTCAGAAGCTCTTTTGCCCACTTGAAACTCCTTTTTTTGATCTTCGACATACCCATCCGTAAAAACCATGCTGCTGATAAACTTAAGCCTGATGGACAATAGTAACCTTGCATTCTGTAGGAGTGAGGAAGAAGGGGAGCTGGGGTTTTCTGTAGGAGTGAGGTGAGGAATTTGGGGGTACGAGTGGAGCGAGCTGACGTGAGGTGGGTGGGAGCGAGGAGGAAGAAGAGCAGCCAGGTTTTTTTGGGGGGGGGGCGATGTGCTGGGTGTGGGTAGCGCCTCTCATTCAGTAAATATATGGGCTTTTGAATTGATTTTACTATTTACTAGTGTGGATGGGCTGTTTTGTGTTGGTCCCAGAGAAACAATTACTACTAGTACAGTGGAGACACTCTACAGCTACCGAGAAAAACAATTACTACTAGTACAGTGGCGACACTCTACCGCTTCTGGCTCCTCCTAGGTCATTGAAACGTCTCCCTCTACTGAATGTCGTTATACTTTTGTTTACCGACATGCGGGCCATACAGCGCGCGGGCCCAAATGCCATCCACCAAATTAGAAGGCAGTATGCAGGTGGAGAGTCACCCCGGTCGTAGCGCGGCAGTAACAAGCCGTCGTATCACAAAACCACATCTCCCCGCAGTCTAAGTTTGACGGACGAAGCAACCATCATTTCACTCTTCGCTGAATCCCCTACTCCCTCACCGTCTTCAAGAAAGGCAACACTCGCATCTGCCAGTGTTCTTCTCTCCGAACGAAGGGAAGGTAAGCGGATCCATGATGTTTGTATATTTTCGTTCAAAAAAAAGAACTTTTGCAAAGCAGTAACTAATCCTCACTCTCTTTTTTGTTTCATTTTCATTGCGATTGTGTTTTCCTTTCAATGGTCTCCTAGTATTCGTCAGTTTCATGATGGACCAAGGAGAACCAGGCAAAGATCTGCCGATATTGGAGCAGACGCGTGAGGCTGATCCCCACGAGGCAAAGAGCTCCAAGAAGATGGAGGCAACCACCGAGCCGACCCCAGATATGCTCACGGCCACTACTGAGATGGTCAACGCCTCGTTTGAGGTTACAGCCCCCGTGGCACTGCAGGAGCAGTTTTCCCCCTTCGAGGATGTGTGTCCCCCCCTGCTGAGCTGCCCAAGGTGATTTCCTTCTTTGCCGATCTCGATTGTGGTTTTTCATCTAAGTATGTGGTGATTTTTTTAGAAAAGGAAGTATGTGGTGATTAATAATGCAAAATTTTATTATCTTCGATGCCATGCTATACATAGTGGTTTAAATAACTTGTGTTTCTTATACTGGAAAGTAATTCAGAATTTGTTTCGGTTTTAATTAGAGCCCTGATGCAGACAAGGATTGTGTGGTTGTACATGTCACTTGCTATGAGGCGGACGACCTGAATATACGCACTGGTAAAACAGAGTTCTTAGGCTATTGGATCCTGGAAGCAATTTGCGGTTATACCAATGAAGAGTTATATTCCAGCCTCACTGTTGTCAGGCGTGTTGTCCAGGGTGTACTGAAGCACAAGAAGTTCAAAGCTACTCCTTCATTTGTAAGGAATACTGTTCTTGTCAAGCTTACGCAGGAAGATGACGTGGCATGCCTCCACAAACAAGTTTATCAATGGCAAGGCCACAAGGTTGTCTTCATGAAGGTTCACAGGATTGAGCTGCTGCGGGACGTCATCGATGATGTTCATGGCAAGGTCCGTCTTGTGTCCAGCCCAAATTAGATCGAGGCATGAAATAGTTGCCCCAGCTAGTGTTTAATAGTAGTTTGGATTGTGTCTAATTATCCGAACCTTGCCTGTTATCGACCCCTCTGGGGCTAGTACTCTGTTTGAATCTGTCTATGGGAACTGCTGCTACTTTTGTGTGCCCGTGAATCATGTGAGAACCATCATAATTGTTGCCAAAATAGATGCATCCTCACTAGTTTTTTCAGGAATATGGCATGGTAAGACATAAGTTGTCATGGTTTATCATATGAGCAGTGTGAGTTTTGATGAAATAGAGCACTCATTCGAGAACCGTGCGCCGACGTATACATAAGTACTTGTAAACATTGTTGGTGCTACCCCACTTGTAAGCAGTTGTGCAAAACACGGCACATTGGCTCAGCTTGCTTCAACACTAGGCTATCGACCAGCTAACAATCAACAATCTGATGTCTGACATATAAGCAACTATGTATCTTGTTACAGTGGTTCATGTAGTTAATTGAGGCCACAATGTAATAAATTCCAAACGTTCACACGCTAGTCCAGGCTCATGTGGAACACTCACATTAAACTCGTCTTCATAAAAAACTTGAAAAGCATAAGTTAAAGCAATTTTATACATCTCAATGATTCATAGAACCTCGATGATTCATAGAACATAACAAACATATACTAGTTCACAGCAAAAGACAAAGTTGTGAGAAGGTTTACAAATCAGGAAAAAACAAGCAAGGCTTCTCTAAGCAAAGGGCCTCCCGGCAGGCTTAAATTTCCTGGAGTTCACTTTTGTTTTTTCTTGTTGCCACCATTCTGGGTTAGGTTCTCTCATTCCAGAATAACCAATTATAATTGTGGTCTCAGCTGGAATGCTAAACTGAACCATGCAGTGTACTAACCAGCTGAAATGCTTGTGCATTCCACTAAATTTAAGCACCGCTATTTGCAGAAATAAGCAGACCACAATGCCTCTTGTCCGTGCACCTATCCAAAAAACCTTCGTGCAGCCGTGCCAGCTAGTCCTCGGTCCAGGGATGAACTGGTAGAAAGTGCATTCTGGACTAGGATGCAGTTGTTTTCGCTCGTCCCTGCACTACAATTAGGAAGTAAAACGTACGAATCAGCTTCTTTTAGATTGCGTTGGTCATTCTACCTTAGTTACTACCAATGTAGGGATACCTTGAAGACGGGAGGTTAGACGACATCAACGAGGGATAGCCATCTCATTTTGCGCAGTTCTACTAAAACTGAGGTGTGTGCTTTTGATTGTGTGGATAGAAACGATACGGAGATAGACATCCCGAAATGATATGGAGACAGACATCCCTGTTTGCGCAAATACGAAATATGGTTATTTAAACAGTGATAGATATTACTACTTTCCCCCGTTTCCTCTTAGAACCAAGTCCTAGATTCATGCTACAGCTTTCCCACTTTCTTCCCTGTTTGAACCAACGCTTTGAGTCGACTGTATGAACTAGCTTTACTTCTAATAATAGTAGAAGTCTAGGTGGCTTTGGAACAGCGGACAAAAGTAGAAAAGGATCCACACGAAGGGAGCTGGGGCAGTAGAGTAAGGCAGGTTTTGAAGGAATATATACTTGAGGTTCGTCGGCATGTGGCAAAGACGGCGTCGGGAGTCCGCATCTTGGCCACAATACCGCAGGGGAACCATCATCGTCCTCTTCCTCATCCTCAACTTTGTCCATTTCCTAGGCGACTCCCTCTCCTAGGCGACTCCCTCGGCGACCACCGCCGGTGGCCACTCCGGCCCCGGTGGCCACCCTCCCCTGTCATGGGCCACTACGGCCGTGGCAGCCACCACATAGTCATGGAGAGTCTCCTCCATTGGGACTTCTCTCCGGGTTTGGCGATTGAATCTCAGGTACGTGCCAAGTTTGGGTCCACGGTGCACTTCTCTTTGGCCAACCCTGGATCCTCCAAGGAATTCTTCCTTGTCGTTTCTTTCTCGTCGGCATCATTCACGATGGCATAGGAATCAGTGGCCCTAGCGCTCCAATCTTGCATCGGTGGTCTCAGCTCGAGGTTTAGGGTTTTGCAACTAAGTGATCGCCGTTTTTGGTTCTTGGTAGCCTCAAATCGTGTGGGTCATTTTATTTGTGGACTTAAGGATCAGATTTGGCCAGATTTCATTTGTCATTTTCATCTGTTTCGTGGAGTTCCTGATCCGGGCTGTGTTCATAATGAAATTTGTTGGCATGCGGACAGTTTTCTTCCTGAGGTGGGCTCGCGTCCTATGGCTGTTAAATCTAAATGGCTTCAAGATCAACAGAGTAAACTTGATCAGCTGAAAATGGATGCTCAACTTTCGGCGCCTTTGCGAGGTGACACACAAGTTTCGTCGCCGGAGTTGAGACGGCCGCCAGCCACCGAAGGTATCTCTTTTGGACAGTTCAACTTTCCGGTGATTGCGGATCACGAGCTGAATATCCGGCTGGGAGATTTTGTTTGTTCTGGAAAGGATAATGTGCATGTCATGCCTTCTTTCAAGGGATCTCGTTTTAAGGAATCATATTGGCAGTCCATTTCTAATGAAAAGTTATACCATATTATGGATGGTTGGCAAGCGGGTTATTCTAATGCTGAAGTCTCCTCTATGGTCCAGATTTTAGATGTGCCAACTCAAGAATATATTGATTCTCGTTTGCTCAAATGCCCAAGTTGCTCTCGTCATAGCCATCTTGCATCGGACTGCCCAGGTATTTTTTGCCAACGTTGTATCCGCCTTATCGATCAATGTTTGTGTCCTGAATATCAGTATGAATGGGTAGTTTCATGCATGTTGGTCCGTAAGTTACAAACCTGTCTAGCGTGTAATCGTACTGATCATTACAGTCCTGGTTGTCCTGGGCTCCAGAGGTGCCGTTCGTGCAGCTTATTGGGTCATACTGCTTGCCGAGGGGGTTGGAATGGTCCAACTTACTGTTGGCAGCCCAAGAGCTTCAAACTACCTATGCCTGATTTTGTGGAACGGAATGATATCAGCTGCCTGAGTCGGCCGGATATACACGGTAAAAACCAGGGTCGGTTATGGAAAGTGAAACAGAAAATCTCGTGTAGCACTGACGTGGCTATTCCTCATTGCTTGTCACTCCAACTACCCCCCCCCCCCCCGCAGTTGTCAACTCCACCGCCCTGGGGGGCCAATCAGACGCAGTCTTCCCAGTTTCATCCACCTCCTCTCCCTCCTCTGCTCCTGCCTCGCCTTCCCCTGTTCCAAGACCGGAGTCCTTGAAAAACCCTAGTGGTGCCGCCATGGCGAACTTTTTGGTCAGGCCGTTTTCCTTCACCCCCGTCGGTTCACACATTAAGCGAGGGCCAGATCATCGTTTGCAGAGGAGCACTATGGTTGTGGATGAGTCGCCGCTGAACCACGAAAGGTACGCTCTGATTGAGATTACCCCCCTGTTCCAGATCATCAGAAGAGGTACTGGTTAGAGGAAGTTTGCCGGATTATTAGAGAGGATCTGGAATATCAGATTGAGGATGAGTTTGTCTATCCGATTGCAGTAGGCTGTGTTTCTTTTCTTGATGTTAAGAGTAGAGATGATGCCATTAAAGAGGGGCCGCATGCCTTAACTGAGGACTCTTACTTCACTTTAATCCCTCATGACGAAGGGATTAACATGAGAATGCCTGCTTTTCAATATGAAGTCTGGATCTTGATGCTTGCTTTTCCTATGGATTACATGACTGAACACTATGTTCATAAGGCGGTTTCTCGCTATGGCAAGTTGCTTTCTTGGCCAAGACCGAACGAAAACAAAGCTAGGGTTCTTGTTAAATGCCACATTGAAGATATTGCAGAAGTTCCTCATAGTTTGCTTGTCACCAAAGTTGGCTTGCTGCCTTGGCTGGGCCGCTCTTGGTCCGTCCCTGTATATGTTCTGAATGGCAGAGATACTGTACCTGGCCTGCAAGGAACAGAGGATACTCCACCTCTTTTGAATGCGTCTCCACATTCGTACACTCTGCCTTACTATACGATCACGCAGCAAGCTCGAATCAATGAGATGGAGGCCCAGCAAGCAGCTAACGAGGCAGCGTGGAATGGCAATGAGCACGTCCAGGAGCAGGGGCAAGTCAATGGCTGGAGGCCGTGGCCAGTGGTACCACCGCCGTACACGGGGTTCAGTTCCAGAACTTACTTTGAGTATGATGGACCGTCTCTGATGGATGGTGTGTCACAAGAGCACAACCTGGTGGACAATATGTCTGATGTTTGGTCTGAATTTTCCTATGTGGATGAGTTGGCTGACAATTTCATCAATGGTGTTCCCTCTGTGGCTCATGCCTTTCTCAGAGCTGGAGGCTCTGTTTCTGCTATGCTCTTTGTTACTGACAGTGATCTGCTCTCGTGGATGGGGGGTATGTTAAAGAGGATCTATACCCGAGCTATATTACCTGCTGAGCTCCCCAGAACAGCTTGCTTCCCTCTCAACCCTTTCACTTTTATTCAGTCTCAACTGGATCGTGTGTGCATGGCTTTGCTCGCCCAAGTGCGGCCAGAAACTGATGTTTTTGGGCGCATCTTCGGTTTAGTTTTTCAGGTGGGTAATGTGACTGTTATGTCTGCCTTGTTCGAAGATTCTACCTCCGAGCGGTCAGTGCTCGAAGCCTCAATGCCGGTCCCCACTGTGAGTTTGGAGGTGCCTGTATCTGTGGATCATGTTGCAGGCCCAATCGGGCGTATGATGCTCATGGAGCCAGCCAATGTGGACAATGTTCTCCTTCGTCGTAGTGCACGCGCAAACAAATACGATGGGTTCAGGGTGCCTCCACTTTCTGACAAGAGAATGCCAACTTACAAGGTCAAGCCCAGGAAAGATCCTTCTCTTATTGGCCCCTCCACTGCTTTCACATCTAATGCTAGGAGGAATGACAACGTATCTGATATTGTCCCACCTCCTACTTCTATCCATGCTATTCAGTCCATTGGGACTAATATGTGTGGTGTTCATCCGAGCCAGTTGAGTGTAGACAAGTTGCTTTCTACTCAAGGTGGGCAGAAGAGCGTTGCTGGTGATCCCGATGCAGCTTAAGGCGTGGAAAGTTCTATGCTGGAATGTCCGGGGGATCAACTCCGACAAGAAGCTTTTGGCGCTGCGTAATGCTATCAGTAGTAGTGGATGTTCAGTTATTTGTCTGCAAGAAACTAAGCGTGCTACTTTTGATCTAGCTTTTGTTAAACTCTTCTGTCCCAAAAAATTTGATAAGTTTGAGTTTGTGCCCTCTCAGGGGGCTTCTGGTGGTCTAATTATGCTATGGGATAGCTCTGTTTTCTCTAGCAGTTTGTTTTGCTCTGAATTTTTTGCATTGGGCATTCAGTTAACTTCTGTGCAAACAGGAAAGTCTTGGAAACTTGTTAATGTTTATGGACCCGGCGCTGGGTCAGGTAGATCTACTTTCACATCATGGTTGTTTGATCTGGATATACCTGATGATGAGGACTGGTTAATCTATGGGGATTTCAACTACATTAGAGCGCCAGATAATCGCAATAAGCCAGGAGGGGATGTTAATGATATGCTCATGTTTAATGATTTCATTCATTCTCAGGCTCTGGTTGAGGTACCAATCAAGGGGAGGCAATACACGTGGAGCAATATGCAGACAGATCCACTACTCGAACAAATTGATTGGTTCTTCACCTCGTCCAATTGGACTGCTAACTATCCTAACACCACAGTGGGTCACTACAAAAAAATACACTTCCGTGATGATACATGTTTGTCACAGTAGGTCGCTTTTTTGTCATGCTTGTACATCCATGACAAATTTATGACAGAACCAAGATAGTCATACCTGTGCTGTCGTAGAAGTCTTCCATGACATTACCAAAATTATCATCACGGAAGTGTCCACTTCCATGATGATAAATCACACGTCACAGAAGTCTTTCGTCAAGGGTGACCGACACGTGGCATCCACCGTAACAGAACGCCGTTAAGCTATTAGGTCGGGTTTTGGATCCGATAACCCATTAACAGCCCCAACCAATGGGAATTTCCACATGTAAAATTCTTATTGGCCGGACAAAACACGTGTCAGTTCGTTAGTTGGTCAGATAGGCGCCTATGATACGTCGACACGTGGCACGGCCCAACAGAGGCCCATTCCTGTGAAAAGGCCAGCCCGTCTGACTTGGTCAAAAGCTGGCGGGCCGGCCCATGGAAAGCCTGCTAACGGCCTGTTCGCATATAGCCCATTTACAGCCCGCTAACCCAAGGCCTGTTACGCCCTATCCGAATTAAGCCCAGTAGCGTCATATGGGCCATCCAATATGATTCCAGCCCGTTTTCACTTCTGGCCCATGTATGGCCCATGACGTCTTTCGGCCCATATGAGGCCCTATGTAACTCTTGGCCTATTAACGGCCCGTGGTGAAACTGACCCGTAATGAACAATGTATCACTTTACACCCATTAACGGCCCATGGTGAAACTGGCTCGTAATGAACAGTGTATCACTTTATACCCATTAACGGCCCGTTATTCCGTTGGGCCGTTTCCAGCCCATGTTATAGTTCGGCCTTCTCAGAGCCCATTTATTCTTGGGCTCATTTCCAGCATTCGTTTACTTACGGCCCGTTACTGTCATTTTCTGCTTGTGGGCCAAATTCAGCCCGTGGTTACAGTCGGCCCGTTTGTGGTCCGTTAATACGTTGGGCCGTTTTCATAGCATCATCAAATATGGCCTATTAACGATGGCCCGTTACGGTCGGCCCATGAATGGACGATTCCAACTCTAGACCGTTTACGGCCATAATGCGGCCTGTTATTGGCCCATGTTTTGCCAATCGATCATACGGCCCGTATAAGGCCCATTGATGATACGGCCCATAGAAGGCCCAATGTTTCTACGACCCGTAGAAGGCCTACTATTTCTACGGCCCGTAAAAGGCCCACTGTTTCTATGGCCCGTAGGAGGCCTAGTGTCACTACAGTAAATATTAGCACATGGTTATTGTGGCCTAGTTTTAAAAAATAGGTTATTGCAGCCACTAGTTAACCACGGAAAAAGAACTGCAATGACTACAAGCAAACAAATAAACAAGACAACAAGGAAATAAATAAGCAAGCAACTAACGCTAGGCTATCACGGCTATTACACATATTACATCCACTAGGCATCAAAGTTCGCCACCAGTGCAAATATAGGGAACAAAGCAGCATATCATATACACTGGCCGTCAAAATTGGCCACCAGTGCAAATAAACGCGACAGCAAAACAAGAGCATAACTGAAACAACTTTAGAAGAGCTCAAGAAACGTTATCCTGGGTATCCACCATGCTGGCAATAAGCTTAGCAAGCTCATTAGCTTTGTCCTGTTTGGCGCTAAAATCCTCCAACGCTTGCTGTTGCACCAGAAAGTATGCATCTGAATGCTCCAGGGATTTCCGCAGTCCTTCCGCTTCTTGTCGCAGCACAGCTGATCAATGTCTTTCAGCTTGTAGTTGACACTCAACAAACCGAACTGATTCAGACAGTGAGTTTGAATAGCTTGTGCAAGCGGTAGTGGCCAGTAAATCCAACACTAAACCAAGACAGGATGTGTCACTATCCTGAACCTTATCTGCATTACTTCATTTACCGTTGCTTAATAAGGCACTCTTCCCCAATATTCTGTCAGCATTCTAAAAGAAGAAACAAGGAGACACATAACAAGTTTAACATGTACTAGTATATGAAACTCATTTCGGTGAACCAGTTCATTAGTTAGGTGGACAGGATTAAACTACCAAGTCTTCTATTGCCAAGTACTAGTACATAATAAAAGCATCAAACAAACATATATCTATGTCCTATGGTAGCAATGGAATCTTAAATTAGAACAGTTGTTCTTCAGGTTTAGGCACTTGTTCTACATGAACAGAGTACAGTAAGATGCAAGAATATAATACTTCAAAATAGAAAATGAGCTCATAGACCTTACCACATTCTTGGTTCGGGACCAGTACAGAACAAGGTGTTCCCAGTCATCGTCCAGTAAATGTGTCTCAGGAGAACGTAAGGGAATTTGATGAGTTTGTTTGCCGGTGAAGTACGTTTTCTTCAGGTAATTCCGATACTGCCACCAAGCATTCTTGAAGATAGCAGAGGTATTAGCACAGGTTACCTCATCCTGAGTTTCCAAATCGGTCCTTCTCTATAGAGAAAAATGGGAAATTTGTTGTATTATAACCATCATGGAGGTAGGATGTATGCGACAAAGCAAAGTAATTGCCATGAATAACATTACTTACACATAACTCCTGGACAAACACCTGCAACTGGCATTTTCCTTCATCTTCAGTATAATATTTCCAAGATGGGAAGATACGCACATACGATTTAACAACATCAAATGCGATAGATGCTAAACTACGACTAGCTGGTTGTGCTTCCTCCACAGGAATAGGCGTACTAACTGGTGGAGTTGGCGTTCGTCGTGATAGTACTGGCCCTTTGGGCACTGGAGCTGCCTTACTAACTGCTCTTGTTTGGGAGCTCTGTGGTGGAGATGGTGCTGTGTCAACAGGAACTGGGTTACTATCGGCTGGGGTTGGGGTTAGATTGGGTGAAGCTGGATCTCTGTCCATCGTAGTAGGGGTACAATCTACGAGAGTTTGGGTTATGTGTGGTAGGGCTGGTTCTTGTGCATGTACAACCGGGGTGCTATCACCACCAAGAGGTAGCACTATTTTATTTGAGGACCGTGTTTTTAGTCCGCTAGATACTGGCATCACCCGCTCCAATTCAAATGGCTGATAAATAGGAAACATGGTTGAATGTACAGACATTGTATGAGAGACAGATGCAACAGATAGTGTGGAAAAAAGAGGGCATGAAATAGTTGACATGTATATTGTTTAACTAAAACGGATAACATGACATAATTTCACATATATGATGTCTATCTAAACTGGATAGCATAGCATAACATAATTCAAAGATATGATGAATAACTAAACAGGATCACCTGACATAATTTACCTACATGTTATCTAAGTAATCAGGATTGCATCATTTAATTCACATATATGATTTATATGCTAAACAGAGCGCATTCGATATGATGTCTGAACTAAGAACATGGTGTTGAATATTGTGTATATGATGTCTAAACTATGCAATGCAAGACACCGTATGCATGATATGAGTAGTATAACCGTGCCAAGTTAGAGCATACACCTCAGTGGGGGAATAGGACTGGTCATCTGTCTCTGAATCCATCTGTGAGGAGCTATCGGGAGCCAACAAGAGATCTGCTTCGATAAGTAGCACTGCATGCTCTGAAGGCCTTGTTTTCGCTCCAGATTTTTCCATCTCCCACCCAAATGGCTGATTCACAGGAAGAGTAGTTTAATGTACAAACATTGTCGACAAATGGAAATGTAATGAAGAAAAGGATGGGCAAGATATCATTCAAATATATGATGCTTGGTTAAACAGGATGGCATTGCACATTTCACATATATTATGGCTGGCTAAAAGACATGAGACTGCATAATTCCCATATATGATATAGAAACTAAACAGGTGGCATTACAGAACATGTCTAAACTAAGCAGATGACATATATGATGTCAAAAGTAGGCACTGCAAGGCAACATATGCATGATATGACTAACATCATCATGCCAAGTTAGAGCAAAGACCTTGGGGGGTAAATAGGAGTGGTCAGCGGCGTCCGAATCTGCCTCAGAACAGATATCTTCCTCTGGATTACAATTTGGAGAGGGGTGGGGAGGGTTTTCCATTGAACCCACCATGGAGCGATGTCTGCATGACATTGTATTGCCGCGCAAAACTCTTCTCTTTTTCTCTACATGTTCAGCATGACTGTGTACAATATCTGACATGCATACGAAAAAAATATGGTGAGATTATGTAAGGAGAGCATGCAGAAATTTAGAGTGATGGTAACAACCAGTGGATCGATGTTTTTCCGTTGAACCAAAATAGCCCTAATGGATCGATGTGAATGTATAGTAATAAGTGATGCAACAAGTGTACAACCTCTTTGCCATAGCCGTGTCGACCTCAGCATCATTGGGTTGGTCGCTGAAGCAGTTGAGGCAGAGGTGGCTCTCGGAGGTGTGGAGGAAGATCTGAGGAATCTGTAGACGGCGTCCAGGGCACTACTCTGTTGTGATGGATCATTCTGTCGTTGGAGCAGCTCCGGTGAGCCGTAAGACATCAAGGCTGAAGCAGCACAAGACAAACATCGTCAATCTCAAGTGGGATTCTAATAGCATTTCCAATAGATGATGTAAAATGGATGTAAAATTAACATCACCAAAAACCACCTGACTACAACAGATGAGGTAAAAACAGTTGACTCTGAACTTAACTGTCGAAACTGAAATTTACTGTGGAATCTGAATGCTACTATCGAAACTGAATGCAATGGTAGCAGAGAGGCACTTGACATGTAGTTTAGGGAGGGCCTGCAGTTCATCTTCAACCTGCACCCCCTGAGCCGCCAGCCACCACCGGCCGAACCACCCGCCTAGCGCCGCCTCGCCGCCCTGAAACAACTCGCCACCGCCACCCCGGCCAGCCCTCTAGGCCCCCCGCCCCCACCCTGAACCCTAAGATATATAGTGGGGTACCTCTCTGGCGAGCCCCCGTCCCCGCTGCGGGTGGTTCTTCCTTAACTCCGGTGAGCCCCCCAACCCCTAAAAATCGACTGGCCCAAAAGTCAATTCAGTCGACTGAAGTGTGGCTTAATCGGAGCAGAGCAGCAGCACGAGCGAGGGGGAGAGCAGCAGCAGCAGCAGCTGGGCGAGCGAGCGATCGAGCGAGAGCCAGAGCAGCAGTAGCAGATCCGGCTGGTATGGACGCCGCCGCTGAAGGGGCCTCGCACTAGGGGAGAGCGGCCGTGAAGATGTCACCCGCGGCGCCGGCTTCAAGGTAGCCCCTCCATGGGGGTGCGGGATGGAGCATCGTCGGTGTCGGGAGGTCGAGTTAAGGAGAAGGTGCGATGCGATGAGTGTACAACCTCTTTGGTGGCGCTGAGTAGGCCTCGGCTTCGTCCGAGGAGTCGGTGAGGATGCTGCAGTTTCGGTGGAGCAAGTTAAGGCGGCGCTATGGGGATGGAGCAGCCGCGATAGACGAGGCGATCATCGGAGCATCTCCTTGGAGGTGGAGGACCGGGCGGCTGAACCGGCGGGACGGCGAGATGGACGACGGATCCTCATCCGGGGAGGTGGATGAGGGACGTCGAGCTGTTGCGGTGGACGACGTCGTCGGGGAAGAGGCTCCGGCTGGGTAGCGGTGACGTGGCAAACGGAGGAGGGTGGGGTTTTGCGGCTGGAGCGGAGAGGTTATGGCGGCCTGGGATTTCGAATGGCGAAAAGGGGTTGATGGGAGGGGGTGAAGCATGACTTAGGAACACGCTTGTCCAAAATGTAGGGTGTGTTACAAAAGTACCCCCCACCGATTTGAACTAGCGGCGCTTTCGGCTCAGGGTTAGAAGGGGGATTTTGCGTGTTGGGATTTGGCAGCTGGAGGGAGTTTTCGCGCGCGTTGTAATTTCAGGATAGCAAGGCGCGGGTTGTGAAGGTGCCAGTTTTGGGAGCACGATATCTGAATTTTCGGGATATAACAAGACGCGGGTTGAATTTCAGGGACAAGCCTAATGTGTCGTAATATTATACTTGTACGTACCAAATCAATTCGCACTTCCCTCAACCAAAAAGAAAACGTAAAAAATAGAACTATTCACACCACACAAAGAGAGAGTCTTGCCCCGTTTTACTATACAAATGCTATTCAAAGCTACTCCCTCCTTCCATCTATATAGGGCCTAATGAATTTTTCGATGCTAACTTTGACCAAATATTAGAGCAACGATATATGACATGCAACTTACACAAAGCACACCATTAAATTCGTCTGTGAAAGGTTCTTTCAATGATATAATTTTCACATTGTGCATGTCATGTACTATTAATCTTGTTAGTTGTCAAAGGAGGTCTTAAAAATCTCATTACGCCCTATGTAGATGGAAGGAGGGAGTATGAATCCATGTTATGTCCGATTAAATTTTTTCGCTTGCTGTATAATGCATGTAACCTACTCTTACCAACATTTTAGTGCATTCCAAATGTCCATACTACCGCTGCAATTCGAACTAAATTTGAATTCATTTCTCTATTTCAATAAGAATCTACAATCATGATTGTTGCCAACTTCAACCATCAAAGTTTCCTTGCTATCCGCTAGATATAAATCAGACGGCCTATAATGCAGGATGGCGGGCACACCATCATCAACAACTCCATTTTTTATAAGAGTAGAGATAAAATATATTAAATGTAGTATACCATGTTCATAACCACACCATGTTTATCACCGTTATATATATTCACACATCCGTTGGTTTTAAACACTATGATAAATTCTTCAAATATCCGAATTCGCTTTTTATAATGAAGTATATATGATCTCTATTCGTCTTTTACACCCACACAACCCTCTTATCTTTGTAGCTAGCGCTAACTTTCTCTTGTGCATGCACATGCCCGCATCCCTCTCACCCTCCCTCAGCATTCTCTAGCTCCATCGCGCAAATTCGTGTTTTCACTTTAGGTCGTTCACCCACGGTGTGTGTAGGCCCCCCAGCTCCTTCTTTACGGCACACATCGATCGATATGCCTCTCTAGCCAGATGTGCCTAGCACAAACACAAGCTTCCCCTCTTCTCTTGTCACCGTCCATGCCTCACTCCCACCACTCTTTTCATCGTTCTCGTACTCGCACAATCCTCCCCCTCGATATAGTATGCCTCTCGTACCACCTCCTACATGCATCCCTCTCTCTCTATCCTTCTCCTCGTGCCTCATTTGCTTCTAACACACACATGCATGTATACCGATCGATCTCCCAACATATACCTAGATCGACTTTAACTACCCCCCGTCGATCGACGTACCTCACAAGTTATGTCTCTCCTTTCTCTTACAAAGGGCGATTGATCTTCCTATGTAGTTACGTCTGGTTACCACAGCCACATCATCCCCCTCATCATTCGTGCATGCCTCCTGACCCGTCTCTCACACGCACGTGCACAGACAACAAGCAGCCATCTCCTCTCTTATTGATATTGCGGGCGTGCCCTCCGTTTGTCTAGCAAGCCTATCCCACCATTTGTTAGAAGCAACTCCACTACCACCCCCTCCAACACTCTAGCTCTGTCTCTCTCCCAACCTTATTCATCTCCTGCACATATGCATGGATGCCGATCGATCTCCCTTAATACATGAGGCAGATCGATCTCTTTAATACATGAGGTAGGCCTCTCTCCTCCTCCACACATATACCAGCCATTGTACCTCTATACTTAATTGGGCCTCCCTCTTCCCCCACCACACACCAATAGTCGAGCGCTGCAGGTAGGTATCCATGCCACAGAGACAAACTGCACATGTCCCATATCACATTCCAGTAGGCCAGCCACTCTATATCTTTGACATGGGCACACACAAATTCGATGGCACTCTATCGATCGTGCGCGCGCGCACACACACACATAATCATCATCCCTCTCTTCGATTCTATAGACACCTCAAGCCTATGATACCTCCACTCTCTTCTCGTGGATCGCCCCCTCTATATATATGTTTTATCCAGGACTCTATTTCACACACATTGCATATGTTAAATTTTTTGATTGACCCCCCCCCCCAAAAAATACTCTCAAGAACCCACACACTATATCTCTCTAGGTTTGTATCTCTCACACAACCCCACGTAGGTGGTGTACGTATACAAGAAGAGAATAGGTGCACCGTGCACATACTCACGCTTCGTGCCCAGCCACACCCGCGCGGGTACATGGTGGAGCTCATTTCTTTACGAAATGGCAGCCCACGTGCTAATTTGAACGCATGTAGCGGTTGTTTACCTAGGGAGGTCGTGTACCACGCGTGCACGAAACAAAGTTTGACTTGACGCGTTGCCGCGTTATTTTTAAATAAAGTTATAGCGCTCAATGGCACGTACACAGAATATAAAACGATTTTTATGGAGGAAAAGGTAGTCCGCTCTGCAGAGTATCTCACACAAGGCTCCGGTGGCCTCTCTCTCTCTCTCTCTCACCATTGGTCACTGATCCGGCCGCATCCCGTCCGCCGGGGGAAAGGGAGTGTGGTGGCCTCTCTCTCTCACCATTGGTCACTGATCCGGCCGCATCCCGTCCGCCGGGGGAAAGGGAGTGCGATGGCCTCTCTCTCTCACCGTTGGTCACTGATTCGGCCGCATCCCGTCCGCCGGGGGAAAGGAAGGAAGTGCATCGTTTCTCCGTTCAACGTCGTCGAGGCAGCACGTCCCGATCTGCGGTACACGCCGTTCTCTCTGACCAAGCTCCGGCGCGGCAGGGCCTACGCCACCTACTCGTAGATTCCGCCCGCCGCCGCTCACCTAGTTACATCCCGACAACCTCCAGGTATCCCCTCCGGCCTTGCTCCACTGCCCGTTTTCCCACGTCGCTGCATGTGGATCTTCCATAGTTCTTTGCCCAAAACGTAGCTCATCCGGCGTACTTTCCATATTGCATTCTCATCCTCACACCGTTTTAGACAAACACAACCGTGTTGTTATCTTCCCTTAGGACAAGGAATATGCTTCTTTTTTGTCATCGCATGTGTCATCAACTGTTATTGGCCAGTAATTGTTTCCTTTCTACCTCTTTTTTGCAAACAGGGCTATCCATTTCACCTCGTTGCTATTGCGACCTTTTGGTGAACGGCACAAATCACTTTTTTCTTAAGAGTGTTTTGTGCAGTTGTACTAAAATGTCACACGGGCAACGTCTCTACATTTCAGTGCGACTGCACAAAGGGAGATTGGTTTTGCTCTATCCTCCTCATCCAACTCCGAGCCTAATCTTCTCCAACTAGTTAGTCTTAAGAGAGACCGCAAAGGTGACCGGATTCTATTTGTGTGTTTATTGTTTCATCAGCAATCCTCTATTATCGTAATCACACTTGATATCTTTGGAACAGGGACGCTCAACTCTATTTTAGTGGAACTGCACAAAATGATCAGAATGTTGCATGCTCTAGACAGGTACTTTTTTGCCAACATGCCTTGTTTATTTAGACAGAGCTGGGGGGACATTGCTGCCAATGAAAGCATGGATCAATTTTAATTTAACACCTTCTCACAACTTTGTCTTCAGTTGTGATGTAATTATTAGCTCTGATCTGCTAATAATTGACAAGGATTAGCAAGGAAGTTAATTTTTTATTGTTTCGGAAAGAGCATCGATGGCAAGACACGCGAAACAAAAGCTGAAAGCTCACACCATTGTACAATTTCATGTCGCTGGAAAATTATTTGTATAGTACGTCAATTATGTAAACAAATGATGGAAGCTTGATAGCATTGCCAGAAGCCTCTTCATCATCCGGGTCCATGTGCCATGCACGAAATTATACTCCTTCGTTCCTAAATATTTATCTTTTTACAAATTTCAAACGGGCATATTTTAGATTGTAGATTCACTCATTTTGCTTCGTATGTGTACTCCCTCCGTTCCTAAATATTCTATTCGTCTTAACAGAGATTTCAACATATTTTAGAAAGACAAATACTCCGGAGTATATTTAAGAACCGACGGGGTAGTGCACAACCACATGGGAGACTCGGCCCGGTCATTGCGCCACATTAATAGTGAGTAATGAGCAGTCAAATCATAAGCCCCACCTTTCCCACTGTAAGTTTGTCTGAAGAAGCAACCATCAATACGCTCTTCTTTGAATCCGCTGATACTACTCCATCCGTGACTGTTTATACAGCGTGCTTCAGAAAAAAGAAAAAGAAATTTGTGGGACCAAGGCGACTAGCGATCGGCCTGAAAAATAGCATTGGTAGTTATAGCACGACGTCTATTACTAGAGGGAATAATGCGTACACACATGCATGCAGTGCTTCCACCCCGCGTACACACATGCATGCACTCAGTAGTAGTATAGTACATGGATAGAAAATTGTGGACTTGATTGCGGTTACCACGCCCTAATTAATTGAGCATTAAACCAAACACGTCTAAAGTCTCTCTAGTGGTGGAAATGCATTGAGAGAAATGCATCATAATGAAGCGCGCCCTGTAAACTGTGACGGAGGGTGGAGTAGTATGAAGGTGCAAAACCAAGTACGCGTACTAGTACTACGCTTGGCTGTTCGCCCCTTCGTGAAGTCGAACAATGATGGTACTCCGCATGTTGGGTACTACAGTGTATGCCTCTGACAATCTAACACCGAATGGACTGATGCATGTCCACCGAGGGTAGGTTGCATTAGTCAAAAGGCGTAAGCGAGCTTCACCTTGTCCTGCAAGCTTCTCCTCATTCTACGAGTTGACGGGACACACCAAAAAGTAGTGCTAGTCCATACTCCCTCCTTTTCGGTTAATATGGCTTAATCTTTTTTGCGGGTAAATGAGAGAGCTTTATTCATATATAAGCATTTTTGGATGATCGGTCAAGACACTGGTCACTAGGAAGCCAAAAAAAGAAGTAGGAAGCGAGGTGTTTCATCAAGCCAGCTCTCGGCCACATTCAAAGTGCAGCAAGCACGGTTCGCACGAAGATGCGCCGCAAGGTTTGCTGACCTATTTACATGCTGAATAACAAAAAAGAGGAAATATTACTGAGCGCTACTATTTGTAATAGGATATGAGCCAGAATTAAGCGAGAATTGTGGCGAGTGTTCCATGCAATCAACTTCCATTATCACATGCGAGAACCCTCGAAGAGAACCAAATGTATTGAAGATTGCTTTATCACATTTTAAAATTATAATAAGAGTGCAGACGCTCCTCCATCCGGTTCCTAGTAGTATAGTAGTATGCTTCTGGCAATCTGACACCGAATTAACTATTGCACGTCCACCGCCTGAGCGAGGGAGAGCTTGCATTAGTCAAAAGTTTCTCCTTGTCCTGCGAGCCACCGCGCGCAAGCTTCTCCCGTCCTGCAACCTTCTCCTCGTTCCGCAAGTTGACTGGACACAGCAAAGTAATGCTAGTCCATGCTGCCTCCTCTCCGGTTAACATGGCTTAATTTCAAACGAGATAAATACACTGTCTGTCACTGTATATTTGTAAAAATACGGTCAGTGGACTTCATAATATGCTCATTGTGCTCAATATATATATTTTCTGGTGTTTATACGGTCACTAGCTCACCCTGACTGAGTATGTGTGTGCATGCACGTGTAGGTTGAGCACTTGAGCATCACCGTGTGTGTTCTGTCGTGTGCTCGGACATGCATGCATTAGGGCGTCGCGCGTGTTTTTGTGTCCATGTGTACGTGTGACTATTGCATACACGTAGGGGGAGTACGTCTAGGGGCCACTAAGGAGCAGTCAAATCACACAGTAAGTTAGTCGGAAGAAGCAACCATCATTTCACTCTTGAATGACACGTACGCAATATAAAATGGTTGATATGGAGAGAAAAAGAAAACCACTATACTCCCTCCTTCCGGTTTATAAGGCTCAATTCAAAATTCTCACCAACCAAGGTAGATGGTGAGTGCTGGAATACTTTTTGTAGTTTGCAAAAGCACCCAATTAATGCTCTTGTTTTCCTCAAAAAAGTATGTTTACCAATGCATTAATTGCAATGCATGCATGCATAAATTACATGCATTGGTCAATTTTCTCTTAGTACTTGCATGCAATGATTTAATGCACCTTGGAATCTGAACATGTGATGGAAAACAACCAAATTGAGCCTTATGAAATGGAAAAACTAAAATTTTGAGATAAACCCTATAAACCGGAAAGGAGGGAGTATATACACTAGCAGGGTGTGTGTGAGAGACGGGTCAGGAGGTGAATGACACGTGGCCCCAGGGGGTGGCTGGCCCACCTATCATACAGCCAAAGGCAGGTGCAGTAGAGGGCCGAGGAGAAGTACGAAATCCTACGCACGCTAACCAAGGGCTGAGTGATCACTCGAATCGCAAGATCAGTTGACTAGAAGCTACGCTAGACCCATGGAGGCGATGAGCGCGAGCATCAGCCGGCTGTGCCAGATGGTCCATGACGCCGGCCTGTGGCCCGGCAGGTAGTATTGCTTGAGGCCACCAGGGCAAGGGGCCGCTTGGACGACAGCTTCGCATCCTTGTTCGACGAGGTCCTTGTCGGTTTCCTCGACAAGTTCACCGTCGTCAAGAAGCTTGCGGACGACTTTGACGTAAGCCTCCAGCCGACGCGCCCAGGCTCTGCAATGCCCGCCACCCTCAACGGCCACTATGGTAACAACCTCTTCGACGCACTGGTGTCCCTGCGACTGCCCGTCGTTGTGCCAGAGAATGTCCACCTCGAGGTCGCGCTCGCCGCGCAGCGCCTCGCGCAGCAAGACACCATCAACATAATCACCCACGTCTACGCACAAATTGTCCACAAGGACTAGTACATGCAAGAGGAGGACGATAGGACGCTGGCCTTCTTGGAGCGCAGGGCAACCTTGGACGACACTGTTCAGAAGCACGTTGAGCTCGCCGCCAACGCCGCTGCTCCTCACACGTCAGTTGGTGACCCGGCGCACTAGGGCATGAGGATGTCGTTGAACGTTGATGCGTATGTATTTTTATCCTTCCGTCAAATCCATGTAGTAGTATATGATACTACAGTAATTATCTTACCTTTCGCATCAACTTCATAATTTTCGTACGTACTCCATGCATGAACGGCGCCAGAAGCAAACTTCTCATTACTGTTGGAAAAATCGTTATTTTCTATCTATCGGTCGCGCCATGGAGTAGAACCAAATTTTACAAGTTACGAGTTCAAAAGGAAAAGCCTGCCGTGTTCGCGTCGCACCCCCACACGGTTGGTCCGGCATGCCGCTCAAGCGGGAATGCGTGCGGTGTTGCATTTTCACTTACAAGTGGGACCGCAGTTGAGCAAACTGACTATCAGCAAACCCCCACCCCGCCCACCGCGTGATGGCTGAGAAAAGAGGACAGGAGGGAGAAGAGATGGCTGTAGCACGGACTCCAAGAAAATTGGTGTCGGATGGGACTCGTGTGGGTGGCGTATGCCGTACTGCTAGACGTGAATGCTAGTTATGGCCCGTGCCACCCCACTATATCGAGCCTATATCGAGGTACGTAGAACAAATTTCCTGCAGTTCGTGCTCAGCCCTCCTCTATCTCTCTTCTCAGCCAGCCAGTGGACGCGCGGAGCCCATCGTCTGTTTGCTCACATGCGGCCCCACATGTCAGTGAAAACGCAAGAGGACCCACTGAACCTGCACATCTTTCACCTCGACGTGCTGGTGATGAAAAAAAAATCCAATAAAGATCTTCGGTGGCCGCTTTTGGAGTTACTCAAGAGTAGTAAGATTCTATTTAGAGTTTAACCCAAGATGCACATCTCGTGGCTTCAACTACCAGTCTATTTTCTTTCATGACACAACCTGGATGCTGGATGTCCCACGTGTCGGCAAAAGGAGGAAGAACCCGACCAAATCTTCGGTTCTGCTCTCGGATTAGACTAGTTGTGCTAAAATAAAAATTTTATTGTGTACTCCCTCCGTTCCAAAATACTTGAATTCCATTTGTCCAAAAATGGATGTACCTATATACTAAGACATGTCTAGATACATATATATTTTGACAAATAGAAGGCATGTAGTATTGTGCAACGGAGGGAGTAGAATGGATGCAAGTTTTTGTATTGGGAAGAAGAGTACATCCATATATTGATAGAGCGCAATTTAGTAGATGTTCTATCACTTTTAGCTAGTATAGAGTAGAGGCTAGACATGAGACTAGATGCGAGGAAGCAACGTCTACTTCTTTACACTCGAAGAAGAAAGAAGCACGCAAGATCGAGCCTCCGCAGATCAACAATGAATGCATCGAGAAGGCACTAATCCAACTTACTACAGGAGTAGTCAAAATTATCGTTGGAGTTCGTCCAAAACGGAGGTCCGTTTGGGGTCGTGCGTTGGAGTTGGCCTTACAAGTGGGACCACAGTTAAGGAAACCGACTATCGGCAAACCCCCACCTCGCCCGCCGCGCGATGGCTGAAGTTAGAGAAACGACGAGGTTGAAGAGATTGCTCTCGCATGGACTCCAAGCAATAATATGGTGTCAGATGGATGTCGTGGTGGTGGCGTGTGCCGTACTCCTGGACATGAATGCTTGTTCTGGCCCATGCCACCCTACTACTCCTACTACTTACTCCTACTATATACTATACTACTAGTATATCGAGGATTCGAGGTGCTGGTTACGTACAACGAACACACTAACATATGGCTACAGTAAAAACACCCGCCCGATGCGCGAAGCATGTGAAGCTCGTACAAATAGTGTACTACTATTGTTGATTGGCCTCATCCGATAACCTGTTGCAATGCACGTACAATTATGTATTCGGAAAATATTTTTTTGCCTCGTCGCACCACTCACTCAAAGAAGCGACTCGAAAGTCATTCATAAATTTAGTAAGTTTATCATAGGCATATCATTTTATTACATAGTACAATAGGTCATCAACCCACATCGACAACGAGGATACATTATAAATACTAAAGTTTTCACCACACAACAAATAACAAGCCATGAAATGAACTTCAACTCAACCATTCTGCGGCGTTGGAAACGCTTGCTTTGAACCACAAGTGATTCTCTGGGATGGGCCATCCATTGTCGATCTGGAGACCAATGCAGGACTGATCATCCAGGCTGAAGCGGCCTACTATATCAGTACCAGGGTAGGGAACCACCCAAATGTCCGAGGTATAGACACAGTTGCTTCTCATAAATGTGTCAACAGCAGTTGGATCGCCTTTCACCATCATCGGATAGTTTTGTCCAAGGAAGAGCGAGTTTTCTCCAAGAATATCAATTCTGTGCCAGGGAGAAGGAGTTGGCGCTAGCACCCTAGTATCCATCCCGAATACCATGCAACGGGTGTTGGAATAGGTCTGGAGAGTGCGACCATGGGAGACTACACCTACTTCCTTAGCAGTAACATCATCAGTGGGTTGTATACACACAAGAAGAGGTGATCCATCGGAATTAGTTGCCAGGCGCCACAGAGTATATCGGCGCTGCTCGTCCTCATGCTCGTGATCATCACCATCATCATCTCCCCCTTGGTTATAAAAATCTTCAAGTATAGGTGGTGGGATGTTCACAGGACCTTGGAAACACAAGAAGAAGGTTAATTAGTAAAGGGAAACTTGCTAACCTACATGCATGTGGATGAAACAATTATAATTACGGTGGAAGACAAACGTACTGAAGCAACGAGGATGCCATGCAAAAGTAGTGCCACGAGTGGTGGCAGCAAACACAAGGCCCTCGTATTCAATTGCATGACAGTAGTCATCCATGTACAGAAACTGATTTTTGAGCAATATCCATCGAGTGAAACCATCAAGGACGGCAACAAGCTTATTGAAGATAGCAACAACATCATAGTTTTTGTAATTCCCAGAGCGGTTGGGAACTCAACAAATTGCTATCTTCCGTAGATGACAGTCACCATGAGTGATCATATTTGAACATGCGTACATTACCAGTGTGTTCAACCTCGGGGGCAGTGTGCTGAGATTTTTGGAAGTGGAACCCGGTGACGAGTGTACACATTCACAAGTTCCCACTCGCAGTTGTACCCAATGTAAACAACCCAATCTCCATTTGCGCCCGCCCAAGCCTTGCCCTCAAGCGATGGCATCTTAACATCACATGTATCATTATCAAGCAGCATCAACTTGCACAGGGCGAGGCCTCCGTCGTGCCGGCGCCAGTCATCAGGGTCACGATGAAGAAGATAGGGGAGATCAAACCGCTCCTTAACCCTTGGGTTCCTTGCAATGATGTTATTAGTTGAGTCGAGAATGGGCTGGAACGAACCTGCCATGCTAGCCGAGGTGATGATGTCGCACCGATCAATGAGTTCCTCCACCACGTCATCTTTCAGATCGGGGCAAGAATAACGAGGTCGTTTCCAGCCTGTTCCCTCCATGGAGAAGACGATCGAACAATGGCAGAATAAAGGGTGAAGGGCTGAAGAAAATGGAGGAGGGAGAGGAAGAGCATGCGACAGCAGTTCCAAATCGAGAGGGAAAGGCGAAGAGTCGATGGACGGTTGCGAGTTTGCCACGGTTCACGAAGAGGCGCCCCGGCCTACACGTCCGTTCGGAAATACTCCTACTACTCGCCGTCGTCTCACTGATATGTTGGAATGGGACCACATGTCAACGAAACATGGTGTGTAATTTCTCGTGCAAAATACGATCTGGCCGCGTTGGCCCGAGGTGCCGCATTATTTATCGACCTTTATTTTTTTAATGGCGTGCTGATCAGTTTTGAAGCACGACTAACTGGTACTATACATAGAGAAAATATAAACTACTCTACCACTACCCCACCTCCAGTACTAGTAGTATAAAAAAGATATATATAGGCTGGAGCTTCAGTGCTTTCTTGCTAAGGGCTGCCCACTTGCTTCTCACACTACCACCCTCTCTCCAGATCTAAAAAAGATGGCCCCTCTCTCCCTCCTCACTGGTGGTCACAGATCCGCTGGGGAAGAAAAGGACGTGCAGCGTTGACGCACTCGTCGTCGGCGAGCGAGGTCACGCACTGACGACAAGGCCGTCCTCTTAGACCTAGCACCCGCGCGGGATGGCCTCTGTCCCCAAGCTCGCTGCCGTTGTGTGTGCGGAGGACGATGACCACGAGCGAAGCCACTTCCCGCCGACCCTCATGTATGCTACCTCTTTTCGAGCCATAACCTTGTTCTATTGCCCCATCTGCTACGTCGTTGCATGTGGATCTTTTTCCACTCCACCATCTTCCCAATTTGCTATCCTCTACTCTGCTAGCCACGCAGACGAAAACCATAATTTGCACTATTAAAGGAAACCCTACTTCGTGCAGACTAATCCATGTCTAGGTTGAATAAGGAAAGGAAGGGAGACTGTACTGTCCAAGAGAGTAGGCATCGAACCCGCATCTAGGTTGAAAAGGGGGAAATCAGTAGCTAAGGAACGAGTCTCGTGTCTCTTGGTTGAAGAAGGGAAGAAAGGCATGACAACACAATAGAGAATGACCAGGTCAATCGGTTTGTTGTCCTCGCATAGGAAAAAGGTGGCTAAAGAGAACAAAAATGGGACCGTAATCCACATATGCTGCCTGGATATTTGTTGCTATGGGAAACCATACATCCCTCACCACTCTGCGCCCGTGAGGTACATCGTACTGGTGCCTCCCATGCTCTTATTGCCACTTTTTTTGCTGTTAGTATAACGCCAGCAGTCAAGTCAAGCAATGCTACTCCTAAAGTGATGCCACATTTAACTAATGCCGCTCTCAGTCTAATGCCACCCATAAATTTAAGCAATGCCATTTAATGTCACTGGATTATTTCAGGGTTAGTTGTTGATTGTGGATGTATTAAAGATTTTTCAGCTATAAGGCATTCTAATGCTGTTGCACAGCCAGTATACCAATGATGAAACTTGTTACTCCCATCAGATTTTTGCACTGTTAATGCTTATAGATTAGATACCTCACTTTCATGAGATAAGTTAATTTTTTGTACAGTGTCACCAAAATGCCAAGGCGCTGATGTCATTTTATTTTGGTTAAAATGCACACACAATTATGAAGACAAGAGGAAAGGTCAAGAGTGGGCACCTCCTCCTCCGGCTGTTCTCTTGAGGAGGTCTGTATGTTTGTCTCTAATGCCCGTTAACTACATACCTAACATCATGATGTAATGTTAAGTCATTTCCTTTTATACAGTGTCAATGAATTGTCAAGGCGGTGATGGCATTTTATTTTAGTAGAACTGCACAAAATTTGCTTAAAAGAAGAGGAAAGGTCAGGAATGGCTCTATTTTCCAGAAAAACTATGTATGCCTTCCTCACATCAGCCGCTGTTGCTTTATTTATTCCTTCAAACAGGTGGTTAGAAACAGTCTTGCTACCTTTTCCCATTAAGAAATTGGAATGCTTATATTTGTGAGTCTATGCTTCAACTAGTGCCACTTTTAGAGTAATCACACTTTCAATATCTATGCAAACAGGGATGCTCGATTTTAGTGGAACTGCACAAAAAGTCCAACTGGTTCAACGTTAGGAGCATGTTTTTTCCCAACCTTTATATCCAATTGGTGGCACTATGAGCTGTTCATTACGAAGGTACTTGGTTTGCTACTATCTTGCTAGTCTTTTTGTATTGTCATTAGATAGTAATACTAGTGGTTTGCATGTGAATTTATTGGCAGGGTGGACCTACATTGGAGGTGTAGGACAGGATTCAATGATTGGATGCTCAATTTCGGTTGTATCGATTTCACCTCTTCCATCACTACGAACATGGATATCCTTGGTCTAATGAAGAATAGGCACTATATTTCTGCTCTGAACCAGGAAATCAGTTCAGTATGAAATTGTCCAGGGCAAAACATAACTGTATCAGATTGTCTAGTGCAGAACATAACAGATGCTAAGCGGAAGAGACATGTTTAAACCGAAAATACAAGGTGTGGTATATGTTTACTAGCTGCTTGATATTTGTGCAGACAGAGATGTCTGTCCGTTGCTATTTGGCAAACCAACAAAGTGCCCGCAATTTTGGTTGAACTGCACAAGAGAATAGTATAGTCACTGCATGCAGTGCCATTTGAAAATAGACACAGAAAGATTGGATAGTCACTTCATGGACTGCAGAAAAGTAGTACTGTACTATTTATTGGCCAACACTAGGTGCTTCATTGCTTTGGTCTGATTATACAATGGACATCATTTTGCCTAAGTTAAAGTTTGTATTCCGAAAATAGTCTCGCAGTGTGATCGAGGGAAGACCAAATCATATTGCAGTGCTTGTTCCTCCATCATGTCTGGTTCATTCTCATGGTTCCAGTTGTTGGTGAAACCACTTATGTTTGCAAGAGGAATTGTAGACTTCACAAACAAATTTGTCTTTCAGTCTATACTAAATGTTGGCCAATAGAAGCATCCATGTTAGTAGGAAGAACATATGTTTTTTCTAGATCTTTGCGTTCGGAGCTACATATTTGTATATGATCTGTGAGTCATTGAGATGCATTAACATGTTGATCTTATGTATGGGAATCGTACTAGTTAGTTTTAGTTGCGATGCAAGATCCGAAGTGGCTGATCTTTGCTTTTGGAGCTACATATTTGTATATGATCTGTGAATTATTGAGATGCATTAATAGTTACTTATTTCTGTTTGCTTAGTGTTTACAAGTTATTGATCGATCACTAGCTAGCCTACAAATGCGCTCCTGGCAGTTTTATTTGCGACGCAAGATGGGAAGTGGCAGTTTTTTGAATAAAAGTGCCTACCTCTGAAGAAACTGACAAGCTCGTATGCAAGCAAGTGCCTCCTATCGCACCTCTGGCAAGTCCGAGGCGAGGCGGAGGACGCCGGTGCCGGCATTTAGCATGGACAGCAGATGGTGGTCGGCATCGTCTAGTTAGCTAAGAGTAAGTTAGTACTTGTATGCTACTAGAGTGTTAGTGGAGTAGATAGTTAACTTGGCTAGGATGGTTGTCAACGTGGAAGTTCAGTACTCTATATGTGGATTAGACCTGTTACTTTGGTCTGAATGTTGAACTTTCCGTTTGAACGTATGGAATGGGCTGTTATTTTTTTAAATGGGTTGTATTTGTCCTCCACGGTTTAGAGGCTGACTTGTGGGCCTAGCAAGTTGACGCGTACACAATCAGGAGATGATTGTACGTGGAAAGGATGACAGCAGGGACCCGCCAAGGTCATGGCAGTACGCAAGCAAGTGCCTCCTCATTTCAAGCCAATAAAAAATGGCTCCGCTTAGTGGATTTCTGACATCTGGGTCCCATGCCATTGTCAACGTAGTCAATAAACGAGAGAATTGCACAACGAGCGGTTGACACCAGGGACCCAGCAGCTCGCCCAGTTATTTTTGTTTTGGGTTAATTTGATAAATGCCACTCCAAATCTGGTGTATCCGAGAAATGCCACTGCAATTTCCAAACTTTGAAAAATGCCATTTCATGCCATTTCTAGTGGTATTTTTCGAAGTCTGGAGTGGCGTTTTTCAAAGTTTGCAAACTGCAGTGGCGTTTTTCAAAGTTTGCAAAAATTGCAGTGGCATTTTTCAAAGTTTGGAAATTGCAGTGGCATTTTTATAAATCGCCATAATTGGAGTGGCATTTATCTAATTTGTTTTTGAGACGGAAGCAGGGTGTCAACTGGGCTGTGCGGGACACTCTAGCCTGTCTAGACATCCTTTTCTTTTATGTTTAGCACAGACCAGCCCAGTAGTTTTTTTCTTTCTGAAAATGGCTAGCCCAGTTTTTTTGTGATTTCTCAAGTAAGTCGCTCTATGAGGCCTGTTGGGCTGCAAATCTTTCAAGACGAGGAGAGCTTCATCTGGCTGGCCGAGAAAATGGCCTATCAGTAATGAGAAATGGGCTGTACATTTTTGAAACACATCAAACCGGCAATTATTTTCAAATATCTTCTTTTCATTTCGAGATTTTAAATTGCATTGATTTTTATGCATGGACAATTTATTGGATTTTATATTGATATAAATTTATTTTAAAATCAGTCTGAATGTGACTCGAAATTTCGGGATTAAAAACAATTCAGACCGCACCGACATATGCAAAATTTCGTATAATTTTTTAACCGTGGCCACAATATGGGCTGTAATGCTAACATAAAGAATATGCGCTCCAAAAAAACCCGTAAGAATTAGCAAATGGGCTGTAAATTATTTGAAATAATGGCAGATGGGCTGTATGCTGTTTTCCACAGATTTGAAGCTTTCCACAGATGGCATGTATACTGTTGGATGTCCATCCAATGGCCGTCGTGCTTCTTCAATCTCTGCTCTTCCTGCTCCAGCCGCTCAAACAAGCGCCGGCGGGACTGCGTGCTCCCTCCTCCCTGCGGCCGGCTGTGCTGCCGCGCAGGCCTCACCGCCCCACCGTACTCCCATCGCTGGCCTAGCCATCCCTCTACTCACCCACACCTGCTGTTATTCTCCGGCGACGGCAGACGAACCAGTAAACCCTCATACAGTCGTCCTCCCCTCTGCGTGGGAAACAAAAACAACGGCCGAGTCTTCCCTGCCTCCGTGTCGTTCCCTTCCTAGGCCTCGCCGTCGTCCACCGCCCTGGTGCTCTCGGCATGGCGTGGTCAGCGTGGTCAACGACCGACATGCATTTGAAGTGGACTGTACGTGGAGAGGCTGACAGCTGGGTCCACGGCCGCACGCAAGGAAATGCCTCCTTATTACATGCAAAATAATGATTTCCTCCACCTCACATCTGGGACCCACCGAAACGGCCTCTGTATTTCACGAAAAAAATGTTACCGCCGCTGACAGCTCGGACCCACCAGCTATATCTTCGCACGCAAGGAAGTGCCTCCTTATTACGCACAAAAAATGAATACTCCCCCTGCTAGCAGGGACCCAGTATAGTGGGCCTACTAAGTTGACGTGGACGAAGGGCTTTGTCAACTTAGTCAATATGCACGATTCTAGCTTGACTGAACGTACGATGTCCATCCAATGGCCGTAGTGCTTCTTCAACCTCTGGTCTTCTTGCTCCAGCCTCCCAAACCAGCGCCGGTCGTGCCGCCTGCTCCTGCCTCCCGTGGCCGGCTGTGCTGCCGTGGAGGCCTCACCGCCCCCATACTACTCCCACCGCTGGCCAGGCCATCCCTCCACTCCACTCACCCACATCCTCTGTTATTCTGCGGCGACGGTAGCGCAGCCGAACCAGTGAACCCTCATACTCCTCTCCACGTGGGCATCCAATGCCGCGTCTTCCCCGGATCCGCGTCGTCCCCTTCCTAGGCCTCGCCGTCGTCCACCGCCGTGGTGCTGTCGGTGCGCCGTGGTCAATGCGACCAAATTCCATCGGAAGAATATTGTACGTGGAGAGGCTGACAGTTGGGTCCACGGCAGCCGCAAGGAAGTGCCTCCTTATTACGCGAAAAATAATTATTCCTCTACCTGACAGCAGGGACCCACCGGACGGGCCACCAGTATTTTGCGAAAAAATTGTTTCCCCCTGACTGCTGGGACCCACCGGACGGGCCACCGTATTTCGCGAAAAAAACGTTCCCCCCGCTGTCAGCTCGGACCCACTGGAAGTGCCTCCTTATTACGCACAAAAAATGAATACTCCCCCGGCTAGCTGGGACCCACCTTGCTGGGAGGCTGACTTGTGGGCCTACTAAGTTGATGGGGACGGAGGGCTTTGTAAACTTAGTCAATATGCACGATTCTAGCTCCAGTGACCGTACGATGTCCATCCAACGGCCGTAGTGCTTCTTCAACCTCTGGTCTTCTTGCTCCAGCTGCCCAAAGCAGCACCGGTCGTGCCGCCTGCTCCTACCTCCCGTGGCCAGCTGTGCTGCCGCGGAGGCCTCACCGCCCCCTACTATTCCCACCGCTGGCCAGGCCTTGCGACGACGGCAGCCTCACACCGCAGCCGAACGAGTGAACCCTCATACTCCTCTCCGCGTGGGCATCCACTGCCGCGTCTTCACAGGCTCCGCGTCGTCCCCTTCCTAAGCCTCGCCGTCGTCCACCGCCCTGGTGCTCTCGGCGCGGCGTGGTCAACGTCGTCAAGGAACGACTTCCATCGGACGTGGACTATACGTGGAGTAGCTGACAGCTGGGTCCACGGCGGCAGCAAGGAAATGCCTCCTTATTACGCGGAAAATAATGATTCCTCCACCTAACAGCAGGGACCCACTGGACGGGCCACCGTATTTCACGGAAAAAAAATGTTTCCCCCCTGACTGCTGGGACCCACCAGCTACACCTTCGCACGCAAGGAAGAGCCTGACAGTCGGGACCCACCTGGTCGAAGCGTACGTAGCATTGTCATTCTGGTCGTGAACGTGTACGTACATATATACTGGTGGATGTAGAGGCGCGCACGTGTCGTAGTAGAGGCGCGCACGTGTCGTAGTAGACGCGCGCACATAGCATGTACACGTACGTACAGCGGCCAGGGTGCAATAAAGAAAATACGGCCACGTATGTGTACATACGGGCGGCGTCTCTAACGCCTACTCGCGCATACGTACGGCGAGGGCTCGTGTACATGGCTGGGTCGGAACGGAGAAACAGCGTCGTCGTCGCGTTCATGGGTCGAAACGGAATGCGTGGTCGTATTCATCGGGAGGGATTGGATGGAAGAGGCGATGGAAGCGAGGTTTGGCGTACCGCACAACGGAGGAAACGGACCTCCTACGGTCGAAACGGGGGTCCTGTTGATTGGGAGGGGTGTGGCGTACCGCAAAAATGGAGGAAACAGACCTCCTACGGTCGAAACGGGGGTCCTGTTGATCGGGAGGGGTGTGGCGTACCGCAAAACAGAGGAAACGGACCTCCTATGGTCAAAACGGGGGTCCTGTTGATCGGGAGGGGTGCGGCATACCGCAAAACGGAGGAAACAGACTTGTGTTGGAGCGCTACGGTCGAAACGGGGGTCCTGTTCATCGGGAGGGGTGTGGCGTACCGCAAAACGGGACTCCACGGGATACTGTTCATCTCCATCGTCGACCCCCTCCAGCCTCCACGAGCTACTGTTCATCCACCGTCGACCTCCTCCAGCCTCCACGGCCTCCTGTTCATCCAGCCTCCACCGCGCGCTACTCCACCGGCTACTGTTCAACCACCCCTCCACCGTCTACTGTTCATCCAGCCCTCCACACCACGGGGTCCTGTTCAACCACCCCTCCACGGGCACCCCTCCATCGTCTACTGTTCATCCTGCCCTCCTCACCATGGGGTCCTGTTCATCCACCCCTCCACGGGCACCCCTCCACCGTCTACTATTCATCCAGCCCTCCACCACACCACGGGGTCCTGTTCATCCAGAGGCAATGCCACCACTCACTGTTCATCCAACCCCCCCCCCCCCCGCAACACTCACTGTTCATCCCATCGATCGACTTCAGTTAGCAGCAATAGCCATGGAATCGCTCGATCTGGTTCAGTTAACAGCCATCGATCGATCGCTCGCTCGTGTTCAGTAACGCATAGCCTGCAGTGCAATCGCTCGGGTTCAGTTAGAGCCCAACGCCTCGCTCGGGTTCAGTTAGAGCCAACGCCTCGCACACACGCGCGTACGTGTACGAGAGAAACGCGCATCGCTCGGCCGCCGACCTCCCACCGTAACCGGGAAGTCCCCGAAATTTTCCTCCCTCTCGCTTCTACCACGGTTTTTTCCGGCATGGACGGACCAAAGAATGTCATGCAGCTGCGTCTCCGGCCCGCCTAGGACGAAAAGCCCATTTTCTATCATGATTTTTTGTCAGAGAAGTAGGAGCCCACCACATCTATGATGATACCGGGTTTTTTCACAATTATCATCATAGAAGTGTCATACGTATGACAGAAAAAATTTCGTTCGGCCCAAAATGTCACGGATGTGTCTTTTTTTGTAGTGGGTCCCCTTCCCAAACTAGTGTCTGATCATACTCCTTGTGTGATTTCGATTGAATCCTCGGTCCCTAAGAGTAAGGTGTTTTGGTTTGAAAACTTCTGGATTTCTCATCCGGGTTTTTTTGAGATGGTGTGGTCCACCTGGGAGAAACATTGCTTTGCACCGAACTCGGCTCAACTTTTGTGCAAGAAATTTAAGAACTTAAGGTACGCTCTTAAGCGTTGGAGTAAACAGATCTCTCGGCTGAATCTGTGTATTGATAATTCCAACTGGGATCTTCTGGAACTTGACAATATCAAAGACAAAAGATCCCTCATAGTACCGGAATCAAACTTCAGAGAAATTCTCAAAAACCATCTAGTTACTGTAATGCCCCAGATATAAGTTTCCCAATTTGTACTCCAACTCTTGCCGTTTCCGGCATTAAGTTATATTTATTTCTCTGGTTCGGGTCTTTGTCTCAGTGTGTTGTTTTCGTTTTCATGCATCTCATATCATGTCATCACGTGCATTGCATTTGCATACATGTTCATCTCATGCATTCGAGCTTTTCCCCGTTGTCCGTTTTGCATTCCGGCGCTTCGTTCTCCTCCGGTGGCCATTTCTAGCTTTCTTTCGTGTGTGGGGATTAACCATTTCCGGATTGGACCGAGACTTGTCATGCGGCCTTGGTTTACTACCGGTAGACCGCCTGTCAAGTTTCGTATCATTTGGACTTCGTTTGATACTCCAACGGTTAACCGAGGGACCGAAAAGGACTCGTGTGTGTTGTACCCCAACACCCCTCCAATTTGGCCCAAAACCCACCAAACTCTGCTCCATGTCCTAGAGCGTTCGATCACGATCGCGTGGCCGAAAACCGCACCTCATTTGGACTCTCCTAGCTCCCTCTATGCCTATATATAGCCCCCTCCATTTTCGGATTCGTCTTCTCCCCCGAAACCGTAGTTCCAAAAAAACGCATCTCCGCGCCGACGGACATGTCCGGAGCCTAGCCGGACGTGTCCGCCCCGCTTCCCCCGCGAACCACACGCCGCCACGTGGCGGGCGGACCACTTCGCCGCCGCTCCCACCGGCCCGCCGGGGCCCAAGAGGGGCCCTCCCGGCCCGCAGCCGCCGCCTCCCGTGCCCGCTCGCCCCCGCCGCCAGGGCCCGACCGCGCCACCGACCTCCTCCCGGCCGGCCGCCACGCCGCCATCGCCGGCCGGCGCCGCCACGCCGCCGCGGCACGCCTCCCGCCGCCGCCTTCAGCCGCCTCGCCGCCCCGACGTCACCTCGCGTCGTCACCTCGCCGCCCGGCGCCGGCGACCGTGCCCCGGCGCCCCCCTCCTCTCACCGGCCTTGGGTCCAGCCGGATCTTCCTCCCCGTCTCCGGCGTGAACAGTGCGTCTCCGGCGAGCCTCGGTTTCCGCGCCAGATCCAGATCCAGTTTCGAGACGGTTGACTTTTCCCTCCTAACCCTAGTTTTTCGAGCATACTTTGACCTGCCATAACTCCGCATCCGTAGCTCCGATTTGGACATGTAGTATATCAAAATGTTCGTCTCGACATGTACATCATTTCATTCCATTGCATCATTTTCATTTGAGTTCATCTTGATACCCGAAATGCTGCTAGAAGGAGGCTTCATGAGATAATCGTCAGATCTGCTAGTTCATCTTAGACTTTTGTCATTTTTGCCATGATTGTTGTGTGCATGATATGCCTGTGAGTCCTTCATATGATTTGTTAAGAATTTTGTCTTCTTTCCAGGGGTGCAACCCATGAATTTTTAGGATGTGTTTGGTGACTTGTGCAAGCTTGCAAAGTGAGGCACTTGGTAAATCTGTTTTCAGGGATTTAGTGGATTTCACTAAGTCTGGGATTATTTAGTTCATGATGCCATATGTTCAACTTGTTTCCTAGTGGTCTGTGCCTCTTTTGAGGATGATCAGTAAGGGAGTTTAGTTAATCATGTTATGCTCTATCCATCCATGTCTTTGTTTGCATATGTGGAGTACTCTAGCTTGAGTCAATCGAGCTCTACTTTTGCTTCATGGTGAATCTGGGCAGATCGTCAACTTGTTTGTGATTTTGCCGATGCTATTGTTATTGATCCGTGCATGCTATGCCATTGTTCTTGCCATGTCTAGCTAGCATTTTGTGTCTTCTTTATGGATGTATGCTTGCCTTGCCATGACTTGCTCCGTAGTGAGTGCATCGAGCTCATTTACATGCCTTCGTGAGTTATATTTCAGCACGTCTCAGTTTTCACTAAGTCTGAAAACTGATTATGCGTGAGCTATGTTCGTGTGCTTGTTTGTATATTTTGTGATCTCTTTTGGCCCCAGGTCACTTTGGGACCTTTGATAAGCTTGTTGAGTAGCTCCATGCCATGTTCTTACTTTTCATAATCATGTCATGTATCATGTTGTTTTGCTGCTCCGAAGAGAGCTTCGTGATCTGAAATTTCAGACTAGTGTTAATTTCACTAAGTCCGAAATCTGTTTTGCGTTTGCGTTTTTGCCATGCTTGTTTCAACCTCATAATGGATGAATTTGGCCATGGCTCAGTGCTAGTGTTTTGTTAAGCATCTTGTGGGCATCCCTGCCATGTATTTTGTTGTCATGTTTGGTGGCTGTAGCATGTTCATTTCGTTGCATTTAGATGCCTACTTGCTGTAAATCGCAGACCCGTGTCATATCTTAAAACGCTGGCCATTTCCAAACCGTAACTCCAATTCCAATGATCTTTATATCGTTTTCAAGATATTTCATCCCCTCTATCTAGTGGCACACTTGCTTTTCCAAGTTGAGGCCAGGTTCATGCATTTCCTGTCACATCTTGCATTTTGCATCCCGCATAGCATACCATCATTGCATCTTATTGTTTGAGTTTGCACGTGGTTGATTGTATCCTTGTTGCTTGTTTGTGTTGTTTGGGTAGAGCCGGGAGACGAGTTCGCCAACGAGGAGCCCGTTGAGTTTGCTTTTGAGGATCCAGTCAACTCTGACAACTTTGCAGGCAAGATGATCATACCCTCGAAATCACTACTATCTTTGCTATGCTAGTTTGCTCGCTCTTTTGCTATGCCAATGCTACGATGCCTACCACTTGCTTGTCAGCCTCCCAATTACCATGTCAAACCTCTAACCCACCATTGTCCTAGCAAACCGTTGATTGGCTATATTACCGCTTTGCTCAGCCCCTCTTATAGCGTTGTTAGTTGCAGGTGAAGATTGGAGCCGTTCCTTGTTGGAACATTTATTTACTTGTTGGGATATCATTATATTGCTATGTTATCTTAATGCATCTATATACTTGGTAAAGGGTGGAAGGCTCGGCCTCTCGCCTAGTGTTTTGTTCCATTGTTGCCGCCCTAGTTTCCGTCATATCGGTGTTATGTTCCCGGATTGTTGCGTCCCTTACGCGGTTGGGCTATAATGGGAACCCCTTGATAGTTCGCCTTGATTAAAGCTTTTCCAGCAATGCCCAACATTGGTTTTACCATTTGCCACCTAGCCTCTTTTTCCCTTGGGTTTCCGGAGCCCGAGGGTCATCTTGTTTATAACCCCCCCCCCCCCCCCCCGGGCCAGTGCTCCTCTGAGGGTTGGTCCGAAATGAGCTGCCTGCGGGGCCACCTCGGGGAAACTTGAGGGTTGGTTTTACTCGTAGCTAGTCTCATCTGAGTGTGCCCTAAGAACGAGATATGTGCAGCTCCTATCGGGATTTGTCGGCACATTCGGGCGGTGTTGCTGGACTTGTTTTAACCTGTCGAATCGTCTTGTTGTACCGAGATACCGAGTCTGATCGGTGTGTCTTGGGTGGAGGTCTATTCCTTCGTTGACCGTGAGAGCTTGTTATGGGCTAAGTTGGGACCCCCCTTGCAGGGATTGATCTTTCGAAAGCCGTGCCCGCGGTTATGGGAAGATGGGAATTTGTTAATGTCCAGTTGTAGATAACTTGAACCTTAATTAATTAAAATGAATCAACCGAGTGTGTTACCATGATGGCCTCTTCTCGACGGAGTCCGGGAAGCGGACACGGTGTTGGAGTTATGTTTGCGCAGGTTGCTCTCTAGTTTCTCGCTCGCGCCTTGCTCTCTCTTCTCGCTCTCTTTTGCGAATAAGTTAGCCACCATACATGCTAGTCGCTTGCTGCAGCTGCACTCATACATTTACCCCCTTCCTACCTATTAAGCTTAAATACTCTTGATCGCGAGGGTGCGAGATTGCTGAGTCCCTGTGGCTCATAGATTACTATTACACCAGATGCAGGGACCGATGATACAGCTCCAGATGGTGCGCTTGAGCTCAAGTGGGAGTACAACAAGGATTCTCAGCGTCACTATGTGTCTTTTCCTGATGATCAGTAGTGGTGCCCAGTTGGGGTGATCGGGACCTATGTCACTTGTTGGGTTGTCTTTTATTTTGGTGCCATAGTCGGGCCATGAGTGTTTGGATGATGTATGTTATTTATGTACTTTGATGTGACGTGGTGAGTGTAAGCCAACTATTGTATCTCCCCTTTTATTATATATATTACATGGGATGTTGTGATGATTTCCTAACTTGCGACATTGCTTTCAATGCGGTTATGTCTCTAAGTTGAGCCTCGACACATGGGAGCTATAGCC
This sequence comes from Triticum monococcum, assembly GCA_034509565.1. Lineage (NCBI taxonomy): Eukaryota > Viridiplantae > Streptophyta > Magnoliopsida > Poales > Poaceae > Triticum > Triticum monococcum. The sequence continues at coordinate 127,019,495 of CM067841.1, read as the reverse complement.
GCATCGACGGCGTTACAAGTTGGTAATCAGAGCCTTCCCCGACCTTAGGAGCCCCCACTGATTTATCGTTTTTAGCAGTCGAGTTGTGTCTAGAAAAATGTTTTGAGTCATTTAGGAATTATATATCGGAGAGCTTAGGAATTCTTTTTACTTCCCAGTTTCCTCATCGCTCTGGTAAGGCATCCTGACGTAGAGTTTTGACTCTTCTCTTCTCAAATTTCACAAAATAAAATTTAGGATCACGCGAGTATCTTGGAATCGTTCCGCTGGCTTATGATGAGAACACTATCTTGGTGCCTCCTGTCAGGGGTTTAGTGGAAGTGTCCCGGGGAGTTGAGCTCTGAGGTGTTGTCATCATAATTTTATCGTTGCAATTCTGGAATACTTGAGATATGTTCGCCGACATCGAAAATCTCCTTTATGCAGTTCGTTAGTGAGATAACCTCGACGCCACCCAGTACTGGGGCGGGAGTTCGGGAGTATCGCCATAACTTGTATAACGGATGCTTTTCGAAGGTTGAGGTAGATGGTTTCCGAAGGTTTCTTGGTTATGTGTTGAAGGATGGATATAGCTGGATGTAGGATTTGCTTGTTTGGGTGAGACATTATGCTTCCCCTGTATCCCCAACACCTGATTGCATAACCGGAAAGTTTCGGGAGTTTCATAGGTGGTAATTCAAGTAGCTCTTAGGATATCTTTTCCGACAGATGTATGATATAAATTGGGGTTCGACGTCTAGTGGTTCGCCTATTCACGGTCGATTTTACAGTGGTCTCGTTGTGTCTTAAAGAGTCCTTGGCTATGCTGACTCGGGGACGCTTCGTATGTCATGTGCACTGCCTTGTACATGATGGTGCTGTACGTTCGAGCCCGTGTAGGTCCCACCATGAAAACTTCGGACGAAATCTCTATCATATGTTTGTTCCGGCTTTTTTCGCAAGCCAATCCTTTGTTTTGTTTTGAGTAGTGGTATTCGAGTTGCTTCGAAGTCTTATGTTGATTCCATCCCTTGTTGATGTACCTCTTCTACCTAATTCTACGTGGCTTCGCAATTTAGGGATATGTGACCACTTCAAGAGAAGTGCATTCGTTCATTTTGTTCGGATGTGAAGACTTTATGTTGCAATTTTCATTCCGTTGGTTTCAGCTTCAATATTTGTCTATCTATGTGCTAATGGTGGTCAACCTCTTCAGGATGGCTCCTCCAACGCGCACGACTCCGAATCCTGATCCGCCACCACCTCCACCTCCTCCGGAGGCTTGGCAAGCTGTGATGGACGCAACCAATGCAAACACACAGTTGATCATGCAAATCCTCCAAGAGCGCAATCAAGGCAGTCAAGGGAATCAAGGCAACAATCAGAACCATTTTGCTATGTTGAACCAGTTCCTTGCAAATGGTCCAAACACGTTCAGCAATTGTGTTGAGGCTTCTGATGCTGACGATTGGCTAGTGGATCTGGGCAAGCATTTTGAATGCAGCAATGTCAAGCCTGAAGATTTCGTCAAGTTCGCTTCCTTCCAACTCAAAGATCAGGCTGCAGAGTGGTTCCAGCAGTACAAGGATTCCAGAGGTGGACGTTTGATCACTTGGGATGATTTCCGTCGAGATTTCCGAGCTCATCACATCCCTCAGAGTGTGACTGAAAGCAAACATGAGGAATTCCGCAATCTGAAGCAAGGCTCTTTATCTGTCTATGACTACAACAAGTTGTTCCAAAAGCTCACCCGCTTTGCCAAGCAGGACGTACCTGATGAGAAGAGCATGATATACCAGTTCAGGGGTGGTCTCAGAGAAGAAATTCAGCTCGCTCTTGTCCTCTTTGAGCCATTGAGGTACGATGAGTTCTACAACATGGCACTGAAGCAAGAGGCTGCTCAGTTGAGGTGTGATGCTTCAAGGAAGCGAGTCGGAGACACTACGCCTTCTTCCTCTACTCAAGTGGCCAAGCAGCAGAAGTATTGGCTTCTTCCTCCTCCGTTCCGTCAGCCGTATCAGCAGAAGAGCAAACGTGTTAGTGGTTCCTCCCACCCACCCAACCCAGGCTTTCAAAACAAGACTTCGTCTCAAGCTCCAAGATCAAGTGCTCTGTACCACCGTCCGCTTTCAGAGGTCACGTGCAACAAGTGCCAACAGAAGGGTCACTATGCCAACAAGTGTTTCAACCAGAGGCGTCTTCCTCCTCCTCCTCCTGTGAGATCGGCAAGTACAGCTGTGGTCAAGCATAACCCCAACTCCGCCAAGGTCAACTTATTGAATGCAGCTCAGGCAGAGGATTCGTCAGATGTCATCATGGGTAACCTTCCTGTTAATGATATTCCTGCAAAAGTTCTTTTTTACTCTGGTGCATCACATTCCTTCATGTCATTCCCATTTGCATCGGAGAACAATTTTAGCACTAAGGCATTACCTAGAGCTATGCAAGTCGTCTCTCCGGCTAAGCGTCTGAGTTCTAGTATGATGATTCCGGATATTTCTATCATGATGGGTGATTTCAAGTTTCTGGCTTCTCCAATGGTTCTTGGTAATTCGGATATCAATCTTATTCTCGGGATGGACTGGCTCTCTAAGCACAAGGCTCAGCTCGATTGTGCAGCCATGCAGATTCAATTGACTCATTCGTCTGAGGATGTCATTGTCTTTGCCGCTCGGGATAATACCATCCGGTTGTTTTCTCTCAATGAGAAGGGTGAATTGGATGCTATTTTGCAGATCCCAGTCGTTTGTGAGTATCAAGACGTCTTCGCAGAAGAGCTCCCAGGAATGCCTCCGCACTGGCCCGTTGAATTTGTTATTGATCTTGAGCCCGATACGGAACCTGTGTGCAAGCGTCCTTACAAGCTCGGACCTGAAGAGTTGAAGGAGCTGAAGAAACAACTCGATATTCAAGAAAGAATGGGTCTCATCCGGCCTAGTTCTTCTCCGTGGGGTTGTGGTGTTCTTTTTGTGAAGAAGAAGGATGGAACGGACCGACTTTGTGTTGATTATCGTCCATTGAACAAGAAGACCATCAAGAACAAATACCCACTCCCCAACATCAATGAGCTGTTCGAACAACTCAAGGGTGCCCAAGTATTCTCCAAACTTAATCTCCATATGGCTTATCATCAGATTCGAATCCGTGAGCAAGATATTCCCAAGACGGCTTTCAGGACAAGCTATGGGTCATATGAATACACTGTCATGTCTTTTGGCCTTGCCAACGCTCCTCCGACGTTCTCTCGCATGATGAACTTCATCTTCAACCCCTACACCAATGACTTCGTTTTGGTCTATCTCGATGACATTCTGGTTTTCTCCAAGAACAAGGAAGATCATGCCAAGCACTTGCGTTTGGTTCTTGACAAGCTCAGGGAACATCAGTTCTACGCCAAGTTCTCCAAGTGTGAATTTTGGCTCGATGAGGTGCTTTATCTTGGTCATATAATCTCTGCCAAGGGCATTGCCGTGAATCCTGAGAAAGTGTCTCCAATTGTTAATTGGGAACCTCCTCAGAACGTGAAGCAACTCCGTAGCTTCCTCGGTCTCACAAGCTACTGCCGAAGATTCGTTGAAAACTTTTCTAAGATCGCGAAGCCTCTCTCAAATCTTCTTCAGAAGCACGTCAAGTACGTTTGGTCTCCGGAGTGTGATATTGCTTTCAACACCTTAAAAGAGAAGTTGATCACTGCTCCAGTTCTGACTCCGCCTGATGAATCCAAGCCGTACGAGGTCTTTTGTGATGCCTCTCTCCAAGGTCTCGGTGCTGTACTGATGCAAGAGAAGAAAGTTGTTGCTTATACCTCTCGCCAGTTGAAGCCTAATGAGAAGAACTACCCCACTCATGATCTAAAGTTGGCGGCAGTTGTGCATGCTCTTTTGACTTGGAGACATCTTCTTTTGGGAAGAAAAGTGGACATTTTCACTGATCACAAGAGTCTCAAGTACATCTTCACCCAGCCTAATCTAAACCTCAGGCAAACTCGATGGGTCGAAATGATTCAAGAGTATAATCCGAGTATCGAGTATACTCCAGGCAAGGCCAATGTGATCGCTGACGGTTTGATCAGGAAAGCGTATTGCAACAATCTGATTCTCAAGCCTTATCAACCCGAGCTTTGTGAAGCTTTCCGCAAACTTTATCTGCAAGTTGTTCCTCAAGGTTTCCTCGCCAACCTTCAAGTCTCTCCTACCTTGGAAGACCAGATTCGCCAAGCCCAGCTTCTTGATGCTATGGTGAAAAAGGTGAAGATTGGTATTGCCAAGAGTCAGTCCAAGTACAAGTGCTACCGCCTTGATGACAAGGACACTCTCTTCTTCGAGGATCGAATTGTTGTACCCAAAGGTGACCTCCGTAAAGTGATCATGAACGAGGCTCACAATTCTCTCCTCTCCATCCACCCTGGGAGCACGAAGATGTATCAGGACCTCAAGCAAACTTATTGGTGGACTAGAATGAAGCGCGAGATCGCTCAATTCGTGAATGAATGTGATGTCTGCAGAAGAGTGAAGGCAGAACACCAAAGGCCAGTAGGTCTCCTCCAACCTCTTGCCATTCCAGAATGGAAGTTTGACCACATTGAAATGGACTTCGTGACTGGGTTTCCAAAGTCCAAGCGTGGCCATGATGCTATATTCGTTGTCATCGACAAGCTCACCAAAGTGGCTCACTTTCTGCCTATCAAAGAGTCGATCACTGCAGCTCAATTGGCGGAACTCTATACCTCTCGAATTGTCTCTCTGCACGGTATTCCTCAAGTGATATCTTCAGACCGTGGCAGCATCTTTACCTCCAAGTTTTGGGATTCTTTTCAGAAGGCCATGGGCACCAACATCCGCTTCAGCACTGCTTTCCATCCTCAAACAAGCAGTCAAGTCGAGCGTGTCAACCAGATTCTTGAAGATATGCTCAGGGCTTGTGTTATCTCCTTTGGCATGAAGTGGGAGGATTGTCTTCCTTATGCTGAATTCTCATACAACAACAGTTTTCAAGCAAGTTCGGGCAAGGCCCCATTTGAAATTCTGTATGGTAGGAAATGTCGTACCCCTCTCAACTGGTCTGAAACCGGTGAACGTCAGCTGCTGGGTAATGACTTAATCATAGAGGCAGAAGAAATGTGCAAGGTCATTCGTGATAACCTCAAAGCAGCCCAATCCCGCCAGAAGAGCTACTAGGATAGTAAGCACCGTGATTTGGCTTTCGAGATCGGAGATCATGTTTACCTCCACGTCTCTCCTATGAAAGGGACTCGTCGCTTCGGTATCAAAGGGAAGCTTGCCCCTAGATACGTCGGACCTTTCAAGATTGTCAGCAAGAGAGGCGACCTAGCCTATCAACTCGAGCTTCCGTCAAACTTTGCAAATGTTCATGATGTGTTCCATGTCTCCCAACTCCGAAAGTGCTTCAAGACGCCTGAACGCACCGTCAACTTCGAGGACATTGAGCTCCAAGAAGATCTCTCCTATCATGAGCACCTAGTTGCAATCCTTGAAGAGACCGAACGAAAGACTCGCTACAAGTCAATCAAATTTCTCAAAGTAAAGTGGTCACACCATTCCGACCAAGAAGCCACCTGGGAACGCGAGGATCACCTCCGTTCTGAGTAACCGGAGTTCTTTCAGTCCTAGATCTCGGGACGAGATCTTTTCGTAGTGGTGGAGTGTTGTAACGCCCCAGATATATCTTTCCCAATTTGTACTCCAACTCTTGCCGTTTCCGGCGTTAAGTTATATTTATTTCTCGGGTTCGGGTCTTTGTCTCAGTGTGTTGTTTTCGTTTTCATGCATCTCATATCATGTCATCACGTGCATTCCATTTCATACATGTTCATCTCATGCATTCGAGCTTTTCCCCGTTGTCCGTTTTGCATTTCGGCGCTTCGTTCTCCTTCGGTGGCCATTTCTAGCTTTCTTTCGTGTGTGGGGATTAACCATTTCCGGATTGGACCGAGACTTGTCATGCGGCCTTGGTTTACTACCGGTAGACCGCCTATCAAGTTTCGTATCATTTGGACTTTGTTTGATACTCCAACGGTTAACCGAGGGACCGAAAAGGCCTCGTGTGTGTTGCAGCCAACACCCCTCCAATTTGGCCCAAAACCCACCAAACTCTTCTCCATGTCCTAGAGCGTTCGATCACGATCGCGTGGCCGAAAACCGCACCTCATTTGGACTCTCCTAGCTCCCTCTATGCCTATATATAGCCCCCTCCATTTTCGGATTCGTCTTCTCCCCCGAAACCCTAGTTCCAAAAAAAACGCATCTCCGCGCCGACGGACATGTCCGGAGCCTAGCCGGACGTGTCCGCCTCGCTTCCCCCGCGAACCACGCGCCGCCACGTGGCAGGCGGACCACTTTGCCACCGCTCCCACCGGCCAGCCGGGGCCCAGGAGGGGCCCTCCCGGCCCGCAGCCGCCGCCTCCCGTGCCCGCTCGCCCCCGCCTCCCGTGCCCGCTCGCCCCCGCCGCCAGGGCCCGACCGCGCCGCCGTCCTCCTCCCGGCCGGCCACCGCGCCGCCATCGCCGGCCGGCACCGCCACGCCGCCGCGGCACGCCTCCCGCCGCCGCCTTCAGCCGCCTCGCCGCCCCGACGTCACCTCGCCGCCGTCACCTCGCCGCCCGGCGCCGGCGACCGCGCCCCGGCGCCCCCCTCCTCTCACCGGCCTCGGGTCCGGCCGGATCTTCCTCCCTGTCTCCGGCGTGAACAGTGCGCCTCCGGCGAGCCTCGGTTTCCGCGCCAGATCCAGATCCAGTTTCGAGACGGTTGACTTTTCCCTCCTAACCCTAGTTTTTTGAGCATACTTTGACCTGCCATAACTCCGCATCCGTAGCTCTGATTTGGACATATAGTATATCAAAATGTTCGTCTCGACATGTACATCATTTCATTCCATTGCATCGTTTTCATGTGAGTTCATCTTGATGCCCGAAATGCTGCTAGAAGGAGGCTTCGTGAGATAATCGTCAAATCTCCTAGTTCATCTTAGACTTTTGTCATTTTTGCCATGATTGTTGTATGCACGATATGCCTGTGAGTCCTTCATATGATTTGTTAAGCATTTTGTCTTCTTTCCAAAGGTGCAACCCATGCATTTTTAGGATGTGTGTGGTGACTTGTGCAAGCTTGCAAAGTGAGGCACTTGGTAAATCTGTTTTCAGGGATTTAGTGGATTTCACTAAGTCTGGGATTATTTAGTTCATGATGCCATATGTTCAGCTTGTTTCCTAGTGATCCGTGCCCCTTTTGAGGATGATCAGTAAGGGAGTTTTGTTAATCATGTTATGCTCTATCCATCCATGTCTTTGTTTGCATATGTGGAGTAATCTAGCTTGAGTCAATCGAGCTCTACTTTTGCTTCGTGGTGAATCTGGGCAGATCGTCAACTTGTTTGCGATTTTGCCGATGCTATTGTTATTGATCCGTGCATGCTATGCCATTGTTCTTGCCATGTCTAGCTAGCATTTTGTGTCTTCTTTTTGGATGTATGCTTGCCTTGCCATGACTTGATCCGTAGTGAGTGCATCGAGCTTGTTTACATGCCTTCGTGAGTTATATTTCAGCATGTCTCAGTTTTCACTACGTCTGAAAACTGATTATGCGTGAGCTATGTTCGTGTGCTTGTTAGTATATTTTGTGATCCCTTTTGGCCCCAGGTCACTATGGGACTTTTGATAAGCTTGTTGAGTAGCTCCATGCCATGTTCTTACTTTTCATAATCAGGTCATGTATCATGTTGTTTTGCTGCTCCGAAGAGAGCTTCGTGATCTGAAATTTCAGACTAGTGTTAATTTCACTAAGTCTGAAATCTGTTTTGCGTTTGCGTTTTTGCCATGCTTGTTTGAACCTCATAATGGATGAATTTGGCCGTGGCTCAGTGCTAGTGTTTTGTTAAGCATCTTGTGGGCATCCCTGCCATGTATTTTTTGTCATGTTTGGTGGCTGTAGCTTGTTCATTTCGTTGCATTTAGATGCCTACTTGCTGTAAATCGCAGACCGGTGTCATATCTTAAAACGCTTGCCATTTCCAAACCGTAACTCCGATTCCAATGATCTTTATATCGTTTTCAAGAGATTTCATCCCCTCTATCCAGTGGCACACTTGTTTTTCCAAGTTGAAGCCAGGTTCATGCATTTCCTGTCACATCTTGCATTTTGCATCTCGCATCGCATCCCGCATAGCATACCATCATTGCATCTTATTGTTTGAGTTTGCACGTGGTTGATTGTATCCTTGTTGCTTGTTTGTGTTGTTTGGGTAGAGCCGAGAGACGAGTTCGCTAACGAGGAGCCCGTTGAGTTTGCTTTTGAGGATCCAGTCAACTCTGACAACTTTGCAGGCAAGATGATCATACCCTCAAAATCACTATTGTCTTTGCTATGCTAGTTTGCTCGCTCTTTTGCTATGCCAATGCTACGATGCCTACCACTTGCTTGTCAGCCTCCCAATTGCCATGTCAAACCTCTAACCCACCATTGTCCTAGCAAACCGTTGATTGGCTATGTTACCGCTTTGCTCAGCCCCTCTTATAGCGTTGTTAGTTGCAGGTGAAGATTGGAGACGTTCCTTGTTGGAACATTTATTTACTTGTTGGGATATCATTATATTGCTATGTTATCTTAATGCATCTATATACTTGGTAAAGGGTGGAAGGCTCGGCCTCTCGCCTAGTGTTTTGTTCCATTGTTGCCGCCCTAGTTTCCGTCATATCGGTGTTATGTTCCCGGATTGTTGCGTCCCTTACGCGGTTGGGCTATAATGGGAACCCCTTGATAGTTCGCCTTGATTAAAGCTTTTCCAGCAATGCCCAACATTGGTTTTACCATTTGCCACCTAGCCTCTTTTTCCCTTGGGTTTCCAGAGCCCGAGGGTCATCTTGTTTATAACCCCCCCCCCGGGCCAGTGCTCCTCTGAGTGTTGGTCCGAAATGAGCTACCTGCGGGGCCACCTCGGGGAAACTTGAGGGTTGGTTTTACTCGTAGCTTGTCTCATCTGAGTGTGCCCCGAGAACGAGATATGTGCAGCTCTTATCGGGATTTGTCGGCACATTCGGGTGGTGTTGCTGGACTTGTTTTAATCTTTCGAATCGCCTTGTTGTACTGAGATACCGAGTCTGATCGGTGTGTCTTGGGTGGAGGTCTATTCCTTCGTTTACCGTGAGAGCTTGTTATGGGCTAAGATGGGACCCCCTGCAGGGATTGATCTTTCGAAAGCCGTGCCCGCGGTTATGGGCAGATGGGAATTTGTTAATGTCCAGTTGTAGATAACTTGAACCTTAATTAATTAAAATGAATCAACCTAGTGTGTTACCGTGATGGCCTCTTCTCGGCGGAGTCTGGGAAGCGGACACGGTGTTGGAGTTATGTTTGCGCAGGTTGCTCTCTAGTTTCTCGCTCGCGCCTTGCTCTCTCTTCTCGCTCTCTTTTGCGAATAAGTTAGCCACCATACATGCTAGTTGCTTGCTGCAGCTCCACTCATACATTTACCCCCTTCCTACCTATTAAGCTTAAATAGTCTTGATCGCGAGGGTGCGAGATTGCTGAGTCCCTGTGGCTCACAGATTACTATTACACCAGATGCAGGGACCGATGATACAGCTCCAGATGGCGCGCTTGAGCTCAAGTGGGAGTACGACGAGGATTCTCAGCGTTACTATGTGTCTTTTCCTGATGATCAGTAGTGGTGCCCAGTTGGGGTGATCGGGACCTATGTCGCTTGTTGGGTTGTCTTTTATTTTGGCGCCGTAGTCGGGCCATGAGTGTTTGGATGATGTATGTTATTTATGTACTTTGATGTGACGTGGCGAGTGTAAGCCAACTATTGTATCTCCCCTTTTATTATATATATTACATGGGATGTTGTGATGATTGCCTAACTTGCGACATTGCTTTCAATGCGGTTATGTCTCTAAGTCGTGCCTCGACACGTGGGAGCTATAGCCGCATCGAGGGCGTTACAGTTACCTCCTTGACTATAAACGAGAATATTGGAAAAAGAGGTACACGGTCCGATGGTTTTCTTGCGGAGGTGACAACACCAAATTTTTTCATTCTGCGGCTTCAGAAAGATATCGCAAGAATTCCATAGCTTCGCTGAAACTTCATGATGGCACGGTAGTAACAGATTATCTGGGTAAAGCCAAAGAGTTGTTCAGTACCTACAGGGAGAGATTGGGCAAGAAAGGAGAGTATGAAATGAAGTTTGATCTATCTAGAATCATTAAAAAGGTGGAGGGTCTTGAGGATCTAACCACGCCTTTCACACACCAGGAGATTGACAGACTTGTTAGAGAGATGCCATCGGATAGAGTGCCTGGCCCGGATGGCTTCAATGGTTGTTTTCTGAAATCGTGCTGGCACATTATCAAACACGATTTCTATAGATTATGCAATGATTTCTATGATGGTGTCATTGATCTCCGGAGTCTGAACTCGGGCTTCATAACTCCCATCCCAAAAACCCAGTCGCCAGAGACCACTAATGATTTCAGGCCCATCACGTTGCTCGATTGCTGTCTGAAACTGGTAACTAAGTTGTTGGCTAACCGTTTGCAGAAACTAGTGCTCAAGATCATTCATTGGAATCAATATGGTTTTCTGAAAGGAAGATCGATCCAGGACTGTTTGGCCTGGGCGTTTGAATACATCCACCAATGCCAGTCATCGGGAAGAGCCTGTTGTATGCTGAAACTCGAATTCACGAAGGCTTTTGATACCATCCAGCACGAACCAATGATTGAGATCATGCAGCATATGGGCTTCAATGAGAAGTGGTTAGGATGGATCAAATGCATCTTCTCTTCTGGTAGCTCTTCGGTGTTGCTTAATGGAACCCCAAGGAAACAGTTTGATTGTCTTAGTGGGGTCCGGCAGGGTGATCCTTTGTCGCCATTGATCTTTGTTCTTGCAGCGGACCTTTTACAGTCAGCGATCAATGATGCCAGTCAGAATGGATTGCTACAGCTACCTCTCCCCACTACCGACAGTAATTACCCTGTAATTCAGTATGCTGACGACACGATCGCTGTGTTCCCGGCCTCTATCTCGCAAGCGCAAGTTCTGAAATCTATCCTGGTTGACTACGCGAAGTTGGTGGGCCTAAAAATAAACTTTCACAAGTCGACTCTAGTCCCCATCAATTCTGATCCGGTGCTGGCGGGGGAAATTGCTACAATTTTTGGCTGCTCTATTGGCAACATGCCGTTCACGTACTTGGGCTTGGCCATGGGCACCACGCGCCCGAGTGTGAATGACCTGATGCCACTGGTCTCCTCCGTTCAGAGAAAGGTGCCTGCTGCAGCCTCGTTTCTGGACTATGGCTCCAAGCTAACGCTGCTCAACTCCGTGGTCACCTCTTTGGCTATTTATGCCATGTGTTCCATCAAGATAAACCCAAAAATTATTGAGCGCCTTGATAAACTGCGTAGATCATGTCTTTGGGTGAGGAAGTCTGATGATGGGGTTAAGGGCGGCTCATTGGCAGCCTGGGATATGGTGTGCAAACCCAAAAGTAAGGGAGGTCTGGGGATCATTGATCTTAGGACCCAAAACCAGGGGCTGTTGTTGAAACAACTTCACAAGTTTTATAATAAACATGATGTTCCATGGGTCAATTTGGTTTGGGATACCTACTATGTGGGTAAAATACCGCATGCTTCTGACCCATGTGGATCCTTCTGGTGGAGAGATCTCATGTCAATATCTGATGACTACAGAGGGGTCACCAAATCAGAGGTGTTTGCTGGAGATACGATCCTGTTCTGGAAAGACAATTGGAATACAGATATTTTTCAAGACAGATACCCGAGAGCATTTTCCTTTGCTAGAGATCCAGACATATCTGTGAGGCATCTCTTGTCTTCTGAGAGACTGGGAGAGGTGTTCCACTTGCCTCTATCTTTGGAGGCTAAGAATGAGGTGGTTGAAATGTAGTCAGAAACCCTTGAAATCTCAATGACTGGTGACAAGGATGTGTGGTGTTGTGTTTGGGGGGATGGAGACTTTCGATCTTCCAAATACTATGCCCACTATTTTAATCAGATACAAGTTCATGAGATCTTTGGCTGGATATGGAAAACCAAGTGCACAATGCAAATGAAGGTGTTCTTGTGGCTGTTGTTGGCTGACAGATTGAACGCCAGGAATATGCTTCGGAGAAGGCATTTTAGAATCCATAATGACAACTATACCTACCTTCTCTACAACCACCCGCCTGAGGAAGACATTGTTCATCTCTTCTTCACTTGCCCTTTCTGTCAGAGATGCTGGGCTGTGTTGGGGATACATTGGTCAAATGACACTGACTGGATTAAAATGGTGCATGAGGGCAAGAACAGGTGGGCAAGGCCGATGTTTTTAGAAGTCTTTGCAGTGGTTGCATGGGGGATCTGGAAGGAGAGGAATGATAAGAACTTCAGAGGGATTCAACCTTCTTTTGTTTCTTGGTGGAACAGATTCAAGAAGGACTTTGCTATGCTGGTTCATAGATCAAAACAGGAGCAAGGCCCTTACATTCTTTCAATAGTCAACTTGCTTTGATTTTCTATTTTGTTTGGTTGTTTAGATAACCCCCCCCCTCTCACCCCTCCATGTAATTTGTACAGTGCTAGACACTCTAACCACCCCCTAACTTTATATTTTTAATATAAAGGCAGTGAGAGAATCTCACTGTCATCAGTTAAAAAAACAATACCGCAGGGAGGAAGAAGGGGTCGGAGGCCCTCCCGAGCCGGTGCTCTCTCACAGAGAACGACACGGCCGCCGATCGGGGCGCGCAGGCAGTCGTTGGTCTCCTCCCTCGCTGCGGACAACAGCGTGAACGATGCACCTACACCCCTACCCCGGCCGAGGTTGTCCGGCCGGATTTGTGACCAGCCATGAGCTGAGAGAGAGAGTGGCCACCTATGTGTTGCTTAGATCTGGAGAGCATGAGAGAGTGAACGAGAGGAACCCTAGTTAAGCAAGCGCTAAGGCTCCTGCTTTTATATATAGTGGAGTGATTTTGTTGTACCAGCTTCAAAAAAAATGCGCTCCTATGTGTACCCGCAAGTGGGTGTGAGAGAACTAGTGCGTGCGTGCACCACTTCTCTTCGTGAGAGTACAATATACTATGCCGAAAGAACGTTCGCCGCAAGAGTAATAGTGTAAGTGTGTGACATGTGAGCTAAAATAAAATGTGCGCGCCGTCTTTTGATTTTTAGAAGTTCTGAGGGTAGGGTGTGAAGAGCACATATGTGTGTGACATCTACCTGCAGATAGACGGTGGGTGCGACGTGCGAGTCTGCGAGATGACTCGGGAGAGTCGTGACTCGTGAGGGTGCGTGTGCATGAGAGAGAGGTGGCACGTATCAATGCAATGCATGTGTCCGTAAATCATTATCCGACAAACGTTCGTCGTAGGCCTTTTCCTGACGAACGCCGTAAGAACTGTTAGATCGCCATCCGACAGTGTTAGTTTTGCCATGTCATTTAACAGAACAGCCACTCCTCCTACACACAAATCTTCCACATGAGTGTTAGCAACTACTGTATGCCCCCTCCATTCCGAAATTCAGTGCATATAGCTTTATTGAAAATTTGAACCTCGCAAACTTTTACCGAGTTTTCGTGTACCAAATTGCACATGTAGAATACCATGTACTCCCTCCGTTCCAAATTACTCATCGAAGAAATGGATGTATCTGGAACTAGAATACATCTAGATACATCCATACCTGCGACAAGTAATTCGGAATGGAGGGAGTATATATCATTTCATTCATCTTCGAGAGGTAACTATAAAGATGGGTGAGGAGTCTACAAAGAAAGACCATCGTATGAGCCGCAGCAATTTCAAGCATCCTTTAGTGTCAAGGAATATCATAGGAACTCTATATGATATAATTTTTATAGGATATTTCCTTTAGAGCCAATTGGTTCACAGGAATAGATTCATATACTCCACATTTCAAAGGAAATAAACATGATATCATTTCTATAGCTTTAGAACCACTTGGTTCATATGAATGGATTCCTATACTCCCTTAATTTCAAGGGAAAATAAACATTAGTGTATATTCAATAGAAAAGTTCCTATGATATGAACCAAATTACATCTCTTTTCTAATCCCTCCTCATAGGAATTGAGATACATGTCATCTCTAGATTCAATAGAAAAGTTCCTATGATGTGAACCAAATGACATCTCTTTTCCAATCCCTACTCATAGGAATTGAGATGCTCCATGTCATCTCTTTCCCTACAACTTCCATGTATACATCTTCTATTCCTAAATAGATAGTACAACCCACTAGTAGCTTTTTTCTAAAACATGCAACTATGGCACAAGAACTATATAGTGTGCTAATAACTTTGAAAGATGGTCGCTGGATGAAGCAATGCGGCAGTGCAGAGATAGGAAAATTCGAGCACTACTGGCTGTTGGATATCATCAACATTCCACCAGATCTGCCACATGTACAATTTAGAAGACTCCATGGTTGAACTTAAGCATAATGCACAAACCTCAAAACACAAGCACTTCTCCTTTGTTCTAGAATCTTCTGTATCATAATTGATTATTTTTTATAAATGAATTGCCATTATTTGTTTTTTTACTTTATGATTTACAATGCACAACCCCATGAATCTTAACATTTTTATAAAACTAATTGATTTTGAATGAGATGAACTATAAGAACTAAACGAACATCTACATCATGCATATATGACTCAAAGCTTTACATGCTATAGTGTGTATTTATTCATAATATGGTTTCGAAATCTCATGCGTTCAATACATGTGCACCTTACAAGTTTTGAGTATAGTAGAAAATTTCACGCGGCCCCGGGTATATCAAAATGCAAGCCCATGCATCATTGCCTTTCGATCGAACCTACATCCACAATTTTTGGTACGTACTATATATCCACTGGTCCCTGAACCCAAAATGTTGCCTCGTTCCCGTAAAACCAAGCGGCCCACACATATTTAAGGCGTCGACTCGAATCCGTTTACTATGACGTGGCCCCGCACGCCATAGTACTCCTACAGACCCTACCGCCGCACTCATCATCGGTTTTCTTCAACCGATTTGTAGTGGAGGCACTTTCAAAAAAAAGGATCAGTAGTGGAGACCCCTACCCTAGGGTGCCCTAGGTAGCTGCCGCATGCATCATTGTTTTCTCTTTTCTTTATGCTCTTGCACCCTAGAGTGAAATGATGGTTGCTTCGTCCGTCCAGCTTAATGGGGGAAAGGTGGGGCTTTGTGATTTGACCCCTCATCGCTCATTTTCTACTACTGCGGTGCTACGACCGGGGTGCCTCCAATTCCAACCGCTGCTCCGAACTGTAATTTGGTGCATTGCACACAGAACAAGATGGTGGATGAGCCACATGTCGGCCAAAGGGGTCCTGTTAAGTGTGTCGCCATTTCGTGTGCGGACTGGCCCTGCTTGAGTTGCTACGCCAACACGATAGGAGCAGCCCACCACTTGGTTTTGCTCCTTGGTGAATCCCAACTATATTGATCTAAAAAGAGACGTGCTGAACTACCCTCTCAGTCTCGGTTTTTTAATTTTTAGGTGTCTCAGCTTATAGGGCCTGCACGTAGTTCTAGGTCATCCATTTTGACTAACTAAATATGAGTTACTATGTCACAAAAAGTATATCATTGGATTCTTAAGCGGATGTAGTTGTATTTAAAAGTCGAGCGCGGGGCTTTTCCTGCACGGTAGGCGGGGCAGTTCCACCTAGTCGGTTTGACAGAGACGCGAGAAGACGAGGGAGCAGGCTGCTTCAAACGTAGGGCTATGTGATTTGACAGCGAGTTACTGCTGGACAGGTGGGGCCCGTGATTTGACTTGCCATTATCATTTTAACTGCGGCGCTACGACCGACGTGAGTCTCCCGATTCCCGACCACCTCCATTACAAAGAAAGAGATAGAGAGGAGTAAAAAAATACACTTATAGCCAACCTTGTTGTAGTATGAGTGACTAAGTGATGACTATGTATGACATGCCAACATCAGATAGCCTAGCACACCGTGTTAAATCTCCAAGGGTGCGACCGCGCGAGCGACGCGACGGCCGTGGTAGGCGCGACCATGATACGGGCTGCTGGCAGCCCTTGGATCTAAGATCAAATGGTCGCATGCTAAGTTGCTGAAAATTTGCAGAATAACCCACCAGGATAGGATATTCACCCATAGGTCTAGAATCATGCCATGCAACCGTTCGATCTCAGATCCAAGGGCTCTCGGAAGCCCGTATCATGGGAGAATGGAAAGCCACTACCCTGCCATTCGCACGCTGGCAATTCGCTCCTACTCATCCCCGCACGTCCTTCAATAGTACGGCGGTTCGCTCCTAGTCGTCCCGTCCATTCATATTATGACAGTTCCACTAATCCTAACCCTCCTCCCAAATCTCCACGATCGGCGGTGAGTACAAGGTTAGAACCATCACCGGCGATGAGTAAGACGTCATCTACACCCGTTCTTCCGCGACGGTGAAAGGATGCCTTTCACGCTTCAGATGCATGTTCGAAAACTCAGATGATGAGTGGGTCGCTGGGCTAGATGTTGAGTACAACACAGTGCTGGGACCAGAGAAGGATCTAAAGGAGGAAGAGAGGAAGAAGCCCGCCGTGATCCAGGTTTGCGTACATAACGTTTTCTTGGTCTACCACATATGCCATGCCGATGTTGAGTGCTAGGATTTTAAGGACTTCCTCAAGGACAAAACAGTGAAATTCGTTACTGTAGACTTTAAGAACGACAAAGAAGTCCTGGGTCGGATAGGCCTCGTTGTAGGCAACCCCTTCGACCTCCAGAAGAATCGGCTAGTGCCCTCTCGTCAACCTTCAATGCTGACCCTGGCAGGAGCCATGGTTCATCCTTCGTACCGTAAACTGAAGAAACCTCATCACACGTTTCATCGTCATGCATGGCAGCGGAATGTACTAGATATAGACCACATCCACTACGCTGCAATGGATGGCTACCTTTGTTTCAATATCTACAAGGGTGGATGAAGAGCAACAGCCAAGTGTGCGGTTCAAGCAAAGAAGTATCGGCCAAGAGGGAGAGGGACAAGGACGAAGTCGAGGACGTGGACGAGGACTCCGAGTAAGGTGGCAGTGTCATTGCTCATGGTGGTTCTAAACTTATAATGCAGTGTCTACCGGATTAGTTGCATAGTTTAATTTCATGTGTTCTTGGTTTAATTTGAGGGGTGTGTTGTGCTGAGCCCCCAGCAGAACTATGTTATGTTTCTTCTTGTTACTTTAACTTTTCAGTATGCACATACTACTAGTATTTCTTTAATAGAATTTAGCACCCCAACTAAGCATGTACTAGCTTTTTTAATAGTACTATATGCATAATTTGGCGACGAGCGCTCTCTATATGTACCACCTTTTTTTTAATTTCAATATTTGCTTCATGGCTCAATCCATCAATAGTACTACTGTACAAAAGAATACATTTTTTAAAAGGCTAGAGTACTGTTCATCACATATATAGCCATTTAAATTCTCAACCTAGAACGACGTGCATGCCATGTAGTAAACCGATACGGAGGAAGAATAGTAAAAATGAGGTGATTTTACCGAGCGATTGGCGGGGGAGCATGGCCTGTCATGTGGTCCCACGTGTCATGATGTACCAAGGCGAAGCGCGTGTCCCTCTTGAGGCAGAAGCAATATTATGTGGTTTGAGATGATGGCGAGCCAAAGTGCGAAATAATGGTTGCTTCGTCCGTCTGGGAAGGTGCGGCATTGTGATTTGACGTCTCATTGCTCATTACTACTACTGGGCCGGTACGAGTGGGGTGCGCCCCCCTGCTGTTCTGCACTATTATTTGGTGCTTGACACGTCGACCCGGTTGCTATATGTCCCACATGTCGGTGATAGGAAGTACAGAATTCATGAAAGGGAGCGTCGACGGAGGAGTATACTACAGAATTCATGAAAGGGAGCGACTTAGTTTTGGAAAAATCTGTTTTTATGGAGTACGTACCCACTAGGGTTTATAGGGCTCATCTAAAAGAATTCATTTTTCCATTTGATAAGTCTCAATTCCACTATAATAGTAGTAGTACCATTACATGTTGGATTTCGAGGTGTGTTAGATCACCCGACGCAAGCAGTGTCAAGAGCAAACTAACCAATGCATGTACAAGTTCATGGAAATTTAGTGGTCATTCATGCATTTGTTCTAATTAATGCCTCGGTAATATAACTTCTTGAGAAAAACGAGCATACTAATTACTTGTGCAAACTATGAAATTAATTCGACCACTCACCGTCTACCTTGGTTGGAGAGATTTTGAAATTGAGCCATAAACTGGAAAGGAGGGAGTAGTTACTTTTGTCTCGATTACTATTTGTGGCCTTGTATAGATGCAAAATGTATTTTTTATAGTGGCCTTGTATAAGTAAATGGAGGGAGTACTAACCAAAGTACGTAGTAGGGACGAGGATTAAACGGAGGGAGTAGTAAAAATTTCTCCTCGTGTTGCGAGCCACCGCGCGCGTGGGCGAGCGAGCGGGCGTAAAGGCGTATACTACTACTACTACTACTACTACTAGTACTACTACTACTAATACTACTACTAATACTACTACTACTACTACTACTCGTAAGCAAGCTTCACCTCATCCTGCGAGCCACCGCGCCCGTGGGCGGGGGAGACGGCGTACTAAGCAAGCTTCTCCTCGTTCTACGAGTTGATGGGACACATCAAAAGTACTCCAGTGTATAGAGCCTTGCCTCTAAGGTAGGCCCCACATGGTTTGCTTCTTTTTTTAATTTAACATAACGCGTCAAGTCACAATTTGTTTGTTCACCCGTGGTAGACGATCCTCCCTCCACCAAGTGGACAACCAGTACACGTGCCAAATTACCACGTGGGCTTCCTTTTTCGTACAGAAATGAGCTCCACCGTGTACGCGCGTGGGTGTGGTTGGGAAAGAGACGGGAGTACGTGCGCCGTGCGTGCACCTCTTCTCTTCGTGCATGTCCCCCACCTACGTGTGTGTGAGAGAGATACAAACCTAGACATAATGCATCGTCCATCCCCATGCCTCCGCCCAGTCCAACCACCAGTCACCACCACGCCCCACTCCTCCTCACCTTATCTCTCATCTTTCTCCCTCCATTTTTATATACAAGGGGCCACTATCAAAATTATAATTTGCAGATACAAGGCCACTAACACTAATCGATGCAATATTAATGGTGTTTGCCTCGTGGTACTAGCAAAGGAGGACATTAATTATCCCTTGCATGCATGAGGGAGTTTGTAAAAAAATGCATCTTGATGTTCCGTGCAATGCACAGGCATCTTGCTAGTCCATGAAAACAACACATGGCAAAATTCCACGGTGAACGAGGGATTTGAATCTGTTGGGAGGGGCTATTTGGATCTTGCCCGGGGTAGCCAAAATATTGGCGACCCTTTTGTCCACATGTGCCCTTGCCATCGATGAACGAGGAATGGCTCGGGTGCTCATGCTGTCATGCATCCTCCAGCGCGCACGTTGGAGACGGGCTCGCACGAGCTGTGTTTTTTTGTCCCACAATGCCGCCCGAGTCGCCCGCAGACCGATCGGCGACCCGCAAATTACGCCATCCAACCGTAGCCGCACACATTATGACAGCAACTCAACCAACCGGACGAAATTCACGCAAACACCTAGACAAACTGATATTTCATATAAACAACGATAGAAATCATATAAAATACCGGATTTTCATACAAACATGACGGATTTCATTACATTCAAATGAACTACACGGTGCTAGTTTTGGACAGCACAGGTATATAATACCTGGCCTAAATGGTCGCCCGCCGATCGATTTGTGTTCCTCATGTCCAGCAGCACGATCACCGGACTGCCGGGAGCCCCGGAGGTATATGCTTTAGCGCAAAGGACGGCTCGCTTCCCCACTGGCCAACTGATATCATTGGCTGGTGCCGAAGATGCTGGTGGCCGGCACCGTTTCAAGTTCATCACCGGCCACTACTTCGCCATGGCCGGCACCGGCTCGAGTTCAACCTAACATTCCCATCTTCCGTGGAGCCCATGCAGGGTCGACGAAGGTCCTCGCAACAAAAGGATCCGGCAAGACACCTGCTGTGTACGCCGGTGGCCTTAATGGGACCCAAGCGGCGGCGGCCTCCTGTGTTCTACTTCTCCTCGATGATGGCGGCAGTCGTGGAGGCGCTGGCCACCGACTCGTCGCTCTCCGCGCACCCGACTTCTGTTGCTGCTTGCATGGCACGGCCGCCGGCATGGGAGTCTCGGCCACAGAAACGGGAGACGTGGTACGAGGTGGCAGCGTGGACGGCAGCAACGACACCCGTGCGCGGCTCCTCGTCGAGCTGGCCTAGAGCGGCTAGTTGCTGAACCGTGCGCCGGCTTGGGGCAGCAACTGGCTCCGTCGGGCGAGGCGAGGGAGGTGGATCAGCGAGCTACACAGCTCGCATCCGGGGGGTACCCAGCCGGCTTGGCTGCGGAATAACTACTCTTCGTAAGCCATTATAAGAGTGGACAAAATAGTGGAGGAGATAGGGGAGCGGCGGAGGTGTGCGATTCTTGGCCGGTGTTTGGCCTCATTTAAATAGGATATTAAATAGACGACGGACGGGAGGAGCTCGGTCGACATTGCGTTTAACGCCGGCCCGTCATGAACGGACGTGTGTCGAGAGTGGGTTTCTCAGCTTCCACACGGGCGGGTTTCCTGGAGGCGTTTGAATGCGGCACGGAGGCGTGTTCAGCCGGGCGTGCCGCGAGTGGCGCCCTCGACTCTCACCTAGGACACCGCGCCATTCTTCCACTGACGTGTGGGCTCTTTGGGTGCATGGCCTGCTTGTCAGTGACCCAACGCAGGCAGCGCATAGCAGAGGAACCTTTGGTGGGCCGGGTGGTCAGAAGCGGGCATTTCATAAACCGATGATTGTTCATTGAGTGTGACGTCATCTTTTTCATGTAGATAACCCTACTATGTTGATAGCCTGTTCGATACGTTGTGATTCATAAAGACTGCTGCAAATATCAATGTTCTGCTTATCACAGATAAGATTGATTAATACCCGTAACAATCCATGTCCTTAACAAAGGGTGCATGCACGTATAGGTTGAGCACGTGTCTTGCGTCGTGTGTTGTGTGCATGCAGGCGTGCGAGTGTTGCGTGCGTGCAAGGGTACGTTTCAGTGTTGCATGCATGGGTGCATACGTGCATGTGTTCATGAGTGCATGTGTACGTGTCAGTGTTGCACGCCAGCATGCGTGCGTGTGTACGTGTCAGTGTTGCACGCCTACATGTGTGCGTGTCTTGCGTGCGTGCATGTGTACGTGCGGGGTGAGGCTACACGTCAGACGGCTGACTTTTTCATCTCTGGTCATTAGATTTTCCAGCCGTTGGATACGAAATCAAGGGCCTCCAGTTTATCATCAAACTCAACCCCCCTGAGCCGCCAGCCACCACCGGCCGAACCGCTAGCCCCCACCGCCCGCGGCCGGCCCGCCCTCCCTGAAACCACTCCCCACCGCCGGTCCGCCGCCGCACCGGCCATCCCTCTAGCCCCCCCCCCCCCCCCCCGCCGAGCTTTTTCTCCGGGGATCCCCACCCCATCGCCCAATGAACGCCCGCCCCAACCACCGGTAACTGCCAACCAGAGGTCTCACGACTTCGAATACCCACCGACCACTAATTTATGACCATTTTATGTCCTTCATATACGCGCTGACGGGTGGGCCCTATGGTAATGTGCGCTACTGAATGTGGACTGTTTGACTGGTCAATTGATCGTGTTATCAACAAATTATGGAGCTGTATGGTGAGCCAGTTACCGTATGATCACCCTAAAATGTACTCCTATTTTATTAACACAGTACAGACTCAAACTACCATTTCTTCCTTTCATATACGGGCTGACAGGTGGGCCCCACGATTACGCGCCCCGATGGTGCACCACTAGTTGCGCCGCGTGGAACGTTTGACTGGTCAATTGATTGTGTCATCAACAAAATACGGAGTTGTACGGGTGAGCCAGTGACCATATAATCATGATATGTATTTGTTTAACACGGTACAGACGCAAGGGCTCATATATACGCACAAGCACTCACCGCTATAAGCGCACACACGCGAACCCTACCCCTATGAGCACCTTCGAGAGAGTGGGCCAGCATATATGATCTTGAGATTTTACAAAGGCACCATAGGTGCCTCGTAGTCGAGTGGAACGTCTCCTCCCACTGAACGTACATCACCGGAAAATACTGAAATTAACACAAGATAAATGCGAGCACCGGGACTTTAACCTTGCTGGGCTCGAGAAACCACTATCCTCTAACCATCCAACCACATGTTGGTTAGCACGACAAAATGTATGTGGTGACCGTGATGAGCTTATTATGAAGTCCAGTGACCATATCGTGCTTTCGCTTCAAATACAATGACTGTAAGTGTCTCCAACAAAATACGGAGCACGCATCAAATGCAAAGTCCGTCAGTGTCATCAACAAAATATGGAGACGTATCGTGAGCTAGATACTGTTGTACTATTGTATATGCTTATTTTCTTAGTGGTCGATTGCATGTGTGGTGTGGTGGGCACATCATTTCTAGTTGTGGTGGGTCAACATGAAGACTCATGGGTCGGTTCCATCCTGCGCCACATATAGGTTGGACCGAGACGTGTTATACGAAGACCCATGTGGAGGACTCGGCGCACAACACAAAGCTACCAGAGTCGCGGAGGACTCTATCCCCACTAGTGATAAGCCGACTATATATGATTTGTAACCCTAGGCCCTTAGTATGTTATACAAGCTTGGGGGCTAGTTCTAGTATACACACATGCACAATGCCTGGTATTCACGTGTACTTTGTACACACCCCTATCACTAATATACAGTACCAGGAGTAGGCTCTTTCTTCAACTGCAAGGGTCCGATCCGAACTAGGGTAAAACTTTGCCTCGTATTACCATCCAGCCTAACAGCCAGGGATATCCTACCGAATGATATGATGAAATTATATCTGTCAACTACTAAGAGAGAGGTGTGTCGGGGGGGCAATGTGTGCGAGAGAGGCCTAAAGATAATGTGTGTGCGGGAGACACGTAGGCACATATATGTGCGTATAGAGGGCTAGTAGAGACCATGCATGTGTATATATGCATGTGAGAGAAATAGTGTTTTCCAACTGAGATTAGTGAAAAGAGTGGTACATAGTAGTCAGAAAGAGAGAGAGAGAGAGAAACAGAGAGAGCATGTGCGTGAGACACCCCGACACCCTAAGAGAGATTGTGAGCATGTGTGAAAGAGAAATGCCAATGCATATAAAGTGTGTGCACTTATGCGTTAGATAGAGAGATATATAACGCGTTTGTGAGAACGGGGCGAGGCATAGTGCATCTATGTGTAAAAGGCGGTTCTAGCATTAAATTAAAATATAAATGGCATTATTATTTTTGGATGATATCATGTATTTTGCAAATTGCGTGTGGACGAAAAGCGGTCTATCAGACACCCATATTGTTAGTGTGAAGCACTTTATACATATCTTTATTTCATATTATCGATCCATAGAGTGAGAGCGGTTTGACATACAGGCAATGGATGCTTTCGCAATTCATATATAAACATTAATTAGTGCACTCCATGTTGTTAGTGTGAAGCACTTTATACATTTGTCACTTGCATGGATACATTCCAAATTGCTAGCTACGAAATAGAATACATGTCGAATTCAACATAAAGGGGGTTTCGAAGATTTGAATTCATAGGAAGTGTATTCATCTATTTGAACCCGAGATAATGGCATTTGTAAATCAGATGTAGACGGGGGCATCAATCTTTGTTGTGAGTTTGAACATGCTATATATATTCATACGCATATCTAACTTTTTTGCAACCAAGGAGATTATATCTGGAACCATGCATGAACTGAGGTAAGTTGCATATTTTTTAAGATATACTTGTGTACAATGTATATTCAAATGTACCCCCTCCATTCCAAAGTAATCGTAGCTTTAGGATTTTCAAGAGTAAAGATTTGTGAAGTTTGACAAATCTTGAAAGTTCAATTCAAGAGAACTGAAAACGTTAATGCTTCTGCTCCCAAATATTGAACGAAGCGCCCAATAGGCCTCTGGTCACCCAAAACCGCGCGAGACTAATGTTTTGGTGGTAGGAAATTGATGTCCTGACTCTGGCCCGTGTAGCCTATCGGCCCGATGTCCAAAGGTATAAACCGGGGTAGGTTTGTAACTTCACCAAGACGCCAGCCTCAACCGCCTCCGAGAAGCATTCATATGCCGTGGGCGCCTACCCATTTGCTCGGCCGAAATCTATCCCGCCCACATTTGGGACACCTGACATGACTGTCCTACCCCCAACCCGCAATATGTGTGAATTTTTAGATGCAGGCAAAGTTTGTAACTTTCCCCAAATTTCAAACAAGCGCATCTCAAACCGGAACATTGTTCCCCCTTAGTTCCCCGCCTCCCTCCGTTTCCCCATTCATACCCCCTGGGCGCGAAAACGCCCTCTCCACCACCCTTGAAACCCTAGCCTCCTCCGTCTTCCACCCCATAGCAGCCAATCCATCGCCGCCCTCCTCCATCACGCCGGAGCCGGTACCCCGACATCATCGTCCAAAGCAACCGCAACCACAACTCCCTCAAGGACTTAGCAGCTGAAGCCGAGGCAGAGCTACCTCCACGACGCCGACGCCGACGTGCACCGTACCAGAACCACTCCGACCATGCCATCCTGCGCCTCACTGTTGCGGCTCCATTGTCGCAACCGTCCACCGCACCGGAGTTGTTCCCGCTACGCCGTCGTTCGCCACCTCGGATCTGCTTCCCCGCCACCGACAGACGGCCACCGCACCACACTGAACAACTTGGCCATGGGTTCGTCCAAGGCTGCACCGTCCTCCACAACTTCTGGTTTCCGGCGAACAACAAGAAGATCGTCGGAAAAACAGAAGGAGGACACAGCACTGCTAGCAGAAAGAGGTACTCCTCTTCCCTTATTCGTGCAAATCTTACGTCTCCGCTCACACCGTATTCATCCCACGAAAGAAACTAGTTGAGCGCTTCTTACTGCATCTTCTTCGTGATACTAAATGCACAAGGTTTCCTCCCTTTTACTATTTCACCTTTTCTAGATGTCAGTAGCCCGCCTGGATTTCAATTCAGGGTCAGTCGGACCGCAATTAAAAGAAGCAGCACCCGCTTAGGCGTGCGGAGCACATAGTCCGCATGTTCCCCGGGGAAGCGGCGCATCGGTGTCTATCATAGGGGTGTGGGGCGCAGGAGTTGCTTGCGCCTGATCTGGAGGTCGGCGGGGCTTGAATGGATCGCCGAGGGGGCAATGCCAAGCACGGCAGTGCGGTGAGGTCGAGGGGACGGCGCAGGCAGGGGAGGAATACTGGGCCGGTGGTCGCTGGCGTTTCGAGGAAGATCATCAATACTGACTGGCTGGAGGTAGATGAAGGTGATCTGCCCATTCTTTGTACATCGGACGATGCAGAAAAAATGGACTGACCTATTTGCTTTCAATCGACTGTTATTTTCATAGAATCCTGTAGTAATTTAGTGTGCCATGCATGTTGTAGAGCTATCATATGTCTCCCATCATTTATTTCTCACCGACCTGCTATTTGCTACCTTTACACAGTACTAATTGTGCACACACTTCACCCATACTCACACTATTATCTTTTTACGCATGGGTATTTCAGACTCTGATGCAGTGTTGATGAATGCAAAAAAGAAAAGACAGAAGTCGCTCCAGTGTAATTCGAAGATAAGCACTAAGCGTTTCAGCGCTCTAATGGGTGCAGTGTCAGTAGTTGGAAACAGTAAACGTAGCTCTGCAGTTGATGATCTCAATTGCCACACACAAACATCCCAGGTGCTTGCTTTAACTTCACGCTGTCAAATGTAGTTGCATGTTGCATATGGTGTCTAGCTTGTATTGCTTCCAATTTGGTTAAATTGCATCTGCTTAGTTTACACATTATACCTTCGATAATGACATGCCTTCCTGTTTTTGATACATACTACATATGTCTATTAACCATGTTCGTACATCAAACTAATGCTCTTTTGTATCCCTCGTCAATCACTTATGATGAGATAGTCACCCGAGTGGGTTACTGTGAGACGCCCTACTCGTTTAAAGAGTGCAGTGTCATCCTCCCCACATGATTCTCAAGAAACAGCAAGGCTAAATGAAGATAGTCAACATAGCTCTCTAGTTGATCACCGCAATTCCCCCACACCACCATCGCAGGTGCTTGCTCTTACTTGGCAGTGTGATATGTGGTTGCATGTTGCATATGGTGTCTACCTTGTAATGCTTCTAATTAGGGTAAATTGCATCTGCTTAGTTAACACATTATACCTGTGAATATGACATGTCTTCCTGTTTTTGGTACATACTAGGTCTTTCTATTAACCATGTTCTTACATCAAACGACTTTTCTTGTGTATCCCTCATCAATGCTCCTAATTTGTTAAATTGCATCTCCTTAGCTTACACATTATACATGTCAATATGACACGCCTTCCTGTTTTGGGTACATACTACATCTGCCTATCACACCATGTTCTTGCATCAAACTAGTGTTCTTGTGTATCCCGCGTCTATCACTTATGATGAGACAGTCACACGCCTGGGTTAATATGAGACGCAATACTCTTATAAAGAATGCAATTTCATCCCCTCCACATGATTCTCAAGAAACAGCAAGCCTAAATGAAGATATTGAACGTAGTTATGTACCTGAAGACCGCACTTCCCCTACACCACCATCACAGGTGCTTGCTCTAACTTCGCAGTGTGATATGTGGTTGCATGTTGCATACGGTGTCTAGCTTGTAATGCTTCTAATTATGGTAAATTGCATCTGCTTAGTTTACACACTATACCTGTGAATATGACATGCCTTCCTATTTTTGGTACACACAACATCTATGTGTTAACCTTGTTCTTACATGAAACTACCTCCCTTCTGTATCCTGCATAAATCACTTATGATGAGTCACCTTTATTCGTTGCATATTACATATTATTTCTAGCCTGTTGCCATGTATTGCTTCTAATTTGGTTAAATACATTTGTTAGGGTACCCTTTTAATTTGGAAGAGTGATATTGGTTTCATCTTTCATATGGTTTCTAGCTTGCATCGATTCTAACAAGTTCAAGCACCTTGTGCTTAGTTTACACTTTATACATCATACATGTCAATATGTCGCACCGTCCTGTTTTTCATACATATTCCATCCTCCTATCATGCAGTTGCCTTACATGAAAGTAGTGTTCATCAGTATCATGCATCAATGAGTTCTGAAGAGCAAATTGTATTCCTTTTTCTTGTGGGTTTGACTTGACAAGGCAAAATCAAGAAAGAGGAAGGAAAAGAGTAAGGAAGGCGATGATGGTGGTCCTCTGCAGCAACGTAAACGAAGCATCTATACCGATTCTCCTTGTACTGATAGTGCATTACACGGTCCAAATCTCCACTCCCCTACTCCACCATCCAAGGTGCTTGCTCTAACTTGGCAGTGTGATATCTGGTTGCATGTTGCATATGGTGTCTAGCTCGTATTGCTCCTAATTAGTGTAAATTGTATGTGCTTAGCTTACACATGATACATGTGAATATGACACGCTTTCCTGTTTTTGGTACATACTATATCTATCTATCACACCATGTTCTTACATGAAACTACTCTTCTTGTGTATCCTGCATCAGTCACTTATGATGGGACACCTTTAAGTTGGCAGTGTGATATTGGTTTGCGTCTTGAATATAATTTCTAGCATGTATTGCTTCTAGTTTGATGAACGCCAGCTATGACAAGACAGTTTTAACTTGGTAGAGTGATATTGATTGCACCTTCCATATGGTGTCTTGTAGTGTTTCTAATTTGTTGAAGTGCCTTCTGCTTAGTTACCACATCATAGGTGTGAATATGTCAAGTCGTCGATTTTTTCATACATATTCCTTCCTCGTATCATGACTTTGCCTTTCATCAGAGTAGTTTTCGTCAGTATCATGCATGAATGAGTTCTGAAGAGCGAATGATATTCCTTTTTCTTGTCGGTATGACCTCATAATGCGAAATCAATAAAGCTGAAGGAAATTAGCAAGGCATTGGATGATGGTGGTCCTTCCGAGCAACTGAAACAGAGGTTCTCTACAGATTCTACTCCGTCATCCTCCCAACAAGATTCGCAAGACAACGCAAGGCTAGACAGTCAACGTAGCTGTGTACATGATAGGCACATCTCCCCTACTCCACCATCACAGGTGCTTGCTCTAACTTGGCACTATTATATGTGGTTGCATGTTGCGTATGATGTCTAGCTTGTATTGCTTCTAACTTTGTTGAATTGCATCTGCTTACTTTACACATAATGCCTGTGAATATGACATGTGTTCCTGTTTCTACATCAGACTACTATTCTTGCATATCCCGCATCAGTCACTTATGATAAGGCACCTTTAAGTCGCCACTGTGATATTGGTTGTGTCTTGCATATGATTTCTAGCATCTACTACTTCTAATTTGTTGAAACGCCATACAGTTTGAACTTGGCAGAGTGATATTGGTTGCATCTTTCATATGGTGTCTAGCTTGCAGTGCTTCTAATTTGTTGAAATTCCTTCTGCTTAGTTACCACATCATAGGTGTGAATATGTCACACCATCCCGTTTTTCATACATATTCCATCCTCGCATCATGTGTTTGCCTTTCGTCCGAGTAGTGTTCGTCAGTATCATGCATGAATGAGTTCTGAAGAGCGGATTTTATTCCTTTTTCTTATCGGTTTGACTTCACGATGCAAAATCATTACAGCTGAAGGAAATTAGTCCGGCAGTGGGTGATGGTGGTCCTTCGGAGCAACTCATATAGGGGGTCTCTACAGATTCTACTCCGCCATCCTCCCAACAAGATTCGCAAGACAACACAAGGCTGGACAGTCAATGTAGGTGTGTAGATGATGAGCACATCTCCCCTACTCCACCATCACAGGTGCTTGCTCTAACTTGACACTATTATATGTGGTTGCATGTTGCATATGATGTCTAGCTTTTATTGCTTCTAAATTTAATTGCATCTGCTTAGTTTACACATAATGCCTGTGAATATGACACGTGTTCCTGTTTCTAGAACATAAGTGTACATGATGAGCACATCTCCCCTACTCCACCATCACAGGTGCTTGCTCTTACTTGAAACTGTTATACGTTGTTGTGTTTTCCGTATGATGTCTAGTTTGTATTGCCTCTGATTATGTTGAATTGCATCTGTGTAGCTTACAACTTATACCTGCAACGATCACTTACCCATAAGACACATTTAACTTGGGACTGTGACGTAGGTTGCATCTTACATTGTCTTCTAGCTTGTACTGCTTCTAATTTCTTGAAATGGCACTTACGATGAGACACTTTTTACCTGATAGAGTGATATTGGTTGCATGTTCATATGGTGCCTACCTTTCATTTCTTCTAATTTTGTTGAAATGCCTTCCGCTTAATGTTTTTTCATACATATTCCATCCTCCTATCGTACGTGTGAATATGAAACACTGTCTTTTTTTGTATATATTCCATCCTCCTATCCTGCGCTTGCCTTACATCAAAGTAGTGTTCGTCTGTATCATGCATCAACCAGTTATGCAGAGCTAATTTTATTCATGTTCTTGTGGTTTTGACTTCATAAGGCAATATCAGAAAATATGAAGGAAAAGAGTAAGTTAGGGGATGTTGGTGGTCCTCCGCACCGACGCAAACAAAGACTCTCTAGATTTGCCACTGCTACTGCTAATGAAGTTGAAGTCCCAAGTCTACATGATGAGTTCATCTCCCGTACTCCACCATCGCAGGTGCTTGCTCTAATTTGACAGTGTGATAATTGGTGTCATGTTGCATATGTTGTCTAGCCTGTATTTCTTCTATTTTGATTAAATTGCACCTGCTGAGTTTAGACGTTATACATGTGCATATGACATGGCTTTCTGTGTCTAGAATACACAGCATCTATCTATCATACCATGTTCTTACATCAAAGTACTGCTATTGTGTATCCCGCATCAGTCACTCATGATTGGACGCTTTTAACATGGCAGTTTGATAGTGGTTGCATCTTGCATTGATTTCTACGTTGCACTACTTCTAATTTTTCGAATTGCCACTTATGACAAGACACTTTTAACTTGGCAGAGTAATATTGGTTGCATCTTTCATATGGTGTCTAGCTTGCATTACTTCTATTTTCTTGAAAATCCTTCTGCTTAGTTTGCACATCGTAGCTGTGAATATGGCATGTCGTCCTATTTTTCTTACATATTCCATCCTCATATGGTTGCCTTACATCAAAGTATTGCTTGTCTGTATCATGCATCAATGAGTTCTGAAGAGTGATTTTATTCTTTTGTTTTGTGGGTACAGCTTGACATGGCAAAGTCAAAAAACAGAAAGAAAAATAATATAGTAGGGAGTGCTGTTACTCATCGGGTGAAACGAAAAAGGTTCTACCTTCGAGATTCTGCTGGTACTTATAGTGCAGTTGTGACGCCCGGATAATTAAGCTACAGTAATCCCACGTTAACGATTCCACGTCACCTCGGTCATTGTTGCTAATCTCGCATTAGTTCGGAACCGATTCGAATTCAAAATTTAAAATGAGGGGAAAAATAAAAGTTTTCCATAATCAAAACTAAAATGTTGTAAAGGTGTTAAATAAATCATGGATAATAGTGGTGGAGAAACCTAAATTTAATAAAATGTTTAAGTGTTCAAAATAATTAAAACCTAGGTTTAAATATTGAAATAAATACCTTTTGAATTTTACAAATTATTAAAGTATTTTAATTTGGGTTGAGAATTAATGTGGTAGTAGTATATTTAAAAGTATTAACTTAGGTGCTAGTGATGATTTTCTTTTATATAAAACTAAAATAAAGAAAACTAAAAGTAAAACAGTAAAAAAACAAAACAAAACAAACAAAAGGAGAACAACCCCCCTCCCCACATGGGCCAACAGGCCCAGCCGGCCAACCCAACTGGCCCAGGCCGGCCCACCCCTGGCCTACACATGCCCCCACCCCCACGAACCCTAACCGCACACCCCACTCCCCCCACGATTCCTCCCCTCGCCTCTGCACCCGCCCCTGATCCGGATCGGGGCACCGCCCCTGCGCCAGCCTCATGCCGCCCGTCGTCGCCCGGAGCCCGTGCCGCCGCCTGGACCTCGCCGCCTCGACCCCCGACGCCATCGTCGCCTTCCTCCTCGTCGGCGTCGTCGTCCCTGACTCTGCATCAACCCCCGCTGCCACGTCCCTACGCCTTGTAGTGAGGCCCCGACCTCCACTCTTTCCCCTCCCTCATCGGCGCCATCCGCGCGCACGCACGTGCGCTCACCGCCAAGCCCAGCCAGCTGCCTGCAGCCACTCCCTCCCCTGACCAGCGCTCGACGCGACCGGGTCGTGCCCTGGCCATGCTTGGCCCCTGCGCGCACGCGCTCGCCGCCCGCGCGTGTCTGCGCGTCCGCCTCGCTCCCGCGTCCCCCTGCTCCGCGCTCGCCCCTCCCCTTGCGCACCTCACGCCCGCACCACCGTCGCCGCAGCCATCGGCCACCCTGTGCGCGGCCCCGCCTTGCCGGCGCTGCAGCTACATCGTTCGCCCCGGCCTTCCTCACACGCGCGCGCCCGCAGCTGCGTGGCTCTGCCGCAGCCACCGCCCTCGCCCGCCGCTCCCCTTCCGTCGGCGACCGCCCGACCTCGACGGCCTCGTCCGCCACGGCCCCAGGGCGTGTGTCCAATCGGGTCGCGCCCGAAAACGTCGCCCGCACCCACTATGGCCCCTCTGGGCCACAGACACTGGGGCCCACCCCCTAATTAATATTAATTAGGTTAATTAAAATGTTTAATTAAAATGTGTCACTGACCAGTGGGACCCACTGGTCAGGTTAACCAGTCAACCCCTGTTGACTGCTGACGTCAGCATGACATCATGCTGATGTCATAAATCTATTTTTCGAATTAAATTTAAATAACTAATTAAATTCAGAAATTAATAAAATCTTTAGAAAATCATATCTTTTAATCTGTAACTCGGATTAAATTATTTTCAACATGAAAGTTGCTCAGAATGACGAGATGAATCCGGATACGCAGCCCGTTCGTCCGCCATGCATCCCTAGCATAGCAAACACGCAACTTTCCCCCTCCGGCTCCTCTGCCCCGAAAACGCGAAACACCGGGGATACTTCCCGGATGTTTCCCCCCTTCATCGGTACCACCTCGTACCGCGTTAGGGCACACCTAGCATCACGCTTTGTCATGTCATGCATCGTCATGCATTTGTTTGCATTATATTTATTGTTTCTTCCCCCTCTTCATTCGCTAGACACCGAGACCGACGCTGCTGCTACCCAGTACGACTACGGTGTTGACAACCCCTCTCTCTTGCCAGAGCAACCAGGCAAGCCCCCCCCTTTGATCACCAGATATCGCCTACTCTTCTCTCTACTGCTTGCATTAGAGTAGTGTAGCATGTTACTGCTTTCCGTTAATCCTATTCTGATGCATAGCCTATCATTGTTGCTCCAGCTGTTGATACCTTACCTGCAATCATAATGCTTAGTATAGGATGCTAGTTTATCATCAGTGGCCAAACATTCTTGTCCGTCTGCCATGCTACACTATCGGGCCGTGATCACTCGGGAGTTGATCGCAGATATATACTTATACATAATGTATGATACTTGTGGTGATTAAAGTCGGGTCGGCTCGTAGGAGTACCCGTGAGTGATTCCGATGTTGGGGGCTGAAGGGGCAGGTGGCTCCATCCCGGTAGAGGTGGGCCTGAGTTCCCGAAGGCCCCCGGCAGTTACTTTGTGGCGGAGCGACAGGGCGGGTTGAGACCACCTAGGAGAGAGGTGGGCCTGGCCCTGGTCGGCATTCGTGGTTATTTCAAATAACACGCTTGACAAGATCTTGGTATTCGATCTGAGTTTGGCTACTGGCCTATACGCACTAACCATCTACGCGGGGATAGTTATGGGCACTCGACGTCATGGTATCAGCCGAAGCCTTCGTGACATCAGCGACTGAGTGGCGCGCGCCGGGTTGGACCACGTAACACAACTTCCTTTGTAATGGAGGTTGCTTGGTCTGCTCACCGGCCGCGTACGCAACGTGCAGGTGTCCAATGGGCGATGGGCCCAGACCCCTGCGACATAGGATTTAGACCGGCGTGCTGACCTCTTTGTTGTGCCTAGGTAGGGTTGCGACGTGTTGATCTTCCGAGGCCGGGCATGACCCAGAAAAGTGTGTCCGGCCAAATGGGATCGAGCGTGTTGGGTTATGTGGTGCACCCCTGCAGGGAAGTTGATCTATTGGAATAGCCGTGTCCCTCGGTAAAAAGACGACCCGGAGTTGTACCTTGACCTTATGACAACTAGAACCGGATACTTAATAAAACACACCCTTCCAAGTGCCAGATACAACCGGTGATCGCTCTCTCACAGGGCAACGAGGGGAGAATCATCGATTAGGATTATGCTATGCGATGCTACTTGGTGAACTTACCATCTACTCTCTTCTCCTGCTGCAAGATGGAGGTTACTAGAAGCGTAGTCTTCGAAAGGACTAGCTATCCCCCTCTTATTCCGGCTTTCTGCAGTTCGGTCCACATATGATAGCCTTATTCCAGTTGATACCAATGCATGCATATGTAGTGTAGCTCCTTGCTTGCGAGTACTTTGGATGAGTACTCACGGTTGCTTTTCTCCCCCTTTTCCCCTTTCCTATACCCAATTGCTGCAACCAGACTTTGGAGCCCAGGAGCCAGACGCCACCGTCGACGACGACTACTACTACTCGGGAGGTGCCTACTACTATGTGCAGCCCGCTGACAACGATCAGGAGTAGTTTAGGAGGATCCCAGTTTGTGCTAGCCTTCTTAAGGAAAACTTGTTTAACTTATGTCTGTACTCAGATATTGTTGCTTCCGCTGGCTCGTCTATGATCGAGCTCTTGTATTCAAGCCTTCGAGGCCCCTGGCTTGTATTATGATGCTTGTATGACTTATTTTATTTGTAGAGTTGTATTGTGATATCTTCACGTGAGTCCCTGATCTTGATCGTACACGATTGCGTGTATGATTAGTGTACGATTGAATCGGGGGCGTCACAAGTTGGTATCAGAGCTGACTACCTGTAGGAATCCCCCTTTCAAACTCCTTGGCCGAAGTCGAGTCTAGTCATTGAAAAACTTTTACTAACATGAATGTGCGGCTTACGGGCCCACGTCGCCATTGGGTGGTATTAGGATCTTTTATTCCTCGTCTATATTCTGGGACTCTGACCTCCCTTCTATTCGGGTTAAATGAATTTTGCTAACTCTAACATTAGGATCTTGTGATCACTTCCAACCAGAGAGCCCTGTATTACCGATGACCGCCTACTTCACCAGAAGATTCCGAAGATACTCTTCAATATTCTCTCGAGACTTGTGCCCACCATTTTTGCTATTCCCGACCACCGATAAATCCCTATGGATAACTACTTACACTTGCCATTCATACGATCATCCACCATTGATCTGTTTATAACAAGATACCCTGAAGTTTTCTCTATTGTTCCGAGAATACTTTGTGCCTACTGCCTTGCAGTTCTTTGCCACATGAATACCCCTACAAATAAGTCCTCGCACTTGTCGAGTATCCGCTCATCCCCAGTTGTTCATGTGTTTCAAAAAAGTCGTCAAAATACCATTCGATCTTCTGAAAATCCTCAGGAGCCTTTTGCTCTTGAAATTCTTGCTTACTGACATTATGGTTAATCCCATAAGTCTAGTAATTTTATTGACATCCTTTGTCATTATCATTTTGAGTCTATTGATTCAATATGTTGCGGTTGCTCGCAATCTTCAGCCAGTTCCTAGAATTCATCCTTCCGGCTCAGGCGTCATTTTAAACATGAGCTGGATCTTGACCAATCCAATTGTCGTCGATTGTACCCCTATGCTTACTCAACTTATCCATCCTTAATCAGAGCGTTTGCTTCTGATCCATTGATTTGGAAATCATAATTCCTTTGCGTTTGAGCTTTGGATTAGTCAGTTGTTTCTATAAGCCAATGCCCTTGCATTGTTTTCTTCCTCTGATTGTGTGTTGGTGCTCACATCAGCTCCGTTATGGACCTTCAGATCCTTTGTTGAATTTATTATCCGACAGTGTCCTTCATATTCAATAACCTTGTGAGCCTTTCCACGGGTATGAAATGCCTTTGGTAAATTGTATCCTGTGCTTTGTCAACCATGCTTTACTTTCGAGCTAGTGATATTTACTCTTGAAGCTTGTGGTATATGTTTCTAAGATGCCCCGATGGGTTGAACCTATACCTTCTCTAAAACCGTGTGAACCCGAAAGTTTTCACGAGTCATACTGTTCTGGTGCTTCGCCAGATAAAATTTCAACACTGCAACTTCTTCGAAAATGAGAAGTGAATGAAGGGTTATGCATTGGAGAAGTGGGAGTCGACCTTGAACCCTGTGTTCATGCCCATGGAAACGATGTATACCTTATCATGGAAGCTTCTCTTAAAATAATTATCCCCTTGTTATAAGTTCATCTTGTATCTATGGACATGGTTCCGACCATGTTTCTTCTTGATTCCATTTCTCGTGCAAATTTGAGCACTTGTCTTCTGCAGAGCATTACCCTAGTACAACCTCTAATATGATCTGTCGTCGAGTATTACCCCTTGGTATCTCGAGATTATCATGGAACTACATACTTCTTATGAGTTCTTCATCAAGTGCTACATTCTCACTAATTCCAATTTTTCACGGGCTCTGAGTTATTAAACACTCAAAGACACCGATGACTGACTGAAGTTCGCACCGCGATTAAGAAAATCTTGGTAACCTTCATGACTTACGAGTTTGAACTCGATCACGTCATTCCTAGCCTACTTGGCCATATCCTTGTCATGCCAATTTTAACTGTGCTATCTGGTCCTTTCTAGAGCAAAAATTTCGAGGTGAGCTAATCTTACGTCGATCTTTCTCATCATAACAATTGTCCTTGAATGACAAGCTTGATTTCAAGTTTGTGTCGTACCTATGGTCTCAATAACTTCTCGCTTCATCATTCCGTTGACTTGATGTCATCGTCGATCGGTTACATCTTCTTGAAACCCCTCGACAAATCTGTCATGATCATCATCAACATTTTGACCCCTTCCAAGATATCAATTGAATTCATGATGAGAAATACCATCCTTGCCCTCGATGAATTTTATTATCATCGACCACTTTATTGCCTTCCCACCAACACAAGCTTGTTCGTGTTTGGTGTTATACCTTCAGTTCCTTGCTATCCAGCAATTAGTTTTCTTTACCTTGGAACATTACCATCTATTATGTCATCAATGTTGTGAGAATTTCACCACCTCTTAAGAATTCGTGATACAGTGATGCTTCTCGCCATCACCATTCTTTACTTGGTCCCTGTGTTGAGTGAACTCCGTTGTGCAAATTTAATATCTCTATCAACCCTATTGCTTCAGAGTTATTGGACAATGATTCCAATTTGGTGTGTTGGTTGCCCAATCGCCATTCCAACGTTGGTCGTGCAACCCAACCCATATTTCGGGTGCACCTTTCAACCAATGTTTAATTGTGTATGGTTCCCTCCAGCATACATCATTAAGTCATTTGATCTGACTAATGTTATCTCCTTGTTCACATAATTGTGGAAATCCATCTTTTGGAAAACTCATTGAATTGTCGCTGAGTTCATCAGCCACCTCCTCATTATCTCCCTGATTTAATGACGAACTCTTGTTTCGGAACTCGCTTCCATAGTTCAATTCCCGAGAATCTTACAATGTCATCTCGGCAATTGGTGTTGCACCTTTCTTCTCAGGCATCCTGAGTCTGAGTTATCCTGACACCGATCATATCTGAATCTCAGTCAGATATGATGGTTGGGACTTATTTCCAAGAGTTATAACATTGGTCCTTATATACCGGTAAGGTGAGGTCATGCCTATTACCCCTGGCCAGAGGACCTGTTGTTACAGTTCCCTTTATAGCAAGCTTAGCGATTCTTCCCTGAGGAAATCATAAGACTTATTCTATAAGTTGTTCCTGATGAATCCTTTGTGCATCCAAAGTCTGACCTTTGCTTGAATACCACACCAACGCTATCTCGAAGCATGTCTGTGGTACTCCAATTTTCCACAAAGAACATTTGAAGCCCAATGCTAAGTGTTTCTCGCTCAATTATCCAAACACCATTGTATGGGTAATGTCATTAAATTTGTCTCACCTTACCTAAAGAGTTTTCTACATTATATCCTTTCATGGATATCATGCTTTGCTTGTCCTTGGGAAGGATATACCCTTGAAATGTGCGTTTAGACACATTTTCCTTTCCATTGTTCTGTTTAAAACCTTCTTGTAATCTATATTATGTAAGCAGTCACCTCGTTGTACCACTCTGTCAGAAAGACCCTATTACTTTTGTAGATGACATTCTAGTAACCACCGATGGATGAGAACTTTGCCTACTGGTCCGCCTCGTTCAACGAGCAGGAAAATGGTTCTCTTCGTCCCTCGCCCTTGGTACCGATGTTGTTGCCGACATAACCGATAGACTATCCTCTGACATGCCTTGCTTTCATGATCGTGCAAGATGTCACCGCCCTTCCCGCTTTTAACCCACATGGTGGGCCCATAACCCATAGTTCCACAGGATCGAAACCTGACTCTCCTGTGCAACCCTGTTTCTAAAGTTATTCCTCACGGTTGGCTTCGTGTGAAATTCACGAGCCACCTTCCCTGTGATCATCAATTCTGGTATTAAACACAATACTTATTTCCGTTGCTTTGAACCCCTTTCACGCCCCGTTTCAGGCATCGAACGATTGTCTATCTGCTTCAAACTTCTTATGGTACCTTCTTACTTTTCTCTCGATGTGTTTCAGTTGTTCAACTCGAGAGATACTCTTATGATCATTCTTGGGATACCCCCCCCCCAAATGATTTTCCCTTATAAGATTCAATGGTTGTAAAGTTGCCCCTTACCTATTTGTAAGTACGATGGAGTTCCCAAAGAAAGGACGACAACTTCATCATGATGACCTGAAACAGCGAAATGAAGACATCAATGTAATGGATCAACCTCTTCGAGAAGGACAACCAAGACCAAGAACACTCCCTAGAATTTCGTAACCCGAACCTTCCCCCCTTTACTTCCCTCTTAAATCTCGGGACGAGATTTCTTGTAGTGGAGGAGAATTGTGACGCCCGGATACTTAAGCTACAGTAATCCCACGTTAACGATGCCACGTCACCTCGGTTATTGTTGCTAATCTCGCATTAGTTCGGAACCGATTCAAATTCAAAATTTAAAATGAGGGAAACCATAAAAGTTTTCCATAGTCAAAACTAAAATGTTGTAAAGGTGTTAAATAAATCAAGGATAATAGTGGTGGAGAAACCTAAATTTAATAAAATGTTTAAGTGTTCAAAATAATTAAAACATAGGTTTAAATATTAAAATAAATACCTTTTGAATTTTATAAATTATTAAAGTATTTTAATTTGGGTTGAGAATTAATGTGGCAGTAGTATATTTAAAAGTATTAACTTAGGTGCTAGTGATGATTTTCCTTTATATAAAACTAAAATAAAGAAAACTAAAAGTAAAACAGTAAAAAAACAAAACAAAACAAACAAAAGGAGAACAACCCCCCTCCCCACATGGGCCAACAGGCCCAGCCGGCCAACCCAACTGGCCCAGGCCGGCCCACCCCTGGCCTACACATGCCCCCACCCCCACGAACCCTAACCGCACACCCCACTCCCCCCACGATTCCTCCCCTCGCCTCTGCACCCGCCCCTGATCCGGATCGGGGCACCACCCCTGCGCCAGCCTCATGCCGCCCGTCGTCGCCCGGAGCCCGCGCCGCCGCCTGGACCTCGCCGCCTCGACCCCCGACGCCATCGTCGCCTTCCTCCTCGTCGGCGCCGTCGTCCCTGACTCTGCATCAACCCCCGCTGCCACGTCCCTACGCCTTGTAGTGAGGCCCCGACCTCCACTCTTTCCCCTCCCTCGTCGGCGCCATCCGCGCGCACGCACGTGCACTCACCGCCAAGCCCAGCCCGCTGCCTGCAGCCACTCCCTCCCCTGACCAGCGCTCGACGCGACCGGGTCGTGCCCTGGCCATGCTTGGCCCCTGCGCGCACGCGCTCGCCGCCCGCGCGTGTCTGCGCGTCCGCCTCGCTCCCGCGTCCCCCTGCTCCGCGCTCGCCCCTCCCCTTGCGCACCTCACGCCCGCACCACCGTCGCCGCAGCCATCGGCCACCCTGTGCGCGGCCCCGCCTTGCCGGCGCCGCAGCTACATCGTTCGCCCCGGCCTTCCTCACACGCGCGCGCCCGCAGCTGCGTGGCTCTGCCGCAGCCACCGCCCTCGCCCGCCGCTCCCCTTCCGTCGGCGACCGCCCGACCTCGACGGCCTCGTCCGCCACGGCCCCAGGGCGTGTGTCCAATCGGGTCGCGCCCGAAAACGTCGCCCGCACCCACTATGGCCCCTCTGGGCCACAGACACTGGGGCCCACCCCCTAATTAATATTAATTAGGTTAATTAAAATGTTTAATTAAAATGTGTCACTGACCAGTGGGACCCACTGGTCAGGTTAACCAGTCAACCCCTGTTGACTGCTGACGTCAGCATGACATCATGCTGATGTCATAAATCTATTTTTCGAATTAAATTTAAATAACTAATTAAATTCCAGAAATTAATAAAATCTTTAGAAAATCATATCTTTTAATCTGTAACTCGGATTAAATTATTTTCAACATGAAAGTTGCTCAGAATGACGAGATGAATCCGGATACGCAGCCCGTTCGTCCGCCATGCATCCCTAGCATAGCAAACACGCAACTTTCCCCCTCCGGCTCCTCTGCCCCGAAAACGCGAAACACCGGGGATACTTCCCGGATGTTTCCCCCCTTCATCGGTACCACCTCGTACCGCGTTAGGGCACACCTAGCATCACGCTTTGTCATGTCATGCATTGTCATGCATTTGTTTGCATTATATTTATTGTTTCTTCCCCCTCTTCATTCGCTAGACACCGAGACCGACGCTGCTGCTACCCAGTACGACTACGGTGTTGACGACCCCTCTCTCTTGCCAGAGCAACCAGGCAAGCCCCCCCCCCCTTTGATCACCAGATATCGCCTACTCTTCTCTCTACTGCTTGCATTAGAGTAGTGTAGCATGTTACTGCTTTCCGTTAATCCTATTCTGATGCATAGCCTGTCATTGTTGCTCCAGCTATTGATACCTTACCTGCAATCATAATGCTTAGTATAGGATGCTAGTTTATCATCAGTGGCCAAACATTCTTGTCCGTCTGCCATGCTACACTATCGGGCCGTGATCACTCGGGAGTTGATCACGGATATATACTTATACATAATGTATAATACTTGTGGTGATTAAAGTCGGGTCGGCTCGTAGGAGTACCCGTGAGTGATTCCGATGTTGGGGGCTGAAGGGGCAGGTGGCTCCATCCCGGTAGAGGTGGGCCTGAGTTCCCGAAGGCCCCCGACAGTTACTTTGTGGCGGAGCGACAGGGCAGGTTGAGACCACCTAGGAGAGAGGT
Organism: Triticum monococcum; assembly: GCA_034509565.1. Classification (NCBI taxonomy): domain Eukaryota; kingdom Viridiplantae; phylum Streptophyta; class Magnoliopsida; order Poales; family Poaceae; genus Triticum; species Triticum monococcum. The sequence continues at coordinate 126,978,804 of CM067841.1, read as the reverse complement.
GGGCCTGGCCCTGGTCGGCGTTCGTGGTTATTTCAAATAACACGCTTGACAAGATCTTGGTATTCGATCTGAGTTTGGCTACTGGCCTATACGCACTAACCATCTACGCGGGGATAGTTATGGGCACTCGACGTCATGGTATCAGCCGAAGCCTTCGTGACATCAGCGACTGAGTGGCGCGCGCCGGGTTGGACCACGTAACACAACTTCCTTTGTAATGGAGGTTGCTTGGTCTGCTCACCGGCCGCGTACGCAACGTGCAGGTGTCCAATGGGCGATGGGCCCAGACCCCTGCGACATAGGATTTAGACCGGCGTGCTGACCTCTTTGTTGTGCCTAGGTAGGGTTGCGACGTGTTGATCTTCCGAGGCCGGGCATGACCCAGAAAAGTGTGTCCGGCCAAATGGGATCGAGCGTGTTGGGTTATGTGGTGCACCCCTGCAGGGAAGTTGATCTATTGGAATAGCCGTGTCCCTCGGTAAAAAGATGACCCGGAGTTGTACCTTGACCTTATGACAACTAGAACCGGATACTTAATAAAACACACCCTTCCAAGTGCCAGATACAACCGGTGATCGCTCTCTCACAGGGCAACGAGGGGAGAATCATCGATTAGGATTATGCTATGCGATGCTACTTGGTGAACTTACCATCTACTCTCTTCTCCTGCTGCAAGATGGAGGTTACTAGAAGCGTAGTCTTCGAAAGGACTAGCTATCCCCCTCTTATTCCGGCTTTCTGCAGTTCAGTCCACATATGATAGCCTTATTCCAGTTGATACCAATGCATGCATATGTAGTGTAGCTCCTTGCTTGCGAGTACTTTGGATGAGTACTCACGGTTGCTTTTCTCCCCCTTTTCCCCTTTCCTATACCCAATTGCTGCAACCAGACTTTGGAGCCCAGGAGCCAGACGCCACCGTCGACGACGACTACTACTACTCGGGAGGTGCCTACTACTATGTGTAGCCCGCTGACGACGATCAGGAGTAGTTTAGGAGGATCCCAGGCAGGAGGCCTGCTCCTCTTTCGATCTGTATCCCAGTTTGTGCTAGCCTTCTTAAGGCAAACTTGTTTAACTTATGTCTGTACTTTGATATTGTTGCTTCCGCCGACTCGTCTATGATCGAGCTCTTGTATTCGAGCCTTCGAGGCCCCTGGCTTGTATTATGATGCTTGTATGACTTATTTTATTTATAGAGTTGTGTTGTGATATCTTCCCGTGAGTCCCTGATCTTGATCATACTGATTTGCGTGTATGATTAGTGTATGATTGAATCGGGGGCGTCACAGCAGTAGAAGGTCCAAGTCCACCGGCTAAATGTACAAACACAGTGTCACCTGCTCCACCAGCTGCAGCATCCGCTTCAACTGTACCAGCATCTCAACCAGTTACTCGTTCGTTTGCTCCGGAACTGGCCTGTTCCCAAGCTGCCTTCACTCCTAACACTACTTTCAAAGCACTGCTGACACAATAGGACTTGGCAAGATCAGATGAACCTTATGAGCATCAACACCAAGATGATACCTGACCGAGTCAAGTTGTAGTTACATGCTCCTTTATATGTACTCTCACAGTTTGATTTACACTAACACTTTCCATATTCGTTGTTGAACTAGCACCACGGCGCAAGCGGAAACAGACATCGGGGATAATGCTTGATAGATTAACAAAATCTAAAGGAGGAAGAATGGAGATCCATTTTGAGGCAGGTTTAAAACGGCCATGTGATGCTACAGAGTCAGCCAAGTTAGTATCAAAGGCAACAGTTGCCGTTTGGTGTCATGCACGTATCCTCCCAACGTGGATCTAGTACAGGAATGAGAAAGACAATACCCAGTTTAACACCTTCCTTGACCATTTATCCCTAAGTAATGTTATTCATTGCAATTAGTAATATTGTCTTGCTCTGTCCCATACTTTCTAGCTTCCGCCTAATAAGACTCACATTCTTTTTTCAACAGATAAGGTTCAAGTTGGATCCGAAAGATGATGCAACTAAACAAGCATGCACTCATGTTTTTTAGTCTACTCTATGACAGTATCGGTACCACCTTAGAAAATCTCACTTTGAAGGCAAGGCTAACAATGAAATCGCCCAAACATCTCCAGTGGAATATATTACAGATGAAGACTGGACAACCCTCGTAAAACACTGGTCTAATCCAAAGTATCAGGTAGGCTATATGTATTTGATCAGACCACATATTGAACTTGTATTTATGTATGTGCCTTACAAGTGTATCTTCTTCTAGGCTAACTGTTTGAAGAACAAAACCAACCGTTCTAAAGTGAAATTCCAACAGACAACGGGATCTTGTAGCTATATTGCACACCGCGAGGCTCTTGTAAATAGCTGCTACTTCCTTCTTTTTTCTGCCATATTATCGTATCTATATTGACTTGTTCCAAATACAGAGGAAAGCCCGTGCGGACCAAAAAGAACCTGAACCGAATGCAGTGCAAATCTTCAAGGATTGCCACACCAGCAAGATGAAGGTCATGAGCACACCAGTTCAAGTCGCTGTTGTAAGTCCTTACTGCTCCTGTCTTGAACTGATTGGTACTGTGATGTGTTCATTTAACTACTTGGTTTGCAGCCAATGTCCTGTTCACTTTTATTCACCGTTGTGTTAATGTATCATTTCACCTTACATGGTTTAAAAGAGATGAAGGATATTCTTTTGGTCTTGATCTGTAATCTAGTTGTTATGTTCACGTGCGCAAACAATGATAAAATAGCCTATTTGTTTTATATCTGTTTGCCCATGACATGAATGATGTCATACTATGTTCATCCTACTTTAAACCATGTCTCTTTATCCTTAGATGTCAACAAATGTGAGGAAATAGACAAGACAGTAGGCATGCTACATGGACATATGTTCCAAAAGTGATTTTATTATGTAGTTGGCACTACAATACATGATAATGTATTACAGTAGTTCACCAAAATAAGTTATGTATAAACATTTAACCTACTTTGTTTGTTTTTGTCTCATTAGTAACTTATCTGGTACACTAATCTACAAGTTCAAACTTTCAGGAAGCTATGGAACAAATGATTGAACAACCACAACCACCTGAAGGTGATGAGGCTACTACAGGCACAATGTCACCTCTTGCTGCAGTGCGTCAGTATCTCTCCACTAGCAGTGCAAAAAGCACCTTCCTGCGTAATTCTGGGTTGGTTGTCAAGGTAACCTCGTCCAAATTGCCTACTGAACAAAATCTTCCTGCTAGACAGAGTGATATATCTGTGCTCCAGACACAAGTCCAATCCCTAATGGACGTTGTTTCGGAAACAAGAATAGTGGTTGAGAAATGTCGTCAAGATATGAATGGTTTTGAAACCAGACTATCAGACATTTGCTTTGTTGTTCAAGAGCAATGGCGGCAAAAAGGTGGAGATCGTGCTGCTCCATCAGATTCTATAGCCTGAAACATTAGCACTCAGGTCAAATGATCTGTGCTTCTATACATCTAATGGTGCTTTTATGTGGAAGGACTGTAAACTTTATGCCAACGGGCCTTTTGTTGTATGGTTGGAATTTATTTTGTTGTGATACAACATTTATGATGCTACCTCAGGTTGTAGTAATTACGATGCTATTTTTGTATAGTGTAGGTTTATCTTAGTAATGTATTCGGCTGAAAGCTTCATAGGAGCCCAACATGCCAACATTCGTCGGGCCCATTCCAATTGGGCTAAAAATGATTACGGGCTGAAATTGGCATGTAGCCCACTAAAAATATCTGGGCCTAAATCAGGATAAGCTTTCATATTTTTTGGGTAGGCCTGTGCCCATAGTGGGCCTTTAACAGGCCTAAACATAATTTGGGCCCTCAGTAAAAATAGGCCGTTTACAGGTGTAAATATCTTGAGCCCATAAAAACATGGGCCTTTAATAGACTGAAAGTGAGATTGGGCCCTGATTGTGCCAAATAACCCACTGGACATAGCAGGCCGAAATGGTGGCCCATTTACGATGCGGATCTTTGACAGGCCGAAATTCGGACAGGCCGTAAATGCGCCGACCTAATACACGTGCCTTTAACAGGCTGGAACTTCTGTCGCGCTAGATTATCATCATTTTTATATGGGCCGTTAATGGGCCCGATATGACGTTGGGCCACATATGGCCCATGGTTTACGTCCGGCGTTAACAGGCCAAAAATGACAACAGGCCGAAAGTGGCCCAAAGCTATAGTGGGCCTCTAACAGGCCGAATGTCAGACATGGCCGAATATGACCCAAATCCTTCACGGTCGCTTATGGGCCGAAAGTTTTGATGGCCTGTAAACGGGCCCAAATGAAGCCGGACCTTTAACAGGCCGGAAATACACCGGGCCGTAATTCAGCCCAATTACTTAGCGGACTGTTAACGGGCCAGAAGTGACCATGGGCCGCGTTCATGACAAGTTTAGGACAGGTCGTTGACGGGCCGATTTGACTGATAATGTTGGGCCTTTAGTTGGGCCGGCCCATTATGGTCTGCAGAATCTTGTGGGCCTTTAGCTGGGCCGGCCCATTGTGGTTCGCAAAATCTTGTGGGCCTTTAGCTGGGCCGGCCCATTATGGTTTGCAAAATCATGTGGGCCTTTAGCTGGGCCGGTCCATTATGGTCCGCTAAATTTTGTGGGCCTTTAGCTGGGTCGGCCCATTATGGTCCGCTAAATCTTATGGGCCTTTGGTTGGGCCGACCCATTTAATGTTTGTGGGACAGTTTTGCGCCGGTCCATGTGTCAACATATCATAGGCCCATCTCGACCGTTGGATGAGTGACACCTGTGCCAACGCGGAGCTGACGCATGGATCCGTCAGCCAATGAGAATTTTACACATGGAAAATCGGCATTGGTCGTGGCTGTTAACAGGTTATCGGATCCAAAATCCGACCCGATAGCTTAACGGTGTTCCGTTATGGTGGATGCCACGTGTCGGTCACCCTTGACGAAAGCACTTCTGTGACGCGCGATTTATCGTCATGGAAGTGGACACTTCCGTGATGATAATTTTGGCAATGTCATGGAACACTTCTACGACAGCACAGGTATGACTATCTTGATTCTGTAATAAGTTTGTCATGGATGCACATGCATGACAGAAAATGCGACCTACTGTGACAAACATGTATCATCACAGAAGTGTATTTTTTTGTAATGCCTTCCGGTGACCCGATATGTGCCCGGTACCCTCGGAATACTTCCGGTGTTTGAATATCATCGTCCTATATATGAATCTTTACCTCTCGACCATTTCGAGACTCCTCGTCATATCCGTGATCTCATCCGAGACTCCAAACAACATTCACTCACCAAATAACATTACTCATATAATACAAAATCGTCATCAAACGTTAAGCATGCTGACCCTACGGGTTCGAGAACTATGTAGACATGACCGAGACACCTCTCCGGTCAATAACCAATAGCGTAACATGGATGCTCATATTGGTTCCCACATATTCTACGAAGACCTTTATCGGTCGTACCGTTATGAGAACATACGTTATTCCCTTTGTCATCGGTATGTTACTTGCCCGAGATTCGATTGTCGGTATCTCCATACCTAGTTCAATCTCGTTACGGGAAAGTCTCTTTACTCGTTCCGTAATAAATCATCCCACAACTAACTCATTAGTCACATTGCTTGCAAGGCTTATTATGATGTGCATTACCGAGAGGGCTCAGAGATACCTCTCCGATACTCGGAGTGACAAATCCTAATCTTGATCCATGCCAACCCAACAAACACCTTCGGAGATACCTGTAGATCATTTTTATAATCACCCAATTACGTTGTGATGTTTGATAGCACACAAGGTATTCCTCCGGTGTCTGGGAGTTGCATAATCTCATAGTCAAAGGAATATGTATTTGACATGAAGAAAGCAATAGCAATAAAACCGAACGATCAATATGCTAAGCTAAAAGATGGGTCTTGTCCATCACATGATTTTCTTAATGATGTGATCCTGTTCATCAAATGACAACACATGTCTATGGTTAGGAAACTTAACCATCTTTGATTAACGAGCTACTCTAGTAGAGGCTTACTAGGGACACATTGTTTTGTCTATGTATCCACAGATGTATCAAGTTTCCAGTTAATACAATTCTAGCATGAATAATAAACATTTATCATGATATAAAGCAATATAAAATAACAACTTTCTTATTGCCTCTAGGGCATATTTCCTTTAGTCTCTTACTTGCACTAGAGTCAATAATCTAGTTCACATCACCATGTGGTTTAACACCAATAGTTCACATCTTTATGTGATTAACACCCATAGTTCACATCTCCATGTGACCAACACCCAAAGGGTTTACTAGTCAAAAATCTAGTTCACGTCACTATGTGATTAACACTCAAAGAGTACTAAGGTGTGATCAAGTTTTGCTTGTGAGAGAAGTTTACTCAACGGGTCTGCCACATTCAGATCTATATGTATTTTGCAAATTTCTGTGTCTACAATGCTTTGCATGGAGCTACTCTAGCTAATTTCTTCCACGTTCGATACGTATCTAGATTCAGACTTAGAGTCATCTAGATCAGTGTCAAAGCTTGCATCAACGGAACTCTTTACGACGAACTCTTTATTACCTCCATAACCGAGAAATATTTCCTTAGTTCTCTAAGGATAATCTTGACCATTGTCCAGTGATCTACTCCTGGATCACTATTGTACCCCTTAACAAACTCATGGCAAAGTACACAATAGGTCTGGTACACAAGGTATTCCTCCGGTGTGCGGGAGTTGCATAATCTCATAGGCAAAGGAATATGTATTTGGCATGAAGAAAGCAATAGCAATAAAACTGAATGATCAATATGCTAAGCTAACAGATGGGTCTTTTCCATCACATCATTCTCCTAATGATGTGATCTCGTTAATCAAATGACAACACATGTCTATGGTTAGGAAATTTAACCATCTTTGATTAACGAGCTAGTCTAGTAGAGGCATACTAGGGACACATTGTTTTGTCTATGTATCCACCCAAGTATCAAGTTTCCAGTTAATACAATTCTCGCATGAATAATAAACATTTATCATGATGTAAGGAAACATAAAATACAAACTTTATTATTGCCTCTAGAGCATATTTCCTTCAAGAAGTGTCATGCATATTATTATAAGAGAAAATAACTTTTAATATAAAACTTTATCAAACAACTTTTATCATATAATTTTTTATGAACAAGTAACAATTCATCACAACATTGAAGTATAAAGCATAAACCTTATTGAAAACCAACAAACTATGTTCTCAGTCAACTTTGCAACTACAATTCATCATATTTTCAGGAAAGGTCACGTATCGGAGCCTTTAGGTAAGTCCACATACTCAACAATCATATAATATTTTATGATTGCTAACACTCATAGCATACCCATGAAAAAAAGTTTCAACTAGACACATAGAAAGATTGGGGCTTATAGTTTCGCCTCCCAACGTATTCACCTCAAGGGTGATGTCAACAATAATAACTCATGCTCACTCATATCCAACTGGATATATGTGCCTAGATCTTTCCTCACCACATGATGCTTGCAAAAAGAGAAAAATAAAAGGAATAGGGGAGAATACTTTGACTCTTGCATAAAAGTAAATACATAAAGATAAAAGATAGGCCCTTCACAGAGGGTAGTAGAGGTTGTCATGCGCTTATTTGTTTGTATGCCATATCCCTTAATGCAAAAGAATGTCACGTTATATTGCCCCTTATGATGGCAACCTTTATTATGCAGTCTGTCGCTTTTATTATTTTTCCATCACAAGTTTGTACAACGGTCAATTTTCTCTTACAGTAAAAGATTCAACCCATTTAGAAGCAATTTTTATTGCATTATTGCACCGATGACTAGTTACTCGAAGGATCTTACTAAATCCATAGGTAGGTAAGGTGGACTCTCAAAATAATAGTTGGGTTAAGGGTTTTTGGATGCACAAGTGTAACATCCCAATTTTCAATTTAGATGTTATTTAGATCATTCATATGCATTCATCATTTGTGCATTCTGGAATTTGTTTTATTTTAATTTTTGATCCTAGAAACCTTAAGCAACTCAAGGAAATTTTTTTGATTCGTCATTTGCATTTTGGAATTTCTTTTATTTGAATTTTTGAATATACCACCCGCCGTCATCCCTCCCCGCCTTTATAAGCCGCCCCGACCTCCCCTTCTTCTCCTCAAGCCGAAGCCGCCGCCGCCGCTCCAGCGCCCAACTATGAAGCTGCCTCCCCGCGCCGCCGTCCGCAGCCACCACCGCTGAAGCCGCCGCCCGCCTCGTCGCCGAAGCCGCCGCCGCCGCCGACCCGAACCACCATGGACCGGTAAAACCGCCACCCCAGTCCGATCCGTTTTTTAGTTCTCAGTTTTTCCTTTAAAACCCAGTTTATTATTTTTAGTTTAGTTACTTAGCGAACATTCATTTGTTAAGCTTCTGTTGCGAACGATTTCGTTTGTTAGTTTTCCGTAGCAGACGTTCGTCCGATAGATTTTTCTTTTTCTGTTTTAGTTTCGGCCAGGGACCCATCCATGAATATTTTCTTCGCAGATTAGCCCGTAATCTTTAAACCCTCGTACATATTTGTTCGCTTAGCCAAATGTAACAAAACCAACGCCGAGTTCTTCGTTATGATCCCCTCTATCCAGATAACCAACTTAAACATATTTTTGAAAGTTTAAAATTTGGTTTCAAAAAATTTGAATTTGAACTTCTATTGATCATAACTTGAGTTTTGTAACTCCGATTTAGTTGATTCTTTTTGCAAATCGAAGCTCTTGATCTAAACTTTCTGTTAAGAACTAATCCACATAATTTTAATACTGTTGAAAATTGTTTTCTTTTTGCAAAAGTTATTTTCCTCTTTTCAAAGTTTTCTGAGATCTTTTCTTCGAATCTTATGGTTGAGTGTTGTAGCGACCCGGCCTCAGACGGTCAAGTCTCTGTGCTTAAGTGTCATCCCTGGATCGGTATGCTGACACACACAACACTCGAGGATTTATAACAGAGGTAAATCACATGTATAAAGTAACGTAAATACTATTACCTCAATCCAAATAGCGGAAGTAACAAGGTTGTGCATTCCCATCAACACCAATGGCAAAGTTAAGTGTAGAAATCGTAACCCTAATGTACGACTTACTCGTCGTAAGATAATCATGCAACATGAGACGTTGCAGCCACACAGGGTCAGTACATTGAATGTACTGGCAAATTCACACCATAGGATAAAAATGAGAATGGTTATCTCTATATGCATATTTGGCTGGTGGAGGCTCTATGGTTATAATGTTTTGCGAAAAGCCAATTTTTTCCTACAACAAAGGAATATATTTTGTTTAACCATCATGGTAGTTGATAAACATTGAGAATGGTAACCCCATCTCAATCCCAATTAAACAGTAATTAACAACCCATCAAATTAATTTAGAGTGATGAGATCAACATGATAATCCAAGAACCAGATACTCAAGATGTCCATAACTAGGGATACAGCTAACCATGTTTAGTTTGTACACTCTATAGAGGTTTGCGCACTTTTCCCCAAAAGACTCGATCTCCTCCGTTGGATTTCTCGCACTACATGGTGTTTGAGAAACAGATGACCGAGACACAGTCTTTCAGAGACATTAACTCTTTACTCTGGGTGGACAGTAACACATACTTCCCCCTACATCTGCTAGCCCACCACTGAAAGAGGTCATGAAACATAGTCAACTATGCTAGAGCCCATAATAGCTTGTGGCTACACACGAAAGTTTCTAGCATGAGTAATCTTAAGATCCCTTTGAGCCTGGGTGGCGAACCAAAAGACAACACTGGTATATCCCCAGGTGCCCGCCACCAATCCACCCAGATGTGTATTTAAGTAGCCACCTTAAGTTAACCATTAATTAATAATCTCACATCTGTCATGGATCACTCAAACCAAACCACGTGTACGAGCATAGCATGGAAACCTAAGCATAACGTAGAAGTAACTCCCAAGGTTTGATAATAAAAGGGCAATAGGTTCTACCTCATCATCTACTTCTCAAACCCACATGTTAAGAGATCCTACTGATGCAATGTTTGAGGATTGTAACTAATGCCTAAAAACTAGGTGATAAAGAATATGATCAAAGTGTGAACTTGCCTCGTATTGTTGATGAAGATGATTCGCACTCATAACTCCTGATAGTTCTACTCGTCACACACTGGTCAATCTATCGTGAGCAAGCAATTGCATACATAAGCACTCATGCAAAATAATCGAAGAAAAGACTTTGAAAAACTTCAAAATCAACCAATTAACTCTTGCAACAGAAAACAATTTATAACAGTACCAAATTTGAGTGAATTTGGCCTTATCAGACAGTTTAGGTCAAGAGCTTCAATTAGCAAAAAGAATCAACTAAATCAGAGTTACAAAACTCAAGTTATGATCAAAAGAAGTTTGATATGAATCTGAACAAATTTTCACAAAAATTTCAAAAAGTTGGCGTGACAGGTTCACTCGATAGGTGAAAACAAGACAAAACTATAGGCGCTGGTTTCGTCTAATTTGGATGAACGAGTAAAAAGTTATGGCTATTTGAAAAATCTAGGCCAAGCTGTTTTACGGAAGAAAAAAAATATCTACGGCTAAAAGATTTCTAGGTCTAATGTATAAATACAAAGACTAATTGATAATTTAATTATCTACCATACTGGTCTAGAAATAATAAAGTATGGAAGTATAAAAATAAAAAAATACCCTCATAAGGTAGAGAAAAGACGACTTTGGATAGAGGAGACAATTTCCAGAAGTCCCGCCGGAGAGGAGAAAATGTTATGGCGCTGCTAGAAGGAGGGCGCGAGAGGGCTGGCCGGGGGCCTTTTTGCCCACGGTCGGGCAAGAGGGAAGGGATTTCCTTCTTAATTCTTGCTTGATTCGATTGATACATCTCCTCTCTTTATATAGAGAGGTTTACTTGACTCCCAAGCAAGGCTTACTTGAACCCTAAGCAAGTGACCCTTATCTCTAATTAACCCTAAGACTAACGGGCCCAGGCCCATTACGTACTCTAATACTACACCTCACCTGGAAATGCAGCTTGTCCTCGAGCTGCAGCCTAACCAACTTATAACCATGACTCGATGCAACACAAACCTAACACCTAAAAACAAGCCTTTTACATCTCGGCTTGGTTTATTACTCTCAACCTGAAATGAACTGGGACGCTTTATTTTGGACCCCTTAACAGAAAGTGGACACCATCCGCACGTCGGACGTGCACATGTACAGCCACCTGGATCCCATGGAAACCATCTGGACAAAAAGAGTGTATGTGTATGGCCATTTGGAAGTGGTCGCAAGAGCGACCAGCAGAGGCGCCCTCGCGGCGGCCGGCAGCGGAATGCAGTGGTGCTACGTCGTGCGCTCTTGTTGGTGACACCATGCCTTCTCCCCGCCGGACGGCTGTTGGTCTGCACCGCACAGAGAAGAGTGGAGGGCTGTCGATGGAGAATGGCGAGGAGGGGTGCGCCCCCCAACCGCCGATGTCGCAGACTTTGAGGTCGCTGTCCATGGGGAAAACAACATGCCCAAGATCCCCGATGCAGCGTACGAGATCAAGGTCCTTTGCGCAGCGAAGTGCAACTGGGAGTAGCGGCAGCTGCAGATCACGCATCTCCTGCACACGCCGACGCGCTAGGAGGTCGCGCGCAGCAGCCTGCAGCCTCACCGTCGCCGACACGTGGCGGGTAGTGATCCAAGCCGGAAGCGGTGACAGCGACGGCGGGAACTTGATCTGCTGGATGGGGACGCCCTGGGGAAGCGGTGATGGCGACGATGGGAACTTGATCTGGTGGATCGAGACTCCCTCCGGTGCGGTCGATGCGGGGCTGGAGCTGACCGGCGGTGGCTGCAGCGGCTGCTGCGGTGCAGCGCCGGGCAGCGGCGGCGGCAGAGCGCCGGGCGCGGCGGAGGCCGCCAAGAGCGGCAGCTGCCGCTGCAGCCAGGGCGGGGCGGTGGATGGCAGCTGCAGCGGCCCGGCGAGCGTGGCGAAGGCCGCCTGGTGCAGCAGCCACGGCGGCGCGGTAGCGGCGATGGGTGGCGCAGCCGAGTGCGACCAGGTGAGCGAGGCGGAGGCCGCCTAGTGCGGCGGCTGCCACGACAACCACAGCGGCACGATGGCGGCGATGGGCGTCGCAGCCGGGTGCGGCCTGTAGGACCCGGTCAAGAACAGGCGGATCTCCTGGACCGCCTGGGTTAGGTCCCGTAGTGCCCCGGACACCTCCGGGGTGAGGACGGCGGAGGCGGGCACGACGGAGGAAGACATGATTGAACCAAAGCTAGCTGATACCAAATTGTTATGGCGCTGCTAGAAGGAGGGCGCGAGAGGGCCGGCCGGGGGCCTTTTTGCCCACAGCTAGGCAAGAGGGAAGGGATTTACTTCTTAATTCTTGCTTGATTCGATTGATACATCTCCTCTCTTTATATAGAGAGGTTTACTTGACTCCCAAGCAAGGCTTACTTGACCCCTAAGCAAGTGACCCTTATCTCTAATTAACCCTAAGACTAACGGGCCCAGGCCCATTATGTACTCTAACAGAAAAATATTTTTCTTTAATGAATCTAGTCAAACTAAAATATTGATTTAACCCGAATCGGATGATTTTTAGAGTCTCTATGGGTCTATATTTATATGTAGAAAAGAGGTTTAAGGGTTAAAAACTAGGCAACGTGGGACTAAACGTAGACAAAAATAAACAAACAGAGAGAAAATCGAAACGCCTCGCACGGGCCTAAAGGCCATCGGCCGGCTGCGCGTATGATCCGCTATTTTTTTTCCAAAGAAAGAAAGAATAAAACAAAACTAGGAAGAAAAAGGCTGTCTAGGCCTGGCCCATTTAGGAGAAAAAAAATAAGATGAGGCGCCCGCTGCTAGTATCCTATGCGTGTGGGCGATAAATAATTATGGGCCGCACGTATAGTTTTTCTTTAAATAGAAATAGAAGAAAAACTGAATAATGAAAATAAAATAAAATTTTATAGAGGCATATTATATATAAAAAAATTTAGAAAAATATTTTCTATAACATGAACATATTTCTAGTGCCAAGTAAAATCCACATATATTTAAATAAAGCAAATAGTGTTACTAATGCAATAAAATCCAATAAAAATCATTTTAAAAATACCAAAATTGTTTCAAATTAAGTTCTCTCCAATTTTCTACTGCAGGGAATCATTTTACCCTATTTTCCATATATTTTATTTTTGTAGAAAAATAACTAGAATAAAATCCAAATAACTCCAAATTGAAAATAATATGAGTAACTTCCAACTCATATTTCATATGTTTTGAAGAAGTCATTTTATGTTCTCTCATGAAAATCATTGAGTTGCTTAAAGTTTCTGAATTTGAAATATTTTCAAATGAAATTCAAATCTTTTCAACAACCATTTTCGTTTATTTAAATGGAAGAAGTCATGTCATCTTCTCTCTAGGGTTTTGTGATGAAATAAATTTGAATTCTTGGAGATCAGAAAGCAAAGTGAAAGTTTTGGGAAAGTCATTTTATTCCTTCTCATTTAACTTTCAAAAAGTTTTGAATTTCACTCAATTTCACACAAGCAACCACACCACAATCAAACAATCAATCAAATCTATTTATTTAATAGAACATTCCAAAATTTAGAATTTTGGGATGTTACAAGTGCTTATGTATGCTATTGTTTGTCTATGATAGATTTTTCGGAGTGCGAAGCTTGTTACTACGAATCTCTGGGGTTTTCCGATCGTCAGCAAGGCAAGTTACACTTTGATCATACTCTTTCATACCCAGTATTTATTATGCATTAGTTCACCCTTACAAATTTGCATGAGTAGGATTGGGAAATTGGGCTTTGCTATGTAGTTCGTGACGTAGGAACCTATAATCCTTGAAACACCCCGGGAATATACGTTATGCTCATATTGCTTAGCCATGCTCGTAGACGGGATTGGTATGTGAGAATCATGTAAGTTGTGAGAGTTAATAATTAAGGATAACTTAAGGTGGCTACTTTAATACACATCTGGGTGGATTGGTTGCTGGCGCCTGGAGAATCGAGTGTTGTCCTAGGAAATCCCAGAGTACCCGTGTGATCATCCTACGGAATACCACCCAGGCTCAAAGGGATCACATAATTATTCATGCCTAGGAACTTCCGTCTGTAGCCACAAGCCATTATGGGCTCTGACATAGTTGAGTAAGTTGTGTGACCTCTTTCAGTGGTAGACTAGCTGATGTAGGGGAAAGTAGGTGTACCGGTCTAGCCAGAGTAAGGAGTTAATGCTTTAGAAATACTGTGTCTCGATCTTCCGATCGTGGAGGTGGTCGAGTCTTGTGGGGGAAAAGTGCGCAACCTCTGGAGAGTGTACAAACAAATCATGATTTGCCAGGTCCCCGGTTATGGACATCTTGAGTATATGGTATTTGAATTATTGGTTGATCTCATCACAATATTTAATTAATGAATTGGGTTACTTTATTACTTGGTAATTTTGGGATTGAGTTGGGGAACCTTCTCAATAATGGCATAAACTTGGTAGGAAATAAAATCTATTCCTTAGTTGTAGGAAAAATTAGCTTTATGCAAATGTTAAATTTAGAGCCTCCACCAACCAAAAATATGCATGTAGAGATAGTTACTATTCATCATTGCTATATAGTGTGATCTTGCCAGCATATTCCATGTGCTGACCTACACGGCTGCAATGTCTCATGTTGCGGAATTTTTAGATGAGGATTAAGGTGCGATAGGTCATTGTCATGCACTCAGTGTTTGCTGTGGAGTTGGGTGGACTCATTTATCTTCGAAGCTTCCGCGGTTATTTTAATTAGATGGCCTTCAGACATATTATTGTGATAAATACTCTTTACGAGGACCTCGTTGTAATAAGTGTGTGATTGAACTCTATTATAAATCCTCGAGTACTGTGTGTGTCAGCATACCGATCCAGGGATGAAAATTAAGCACGGAGACTACGATCCATTGGGATCGGGTCGCTACAAGATGGTATCAGAGCACACAATGACTGTAGGAGGTGACCACTAGGAAAAAAGCCACAGGATACTCTTCTCTACTCATTTCTGATTCTTCTCTATTTCTACTCTATAGATGTCGGACCCCAGGAACAAGTTCACTCAGCCGGATGACGACACCCCTTTCGGACGATACTTGAAGGAAGTCACTAAGTACGTGAACATTGGCATACCAAGCTTCAACGGAACCTTCACTGCAACATTACTAGAAGAGGAGCATTGGACAATTCAAGTTCGTGTTCCTGGAAGGACTTTTGCACCCATTATCGAGCCCATCGAGTTTTCCTTTGATGCACCAACCTGGAGCTTAGGAAAGAGCATGGCCGCCCACATCACCATTGGACGCATAGGTGAGGTGTACAACAAGGATCTTAAAGACACCGTCTACCAGATATGTGGACGTCGGGATGAGCAATGGGAGATGATTCGCACCAGGAAGGATGGATCTATTACAACCTACATACAGGAGAGGAACCAGCACATTCGTCGATATGAGAATCAGATGTGCGCTAACATGATAGATACCAAAAAGATGACTCGGAATATGGATCTAGATGAGGAACTCAAGGCAAATCATGATGGATATGAAGAGTGTCGGGTGGTAGGAACGACATATGCCAACGGGTGGCTTATCATTGCGGGGGCCAATAGAACGTCGCCGGTGCCTGGAAACGGGATGAGGCGAAGACATGCACGCCGGTGAATCTTACCCAGCTTCAGGGCTCTCCGGGGAGATAACACCCCTACTGCTGCTCTGCGGGGTCTCCGCATGGTTACTAAGTGCACAAGTAGCTACAATGCTCCTTGAGCTGCTTGGGGTGGAAGGAGGAAGAAGGGCTCAGCTCAGCTTGCTTCCTCTCCCTGTATGTGTCTAGGTCTAGAATGAGAGTTCAACCCTTTGCATGGGTGCACCGGGGGGTTTATATAGGCCTACCCCCCGGGGGTACAATGGTAATCCAACTGGGCGCGGGGCCCAGCTGTCTGTGACTATGCTCGCCGGCTTCTCCGCCGGCTTCTGGGGCACGCCGGCTGGTGGGTCCCGCCGGCTGCCGGCCCCTAGGTCGACAGGCCAGCCCCACCGGCCAGGGCCTGGTCGGCAGCTGGTTACTGTTGCTCCGTGTTGTTGGCGCAGGCTTGGTCGGGGTAAGCGTGGCTACAGTAACGCCGCCTTGGCGGGCGATTACTGTAGCCCCGCCGCACCTTGTCTCCTTAATGGGCGTCTCCTTCAAGGAGGGTGGCAGGCCGGCTATGTGAAGCCGGCCCTCTGTCTTGCCGGCTTGAGAGGGGGTGCGACCGCCTTCGGCATCTCTCTTCCCGAAGGGACCCACCGCCTCGGGGGCCATGCTGGCGGCCCGTCGTGGACGGCGTCAAAGCCGTCGTGGCTACAGTGCCGCACCGGGCGGGCCGCAGCTGCCCGCACGACGCGCTGTACCAGGCGTGCTCCGAGTTTTGGGGGTGGCAGGCTCCACTGTAGCCACGCCCCGCTTCATCATCGCAGAGTGGACGCGTACATTGCGGGTACGGTGTTGACTGCTTTATCGGAGCCGGCCCGGCAGTAGCCAGCCTTGTCGTAGCCGGCCTTGCCATAGCCGGCCCTGCCGTAGCCGGCCCTCCACAACTTTCTTCATGGGAGTAAAGGGCGGGCCGCCCCGAAGCCAGCTAGGATGGTAGTCGGCTAGGGGGGAGGCGGCCCAGGTCTTGAGTCTCCTTATGAGCCGGATGGGCTCATAATTTTTTCTGAGGGGCCAGGGGAAGCCGGCTGGGCTACCCATGGCTATTTACCCCGACAGTAGTCCCCGAAGGCGGGCGAGCTTCACGGCGGACGGAAGGACGGGAAGCTTGGCCGGCTTCATACCCTGAGGGGCCGACCTCGTCGTTGCAGCCGACTTCGGAACACTTTTCGTTATTTCAGGTGACCGTGATTGACCCGCGGGCTGGCCGCGGGCCCCACGACGAGCCACGTGGTGGGGAAGCCCTGCCGTCGCACGCGCGCGACGGAACGCCGCCGCAGGCCCGGGCGCAGATCTTCTGTGGCCTGAGGGGGCTGCTCGCCTCCCCGCGGCCGTTACTTCGCGTCATCAAGGCGCGTAATTAACGCGGGCGTGGGGGAGATGGGCACGATCGATCCCCACGATCCCCCACGCCGCGCCTCCTCGTCTCTGGCGCACGCGCCTACAAGTAGGGGGGGAGGCGGAGAGGCACAGGCCCGTTCGCTCCCCCGCTCCCCGTCCCTCCTGCTCCTCTTCTTCTTCTTCCTCGCGCCCGACGCAGTTTCGCGCCGCAGCCCACCCACGCCGCCATGTCTCTGGCTTTGTCGAGCTCGTGGGACGGGTCCAATGTCCACGAGGACCATATCGAGTTCCTCCGCCAGACCCGGCGCCTGCCCGCCGCCAACCTCGTGCTGGTAAGTCTGGCGCCCATGAAGGAGGTCTCGCCGGCGCCGGAGGAAGGCGAGCGCGTCGTCTTCCACGCGCACTTCCTCCGTGGCTTCGGCTTCCCGGCGAGCAGCTTCATGCGTTCTTTCCTTGAATTCTACAACCTCCAACCACACCACGTCACGCACAACGCAGTGCTGCAACTCTCGGCCTTCGTCTCGCTCTGCGAAGGATTCTTGGGGGTGCTGCCGACGCTGGAGCTCTGGGCGGAGCTGTTCCAGAACAAGCTCGGCACCGTCTCCGCCGGCGTGCCGGCTCCCTGCGGCGCCTTCATCGCGATGAAGAGGGCAAGCGACGACAACCCCTTCCCCCACATTCCTCTGATCCAGTCTGTCAAGCTTTGGCAGAAATCCTACTTCTACGTCAAGAACGTCGCCCCGCACGGTGACTACGTCAATCTGCCGGCTTACGTAGCCGGCCCGCCGGCTGGGAGGCGGCGGACCTGGGGCTACCGGTCGAAGTCCTTGTCTTCGGCTGGGAATGCTTCCATCTCCCGGCTGCGGGTGATGGTCCAGTCGGAAGGCCTGCGCGCATCCGACCTGGTAACCGCCTTCGTCGAGCGCCGGATTCTGCCCCTCCAAAGCCGGCCGCACATGATGTGCCAAATGAGTGGCCGGTTCGACCCTTGCCAGCTGAGCACATGGGAGATGCCCCATGCCGAGGTGGCTCTGATGGCGAACTACATCGCCAACCTGAAGCTCACCGACGAGTGGCAATTCGGCAAGGCGCCGTACTCCCGCGCCCATCCTCCGCCTGTGGTAAGTTTTTCTTCTCGTCGTCTGCCGGCTTGAGTCAGCCGGCTTCTGACCAGGCGACTCTTCTCTTTTTTCTCTTCATCAGAATCCTCTCCTCCCGCCGCTAGCCGGGGCGGCTGGAGTCGACCACGAGTATGCCCGGGACCGAACGGTGGACGACCTCGATGACCCGGATCTTTCCGCAGTCGCCATGGAAGATGCCGCCACGCGGGACGCCGCCGAACTCGGCGGCACGGGGCTCTCGGCCAGTTTCGATGACTGGCCAGACGATTTCGAAGCCGAAGAAATCCCGCGCCACCAGCCGGTAACCTACCGCCGCGGCGCGGGCTCGTCTGCCGCGCCGACTGCCGGTGGTTGGAAGGGGAAACACCGGGCCGCGCTCCCGCTCTTCGGAAGCCGGCCGAAGAAGCCGAAGGCCTCCGTCGCGGCCACGAAGCAGCGAGGAGGCGGCGGCGAAGGGGGCCCGCTTCCGGAAGGCGGTGAAGAAGCCCCCCTCAGTTTCCGCGTAAGTCTAGCAGCCGCCTACGTGCTTGTTATCCTGAAGTCTTCCTTTACTTGAACGTTTCTCTGATTTTCTGAGTAGGGCGCCGCTCTCCCTCGAGCGAGGCCCAGCCGGCTCCGTGGTTGGGCCGAGTGCCGGATCCTCAGGGTCCCGCCGAGTGGACCCCCACGCCGAACTTGACGCAGCCACGGAGCGCAACGCTCGTGAAGCGCGTCGAGAGAGGGAGGCGGCTGAGCGGGAGGCGGCGGAGCGGGAGGCCACCCAGACGGCGCCGGGGCGAGCGAGCGCGGCAACCGAGACTCCGTCGGAGTGGGCGGCCGCGGAGACGGAGGCGGAAGGCGCGCGTAGCCAGCCTCCGCTACTCGCCATCCCCCTCCAAACTTTGGATCCGGACATCCCTCTGCCCATGGCGGAGGAGATTATCCCCGAGCAGCCGCCGGTGCAGAGGGACGAAGTCTTCGAGATTTCCGTCGAGAGGACGTCGCTGGCAGCGCCAGCCGGAGCAGGCGAAGGCGGCCAATCGTCGGCGGTGCCGGAGGAGCCGGCCCGGGCCGCGCCCGAGGCCGGAGCCGGCCTTGAGATCGAGCTGGCGGCGGGCCGGCAAGCCGGAGGGGGCACGGCCCCGCCGGACACGCGCCGAGCCGCGGGGGCTGAGCAGACGGCAGACGCCTTGGAGGCGGCCAGCTCCGCTACGTCCGGCTCGACTCCTAGCGAAGGGAGCGGCGAGCTGAACATCGCGGCTCAAGAGGTTCGGAGCCGGCTGCAGGCGCAAGCCGGCCTCCTGAGGCAATTTACTCAGGAGTTTCTGTCGACGCGGTCTGCAATCCGGGTAAGTCTTCACTCATTGACCGTTCTGGTCCTTTGAATTTTTTCCGTGGGGGCGCGCTAGCGCACCCACTGGGTGTAGTCCCCGAGATCCGGGCCGACTGCAGTGCAGTCGGGTCGGATCTTACTCGACGACTATCTTTGACTGTTCTTTCTGATCTCTTAGGATTATCATAATTCTCGCGCTGCCGCCTTCAACTCCCAGGCTCGGGAGCTGAACCGGAGGACCGAAGACCTCGCCAGCAGCCGGCGTAAGTGTTTTGTCCTTATTTATTTCTCGTGGGGGCGCGACAGCGCACCCACTGGGTGTAGTCCCCGAGATCCGGGCCGACTGCAGCGCAGTCGGGTCGGATCTTACTCGACGACTTTTCCTTTGCTGACTTTTCTCTTTATCTTTTGCTTGTGCAGAGGCCAACGCCGACCTGCGGAGGGAACTCGGCGTGGTGCAGGCTGCTCTTCGCGCCAAGGACGCCGAGTATGCTGACTTGGTTCAAGAGCGCGACCGCCTGGCGACGAAACTGGCTGACCAAGAGGAGAGCCACAAGGCGGCCCTGCAAAAGGCGCAGGACAGCGAGGCTACCCTGAAGGCGGAGTTCGAGGCCTGGGAGGCGAGCTGGGCCAAGACGCGCCAGGCGCTGGAAGAAGGCTTCGGCCGGATCGAGGATCTTATCGATGGTAGGCCGTCCTTCTTGTTCTTCTTCCATCCGCCGGCCGCCTGCGGCTTTGTTTTGACATGTGTTTGCTATCTTGCGCAGAGTACTTTCCCGGTCAATCCGTCCTCGCCGCCCAAGCCATCGAAGCCTACCGCGAGGAGCGCCGTCAGGCCGGGGTTGTGATTCCGCCGGACGCGAATCAGACGTTGTCGGAGCAGCTCATCGCCGTCCAGGCGCGGCTGCAGCTGGCCCACCGGCTGCTCCGCCGGCTCCAGCGTGCCGGGGCGACGATGCTGGCCGCGCTCTGGCCCGGCCAGACAATTCCCCGCACCCCAAGCCGGACGGCCGACTGGCTCGAAGTCGCAGTCGGCCGCTTCGAGGCCTGGAAGGCGTCCGCGGCCCGTCTTGGAGCCGGGCGCGCGCTGGAGTTCGTCCGCACGTGGTACCCAGGGCTAAGCCTGGACCAGCTGCGGACGTGGCGGTCGGAAGCCGACGCGGAACTGGAGGAGGTGCGGCCGGCGATCGTGCAACGCGCCTCGACGATCGCCGAGTGCACCGACACCAGCATCTTCGCGCCGGAGCTCAACGACGATGGCGCCGCCCAGCCGGAGGAATGGTTCGGACTGAACCCGGCGGACAGCGAGGACTCGGCCGAAGAGGTCGCCTCCAGCGACGAGGGCGAGGACGACGAGGAGGAGGACGGCGAAGACGCCGAGCCGACTGGTGAGACGGCCGACCGTCCCCCAGCCGACCATGCCTCCAGCAACGAGCCACGCGGGAGCGCGCCCTCTGCTGGAGACGACGATCAAGCCGAGGTTGGCCAGCCGGCCGCTCCTCCAGCCGGCGCGACTGCTTCCACCGCCTAGCCCGGCTCGTCTGCGGCCCCGCCGGCTTGATCTGCCGTTCTTTTTGTCCCTGTTTTACTTTTTCGGACAATTTTAAGTTTCTGCAATTCCACCCACTAGGGGTGTATCGAACACTGTTGGATGTCGACCTCTCTGGAGGCCTTTCGTGTAAATATTAATATATGCATGTGTTGGCGTTCATTCGAGTGTACTTTTTTGTCCTTAGGCTCTTTCCTTTGCCGCCTTCCCTCTTTGGGAAGGCAAGTACTTGAACTTTCTTGGATTTGAAGCAGACTGAATGTAAGCCGGCCGGCCGGCTACTCTGGTAGTCGGTCGGCGGGAGGCAGTCAGCCGGCTTTTGTTATATATGCGAGCCTCTTTGGTCCCTAGCCGTTTTTCATGTGGGCACCCTTTCCGGCTTGTGGCTCTTCCCAGCCGGGCAGTCGGTTCTTCGAGCTGTGATTTCGGCAAGAGCCAAGCCTGGGTGTCGGCACATTATTTGTCTGACTGCGGGTAGGGCTCCTAATATAACTCTAGTCGGCTAGTCCCCGGGCCGACTCGTCGGACCCGGTACCGGACAAAATAAATGAAAAGGTAATATCATACACATGATAACTTTCATTCATAAAATAACGGGTGGCAGTCCCCGAGTCTTTCTCGGGGAGCCTATTGTTTCATACTTAATACAAAAGTGGGCATAATACATACTGCGTTTTAACTGTAAAACTTTCGAAGGAGATTTGCGTTCCATGGTCGCTCCGACTCCTTGCCGGAGTCGTCTCTCTTGCGTGCCTTCGGCTTCTGCGCGTCGATGAGGTAGTAGGCGTCGTTGCCCAAGGCTCTGCTGATGATGAAGGGACCTTCCCAGGGAGCTGCGAGCTTGTGCTGGCCGGCTGTTCGCTGGATCAGCCGGAGCACAAGGTCGCCCTCGTGGAAGGATCTTGGTCGGACCCTCCGGCTATGGTAGCGGCGCAAACCCTGCTGGTAGATGGCAGACCGGCTGAGGGCTAACAGCCGGGCCTCTTCCAGCAGGTCGACGCCGTCTTCTCGTGCTTCTTTGGCTTCTGCTTCCGTGCACATGGTTACCCGAGGCGAGTCGAACTCGATATCTGTTGGGATGACCGCCTCGGCACCATATACAAGGAAGAAGTGAGTGAAGCCGGTTGATCTGTTGGGAGTAGTGCGCAGACTCCATAGGACAGCCGGCAGCTCATCGAGCCAGCAGCCGGCTGAACGCTCCAGAGGTACGACCAGTCGAGGTTTGATGCCGGACAAAATGAGGCCATTTGCTCGCTCCACTTGGCCGTTTGACTGCGGGTGGGCGACTGACGCAAGGTCCAGCCGGATACCTTGCGCAGCGCAGAACCGTGCCAAGGCACCTTCGGCGAAGTTCGTGCCATTGTCGGTGATGATGCTGTGCGGTACACCATACCGGGTTGTTATATTTGTAATGAAGGTCACTGCAGTCGGCCCATTCAGCTTCTTGATCGGCTTCGCCTTGATCCACTTGGTGAATTTGTCGACGGCGACGAGCAAATGTGTCATGCCGCCGCGCGCCGTCTTGAATGGGCCCACCATATCCAATCCCCAGACGGCAAAGGGCCAGGTGATGGGAATGGTCTTGAGTGCCGAAGCCGGCATGTGTTGCTGCGAGCTAAAAAGCTGGCAGCCTTTGCAGTGTTTGACTACCTCTTTGGCGTCGTCCAAAGCAGTCGGCCTGAAAAAACCGTGGCGGAAGGCTTTGGCGACAAGTGATCTTGATGCGGCGTGGTGGCCGCACTCTCCTTGGTGTATATCCCTGAGGATCGCAATGCCTTTCTCCTGCTCGACGCATCGCTGCAAGACTCCGGTGGCGCTGCGCTTGACAAGCTCTCTGTTGACGATTGTGTATGCTCCAGCCCGGCGCTGAACTTGTCTTGCTTCGTTTTTGTCAGCCGGCAGGTCATGGTTCACCAAAAAGTTGCGGATGGTTTGGGCCCATGATGGGGTGGTGACTTCCTCTGCCACCAATGTGGCCACAGCCACCAGGGTGGGCGGGCTGGGTAATGCAGTGCTGGAGTCGGCCGCCGCTTGCTGTGCTAAAGAAGTCCCCGGGCCGGGTGCGGCAGTCCCCGAGCCGGGTACTGCAGTCCCCGAGCCGGGTACTGCAGTCCCCGAGCCAAATATTGAAGTCCCCGGGCCGGCTGCTTGATTCTTCGAGCCGGACCCGGCCTCCTCGGGGTTAGGCGGCACGAAGATGGAGTCGGATTTCGGAGACGGCTTGATTGATGGCTTGAGGAGGCGCTGTAGGGCGACGCCGGCTGGTATTGCTTGCCGCGTGGAGCCTATTCGGGCCAGAGCATCTGCTGGCTCATTGTCGGCTCGCGATACATGAAGGAATTCACACCCATCAAAGTATCCGCTGATTTGCTGCACTAGGAAGCGGTAGCTCGCCATGTTCGCGTCCTTGGCGTCCCAGTCACCAGAAGACTGCTGCACCACCAAATCCGAGTCGCCATAGCACAGGATCCGGCGAATGCCAAGTTCCTTGGCAAGCCGGAGCCCGTGTATGATCGCCTCGTACTCAGCTACGTTGTTGGAGGCGGCGAAGTGGATCTGCAGCGTGTATCTGAGCTTGTCGCCCTTTGGAGAGGTAAGGACGACGCCGGCTCCCAGGCCGGTGCGCATCTTTGATCCGTCAAAGTGCATGCGCCAATGGGTGGAGTCGGGCGCTGGTGGTAAGTACTGGGTCTCGGCCCAGTCGACGAGGAAGTCGGCCAGCGCTTGCGTCTTGATGGCGGTGCGGGGTTGGTAGAAGATCGTGTAGGGGGGCAGCTCGATGGCCCATTTAGCCACCCGGCCGGATGCATCCCGGCTGCCTATGATCTCGGCTAGCGGGGCAGTGCATACGACCGTGATGGGATGCTCTTGAAAGTACGGCTTCAGCTTCTTGGCGGCGAAGTACACGCCATAGCACATCTTCTGATAGTGCGGGTAATTTTGCTTTGAGGCAGACAGCACCTCGCTCAGGTAGTAAACCGGCCTCTGGACCGGCTGGGCTCAGCCCTCTTCGGGGCGTTCGACCACAATGACGGTGCTGACTACCCGGCTAGTGGCGGCAATATATAGGAGCATGGGCTCCTTCTCACTCGGTGCCGCCAAGACAGGCGGTGTGGACAGCATTTTCTTCAGCTCGTGGAAAGCTTGGTCGGCTTGGTCATTCCACTCAAAGTGAGTGCTCTTCTTCATGAGGCGGTAGAGGGGGAGAGCTTTCTCTCCAAGCCGGCTGATGAAGCGGTTCAGAGAGGCCAGGCACCCGGTGAACTTCTGAATCTCTCTGAGCTTGGTTGGGACCGCCATCCTCTCGATGGCCTTGATCTTCACGGGGTTGCACTCTATGCCGCGTTCGGAGACCAGAAAGCCTAGGAGCTGGTCGGCTGGCACTCCGAACACGCATTTCTCTGGGTTGAGCTTGATCCGGAACCGGCGCAGGTTCTCGAATGTCTCCTTCAAGTCTTCCAGCAGAGTGCCACGCTTCTCCGTCTTCACCACAACATCATCCACGTATACGTGGGCGTTCTTGCCGAGCTGCGTGAGGAGGCACTTCTGCATGCAACGCTGAAAAGTGGCGCCGGCATTCCTTAAGACGAACGTCATAGTCAGGTAGCAGAAGGCTCCAAACGGCGTGATGAAGGCGGTCTTCAGTTGGTCATCCGGGTTCAGCTTGATCTGGTGGTATCCCGAGTAGGCATCCAAAAAGCTCAACAGCTCGCATCTGGCTGTGGAGTATATCACTTGATAGATCCTGGGCAGAGCGAAGGGATCTTTTGGGCAGGCTTTGTTGAGGCTTGTGTAATCTATACACATGCGCCACTTGTTATTCTTTTTCAGCACGAGAACCGGGTTCGCGAGCCACTCGGGGAAGAAAACTTCCATGATGAAGCCGGCTGCAAGAAGCCGGGCTATCTCTTCCCCTACGATCCTTCTCTTCTCCTCTGACAGTCGGCGGAGGGGCTGCTTGACTGGTTTAGCATCCTCCCGCATGTGCAATTTGTGCTCGGCGAAATCCTTCGGAACACCCGGCATGTCCTTGGGGGACCATGCAAAGATATCCCGATTCTCATGGAGGAAATCGACGAGCTCGCCTTCCTATTTGCTATCCAGGCTCGCCCCAATGACGGCAAACCTCTCGGGGTGCTCGGGGTCGAGCTGTATCTTCTTGGTCTCCTTGGCCGGCTGGAAAGATCCTTGGGCATCATACTCCTTGGAGTCAGCAGGTTGGTTTAGCTGCTTGCTGGCCAGGGCCACGACCCGGTCCAGCGTCTTCTTCTCTGCAACGATCACGAGGGATTCGGCCAGCCGGCTGCTGGCCGCGGCGCAGTCGGCGGACTTCTTGTAGTCGCCGGCGATGGTGATGACACCCTTGGAGCTTGGTATCTTCATCTTGAGGTAAGCATAGTGGGGGACCGCCATGAACTTGGCCAAGGCGGGTCGGCCAAGCAAGGCATGGTAAGGGCTCTCCAGGTCCACCACCTCGAACCAGATTGCTTCCCGGCGGAAATGGTCCTTGCCCCCAAAGAGTACATCGATCTTGATCTTGCCGATGGGGGCACAGGACAAACCGGGTACGATGCCGTGGAACACCGTTCGAGTCGGCGCAAGTTGCTTTGCCTTGACGCCCAGCTTCTCCATGGTGTTGCGGTATAGGATGTTGATGCTGCTTCCGCCGTCGATCAGCACGCGGGAGAAGCGTGCAGCGCGCGTATCCGTCGCAAGGGTGGCCTCCAGGACCAATGCGTAGGAGCCGGGGGATGGCATCACCTCTGGGTGGTCGGCCCGGCTCCAACTGATGGGTTTCTCCGACCAGTGCATGTGGCCGGCTGGGCTGGTGGCAGCCACGTTGACTTCTTGTTGCTCTCGGCGCTTGCTGCGCCGATCTTCGGGCTGGCTCGTGAAGACAACATAAGATGCTTGCTCATCAGGGAACTCGTCCTGCACGGCGTCGACCGCGGGCCGGGCGGCTTTGGGCGGCGGGGCCGGAGGCGGCGGGCCGGCAGGCGGAGTCGGCGTGAGTCCTTCACCCTTCGAGATTCGGGCGAGCCAGTTGCATTTGCGGGTCATGTGGTTGGACGGCTTCGCGCCGCTGTGGAACTTGCACGGGGCATCAAGGGTTTGCTCGTAGGAGAAGGCCGGCTGCCAAGCCGGCCGGCCGCCCTTGGGCTTCTTGGGTGCGGGCCGCCCTTCAGGCGGCGCGTCTTCGACCGTGGCCACCTACCGACTGGCGGGAGGCGGCGCAGGGCCCTTGCGCTTTTGATCATTCTAGTGTTGGCGTCGGCCGCTGTCTCCAGCCGGTGCTCGGGGCGCCGGGTCGAGCACTTTACCGGATGCGTCCACCCGGAGCTCGGTCTTCATTGAGGAGTCGGCGGTGGCCTACTTGTCGGCGAAGTTCAGGAGCTCGTCGAGGGTAGTCGGCTCATCGTAGAGAAGCTTGTGTTTGAGGAGGGTGCCCTCTCGGCACCCGGCGGTGAAGTATTCGATGGCTTGCACCTCGTGCACCCCCTCGCAGGAGTTGCGGAGCTCGGCCCAACGCGTCAGGTAGTCACGAGTGGACTCGGCTGGGCCCTGTACGCACAGGGAGAGCTGACTGGGCTTGGGAGCCCGCTTGTAGGTGCTGGTGAAGTTGCGAACGAAGGCTTCAGTGAAATCCACCCAGCTGTTGATGCTGAGGGGCTTGAGGATGTTAAGCCAAGTCCGCGCCGTGCCTTGCAGCATGAGGGGCGCGTACTTTACGGCAACGCGCCGGTTGCCATTGGCGATGCTGACGGCTGTGGAGTAGTCGGTCAGCCAATCTTCCGGCTTCACCGAGCCGTTGTACTTGGGTGTGTCTCTTGGGAGCGAGAACCCTTTGGGGAAGGGCTCGTCGCGGATGCGGGGGCCAAAGCAAGGCGGGCCGACATCGTCTTCTTCTTCTAGCGCCAGGGATCGGGCCAGGCGGTCGATCCGGTGGCGGGCGTCGTTTTCGCCGATTCCCTCACGGCGACCAAGCCGGCCGCTGAGAGTCGGGTGAGCCACTGGAGGCGGGGTAGGATATCTCTCTCCACGAGCTCGAGGCGGAGGCGGGGTGCCCCGCCATTCCATGGCTCGGGGGTGGCCGTCCGCGTCTCGCTCGATGGAGATTTGGGTTCGGCTTCGGCTGGAAGCCGGCTCTTTCTCGCGCCGCGCGCGGGTGTTGCTGGTAGTCGGCGACCGGGAAGTCGCGCCGTGTTCGCGGCGCGGGGGAGGGCTCCCCGCGCAGGCGTCGGCTTCGTGCGGCCGCATCAATCAGTTGCTGGATGCGCCGCGTCATGTGGGGAGGTCTTCGGCTTCCAAGCCGTCCAGCTCGTCTACGGCCGCCTGGGCGGCGCGCAGGTTCTCGAGCGGGGTGGCGTAGACCGAGCGATCCACTCCAAGCGTGTGGCGATGACGGCGCCGCGTTGCCTGACCACGCCGGCCCGGCTAGGGCCAGCCGGAGCCGGCGTGCCGAAGGCGGCGCGGTCAGCTTCGCGCTGGTAGGCCTCGGTGAGGCGTCTTACGGAGGCCAGCCGCCGGCCCTCCGCGAGGAGGGCGAGGCGGCGCGCCTCCAGAACTTCGTCGCTGGCGTCAGCCGGAAGGGGGGCGGACAAGTCTTGGGCAGCCGCGAGTGGGGTGTCGCGGGCGCCCTCGTCAGTCGGGCCGTCGAGGCCGATAACCATCACCTCGGGGGCGTCAGAATCGCGATCGCCAGCCGGAGGGAGCGGGTCATTGTAGACCGTGACATTGGTGGGGAAGGTATCGTAGGATGCCGGTTCGGAGTCGACGGGCATCGGGTCGGTGGAGCCAACCGACTCCAAATCCGCAGCGGGCTCGCTGGAGACGTGGAGCTGGCTGAGGAGGCTGGCGAGGTGATCTGTGCCCGCATCGGAGGCAAGCTCGTCGGAGATGCGGGCCTTGTCGAAGAGGTTGGCGAGGCCGCCAGCAGTGCAGACGTCGGCGACGCCATGCAGCGCGTCGCGGCAAGCGTCATCGGGCGAGCCAGGCTGGCTACGCCCGCGAGGAAGGAAAAGGGTTCCCGTCCAGAACAGGTCTCCGGACGACGGTGCACCTGGCCCCATGGTGGGCGCCAAATGTCGGGTGGTAGGAACGACATATGCCAACGGGTGGCTTATCATTGCGGGGGCCAATAGAACGTCGCCGGTGCCTGGAAACGGGATGAGGCGAAGACATGCACGCCGGCGAATCTTACCCAGCTTCAGGGCTCTCCGGGGAGATAACACCCCTACTGCTGCTCTGCGGGGTCTCCGCATGGTTACTAAGTGCACAAGTAGGTACAATGCTCCTTGAGCTGCTTGGGGTGGAAGGAGGAAGAAGGGCTCAGCTCAGCTTGCTTCCTCTCCCTGTATGTGTCTAGGTCTAGAATGAGAGTTCAACCCTTTGCATGGGTGCACCGGGGGGTTTATATAGGCCTACCCCCGGGGGTACAATGGTAATCCGACTGGGCGCGGGGCCCAGCTGTCTGTGACTATGCTCGCCGGCTTCTCCGCCGGCTTCTGGGGCCCGCCGGCTGGTGGGTCCCGCCGGCTGCCGGCCCCTAGATCGACAGGCCGGCCCCCACCGGCGAGGGCCTGGTCGGCAGCTGGTTACTGTTGCTCCGTGTTGTTGGCGCAGGCTTGGTCGGGGTAAGCGTGGCTACAGTAACGCCGCCTTGGCGGGCGATTACTGTAGCCCCGCCGCACCTTGTCTCCTTAATGGGCGTCTCCTTCAAGGAGGGTGGCAGGCCGGCTACGTGAAGCCGGCCCTCTGTATTGCCGGCTTGAGAGGGGGTGCGACCGCCTTCGGCATCTCTCTGCCCGAAGGGACCCACCGCCTCGGGGGCCATGCTGGCGGCCCGTCGTGGATGGCGTCAAAGCCGCCGTGGCTACAGTGCCGCGCCGGGCGGGCCGCAGCTGCCCGCACGACGCGCTGTACCAGGCGTGCTTCGGGTTTTGGGGGTGGCAGGCTCCACTGTAGCCACGCCCCGCTTCATCATCGCAGAGTGGACGCGCACATTGCGGGTACGGCGTTGACTGCTTTATCGGAGCCGGCCCGGCAGTAGCCGGCCTTGTCGTAGCCGGCCCTCCACAGCTTTCTTCATGGGGGTAAAGGGCGGGCCGCCCCCGAAGCCGGCTAGGATGGTAGTCGGCTAGGGGGGAGGCGGCCCAGGTCTTGAGTCTCCTTATGAGCCGGATGGGCTCATAATTTTTTCTGAGGGGCCAGGGGAAGCCGGCTGGGCTACCCATGGCTATTTACCCCGACAAAGAGGCAATTGCTGTGCTACTGGAGCAGAATGAAGACCTAAGGAAGAACATAGGAATACCTGTGGTGAAACCAAAACCTAAAGTGGACATTCGTTCTGAAGACTACATCATACTTGATGACACAGACACCGATAGTGATGATGATGAAGACAGTGATGATTTTGAAGACGAAGCTGCAGTAGATATTATGGAGTCTTCCACCAATCAAAATTTCTAGTCGACCACCATATTACTATTAGAATTCTTCCAAGTAGTTAGAAATTGTTCGCGAGATCTTGTATTAGTAGCTTAGATCGATTGTATGAATCTTGTATGAATTGAGTGGTGTGGATTGAATATGTTTGTGTCATATGCATATGGGTAGTGTAATGTCTCATTAGACCCTATTCTATTCTGTTCTCACCCCTCTAATCTATCAGATGCCTTCGAGACGTGACCTCGGATTCACTTTCCCGCCGGAGCTCACCCAGTTGATCCAACAGCAAAATGCCTTGACGCAGTTGCTCGTCCAGAACCAAGGAAACAACAACAGCAACAACAACAACAAACAACAAACAACAACAACAACAACAACAACCCACCGCCACCCCCCAAGTTGGCAACCTAGCCCCTTTCCTATGGTTGAATCCGCAGGTGTTCTCTAGCAGCACCGAGCCAATTGTTGCTGATGACTGGCTCCGCAAGATCGGAGGAGAGCTGACCACTGATGGATGCACGGATGTGTAGAAGGTGCGCTTTGCCGCACATCAGCTGGATGGACCAGCGGCTTCATGGTGGGAGAACTACACCACCACCTTCCCCGTGGCCAATGTGACATGGGATCAGTTTTAGCAGGCCTTCCGCACCGCACATGTCTCAGCTGGAGTCATGAGTTTGAAGAAGCGTGAGTTCCGCAACTTACGCCAGAGGAATTGTACTGTGGCGCAGTACGTGGATGAGTTCAGCAAGTTAGCATGGTACGCCCCAGATGATGTGGCCACAGATGCCACAAAGCAGGAGAAGTTTCTTGAAGGAGTGAATGATGAGCTGAGTATGCAGTTGATGGTGGCAACTTTCACCAACTACCAGGAGCTGGTAGACAGGGCCCTCATGATTGAAGGAAAGCAGCGGCAGATAGAGAACCGCAAGCGGAAGTATGGACAGGGGAAGTACAACACTGGAGCTCAGCAGAAGCCCTGTTATTCCCTGTACTCGGGAGGACACACTCATACCCATGGAGGACATAACCATGGAGGCCATTCCCACAATGGAGGAAATTCACACATCCACAGTGGCCCTAAGAATGGTAATGGGAGTGGAGGAAACAACAGTCAGAGTCGTTCCAACCCAGCCACCCCCGCCAAGAAGGATCTAAGTCACATTACTTGTTTCAAGTGCGGGAAGACCGGACACTATGCCACCGAGTGTCCCAAGGCAAAGAATGGCAATGGCAATGGAAGCTCAGGAAATAAGCCCAATCCCTTCACCAGAGGGCAGGTGAATCACGTCAACGTGGAGGAAGTTGACGAACAGGCCGATGCAGTTATTGGTAAGTTTTTGATTAAGTCATTTACATCCCTTGTTCTATTTGACACTAGTGCATCGCATTCATACATATCAAGGGGATTTGTGGACAAGTTCAAATTCCCAACCTTAGCCCTTAAGTCACCTATGTTAATAAGATCACCAGGATCGGAGTATATGGATAACCAGGGATGTTTTCAGTTGCCACTGACCATAGGTAGGCACACTTTTCCCACAGACCTCATTATTCTGGAATCACAAGGATTGGATGTAATACTAGGCATGGATTGGCTATCCAAGTATGGGGTAAACATCGATTGTGCTAGTAAGTCAATTCTTCTCACCACCCCAGAGGGAAAACGGATCAAGTATGTGTCTAGGCATGCGCCAAGGAGGACTCAAGTAAATTCACTCTCGGGAATTGTTCTAGAGGAAGTGCTAGTTGTGAAGGATTATCCCGATGTATTCCCGGAGGAACTACCCAGTATGCCACCATACCGAGACATAGAGTTTTTGATTGAGTTATTGCCAGGCACCAGACCAATATCCAAGAGACCGTACCGGATGCCCGTGAATGATCTAGAGGAAATTAAGAAGCAAATTAAGGAGTTATTGGAGAAGGGTTATATTCGACCAAGTTCATCACCTTGGGGAGCCCCAATGCTTCTAGTTGAGAAGAAGGATGGATCCTTGAGAATGCTTGTTGATTATCGTGCATTGAATGAGGTGACGATCAAGAACAAATATCCTCTACCGATGATCAATCATTTGTTTGACCAGCTGCAGGGAGCTATAGTTTTCTACAAGATCGATCTTTGATCAGGATATCACCAGCTGAAGATACGAGAATAGGATATACCTAATACAACGTTTACCACAAGGTATGGGCTATATGAGTACACAGCCATGTCTTTTGGTTTGACTAACGCCCCAGCCTACTTTATGAGTATGATGAATAAGGTGTTCATGGAGTTCTTGGATAAGTTTATCATGGTGTTCATTAATGATATATTGGTGTACTCGAAGAATGGGGAGGAACACAAAGAACATTTGCGCTTGGTTCCCGAGAAGCTTAGGGAACATCAGCTATATGCCAAGTTCAGCAAATGTGA
Source organism: Triticum monococcum (assembly GCA_034509565.1). NCBI lineage: Eukaryota > Viridiplantae > Streptophyta > Magnoliopsida > Poales > Poaceae > Triticum > Triticum monococcum. The sequence goes on along the minus strand of CM067841.1, from coordinate 126,946,810 downwards.
GTTTTGGTTGGAAGTCGGATTCCTCGGACATGTTATATCAGGAGAAGGTATAGCAGTAGGCCCTTCCAAGGTTCAATCCATCAGCGAATGGTTGGCGCCCACCTCAGCTGGAGAGATACGCATTTTCCTTGGACCCGCAGGATATTACCGGAGATTTATTGATAATTTTTACAAGATTGCGAAGCCCATGACAGAGTTATTGAAGAAGGATACCAAGTTTAAATGGACCGAGGATTGTGAGGCCAATTTTCAGGAGTTGAAGAAACATTTTGTTACAACCCTAGTGCTAATTCTTTTGAATATATGCAAGGATTTCCAAGTATATTGCGATGCTTCCCGACAGGGACTTGGAGGCTTTCTTATGCAAGAAGGAAGAGTTGTTTCATATGCCTCATGTTAGCTTCGACCTCATGAGCTGAATTATGCCATGCATGATTTGGAGTTAGCGGCCGTAGTGCATGTGCTCAAGTCCTGGAGACATTTTCTTATGGAAATCGTTGTGATGTTTACACGGATCATAAAAGTTTGAAGTATATCTTCACGCAAAAGGAGTTGAACCTCAGACAGAGGAGATGGTTGGAGCTCATAAAGGATTATGACATGAAACTGCATTATCATCCAGGAAAGGCCAATGTCGTGGCAGATGCTTTGAGCCGCAAGAGTTATGTCAATACTCTCATAACCGGAGGATTACCCCAGGAGTTAGCCAATGATCTTCGAGAACTTCGCTTGGAGATAGTTCCGAGAGGTTTTGTTGCAGCCTTGGAAATTCAATCCACCTTGTTGGGAAATATCAGTGAAGCCTAGAAGATTGACAAGGAAATTGCAGAGATAAAAGAAAAGATGATTAAAGGAAAGGCCAAAGGTTTTCGTGAGGATGAACACGGAACTTTATGGTTCGAGGATCGCATCTATGAGCCCAATGACCCAGAGATCAGGAAGTTAATACTTCAAGAGGCTCATGATCCACCTTAATCAATTCACCCACGCAACACCAAGATGTATTTGGACTTGAAGGAATGTTTCTGGTGGACAGGTATGAAGAAGGATATCGCCGAGTATGTAGTAGTATGCGATGTATGCCAGAGAGTTAAGGCAGAGCATCAGAAACCAGCATGATTACTTCAGCCTTTGCCGATACCAGAATGGAAGTGGGATAATCTTGGCATGGATTTCATCACTGGATTACCCAGGACTCGTTCAGGATATGACTCCATCTGGGTTGTAGTTGATCGCTTGACCAAAGTGTCCCACTTTATCCCCGTGAAAACCACTTATACGAGGGCTGAGTGGGCCAAGATATATATGACCAGAATCATATGTCTACATGGAGTTCCGAAGACCATCATGTCAGATAGAGAAACATAGTTTACTTCGAAGTTTTGGAATCAATTACACCAAACTTTGGGTACCAGGCTAGAGTTCAGTACAGTCTTTCATCCGCAGACAGATGGGCAGACTGAGAGAGTCAATCAGATTCTGGAGGACATGTTGAGAGCTTGTGCGCTAGATTATGGATCTAGTTGGGATGATAATTTGCCTTACGCAGAGTTCTCATATAACAACAGCTACCAAACTAGTTTGAAGAAGGCCCCTTCCGAAGCTTTGTACGGAAGGAGGTGTAGGACACCATTGATGTGGGATGAAGTTGGAGACCGACAATTGTGCGGACCAGATTTAATCAAAGAGTCTGAGGAGAAGGTCAAGTTGATCCGTGATAGACTCAAGATAGCCCAGTCCAGGAAGAAGAGTTACGCCGATACTAAACACAAGGAGGTAACCTATGAAGTCGAAGACAGAGCATATCTCCGTGTGTCACCACTTCGAGGATTTAAACGGTTTGGAGTCAAAGGAAAGTTAGGGCCATGATTTGTGGGACCATACAGAGTCTTGGAATGAATGTATGAAGTTGCCTACAAGTTGGAATTACCCGAAGGTTTGTCAGGAGTTCATGATGTGTTTCACGTTTCCCAGTTGACGAAGTGCCATGCAGAGATGGATGATATTCCTCTGAGAGATACAGTGCCCCTGAAAGCAATACAGTTGGAGAGTGACCGGGCCTATGCGGAGAAACCCGTCAAGGTTCTCGATTTCGCCAACCGAGTTACTCGCAGCAAGGTCATCAAGTTTTGCAAAGTTCAATGGAGTTACCATACCGAGGAGGAAGCCACCTAGGAACGAGAAGAAGACCTCCGAAAGGACCACCCACACCTTTTTGCTAGCCAACCCAAATATCAAGGGCGAGATTCATCTTAAGGGGGTAGGTTTGTAACTGTGGCATCCCGGCTCAGAGAAACCGGAACGCCCCATATTCTAGCCCAAAGATCGAGGAGAAGTCTCTGAAATACGACACTGCTTGACATAGAACAAATCGGCTCTTATTACAAGAATAATAATACAAGGGTGTGATGTTACAAAGAAGCACATCAGCATGGCGACACTATGCCTGCGATACTATACTTGCTCTATGCTAGCAGCTGAACAACTCGTAGCAGCGGAACAATGACGAAGGTGGTGAACTCCACTCCGCAGTGACTCTGGCTGGGACATGATCTATCTCGCATGCACGGCAACCATCGAAAATCAATCAAGCAATCATGGTATCACCTGCAATCTGGCATGACACGCCAGGTCAGTACATTGAATGTACTGGCAAGCTCACAACAACCATAAACATCAAGGCAAGACAATAACATAGCATTTAACAGGTTAATTAAATTAACAACTACCATGATACGACAACAACTACTAAGCATGATATGAAACTGATACAATACTGATAAACCAACATCTCATATCTCCATAACCATATCTCTCTTGGCTAACTGGCCAAGCAATATACCATCTCGATCACCTCGTGATCAAAACTAAACGGTGATCTTTCCGGCGATCACTACCATGACAAACACTTGGTCTCAAACAGTGATCTTTCCGGCGATCGCAACCATGACCAGCACTTGGTCTCCAACATCATCATCAACATCCTGCCAATCTGTACTGCTCAACATATCAACATATAAATATATCACCTATAAGTCATTCCGTCATGTGAGTGTTGATCGAATGGTGTGACCTAGTACGAACCCATGCCCATGACCGAGGACGCGACTATCGATAGATTTAAATACACTCTCTGCAGAGGTAGCGCACTTTACCCACACCACGGAACCCATGGCCTCGCACTCCCATTCGGGTGGACCAACGGCGTTCCGACAAAACCGATCTACTGCCATGACACTCTCCCATCCACTTCGACCAACACCCCTTTTGGGTTCAGTCCTAGGTGGCCCATGCCTACCAAAGGTCTTACGGCCACCGTCGTGGCAAAAACGGTCCCAAGCAGGGACAAAGCACGCAAAACAACTCAGGCTCACAAGGTTCATGTCCGCCTACCTGATCAGGGTAGCGCGTGCCCATGACCTTCCCTCATTGGAGGCACCGGCGAGAGACACGACAATAGCATCGCATTAGGGCCTTCCCATAAAGCAAATGTGGTTGCACTTGAAAAGCCCGGTTCGGTGGCACCTGACCAACTTAATGACAGAATTTATCCCCAAAAATATAACTATGATAACTGATACTCCGATATCAATTATCAAACTATAATCCAAGTCATAGCAATATCCAACAAATAATCTAAGCATAATCTCATCATATCAAAATACTCCAACAATAGCATAACATTTCTATCATGATGAATCTGAAAACAATAACTCTACTACTCCAATATCAAGATCTAACTATCAAGCTATGATCCACATGCAAGCATCATCTCCATCATCATACTCCAAACATAAAATCAACTAGCATCATGAAAGTAATCATACTAACCACTAATAACCCAAAGGTAGCATGATATCCAAAGTAATACTCCAAAATAATACCAGATACCATCATGAAAATAATCATAATAGCCACTAATAATCCGAAGGCAACATGTCATCCACATACTCATCAAAATGTAAGTCCTAGAACTCCAAACAATATCATGGCAATAGCAAGATCAAAATAATACTCCGATAAATGCCATGAACAAGATCACATGTAGCTAAAGCAATATTTTAAACAAGTTTAAATCAAGAACCATGTCATTGAATTGCAATCATGCAAATGGAGGGTGTGGCTTGCCTGGGGTGGAAGAAATCACCGGGAAGAATTACGAGAAGCTCGCGGAACGAATCGCCGGAAAACATTCACTCACGGAGGGGGCTGAAGAAGGGCAGGGGCAAAATGGTCATTTTCATAATTTCAAAACATGGTGAAAATGATTCCATCGGAACGGGATCAACGAAACGAAGAAGTGGGCTTTGGAATCACCTCATTTGGAGTTGTGGTTAAAAATATATGAGTGTTTGACTTCCAAGGACCTATCTGTAAGGAAAATACTTTCAAATAGGGCCTGGACAGAAAAACAGAAAACACAATTAGAGAAATACCCTTTCACTGAACTGAAAACGTAATCTAGGCTGAAAAAGAAACATAACGCGCTTTTGGTGGAGGAAAATGTATTCACCAGAATACGCTTTCACTTATCCACCTCAGCAGTTCGTATCAACGCGGGGACTTACATGCGGGGCCCGCCACTTATCCACGTGGATAGGGCGGGGTCAGCGCCGGGGTGGCTGCCAGGTGGGGTCGGGGAAAGGAGGGGGCCCGCCTGGCCTCGTCTCCTTCTCCGACCTCCCGCTCGCCCGCGAAGGCAGAGGACGACTGCAGCTGCCGACGCCCGTTCCGGCGACCTGGGACGTCTCCTGTGAGGCCCAGCACACCGGCGAGATCGGGAAGACGAGCTGCTCCTGCCTGGAGCAGACGCAGGCGCCGGGGAGGGGTGTGGCCGCATCACCGCGTGGTGGCAGAGAACCCACGGCGGCGGCCGGACTAGGGAACTCGCGGCTACGAGCACTCCAGCGCCGAACTGAGGGGTGGGGGAGGGGCGCCGGACTATGGGGAATCCTATGGTGGTGGTAGAGTGGAGGGAGAAGATCGGTCTTGAGCCAATTTGGGCAGAACCCGAGGCGGAGACGGCGGCCGTGGAGGAGGAATGAGGGACTCTGGAGCTCGGTTGACTGGTCGGGGAGGTAGCTAGGAGGGAGTAGAGGAGGCTGGTGAGCTTGGGGGGGGGGGGGGGGGGGGGGGGGTGGCCTTATATAGCCGCGGGGCGAGGAGGCCGAGCTGGCATCGCCGCGGACGCATGGCCGGCGCCGCGGACGCGTGTCCACTCACATGAACTCGGAGGCAGGCTGTCAGCGACCTTACTATGGGCCGGCCCTATTCAACTCAATCTGGCCCAGAAGGTGGATGGCCTCCGACTACAAAAGGCAGACCAGTGCCCACGGAAGCGGCGGCTTGGATGGAAAGGAGGCTTCGGCCGATAGGATAGCTTATCTTCTTCCTCCCTCCTCGCTGTAATTCTCATCCTTCCGCTCAAATTATCCTCTGTAGCTCGAGCTGTAGATCGAATTCATGGTGATTGACTGAATCAGTTAGAGAGCTCCTCACAATTGGTATCAAAGCCATTCGATTCTACACCAAAATCCACCAAAAAAAATTCCCCAATCAATTCCATGGACCCACGATGGCGCGCGGAGCTCCTGGCGACTCTCTCGCCGGAAGGTCGAGCGACGTATGAGGTGCTCAGGGCCCAGCTAGCCCGTGATGTGGACCGGTGCTTCGCTGCGTCCAAGGCGAGGCTGGAGAAGGGCGTGGAGGCGGTGTTCGTCGACCTCCGCCAAAAATGCAGTCGAGTCCACGGCAGCGACGACACTGAGCGCGCCAACGAAATCGTGGCCTCCACTACGACCGAGCTTGCTCTTTCTATGCCGGCTGGGAGCCATGTCTTCCCCGACCCCAAGCACAGCCCCAATCTGGCGTCTTCGCCTTCGTCAATGACGACCACGGCCAGGCCTCTGTGCGTCTCGAGAAGCGGCATCACCACCGCCGGGTCCTCCTTCAACCCCGCTCCAGCGGCAGTGGCCACGGGCATCTCCATGTCGAGCGCGGCTGCCGTCGCCCCAGCATCAGGCGGTGTTCCCTCCCTCATTGCGTCAGCGACCACCCACTTGATGAGCCCAGCAGACACCGGTGCGGCACCATACGCCAACCCTCTGTTGTCCACAGGTCCCAACAGCGTGCTTGCGTCCACCATGCAGAGCGAGGTGGACCATGTGCTTGAGACGCCCGTCACCTGTTCGATGTTGGGCCTCTACTCCGTCGCCAACGCCATCCAGGTCAACAAGGTGCCCCTACCCGAGCTCGTCGTATCCCCGGAACGATCTGCGGCCTTCTCCTCTTCCACCTCCATCACAGTAGTGTCCGCCTCAAACGATTTAGAACTCGCTCTAGCTACGCCCACCATGTGTTCGACCGAGTGCCCAGGAGAAGGAAACAATGCAACAAGGGCCACACCGACTCCTACAGCAGCACCACTGGAATCCTTGACCAGTGCCATTCTTGCTACATGTGAGGTGAGCACGGAGGCCAGTTCCATGGCTCTGATGGATGTGTCCATTTCGGCTCCTAGACCCACAGAGGTCACAACCACTGAAATGTTGCATCCCTTGTTGGATATCACGCTTGGCAAGCTAGCTCCTGCCAAATGTTCGATTGAATTCTCTGAAGTCGGCACCCACACCATGATGCTCCGCGACTCCCAGTCTTCCGCACTTTCTCTTACCATGTCTATTCCCAATGCTCAAATGGATTTGGCATACAAGCTGTTGAATGGAAGGCCCTGGCATGTTGACATTGACAATGATTCTAAGCTCGACAAGACTGTGTTGTGTGGGAATGTTCCAGTTGCAGATCTTACTACTCTCAACACCAACTCTAGTGATCTTGGACAAGAGCTACGACCACTGCCTTGGCCGTCGCCTGTGCAGAGTCAGAAAGGAGAGCAACTTGATGATGACTACTCACAAGAAGCTTGGTTGGGTTACTGTCTTACTGAAAATTTTGTGACAAAATTTGGTGATAGTCAGCTACTGCAGTTGTTCATTGACCATGGACTTCACACGTTGCTGCCTACCAAGTGTTTGACGATCGGTACCCACTCGCCCCTGCTCTTACTCACTCCTTTTGTGTTGGACACCATTGATATAGAAATGACTGAGCAACACAACATCTATAAGGATAGTGGAAATTTTTTTCAGAAGGTGGACATCTCATTGATTCAACATGACATCATAGTTTGTGAGTTCCTTTCGTCCCAGGCTCACCTGTTTCTTTCCTGTGAAGTCACCCAAAATGCTGCTCCAATCGTTTGCCTGCCTATATTGCAATGGGATGAGCATGATCAGTCAGGAGTGTTTCTTATTGCTTGTAGAACTGTCTTTCCGTGCATCTTGATACATCAAGTGACTTCCATTGGTAGCCTTGCGATTGACAAGTTGCAGAGAGGTGTACCTGCAGCATTACACGACAAGAAACCATGGCCTTGTTGGGAGGCATATTTCTATGGCCACAGCCTAAAGTATTCTTGTCAGTATGGTTCAATGACAGGGATTATTCAGTACAAAAATAGAACTGAGCTTTACATTGGAATAATTCCATCTGACAACTTCCAATTGGTAATTGCATGTCTCTTCTTGTTGGTGTGTTCGGCTGTAAGCAACAAGTCTCATGGCTTTACACCAACCAAGGCGGGGAAGCTGAATTCAGTACTTTATGGTTTTGAACAATTTCAGTGGAAAATTGCTTGGTCACTCTGCTATGATTTTTCTATCATCTACAACATCTCAATGCGGTTCTTATGCGAGTGTTCAGCAGCTGTGATTTGGGGCAATTTTTTTGAAAAGCATGTTGAGTTCTCTGATGATACTGAGCCCAATACTCTAGCTGCATATCTTGAGTCCAATTCAGTTGCAAGATATTTCAAGTCAGCTTCATTGTGGTTTGTTCTCTGATTGGTGTCAATGTGGTTGGATATGAGTCCTATGCAAAATCTCGGCCAACCGAGGTATGCTTCCTTCTTGGCTACATGCAACACCAGGAAGATGTTCTGTCCCGTGCTAACAAGCCAGTGGAACAGTGGATTTCCAATTGCCCAAGCAAGCTCATTAACAGTGGCCAAGCTTACTACTGCTATGCATGCCCTGTTCTTGACAATACATATCTGCAACTCATGGTTGATTGCTCTGCTATTGAGATGTAGTGCTGCAAATTCTCCAGAGATCTTGTTCTTGACTCCTATAACACACACTGTTCAATTGAGCTCCAAATGTGCACTCGCCACAAGATTGAATCAGTGGTCTACAATTAACCAACCAATTGCGCTGTGTCCGGCTCTGGTTCCTGATGTACTCATTTTACAAAAGCGCCAACTAACTTGGGATCCAGGTGAGAAGGTCCTTGATTCGGCTCAGCTTGCAGTACAAGTGCCTTGGGATGCCGGTGGTTCGACAGCAAGACGGCTTGAGGGCAAGCCGAAACTTATGGTGGGGGGATTGTCAGCGACCTTACCATGGGCCGGCCCTATTCAACTCAATCTGGACCAAAAGGTGGATGGCCTCTGACTACAAAAGGCAGACCAGTGCCCACGGAAGCGGCGGCTTGGATGGAAAGGCGGCTTCGGCCGATAGGATAGCTTATCTTCTTCCTTCCTCCTCGCTGTAATTCTCATCCTTCCTCTCAAATTCTCCTCTGTAGCTCGAGCTGTAGATCGAATTCATGGTGATTGACTGAATCAGTAAGAGAGATCCTCACACAGGCGACGAGGGAGACACAGTGGAGAGCTCAAGGGGAGGAGAAAGCCAAGGGAGCGCAGGGAGGAAGAAGACGGTGATGAACCGAGCCAAAACGCCACTGTGCTCTCATGGGCATTCGGCGGTGAGTGTCGGTGAGGGGTTTTATTGAGAGGGAGAGAGGTCCAGGAGGACAGCGACTACGCGGTAAAACTCTTGGACATGCTCACGCGCACGAAGTCCACGAGAGGAGGAGCTGCCGACGCACAAACGGCCACTAGACGCGGCCACTGCACACAGAGCGCGTGCACTGTGATGCCACTAACGCGGTCACCGCGTGCACTGGCAGGTAGCGAGGGAGAGGGGCTTGACAATGTTTTCTAGTGGTACGTTCATCCATGGTAGGTTACAACCGCGGTGTTAGTTTGGTTAAAACTGCTCTGGTTAACTGGCAATCACCCTCTGAAGTTTACTATAGTAAACTTGGGTGAACACCGGTGATCAACAGGCATTTTACTGGCACCAAAGAGTTTGTCTGGGGTGATTAACTAAGGAAGGACTATGATCCTGGAGGTTTTGAGGCATAATGGAGCACAAACTAATATAGCTCCTTTGTAACTCACATTAAGGGTCCAGAATCAAGATTTGGATGATGCACTCACATGTAGTAACCAATTGAGAATTGAGGTCAAACTTGGCAGGGCTTAGTGATTTGTCCAGAATAAGGTGCTGTAAAAATTTCATACCAATTGGACAAGCCAAGGTGATACTTGCTTCACAAACATCTCCTCTGGACAGAAACTTGTAAAAATTCTAGAGGAGTATTGGATAGGTGAAATGGTGCCAAATATGGTAGAGAGAAGTTATTTGGGTAGTAGAATTCTCTGGTAAATTTTCAGGCTAAATGAAGCAATATAAAATATACTTGCTTCACAAACTGAAAATATTGAGAGAATCAAAGATTTGATGTTGTGCTCACATTGATCAAGGGATGGAGCTTAAATTTGGAGGAGAGCAATTATATGAGAACACGAAGAGGCATGAAAATTTTCAACTCATTCGGATAAAACTAGCTAGCACTTCCTTCACAAACGCTTCCCTTAGAAAGAAACTTTGAAAAATCACTGAGGAAGTTTGGCTAGGCAAGTAAAGTTGAATTTTAGCACAGGGAAATTATTTGGATGATATATCATTCCCAAAAAGTTTGGGAGCAAACAAGATAGGGTGAATGACACTTCCTTCACAAAGTGCCACTTTGGACAGAATGGAAGAATGAATATTGGGGAATTATTTTTGAACTGGACAAGGAGATGTTTGCGAATATTTGAGCAACATATTACCCTAAGAAATTATGAGAATTATTTGGGAATTTTTGGATGGACAGAAATATAGGTTGCTTCACAACCTAGGGCAGATAGGGTTATCCCTTTAATAGAAAAAAGAATTTTCCCTAAAGAAAGAAATTAGGGTTTGGTCAAGCAGTGGAGTGACATGATCTTGGCAAGGTTTTGAGAATGATGAGCCACTTGGCAGAGGAAATGAAGATGATTTCCCAGGTGACAAGGCCACAGAACCACTCCAAAAAGAAAAACAGAGCAAAACCAATAAACCAAAAGAAAAGAAAAAGGGCCAAAATCCAGGCTGTTACAACTCTTACCCCCTTAAAGAAATCTCGTCCTCGAGATTTAGTTGCTTAGGGAACAAGTATGACTTGAGGACACCGTTTCCAGCTCGGGTATCATTTTTCCTTTAGTTATTGTTCCCCCAAGAATTTTATATGATTTGATTATCTTTGCTCGGGGGTGGTTTGCTTCACCTTTCCCAAAATTCTGACGGGTTTTTGCACACACCCAAATACTTTTGCTGACGTTGATTCTTTCATATTTGCAGTGATATCCAATGGATCTGAGCATAAATTTCCTTTGGTCAAGAAAACCTTTTTACTTCTGTCATAGGGTTTCTTCAAATAAATGCAAGCCTTCTGGGTTCAATAAATGCTTAGAATTAATCATCGCCATCTTCTGACACGATCTGACTTCTCATAGGTGGCACCGATTTATCTTGATTTATTTCCTTTTGCTCGAGCATGTGGCATATATCAGAGATTTGACTGCCTTTTGTTGTGAGCAATATAACGGTGTATTGGTTATCGCTGTGCCATACCTCAAATACTTACATCTTGAGACTTTGCCCAACACGGGGCTGACGGACAAATGCTTTTCCTGACAGACTGACCGTGTACTTGATTTTGTCAGCGAGTATACCGGGTCTGAGCTGATTATTGGATTTTTGGTTTTCTCATTTTGTCGGTATACCCATCTTTGGTAATACGCTGTGATATGTTTTAACACTGCCGCTGAGGTCAAACTGTTGAGGTTGCAAAGGAATCTTGGATCTGACAGAACAGACTTGGATATTCCACACTAACCATGTCAAGCGGGTCAGCGGGATATGAAGATCCTTGTAAATAGAGTAGGTCGTTGAAGGTGTATGTCTTTGTGGATCCATATGGAATTATGGCCTCCAACTGATTTGGGTATCCGGACCCTGATGGTCGTGCAAAAATCCTCCTACCTTTGTTGTCCGTCTCACCCTTTAATGGTCATGATTTTCTTTGTTAGGGTACCTTACCGAAATAACTTGGACACACATGTCCTTGATTCTTCATATAACCATGGACGTGATTAGTGCAATCTTGTTGGCATTATTTGTTTGTGCCTGTTTTCTGACCTGAGTCCGCACACATATGACATATGTTCGGAGCTTGTAGCTGCACGGAGCTCATTGCTGAGGCCAATTATACAAGAAGGTGACGAGGTTTCATGATATCACCTTGTCTGGTGCGGGAATAATGACCTTGATGACCATTGCCAACACTATGGATTCTGTGATGTTATCCCTAGATCTTGTCGATCCTTGTAATTCATGAGATGTATCTCTGCTTATCTTCCTTTGCATGATTCATGAGGTTGTTGGATCAGTACCTTCCTTAGGTATATCTGTTGGATCCTTGCCGTACCTCGTATGAGTGACTGATCTGGCCGGGGATACGTGCTCACCATATATAAAAATCATATGCAACCAACCACTTGATTCTTGCGGTAGGCATATGTTTTGACTGTATTGTACCTCTGACAAAATTATTGCAAATTTGATCCTTGATCTGCAGAGAAAAGCCATTCGTGTAGCTTGCCGAGGAAGGCTCATTAGCTTCTGCTCGAAGCTTTTGTCTGGGTAGCGTGCAGAAGAATCCTCGATAGCTTACACACGAAGCTTGGCATGAGTATTGTGCAGGAGAAGCCTGAGTTCCGTACTTGAGAAGCTTCTCCTTGGTTTTGCTTGTTGAGAAAAAATCATTTCCGTCTGTCAGAAGCTTTTACCGAGGTATCTTGTTGAGAAAGACCGGGTATCGTGGACCGGAAATTATTCACATATCATGACGAGGAGCCTTGCATCATAAATTTCTTCCGCTAACATGTGGAAGAATACTGAGTTTCTTATATCCAAAACTTCATACTGATATGCAGACTGAAATCCACACACACAGACACACATAATATTCTGTGGCTGAATATTTGCATGAGAAAATCTGTTTAATTGTCTTCCTTGAGCATATCACATTTGGACTTTATTTCGGATGATAACATATTTCAAGCATCATGCATTGCTGAGCCAAAATTTTGTATATGACCCATACCTTTGACTGAGAATATACCATTGATCTTGTACCTAACTTGTATTGCTGCTGATCATTACTGCTGTGTGGATTTTATACTGATACATGCTTGAGTTATCAGTACTGTTGTGAGGAGTGCACACTAATGCAAAGTTTGATTATCAGCCTCACGATCAGATATTCCCCATTTTACTGCAGTCGGCTGAGAATTCCATTCTGTTTAGCTGAGCTTTCAAATATTTGAACTCCTTATTACTTCTTTGAGTCCGGTGTCAGATGATGAGCAACTATTTATAGGGGAAAAATAATGTAACACCGGGGCCCAAAAAGAAACAAACAAAAGAAAACTCCACTAAACAAAAGCACACAACAACAATCAATTCACACACAACGAATGTCACATAGTACTACTAGTCACACAATATGCATGCCTACTTAAGCACACAAATTTCTCCGGATCTCCGGTTCTATGATCTAGCATGCTGTGATGATGTGCACGAGGACGAATAAATGTGTGGAAGAATTGGTGTAAACAGCGCTACACCAAGTGCTAGCTTAGCCAGGTAGCAACCTGGACTAGCTCAGAGGCGAGGACATACTTGGTAACCATGTAGCATGACACGAATGCCGCGACCACATTATTTTCAAGCGGACGGAAAATATCCGTATTCGTCCAAGAAATAGGATTGCGGGGAAGATTGAGGCTGCTGACATTGCCCTTTCTTGATAACTCAAATCATTAAGGGTTGTCAACATGGAAAATAAAAGAGCGACTTGGGATAGAAGCATGTTCATCACCGAAATGATAGGCGGGGCTGAAAGGAAGATATTGGTGAGATACCTGAGCACCATTCTTGCAAATAGTATCGGGATCACTCGGCATCACTCTGCTAGGACCGAAATGACACCAAACACCGAAGAACAAGCAAGAAAAGAAAACTAGAGAAATACAAAGGCTGAGCTATAGTGGATTCGAACCGATGCCATCTACACTCACCAAATAAATCGCCAGTAGCAAAATAATTAGGCTATGTGCATGCTATGCAACAAACAAATGCAGCAACCAAATGCAATAAACAAGCCAAACTCTATACTACCGATTTCTACCGGTTTCTACCACTCGTACTGACTAGGGCGTCCTACAACCAGACCTGCTCTGATACCAAGTCTGTGGCACCCCGGCTTAGAGAAACTGGAACGCCCCGTATTCCAGCCCAGAGATCGAGGAGAAGTCTCTGGAATACGACACTGCTTGACATAGAACAAATCAGCTCTTATTACAAGAATAATAATACAATGGTCTGATGTTACAAAGAAGCACATCAGCACGGCGACACTACGCCTGCGATACTATACTTGCTCTATGCTAGCAGCAGCACAACTCATAGCAGCGGAATACTTCTAGCAACGGAACAACGATGAAGGTGGTGAACTCCACTCTGGAGGGACTCTGGTTGGGACACGATCTAGCTCGCAGGCACGGCAACCATCGACAACCAATCAAGCAATCATGGTATCATCTGCAATCTGGCGTGACACGCCAGGTCAGTATATTGAATGTACTTGCAAGCTCACAACAACCATAAAGATCAAGGCAAGACAATAACATAGCATTTAACAGGTTAATTAAATTAACAACTACCATGATACGATAACAACTACTAAGCATGATATGAAACTGATACAATACTGATAAACCAACATCTCATATCTCCATAACCATATCTCTCTTGGCTAACTGGCCAAGCAATATACCATCTCGATCACCTCGTGATCAAAACCAAACGGTGATCTTTCCGGCGATCACAACCATGACCAACGCTTGGTCTCAAACTGTGATCTTTCTGGCAATCAAAACCACGGCCAAAACTTGGTCTCCAACATCATCATCAACTTCCTGCCAATCTGTACTACTCAACATATCAACATATAAATATATCACCTATAAGTCATTCCATCATGTGAGTGTTGATCGAATGGTGTGACCTAGTACGAACCCATGCCCATGACCGAGGACGCGGCTATCGATAGATTTAAATACACTCTCTGCAGAGGTATCGCACTTTACCCACACCACAAAACCCATGGCCTCGCACTCCCTTTGAGGTGGACCAACGGCATTCCTACAAAACCGATCTACTTCCATGACACTCTCCTGGCCACTCCGACCAACACCCCTTTTTGGGTTCAGTCCTAGGTGGCCCATGCCTACCAAAGGTCTTACGGCCACCGTCGTGGCAAAAACGGTCCCAAGCAGGGACAAAGCACGCAAAACAACTCGGGCTCACAAGGTTCATGTCCGCCTACCTGATCAGGGTAGCGCGTGCCCATGACATTCCCTCGTTGGAGGCACTGGCGAGAGGCATGACAATAGCATCGCATTAGGGCCTTCCCATAAAGGCAAATGTGGTTGCACTAGAAAATCCCAGTTCGGTGGCACCTGACCAACTTAATGACGGTATTTATCCCCAAAAATATAATTGTGATAACCGATACTCCGATATCGACTATCGAACTATAATCCAAGTCATAGAAATATCCAACAAATAATCTGAGCATAATCTCATCATACCAAAATACTCCAACGATAGCATAACATTTCTATGATGATGAATCTGAAAACAATAACTCTACTACTCCAATATCAAGATCTAACTATCAAGCTATGATCCACATGCAACATCATCTCCATCATCATACTCCAAACATAAAATCAACTAGCATCATGAAAGTAATCATACTAACCACTAATAACCCAAAGGTAGCATGATATCCAAAGTAATACTCCAAAATGATACTAGATACCATCATGAAAATAATCATAATAGCCACTAATAATCCGAAGGCAACATGTCATCCACATACTCATCAAAATGTAAGTCCTAGAACTCCAAATAATATCATGGCAATAGCAAGATCAAAATAATACTCCGATAAATGCCATGAACAAGATCACATGTAGCTAAAGAAATATTTTAAAGAAGTTTAAATCAAGAACCATGTCACTACATTGCAATCATGCGGTTGGACCTGGGATGAGCAAGGTCATGGCGACTCCCACCTCCCACCTCTCCCCTAAACCCTAGCCCATCCACCACCGGCGATCTCCATCTCCCCCCGTGAGTTTTGGTTTTGGATCCGGCCATCACATCCGGCGTTGTCTCCTCTCTCTCCTGGTTGGCATCTCCATGGCTGTTCACATGGCCATCTCCCTGGGGTTGGATTTTCCCCCTGGGATTGACATGGCAAAGGCGATCTGGCACTCTCTCCATCGCAAAGTGCATCCCTTGGATAGATCTGGCCACTTCATCATGGTGGTGTCTTTTGCACGCCACAACTTTCGGCTAGATGAGGAGAACGTGGCTTTGGCTCTGGAATCTGCGATCGGAGGATATTGTTCCTCCCTCAAGGTATCTTGTCTGCATGATCAGGTTTTTGCCTTTAATGTTTCTTGCAAATAAGTGGGGTCCTTCATCTTGCATCAACGATCTTTTGTTTGCCACAATTCAAGTGTTATTTTCATCTTTGGGGCCATGGTGGCCCAGATTGGGAGAAAGAGTTTCGTCTTTGGCAAGTTGAATGCAAGGAGGAATGGACTCTAGTTAGTCCCTCCAAGCGTCGAGCACGTCTTGGACTGGAGGCCATGAAACATGCACCAGCCAAATCCTCTTTGCGTTCATCTACGCATGCTGTTAAAAAATCCCTACGTTTTGCCACCTTTCTGAATTATGATGCTTGCAAAGGTTATCATTATCTGGCCACTGCCGAGGAAATTAAAATTGTTACTCTAGATGCTGGTTATTCCGTTGATCCTCAGGAGTGTGTTGATCTCCCTCGGATTGATTCGATAACACCTCTGGCGCCACCTCGCCGGCGAGGGTTTTGCTATCTCCGGATGTCACGTTTGGATCAATATCTCCCCGTGATCTTCTCCCAGAGTTTTCGGGATCAGGTGTGTCACATGGTTTGATCTTCTCCCATGCAAGTCATGTTGGGCCTATGCCATGTCTGCAGCCCAGCATGTTAGGAACGGCCCAACACCCATTGGAGCTTTCGGATGATGATTCCGACCAAGAACAATACTCTTTGACCCGAACGCATGAGTTTGTAATGCCTGAGGACTCACCGCCTAAATCACCAGTTGAGATAGTGCATGATTTACAAGGACTTGATCTTGTTGTGGAAGAGATGGCTGCTAGTTTTTGGGATTGTTCAAACTGCCTTGGCATGGGACATGTTTTGGATCATTGCACCAATTTGGTTAGATGCCGTAAGTGTTTCCGGTCCGGTCACGTTAAAAAAGACTGCCCCCGGTCTCCTCCAAATATTAAACTTTGGGTTCCCAAAACCAGAGCGCCTACCATTGAGCCTCGCGCCTTCAACAGGAATCTTGACGTTTCGAGATCCACCGTCTCCTCTGCCAACTCTGACAGATCCCCACCAAAAACGCCAGCCTCCTCCGCTTCCCCAACAAAACCACCATCTCCATCGCCGCCGCGTAGCCCAGCGCCAAGTCCGTCACCGATCCTAGCTCCAGCACCACCTCCATCCATGGCAGTCTATGAGCTTGACCCCCGACGCTTCCTTCCGGCGGGTCATGACATCGTCGACGGTGGGCCTTTTCAAGTCCTGAGGACGTTCTACATGCCAGCTCAAGCTCCTCCCCGGCGCCATGAGTCCTTCATGGTCGGCATTGTTGACCCACCGCCACCACCCGAGGATGTCGCTATTCGTCGGCAGCAGGTTCATGCCTTCATCACCAACCAGCTTGAGCATCCGGTACGATCTGCGCAGACTTGGTTTCAAGGTGTAGGGCTGTATGAGATGTAGGATCCTGTCATCTGCGCTGCTTTAATTTCACACCCCCCTTGGCCACTTGGATTAGATCAGCATGGCAATGAGTTGTTTCTCAGATTTATTAGACATGATCATGGAGAGGGTTTCCGTGCTTTGCAAGGGCATAGAACTGGCTGGCTTATGTTTGTCGGAGTGCCTTTGGATTATCATAATGAAGTCAACTTAGCTGAGGTAGTGGGCACGTTTGGTCAGTTTCATTATTGGAATCATCAAGATGATAGACTTGTCAGATCCCTCGTTTACGCTTCTTTCCCTGATAATCAGTTAGTTCCACGGGATGTGGTTTTTCGTCAGTTTGCAAATATTGGTGGAGCAGTAGTCTCATGGACTGCATCGGTCTCTATCCTCACTGCTGATTTCGCTGAGCAATTGCCGCCTGATGAGGATGTTATGCCGATCGATGGAAATCCACACCCAATGCCAGGGGAGTTGCACCCACCTGAGAACTTTTGGGTTCTGCCACCGTACCCTGCCCTGGGGTGGAATGATGTCCCTCAACCAGCTGAGCCAGAGGAGCCACCACAGCTCAATCCACAGGATCTATGTCACAACCGATTTTTCAATAAAAATATTTATTGAGAAACCAATCTTTTGAGTCCAGTATGAGAGAAATCCTCCTCACTGGTAGACAAATTCTTGATACAATAAGCCAGTAGCATAGAATATATTACAAGGTCGAGCTGGGCTGCTCAACAACTAATTACAAGCGCGCCAATAGTTATACATAATGGTGGATATAACACAATGGTGTGGTGGCATACTACTAACTCGGGGATAAAGTGATGGTGGAATAACACAGTGGGGAGTGTGATAACATGACTCTCAAACTGGCATCTCATCGAGCGTCGAGGTGAGGCTCCATGAATTTATTCGGGTTGCGGAAGCGGATATAATACAGTGACCAAGTCCACGGTCGCATGAGACTGACTGGGATTCCTCTAGGCGTCGGACTCGCTATCGGACTCTTCATCCATGAGATCGCCTTCGTCAGCATCTAGCCAAATCAACAAGCCAGTGAGTACTTTGAAAGTACTCGCAAGACAGTTCGGACGTAAGATATAACAAATGCATGCATGAATGCGTCATGATTAATTTTCCCAATGCACATTCAAAAATTAGCATAACGAAGTAAGTAAAAGGGAAACGGCGGGAGTCCGCCTGAAATCCCAACAAAATATAAATGAAAACCGATCGGGTGTCTGAAGTGACGCCTCGAAAGGTGAACAAATAAATAAAAGAAAATCATGCCACAGTCGGGCGTCTTAGCGACACCACATAAAGGGCTTCAAAAGAAATGCCACAGTCGGGCGTCTTAGCGACACCACATAAAGGGCTTTAAAAGAAATGCCACAGTCGGGCGTCTTAGCGACACCACATAAAGGGCTTTAAAAGGAATGCCACAGTCGGGCGTCTTAGCGACACCACATAAAGGGCTTCAAAAGAAATGCCACAGTCGGGCGTCTTAGCGACACCACATAAAGGGCTTTAAAAGGAATGCCGCAATCAGACGTCTGAGCGACATCGCAGAAAGGGCTTTTATTCACAAGTAAATAATACTCATAACAAATATTCCATTCATGATAATAAACGGGTTAGTCCATCCACAGGAATAAATATTCAACCGGACTTAGCACTCATGTGATTCACCGGAGTCTCTATCATCAAACTGACACTGTTAGGACAAGAATATATAGGTTTGGATATGGAATAGATGATTCAAAGGAATGTATGACTCTGCAGAGTTTGTACAAAATTTTTCCCACAGCCAACGGATTACCGTAGTCGCGAAGGACTAGTTCCGTTTACGGTTTTTCGGAAGAAAACACAGCTAACCAGTACACACCCATCCTACCTCTCGATGCCAGGACTCACCCTAGACATCGTCCAAGAAAAAGTTTCAAGACGGGGAGATCACAATCTCGAATAGCATGGGATCAAATTTATATACGCGCGCTCTAAGGGGTGCCCCCCTCTCGGTCCCAACCGGAAACACCCATGCCCCCTGACCGGATGACTGGCTTTAATCCAGGGCCATGGAACCATCATCACGGCCTCTCCTTTTGGTGTGTACCAGGAAAGCGGTTTGCAACTTACTAGGCCATATTCCTTGCGGAAAACATGTGGTAGTACAGGGAAGGAAATGGGAGGAACTGGACCAATACGGTTTGACACTGAAGTCAATTTGTATGGCGTAAGACTGGCATGCTACGACACTGCCATCTTACCCATCTTCATGCCAACACATGGCCATGCATACCCACATCCATCAACGCATGGATCATTGAACTCACTTGCCTCAACAATGCATGAAAATAACGTTCATCGGTATGCTCATCCACATGCCATGAAACTAACTAAATGCAAAACATGCCAAGACACTCATCATATCAAAAGTTCAAACATGCTTGCCTGGTTCAGAGTAGTCGGAGCCTAGCTCGGTGAAGTTTGCGGCTCCGTCACCTCCTTCGGTATCTACGGTATAAAGAAAAACACACGTGCTAACGTAAATACCGAGAGGTGCACAAAGAGTATTACAAATACTTTCAAATAAATCTGGTAAAAAACTAGACAAAATTTTAAAGAGGACAGAAAAAGAATCAATCAAAAATACTTTTCTGTTTAAAAGTTATAAAGGTTTTTGTCCAGGGACTCATCTATAATGAAATAGAAAGTTTCCAGGGGCTAGTTTATAAAAACAGAAAACGCTCCAGTCTCGAATACGCCAGCCCAGAGGGGAAAACGTATTTTGCCCGAAGGCGTTTTCAGAAAACGATTCGTTTAAAAAGATCTGAGAGGCTGACGGGCGGGTCCCAACCGTCAGGTTTGAATTTTCAAACGGGGGACGAAGCTCGTCGGCGCCCGAGAGCCGCGGTGGTCGCTGGCGGCGATCCACGGCGAGGCAGGGAGATCGGAGAGTACCTCCGTGTTCAGGGCGCCCTTCCGCGTCGGTTGGTGGTGGTGGTGGCGGTCGGCGAGCACCACGTCGGCGGTGGCTTCTGTTCCGGCGGACGGCGGTTCGGGCGTGGATGGAGCACGCCAGAGAGGGCTGCAAATGTGCAAATTGATGAGGGGGTTAGAGCACTAGGTGTGGAAGAAGGCTACAGGCGGGGTTTGGGCGCCGGAGGTGGCCTCACCGCAATGAACGTTGCCGGCGCCTGAGGCGGACGGAGGTAGCCGGAGTCGAGCAAGAAGGGCTCCTCGAGGCTCCTCCAGTGGCCAGGCAGGGTCTAGTGAGGTGGTGGAGGTGTGCGGGGGCGAGAGCAGGCTCGGGGTGCTATATATAGCCGGCCCGAGTTGGTTGCCGCGTACGGATAAGTCCGGCGAGGTGATTACGGCGGCGCAGTGGTTGCACGGGAGGGTTCAGAGGTTGAGCGTTGTCGTGGGTGTTCCCTGGTTCCGTTTGGGTGCTAACCGCGTCGGGATTTGGTTGCTTAGGGGGAGTTCGATGGAACGGGGCGACGCGGGCCCGTCGGCGGCAGAGAGCACGCTCCGTGCGTGTCGCGCCACGGCAGCGGTGCTGCATGCGTGCGCTGGCAATGAGATGGCCACGCGGAGAGCCAGGGAGCATTGGGCGGCGCCGAACGGCATTGAGCCGCCGTTCTGCTCCCTGTCGGCCGCTACGGTGGTTCGGCCGCCGCAAGACACGCCGGCGCAGGCGGGCCAGGGCGCGACCGACGCCAGGAAGGCGCCAAGCGCGCGTGTGGTGCTCCAGACAGGAGGAAGAGGCGGCGAGGAACGTGCCAAGGGCACTGTGAGCATGTGCCTGAATCTCTGACGAAGAAAACGACACTGAACTCTGAATTTTTACTGAATTTACTGAAAGTGCAAGGAAACAGTGCATGCAAGGTGTTCGACAGAATGATCTAGGCATGTAGGGATTTTTCCTTGAGCTGGTTTTTGGTGGAGTGGCTTCTCATTGCTTCAGTAGGCTGCCTGATTTTTGGTGATTTTTTTTGGAGAAGTGTAGATATGAATTTCACCAAATTTGGCAAATCTGGTCCAAACTTGCAGAGACTGAAATTTGAAAAATTTGAGAAGAGGAGGAGTGGATCAAGATGGTTCTGGGTTGTGGATGCTAAGGACAATCCAGAGGAGTTGGTCTGAGGTCAAAACTCAAAGGCAATAAGGTACTTGCTTTGAAAATCTCTCAGGCTCCAAATAATTGACAGAAATGATTTGAGAGGAAAAATAATTAGAATAAAATCCAAAACTTGTTTGGATTAGTTGGGACAAAGAACTTAGGTTGATTACAAGGAGGAGGGGAAGTTTTGGAGGGGTTTTACCACATGGGCAAAAATACAAAGTCATGGGTGGTTTTCAAGATATGAAAATCCCCAATTCCCATAGAGTTTCTTTTTTTTAAAGAAAGAGATTAAGCTCCCAAAAATATAATTTGAGAAGGGAACCAACAGAGAAGAAGTTTTTAAACGATCAAACACCATAGTTTGAAGAAAAATAAAAAAAACAAATCCTTGCCAAAGAAAAGGAAGTTTTTGAGAGGGAGGATTTCTGGAAAAGAAATTTTAAATGCCCTCTTTTAAAATCCAACAAAGTTTTTGATGAAAACCAATTAAATTTTTTTTTGGAGTGTCACAACACCTACCCCCTTAGGAAAAATCTCGTCCCCGAGATTTCAGCTGATCCTTAAATAAGTGTGGATGTTCTGTCCGAAGAAAATCCTCTCTTTCCCAAGTTGCTTCACTGTCGTTGTGATTGCTCCACTGGACCCTGAAAAACTTGATGGTCTTCTGTCGAGTCCTCCTTTCAGACTCCTCTAAAATTCTTACTGGACGTTCCCGATAAGTGAGGTCTGGCTGCACGTCAATGGTCTCATGGGATACTTGTTTCTCTGGGTTGCTTACGCACTTCCTCAATTGCGAGACGTGGAACACGTCGTGGGCATCGGATAATTCCTCGGGTAAGTCTAGCTGGTAGGCTACCGTGCCTCTTCGCGCCATTATACAAAATGGTCCGATGAACCTTGGTGCTAGCTTCCCTTTAATCTTGAATCGTTGCAATCCTCTCGTAGGAGATACTCTCAGGTATACGAACTCACCGGGTTCGAAGCTGACCCCACGATGTTTCTGATCATTATAACTCTTCTGTTGACTTTGAGCGGTCTTAAGTCGGTCTCTGATTAGCTTGACTTTTTCCTCGGCTTCTCTAAGCATGTCTGGTCCGAAGATGCGGCTGTCTCCGGTCTCTGACCAATTTAACGGGGTACGACATCTCCGTCCATATAAAGCCTCAAATGGTGCCATTTGCAGGCTGGCCTGGTAGCTATTGTTGTACGCGAACTCGGTGTATGGCAGGCTTTCTTCCGAACCGGTTCCATATGAGAGGACACATGCTCTCAGCATGTCTTCTAAAACCTGGTTTACGCGTTCCGTTTGTCCATCAGTCTGTGGGTGGTATGCTGTACTGAAGGCTAGTTGAGTTCCTAGAGACTGTTGTAAATGCTCCAAAAATCTCGAGACGAACTGAGTGCCTCTGTCGGATATTATAGTCTTCGGGACACTGTGCAGAAAAACTATGTGGGAGAGATAAATCCTGGCAAGCCTCTGAGTGGTGTGGGTCGTCTTTATTGGAATAAAGTGTGCCACTTTGGTTAACCTGTCAGTGATGACCCATATGGCATCATTCCCCTGTCGTGACCGAGGTAGTCTGACAATGAAATCCATCCCTATTTCATCCCATTTCCACTCAGGTATTTTGTTCGGTTGCAGTAGTCCGGCTGGTCTCTGATGCTCAGCTTTTATGCGTTGACATGAGTCGCAACATGCAATGAAGGTGGCTATGTCCCTCTTCATACCGTGCCACCAAAATCTTTCCTGAATATCCTTATACATTTTGGTTCCTCCAGGGTGGATCGAGTACGGGGCGGTGTGGGCTTCAGCTAGGATTTGCTGTTTGAGGTCCTCTATATTTGGCACGCAGAGTCTTTCTCCGTACCTTAATATCCCTCCATCGTCTATGACGAATTCCGAGGCCTTGCCCATACTCACCTTTCTTTTGATGCCTTCGATGCTGGGGTGACCAGGCTGAGCTTCTTTAATCTTCTCCACAAGGTCGGGCTGTATTTCCAGGTTTGTTGTGGTGCCTTCTGCTACTATTATCAAGTTGAGTTTGGCAAATTCTTGTTGGAATTCGGGCCTCAAGCTTTGCAGACTGTTTTCGTCAGAGCTGGGGTTCCGACTAAGACCATCGGCCACTACATTTGCTTTACCTGGATGGTAGTGGATACCAACATCATAATCCTTTACCAATCCCAACCAGCGTCGTTGCCGTAAATTTAGTTCTGGCTGCGTGAAAATATATTTGAGACTTTTATGATCCGTATATATTTCACATCGATTCCCAAGTAAGAAATGCCTCCATTCCTTGAGTGAATGAATAACTGCTGCCATTTCTAAGTCATGAGTGGGATAATTTTCCTCATGCTTGCGAAGTTGCCTTGAAGCGTATGCGACAACCTTGCCTTCTTGCATCAACACGCATCCGAGACCCTTTCTGGACGCGTCACAATACACTTCAAAATTCTTGTGTATGTCGGGTACAATTAATACCGGTGCTGTCGTTAATTTCCGCTTTAGCTCTTGGAAACTTTTCTCGCAGGCTTCTGTCCATTCAAACTTCTTGTCTTTCTTGAGTAACTGCGTCATGGGCTTGGCTATGGTGGAGAATCCTTCAATAAATCTGCGGTAATATCCTGCCATTCCCAAGAAACTCCGTATGTCCGTTACGCTGGCTGGTGACTTCCAGCCAAGTACGGCCTCGACTTTCTCCGGGTCCACTGCGATACTGTCTTGGGTCAGTACGTGGCCTAGAAAGCCTACTTGTCTTAGCCAAAATTCGCACTTGCTGAACTTGGCATACAATTGGTGTTTTCTGAGCTCTCCTAGCACAATCCTGAGATGTTCTGCGTGCTCTTCTGGTGTCTTGGAGTATACCAGAATATCGTCGATGAATACCACGATGAACTTGTCCATAAACTTCATAAATACTTTGTTCATGAGGTGAACAAAATATGCGGGGGCGTTCGTTAATCCAAATGGCATTACTTTGAACTCATACAATCCATATCTGGAGGTGAAGGCTGTTTTGGGGATATCTTCTGTTCGCACCTTTAATTGATGGTATCCTGACCTTAAGTCAATTTTTGAGAATACCTTAGCCTGAGCGAGTTGATCAAACAAATCGTTTATCCTTGGCATCGGGTATTTGTTCTTGACCGTGACCATGTTAAGTGCTCGATAGTCAATACACAATCTCAGTGTTCCATCCTTCTTTTTGGCAAATAAAATTGGTGACCCCCAAGGTGAGGAGCTGGCTCAAATGTGTCCTTTGTCTAGCAATTCCTTTATGTGTTTCTTCAATTCAACCAACTCGGATGGTGCCATTCGATATGGTTTCTTGTATATGGGGGTGGTTCCTGGTGCGAGCTCAATGCTGAACTCTATCTCTCGGTCTGGTGGCATGCCTGGTAGCTCTTCGGGGAAAACGTCTGGGAATTCACATACTACTGGAACCTTGTTTAGCTCAGAAACGTCCACCTTATTCAATCTCGGTTGCCGGGGTATTTTTCCTTCCTTGACTGACACTCTTATTGTCTTCCCGTGGAGGTGTGTGAGAATTACGGTCCGGTTGAAACAGTCAATAAAACCCTTGTTGGTGGTTAGCCAGTCCATCCCTAGGATGACATCCAGCCCTTTATTTTCCAACACAATAAGATTTGCGTGAAACTCCAATCCTTCGAACTCAATGACCACATTATGACAGAAATTCTGAGTGACTTGCTGAATCCCAGGGGACTTGATGATCATGGATTTTTCCAAAGGAAGCATCGAAAAATTATTTTGCAAGGCAAAACTTTTCGAAATGAAAGAGTGAGAAGCTCCAGAATCAAACAAAACCATCGCAGGTATTGTGTTGACAGGAAACATACCGAGTACGATATCCGGAGCATTTTGTGCCTCCTCTTTGGTTACATGGTTCAGATGACCCTTCCTGTGGTTGTTGTTGGGATTGAAATTGTTTCGCTTGGGCGCTGAATTATTGCCGCCGTTGTTCGGCTTTGGGGTTGAGTTTCTAGGCTTGGGACACTGCTTGGCATAGTGTCCTTCCTCTCCACAGGCGTAACAAGTAACGCTGGGGCGATATGTGAACTCCTTGTCCCTTGCATGAAAATTCTTGATTGGGCGTGAGACGTTGGATGAGGATTTGTGCGTCCCACCCTTTTGAAAATCTGTCTTGCTTCGGTGATTGCGAGCATGGTTGGTCTGGTCCCTTTTTCGCTTGCGGATATCTTCAAGGCTGCGTCTCTCATTTTCTAGAGTAATCGTTTTGTCCACCAGCGTTTTAAAATCTGGAAAAGTGTGCACGACTAGTTGGCATTTAAGCGCGGGCGCCAGACCGTCAAGGAATTTCTCCATCTTCTTACTTTCAGTCATACGCTCCTCATTGGCGTAGCGAGACAATAGAGTAAATTGACCGTTGTAATCTGACACTGTCATGTTCCTTTGTTTGAGGTCATCGAACTCTCTCTTCTTGATTTTCATAATGCTCTTAGGAATGTGTGCACCACGGAAACCTTCCTTGAAATCATCCCAGGTTATGTCATTTTCGTTGGGATGCATGTGCAGAAAATTCTCCCACCATGATGCAGCTGCTCCTGTGAGATAGGGCGGAGCATACAATACCTTTTCGGGGTCTGAACATTTTGCAATAATTAATTTCCTCTCCATATCTCGAAGCCAGTCCTCGGCTTCAAGAGGCTTGTCAGTATGAGAAAATGTTTGGGGACGTGTCTTCTGTAGCTCAGATAACTTAAAATGCTGCTGATACTGCCCATGGTGATTTCCCATGTTGATGACTTGATTCATCATTTCCCGATGTTGTTGCTGACTCTGTTCATAAAGGCGGCACATTTGAGAAAGTGCCGTTTCACTGTCCTGTTGACTCGACTACCTTTGTGTGAAATTGTTGCCTGGTTGAGTGTCATAATTTTCCTCTGGCGGAGTAGGCATGGAGCGAGTCCAAGGGCGAGACATTTTTCACTCTGGGATATATTTTGTAAAACTCATAAGAAAAGCAAAAATGGTCGCAAAAACAACTCCAAAAAATGCACAAGGATGGAAAATAATTTAAATGACCAAGATCACTTAAGAAAACAAATTGATTTGCGCACGGAGAAGGACTGCTCATTACATATCTTACACGCGGGCGATAATTATACAATACATCACTCAGGATATGCGTACATAATCCTGACATGTTATTTAGGCTAGTGCACTTCTCCAGTTCCTACATGATGTGCAAACAAGCTAATTCTCACAACCTATGTACATATAAACATATCTTACAAAACGGTACATCGCATGACGGCTAAGCGTACTCAGTCGGAAATGTTGACGATCTCCTTGGCCCTGCCAAGGTTGAGGCGCAGTGAGGCTGGGGACTCGACCTCCTCCTCACTAATAGGCTCCAGACGTGTAGAGCTGCGTCGAGTAGATGGAGCGGGTGGCAGGGGCGGAGCAACACGAACAGGAGTGGGCGCGAAAGGTGGTGCAGTGCGCGCTGGAGTGGGCGCAATGACTTGGTTGAACTCTTCGGTGGTAGGCAGGCGGCGAGCAGGTGCATAAGATGCTGAGGACGAGACAAAAGTCAGTGGCGGTGCGGTGGGCAGGAGCTCCCTCCTGTTGGCGGCACAGCCATGGACTGAGTCCATGCGGGCAGCCACGAAGTCGTCCACCAGGTTGTCGAAGGCTGCCTCCAGAGCCTGGAGATACTCAATAAGCATCTCAAAAGCCTCGTCTCGTTCTCCTCTGGGGCAGGAGAATGCGTAGTGACAGGTGTAAGGCACATGGCATGGAAGATAGCGATAACGATGAGTCTTCATCACGGGAAGGACATCCCTGAGGCGAGCTATCGCCTCGCGGGCTGCCATCTGCATAGCATGCCTCTCCGTAGGCATGGCTCTTCCCACGAACCGGAAGCGGCGTAACTCACCACGCCCTCCCTTGAACTGCACCGCGGCCTGGTGCATGGTCAGACTGTCGTTGACTCTGTGCTGACAGAGTGTGAAGACTGGGCGCACGGATGGCCGCATCGCGACCTGAACGATGAAGGAGAGAAGCATGACGAACCCATCGAGCACGTTGGCGAAGGTCTGAGACTCGCAGCTGTTGTTGGCCATCTACAAAAGTAGGCACAAATCCTGAATGGTCAGATCATAAATTTATGCCGACTATCAGAAAATGACTACAATTGCAAAAATACAAATTGGCTCTATCATGCTAATAACCGATTAGCGATCGCACCTAGTGGCTTCCTACAGTCAGCCTGGCTCTGGTACCAAGCTTGTCACGACCGATTTTTCAATAAAAATATTTATTGAGAAACCAATCTTTTGAGTCTAGTATGAGAGAAATCCTCCTCACTGGTAGACAAATTCTTGATACAATAAGCCAGTAGCATAGAATATATTACAAGGTCGAGCTAGGCTGCTCAACAACTAATTACAAGCGCGCCAATAGTTATATATAATGGCGGATATAACACAATGGTGTGGTGGCATACTACTGACTCGGGGATAAAGTGATGGTGGAATAACACAGTGGGGAGTGTGATAACATGAATCTCAAACTGGCATCTCATCGAGCGTCGAGGTGAGGCTCCATGAATTTATTCGGGTTGCGGAAGCGGATATAATACAGTGACCAAGTCCAGGGTCGCACGAGACTGACTGGGATTCCTCTAGGTGTCGGACTCGCTATCGAACTCTTCATCCATGAGATCGCCTTCGTCAGCATCTGGCCAAATCAACAAGCCAGTGAGTACTTTGAAAGTACTTGCAAGACAGTTCGGACGTAAGAAAATGCATGCATGAATGCGTCATGATTAATTTTCCCAATGCACATTCAAAAATTAGCATAACGAAGTAAGTAAAAGGGAAACGGCGGGAGTCCGCCTGAAATCCCAACAAAATATAAATGAAAACTGATCGGGTGTCTGAAGTGACGCCTCGAAAGGTGAACAAATAAATAAAAGAAAATCATGCCACAGTCGGGCGTCTTAGCGACACACATAAAGGGCTTGAAAAGAAATGCCACAGTCGGGCGTCTTAGCGACACCACATAAAGGGCTTTAAAAGAAATGCCACAGTCGGGCGTCTTAGCGACACCACATAAAGGGCTTTAAAAGGAATGCCACAATCGGGCGTCTTAGCGACACCACATAAAGGGCTTCAAAAGAAATGCCACAGTCGGGCGTCTTAGCGACACCACATAAAGGGCTTTAAAAGGAATGCCGCAATCGGACGTCTGAGCGACATCGCAGAAAGGGCTTTTATTCACAAGTAAAAAATACTCATAATAAATATTCCATTCATGATAATAAACGGGTTAGTCCATCCACAGGAATAAATATTCAACCGGACTTAGCACTCATGTGATTCACCGGAGTCTCTGTCATCAAACTGACACTGTTAGGACAAGAATATATAGATTTGGATATGGAATAGATGATTCAAAGGAATGTATGACTCTGCAGAGTTTGTACAAATTTTTTCCCGCAGCCAACGGATTACCGTAGTCGCGAAGGACTAGTTCCATTTATGGTTTTTCGGACGAAAACACAGCTAACCAGTACACACCCATCCTACCTCTCGATGCCAGGACTCACCCTAGACATCGTCCAAGAAAAAATTTTGAGACGGGGAGATCACAATCTCGAATAGCATGGGATCAAATTTATATACGCGCGCTCTAAGGGGTGCCCCCCTCTCGGTCCCAACCGGAAACACCCATGCCCCCTGACCGAATGACTGGCTTTAATCCAGGGCCATGGAACCATCATCACGGCCTCTCCTTTTGGTGTGTACCAGGAAAGCGGTTTGCAACTTACTAGGCCATATTCCTTGCGGAAAACATGTGGTAGTACAGGGAAGGAAATGGGAGGAACTGGACCAATACGGTTTGACACTGAAGTCAATTTGTATGGCGTAAGACTGGCATGCTACAACACTGCCATCTTACCCATCTTCATGCCAACACATGGCCATGCATACTCACATCCATCAACGCATGGATCATCGAACTCACTTGCCTCAACAATGCATGAAAATAATGTTCATCGGTATGCTCATCAACATGCCATGAAACTAACTAAATGCAAAACACGCCAAGACACTCATCATATCAAAATTTCAAACATGCTTACCTGGTTCATAGTAGTCGGAGCCTAGCTCGGTGAAGTTTGTGGCTCCGTCACCTCCTTCGGTATCTACGGTATAAAGAAAAACACACATGCTAACGTAAATACCGAGAGGTGCACAAAAAGTATTCCAAATATTTTCAAATAAATCTGATAAAAAACTAGACAACATTTTAAAGAGGACAGAAAAAGAATCAATCAAAAATACTTTTCTGTTTAAAAGTTATAAAGGTTTTTGTCCAGGGACTCATCTGTAATGAAATAGAAAGTTTCCAGGGGCTAGTTTATAAAAACAGAAAATGCTCCAGTCTCGAATTCGCCAGCCCAGAGTGGAAAACGTATTTTGCCCGAAGGCGTTTTCATAAAACGATTCATTCAAAAAGATCTGAGAGGCTGACGGGCGGGTCCCAACCGTCAGTCTTGAATTTTCAAACGGGGGACGAAGCTCGTCGGTGCCCAAGAGCCGCGGTGGTTGCCGGCGGCGATCCACGGCGAGGCAGGGAGATCAGAGAGTACCTCCATGTTCAGGGCGCCCTTCCGCGTCGGTTGGTGGTGGTGGTGGCGGTCGGCGAGCATCACGTCGGCGGTGGCTTCTGCTCCGGCGGACGGCGGTTCGGGCATGGATGGAGCGCGCCGGAGAGGGCTGCAAATGTGCAAATTGATGAGGGGGTTAGAGCACTAGGTGTGGAAGAAGGCTACAGGCGGTGTTTGGGCGCTGGAGGTGGCCTCACCGCAGTGAACGTTGCCGGAGCCCGAGGCGGACGGAGGTAGCCGGAGTCGAGGAAGTAGGGCTCCTCGAGGCTCCTCCAGTGGCCAGGCAGGGTCTAGTGAGGTGGTGGAGGTGTGCGGGGTCGAGAGCAGGCTCGGCGTGCTATATATAGCCGGCCCGAGTCGGTTGCCGTGAACGGATAAGTCCAGCGAGGTGATTATGGCGGCGCAGTGGTTGCACGGGAGGGTTCAGAGGTTGAGCACCGTCGTGGGTGTTCCCTGGTTCCGTTTGGGTGCTAACCGCGTCGGGATTTGGTTGCTTAGGGGGAGTTCGACGGAACGGGGCGACGCGGGCCCGTCGGCGGCAGAGAGCACGCTCCGTGCGTGTCGCGCCACGGCAGCGGTGCTGCATGCGTGCGCTGGCAACGAGATGGCCACGCGGAGAGCCAGGGAGCATTGGGCGACGCCGAACAGCGTTGAGCCGCCGTTCTGCTCCCTGTCGGCCGCTGCAAGACACGCCGGCGCAGGCGGGCCAGGGCACCACCGACGCCAGGAAGGCGCCAAGCGCGCGTGTGGTGCTCCAGATAGGAGGAAGAGGCGGCGAGGAACGTGCCAAGGGCACTGTGAGCATGTGCCTGAATCTCTGACGAAGAAAACGACACTGAACTCTAAATTTTTACTGAATTTACTGAAAGTGCAAGGAAACAGTGCATGCAAGGTGTTCGCAGAATGATCTAGGCATGTAGGGATTTTTCCTTGAGCTGATTTTTGGTGGAGTGGCTTCTCATTGCTCCAGTAGGCTGCCTGATTTTTGGTGAATTTTTTGGAGAAGTGTAGATATGAATTTCACCAAATTTGGCAAATCTGGTCCAAACTTGCACAGACTGAAATTTGAAAAATTTGAGAAGAGGAGGAGTGGATCAAGATGGTTCTGGGTTGTGGATGCTAAGGACAATCCAGAGGAGTTGGTTTGAGGTCAAAACTCAAAGGCAATAAGGTACTTGCTTTGAAAATCTCTCAGGCTCCAAATAATTGACAGAAATGATTTGAGAGGAAAAATAATTAGAATAAAATCCAAAACTTGTTTGGATTAGTTGGGACAGAGAACTTAGGTTGATTACAAGGAGGAGGGGAAGTTTTGGAGGGGTTTTACCACATGGGCAAAAATACAAAGTCATGGGTGGTTTTCAAGATATGAAAATCCCCAATTCCCATAGAGTTTCTTTTTTTTAAAAGAAAAAGATTAAGCTCCCAAAAATATAATTTGTGAAGGGAACCAACAGAGAATAAGTTTTTAAACGATCAAACACCATAGTTTGAAGAAAAATAAAAAAAAATCCTTGCCAAAGAAAAGGAAGTTTTTAAGAGGGAGGATTACTGGAAAAGAAATTTTAAATGCCCTCTTTTAAAATCCAACAAAGTTTTTGATGAAAACCAATTACAATTTTTTTTGGAGTGTCACAATCTGCATGGCTAGGGGCAGGACAACAACAAGGAGGAGGTTGAACAAGTACAGCACAGGTCCAGGAGGCTAATTCCATGGTTTTAGACCCTTCCATGGGTTCAAACGAGTCAGGTGATGCTTTGGGCCCATTGGAGACGGTTCCCCTAGTGGATGGGCCAAATAATGCAGTGGTTGATGGCCCTATACTGGTTCAGGATAATGCCATGGAAGGAATCCAACAGGAGCAGTTTCATCATGAGCCCCATGACCAACCAGAGCAGCAGCACATCAATGTCCAGCCTGAGCAGCAGCATCTTCTGGAAGACCCTGACAATGTTGTTGTGCCTGAAGATGTGCAGGATCCGGGCCAGAACAATCTTGCAATAGTCCCATATAACCCAATTGTGGTTCAGGCACCCCCTTTGCATGATGGGCTAGTGAGAATTGTCAAGGGACCAGCTCTGCCGCCCGATTTTATCTGGAGGAGGTCATTTGAATCACTCATGCCTACTTTCCTGACTGCCAAGATCCCTAAGGCCATGCCTCCACCTGGTTTGTCCCACCATAAGAGATCTTGGACAATGGCTTTTGATCCTACGCTGTCTTTCTGCATTCCACCTCCCGACCAACAGTTGCTGCCTCAACGCACGGCTAGGAGACTTTTCTTGGAGAGCACATGCACCAAGACTGCTGCACAAGTGTCAGACGACCGTGTGCCCTTCTCTGAAGCACCTACTCAGGAGAGTCAAGCTTCAGATACTTTGACTTGCACTTTCTCTTCTACAGCGCAACCAATCAGAAAAGCTCGTCCCAGAAAGAGTCGACCTTCAGTTGTTCAGGCTGCTTCAGACTTTTCTGATAGAAGGATGACCAGGAGTGCTGCCAAGTCTCAGGGTTTTAAACCCATATCTCCTCTGTCTCCCAAGCCCAAGCCTCTCAGGAGGCCCAGAGCCAAGAAGTTAAAGGTTGATTCCACTCCAACCTCGCAGGCCAAGCCAGATGACAATGCACCTCAAGACCAGGCTCCCCCTCCAACCCCAATTGCCACACTGCAGATGATTGGAGCAGCCCTTGGTGTCCTGGCTGAGAAGATGACTATGGAGAAGCTTATGGCTTCTTCAGACACTGCCCCCACACCTGTAGTTTCTCATGATGATTGAGTCTCTTATTTGTTATACAGGGAGGCATGTCCCTTGTCATGCCAGTTGTCTGAAACTTATTTCTCTCTTGTCTGTCGTCTGCACTTTGGTCTACACTCTGGTTTGTGTGGATGGTTTTATCTATGGCCTTTTGTTTCACTGTTACGCAGTGAACTATTACCTCTGCCTCTTTTTATTGTCTCCTCATGAATGCACACCAAACTAGAGATTGGAAGGTTCTCTGTTGGAATGTGAGAGGCTTAAACTCTGAAGATAGGCAGAGAAGTGTTAGGGCGAAAATTGAAGAAAGCCAGTGTTCTATCATCTGTCTGCAGGAAACTAAATGTGATTTCTTTGATCAGCGTGCGATTAGAAAGTTTTGCCCAAGAAGATTTGATAATTTTGTTTACTCACCCTCTAATGGTGCCTCTGGTGGAATACTTGTGCTGTGGTGTTCTAACATGTTCATTGGCACATTAGTGGATATTAAGCCGTTTGGTATCATAGTTTCTTTCATTTCTGCCCATAATGCAAGTCGATGGACCTTGGTCAATGTTTATGGGCCTTGTCAAGGACAGCCTAGAGATAATTTTGTTCAATGGTTGTATGATCTGGATATTCCACCTGATGATAAATGGCTACTTGTGGGAGATTTTAATTTCATTAGATCTCCTGAGAATAGAAACTTGCCAGGAGGAGACATAAATGATATCTTCCTCTTCAATGAAGTCATTGGTCACCTTGGTCTCCTTGAGTTACCTTTAAAAGGAAGATCATACACATGGTCTAATATGCAAGAAAACCCGCTGCTGGAGCAATTGGATTGGTTTTTTACTTCCTCCACTTGGATAAATGATTATCCTAATACAATGGTCTTTCCTTTAGCAAGAACAGCCTCGGATCATGTACCTTGTGTTGTCTCCATTGCAACATCTATTCCCAGGTCCAAGATCTTTCGGTTTGAAAACTATTTGGTGGATCTGCCAGGTTTCTTTGACTGTGTGGAACAATCCTGGAGTGCCCCAACCAAGAGAACAAATTTTGCAACTCGTTTGACAGAAAAGTTCAAAAGGCTTCGCAATGCTCTTAAGCACTGGTACACCAGCCTCTCCAAACTCAAGAAAGCCATTGAAGCTTGTAACAAGGTGGTAATATTTTTTGATAATCTTGAGGAGTTAAGGCCTTTAACGAGACCTGAATTTAATTTCAGGAAAATAGTAAAACTTCATATTGAGGAAATACTCCATCTGCAGTTTTTATACTGGAAGCAGAGGTGTACCATTCGGTGGATAAAAGTTGGGGAAGAGAACTCTAAGTTCTTCCAAGCAATGGCAACTGAACGTTTTAGGAGGAACTCTATTTCCTCTCTGCAGAATGAAAATGGTACTGTTGTCTCTGACCACCAACAGATGGCTGGCATGTTATGGGGCACATTCAAGGACAGAATGGGTGTTTCTGAGGGGATTGATATGAAGTTTGACTTAGCCTCATTGATTGATAAAGTGGATGATCTGGATTACTTATCTGCTCCATTTTCTAAAGAGGAAATAAGTGAGGTGCTAAAGTCTCTGCCTACTGACAGGGCACCTGGCCCTGATGGTTTTACTGGTTTGTTTGTCAAACGATGCTGGCACATCATTAAGGATGATTTCTTGCAGTTATTTCAGGATTTTTATGATGGCAAGGTCACTATTAGCAGCAACAATGGGTCTTTAATCACCCTAATCCCAAAAAACCTTCACCTGAGAGTCCTAATGACTTCAGACCTATTTCCTTGACTAACACTTGCCTAAAGTTTTTGACGAAACTGTTGGCCAACAGATTATAGGGGGTGATCCTAAAGTGCATTCACAAAAATCAATATGGGTTCCTTAAGTGTAGATCTATACAAGATTGTATTGCTTGGGCTTTGGAATATATTCATCAGTGTCACAAGTCCAAGAAGCCCATTTTGATTCTCAAGTTGGATTTTGCCAAAGCCTTTATACTGTTGAGCATGACCTAATTCTCAGACTTCTGCATCACAAAGGATTTGATAGCAAGTGGATTGGTTGGATAAGAGAGCTACTATCCTCTGGTACTTCCTCTGTCATTTTAAACGGTGTGCCTGGAAAGCAATTTACCTGTAAAAGGGGTGTACGGCAAGGGGACCCACTGTCACCACTTTTGTTTGTTCTTATAGCTGATCTGCTACAAACCCTCGTCAACAATATGCTCAGATCTGGAGTTCTTTCCCTACCTATTGAATCCCATGATCCAGATTTCCCTATAGTGCAATATGCTGATGACACTCTTCTCATTGTACCTGATGTGGATTCGCAACTTTTAGCTCTCAAGGAGATGCTTCAAGACTTCCATGCCTCCACAGGTCTTAGAGTAAATTTCCATAAATCATGCATATTGCCTATTAATGTGGATGATGCAGAAACTGCCAGGTTGGCTGCTGTTTTCGGCTGCCAAGTTGGGACCCTCCCCTTTACTTATTTGGGGCTTCCTGTGGGCACAACTAAACCTACAATCCAAGACTCATTTCCTGTGGTTGATAGGGTTGAAAGAAGGTTATCTGCCATCTCAAGTCTTCTCAATCAGGGTGCTCAGTTACAACTCCTCCAGTCAGTGTTGTCATCTTTGCCTATCTATTTTCTCTACAGTTTAAGTTTGCCATCTGGCATTATAAAGCAACTTGAAAGGATTATGAGGCAGTGCTTATGGAGAGGAAATTCTGATACTCCTAGGCAATCACTTGCAGCTTGGCCCCTTGTGTGCAGACCCAAAGATAAAGGTGGCATGGGGATAGTCAATCTCAACATCCAAAACAGAGCTCTTTTGTCCAAGCATCTATCCAAGTTTTATAACAAAGCAGATATTCCATGGGTTACTCTTATCTGGAACACTTACTATGATGGCGTTGTTCCTCATGGCACAGTTTTATGTGGTTCTTATTGGTGGAGAGATATCCTTAAGCTCAATGATGTTTTCAGACTCCACTTAGAGGTAACCATCAACATGGGGGACTCTGTTCTTTTGTGGTTTGATGCTTGGGTGTTCCTCGGCTCATCTATTCCCCTCAGAGAGAGATTTCCGAGATTGTTCTCTTTTGTCATTGATGACAAGGTGTCTGTACGTGAGGTTCTCAACACAACTAATATGGCTGATCTTTTTCATCTGCCCGTGTCGCTAGAAGCAATGGATGAACTGAACGTTGTCCAGTCTGGTCTTCTCGACCTTCATGCTGATGTAGAGATTCCAGATTTTTGGTCATGGACACCTGGTAAAGGTGTTTTCTCTGCAAAGAGTTATTACACCGTGATGCATTCTCATATGGCCACAGACACTCCAACCATGTGGATTTGGGAAAGTAAGGCGACAATGAAGATAAAGGTTTATGCATGGTTGATGCTAAATGATCGACTCAATACCAGGGACATGCTAGTGAGAAGGCACTGGAGATCCCCTCAGGATCATAACACCTGCCCGTTATGCTTTGCTCATGCCCATGAAGATAGAGACCATCTCTTCTTCACATGCCAATTCAGCACAAGGGTGTGGAACTACTTGAGCATCCAATGGTTAGCTGGTTTAACACCAGCTCAATGCTTATTTGCTGCAAGGAAAAGCTTTGGCAAACCTTTCTTCAGGGAGGTTGTTTATCTAGCAGCTTGGAATATTTGGCTCCTCAGAAATGGCAGAATTTTCAGACATGAAAGGCCATCTTTTGCTGCTTGGAAGAGAAATTTCATTCCTGATGCTACTCTGCACTCTCACAGATTCAAGTCTAGTCTCAGACCTCTGCTGTTAGCTTGGGTTAATTCTTTGCCCTAATTGGTTGTATGTATCCATGTATATTTTTGTGTACATGTTGTAAATAGCTTAATAGGTAAGTAGGCCTCTACTTCTATAGTTAGATTTTCTTTTCAGAACCTCTTTGTTTGTTTGGTGGTTGGGTTTTAATAAAGTGTTGTGGGGCTGTTGCCTCACAGTTTCCAGTCAAAAAAACATTGCAATCATGCAAATGGAGGGTGTGGCTTGCCTGGGGTGGAAGAAATCACCGGGAAGAATTACGAGAAGCTCGCGGAACGAATCGCCGGAAAACGTTCACTCGCAGAGGGGGATGAATAAGGGCAGGGGCAAAATGGTCATTTTAGAATGTCAAAACATGGTGAAAATGATTGCATCAGAACGGGCTCGACAGAACAAAGAAGTGGGCTTTGGAATCACCTCATTTGGAGTTGTGGTTAAAAAGATATGAGTGTTTGACTGCCAGGGACCTATCTGTAAGGAAAATACTTTCAAACAGGGCCTGGACAGAAAAACGGAAAACACAATTAAAGAAATATGCTTTCACTGAACTGAAAACATAATCTGGGCTGAAGAAGAAACAGAATGCGCTTTCGGTGGAGGAAAACGTATTCGCCATAATACGCTTTCACTTATCCACCTCAGCAGTTCGGGTCAACGCGGGGACTTATAGGCGGGGCTCGCCACTTATCCACGTGGATAGGGCGGGGTCAACGCCGGAGTGGCCTAGCACACCGGCGAGATCGGGAAGAAGAGTTGCTCTTGCCTGGAGCAGAAGCAGGCACTGGGAAGGGGTGTGGCCGCGTCACCGCACGGTGGCAGAGAACCCATGGTGGCGGCCGGACTAGGGAACTCGCGTCTACGAGCACTCGGGCGCCGAACTGAGGGCTAGGGGAGGGCCACCGGACTACAGGGAATCCTCTTGTGGTGGTAGAGTGGAGGGAGAAGGTCGGGCTTGAGCCAATTTAGGCCGAACCCGAGGCAGACATGACGGCCATGGAGGAGGAATGAGGGACTCTGGAGCTCGGTTGACTAGTCAGGGAGGTAGCTAGGAGGGAGTAGAGGAGGCTGGTGAGCTCAGGGGGGGGGTCTCGGGGTGGCCTTATATAGTCGCGGAGCGAGGAGGCCAAACTGGCGTCACTGCGGACGTGTGGCCGGCGCCGCGGATGCATGCCCACTCACATGAACTCGGAGGCAGGCGACGAGGGAGACACAGTGGAGAGCTCACGGGGACGAGAAAGCTAAGGGAATGCACGGAGGAAGAAGACGGCGATGAACCGAGCCAAAACGCCATTGTGCTCTCGTGGGCGTTCGGCGGCGAGCGCCGGTGAGGGGTTTCACTGAGAGTGAGAGAGGTCCAGGAGGACGGCGACGACGCGGTAAAACTCTTGGACATGCTCACGCGCGCGAAGCCGACGAGAGGAGGAGCTGCTGACGCACAAACGGCCACTGGACGCGGCCACTGCACACAGAGCGCGTGCACTGTGGTGCCATTAACACAGTCACCGAGTGCACTAGCAGGTAGCGAGGGAGAGGGGCTTGACCATGTTGTCTAGTGGTAAGTTCATCCAGGGTAGGTTACAACCGCGGCGGTAGTTTGGTTAAAACTTCTCTGGTTAACTGGCAATCACCCCCTGAAGTTTACTGCAGTAAACTTGGGTGAACACTGGTGATCAACAGGGATTTTACTGGCGCCAAAGAGTTTGTCTGGAGTGATTAACTAAGGAAGGACTATGATCCTAGAGGTTTTGAGGCATAATGGAGCACAAACTAATATAGTTGCTTTGTAACTCACATTATGGGTCCAGAATCAAGATTTGGATGATGCACTCACATGGAGTAACCACTTGAGGTAAAACTTAGCAGGGCTGAGTGATTTGGCCAGAATAAGGTGCTGTAAAAATTTCATACCAATTGGACAAACCAAGGTGGTACTTGCTTCACAAACATCTCCTCTGGACAAAAACTTGTAAACATTCTAGAGGAGTATTGGCTAGGTGAAATGGTGCGAAATATGGTAGAGATAAGTTATTTGGGTAGGAGAATGCTCTCGTAAATTTTCAGGCAAAATGAATCAATATAAAATATACTTGCTTCACAATCTGAAAATATTGACAGAATCAAAGATTTGATGTGGTGGTCACATAGATCATGGGATGGAGCTGAAATTTTAAGGGAAGCAATGATATGAGCACAATAAGAGGCATGCAAAATTTCAACTCATTCGGATTACGCTAGCTAGCACTTCCTTCACAAAGGCTTCCCTCAGACAGGAACTTTGAAAGATTAATGAGGAAGTTTGCCTAGGCAAGTAAAGTTGAATTTTGGCACAGGGCAATTATTTGGATGGTATATCATGCCCACAAAGTTTGGGAGCAAACAAGATAGGGTGAATGACACTTCGTTCACAAAGTGCCACTCTGGACAGAATGGAAGAATGAATATTGGAGAATTATTTTTGAACTGGACAAGGTGATGTTTGGGCATATTTGAGCAACATATGACCCAAAGAAATTATGAGAATTATTTGGGAATTTTTGGATGGACATGAATATAGGCTGCTTCACAACCTAGGGCAGATAGGGTTATCCCTTTAATAGAAAAAGGAATTTTCCCTAGAGAAAGAAATTAGGGTTTGGTCCAGCAGTGGAGTGACATGATCTTGGCAAGATTTTGAGAATGATGAGCCACTTGGGAGAGGAAATGAAGATGATTTCCTAGGTGACAAGGACACGGAACCACTCCAAAAAGAAAAACAAAGCAAAACCCAATAAACCAAAAGAAAACAAAAAGGGCCAAAATCCAGGCTGTTACAGTAACATCCCAATTTTCAATTTGGATGATATTTAAATTATTCGTATGCATTCACCATTTGTGCATTTTGGAATTTGTTTTATTTCAATTTTTGATCCTATAAACCTTAAGCAACTCAAGGACCAATTGAGAGAGTTGGAGGTTTTCTCAAAAATCCATTTTTGAATTTTCAAAATTGGCAAATTGGATCAAAGTGGTTTATTCAAAATATTTTTCCAATCATTTCAAAATAAATAAAATAAAGAGAGAAGATAAAAGGACTTCTTCGAAAAGAGGAGAGAAATATTGGAAATTTAATTTTGAATAAAATATTTTTTATTTCATTTTATTTGCAAGTTTATTTATTTTTATTAGTACTAAAAAGTTTATTTCTATTTTACGCATTTAGGCCTAGAAAAATGTTCACCTAAGACCATTTATTTAGGAGGGAATTAAGTGAATTTTTCTGGAATTTTTTAAAATAAATTTATTATGCTTTTTCATATTTTCTCTCTCTGGAAAATTTGTTTTAAAAAAAGTTTTGGTCCGCCGAACTGGGCCGGCCCGTTACCGCCAGGCCGTGGCCCAGCGCGCCCGTGCCCGTCATCGACTCCGCCGGAGTCCGCCTCCGCCACGGCATCGCCGCCGCCGTCGCCCGTGTCCGTGCGTGACACCGCCCGCCGTCACCCCTTCCCGCCTTTATAAGCCGCCCCGAACTCCCCACTTCTCCTCAAGCCGAAGCCGCCGCAAGCCACCGCCGCCGCTCCAGCGCCCGACGCCGAAGCCGCCGCCCCGCGCCGCCTTCCGCAGTAACCTTCTGTAGCGAACGATTTTGTTCATTAGTTTTCCGTAGCAGATGTTCGTCCGATAGATTTTTCTTTTTCTGTTTTAGTTTCGGCCAGGGACCCATCCATGAATATTTTCTTCGCAGATTAGCCCGCTTATTTTTAAACCCTCATAACTATTTGTTCGCTTAGCCAAATCTAACAAAGCCAACGCCAAATTCTTCGTTATGATCCCCTCTATCTAGATAACCAACTTAAACATATTTTTGAAAGTTTAAAATTTGGTTTCAAACAGATATGAATTTGAACTTCTGTTGATCATAACTTGAGTTTCGTAACTCCGATTTAGTTGATTCTTTTTGCACATCGAAGCTCTTGATCTAAACTTTCTGTTAAGAACTAATCCACATAATTTTAATACTGTTGAAAATTGTTTTCTGTTTGCAAGAGCCTATTTTCGAAGTTTTCTGAGATCTTTTCTTCGAATCTTATGCTTGAGTGCTTATGTATGGTAGTTCATGTATGAGTAGGATTGGGAAATTGGGCTTTGCTATGTAGTTCATGAGGTAGGAACCTATGATCCTTGAAACACCTCAGGAATATATGTTATGCTCATATTGCTTAGCCATGATCGTAGACGGGATTGGTATGTGAGAATCATGTAAGTTGTGAGAGTTAATAATTAAGGATAACTTAAGGTGGCTACTTTAATACACATCTGGGTGGATTGGTTGCGGGTACCTAGAGAATCCAGTGTTGTCCTAGGAGATCCCGGAGTACTTGTGTGATCATCCTATGGAATGCCACCCAGGCTCAAAGGGATCATATAATTATTCATGCCTAGAAACTTCCGTGTGCATCCACAAGCCATTATGGGATCTGGCGTAGTTGAGTAAGTTGTGTGACCTCTTTCAGTGGTAGACTAGCTGATGTAGGGGAAAGTAGGTGTACCGGTCTACCCAGAGTAAAGAGTTAATGCTTCAGAAAGACTGTGTATCGATCTTCCAATCATGGAGGTGGTCTAGTCTTGTGGGGGAAAAGTGTGCAACCTCTGCAGAGTGTACAAACAAATCATGATTTGACGGGTCCCCGGTTATGGACATCTTGAGTATCTGATATTTGAATTATTGGTTGATCTCATCACTCTATTTAATTAATGAATTGGGATATTTTATTACTTGGTAATTTCGGGATTGAGTTGGGGGAACCTTCTCAACAATGGCATAAACTTGGTAGTAAATAAAATCTATTCCTTTGTTGTAGGGAAATTTTAGCTTTATGCAAATGTTAAACTTAGAGCCTCCACCGGCCAAATATGCATATAGAGATAGTTACTATTCATCATTGTAATATTATTCCATGTGCTGATCTATACGGCTGGAACGTCTCATGTTGCAGAATTTTCAGACGAGGATTAAGGTGCGATAGGTTGTTGTCATGCACTCAGTGTTTGCCGTGGAGTTGGATGGACTCATTTAGCTTCGAAGCTTCCGCAGTTATTTTAATTAGATGGCCTTCAGCCATATTATTGTAATAAACAGTCTTTATGAGGACCTCGTTGTAATAAGTGTGTGATTGAACTCTGTTATAAATCCTCGAGTACTGTGTGTGTCAGCATACCGATCCAGGGATGACACTTAAGCACAGAGACTACAATCCATTGGGATCGTGTCGCTACAATAAGTAGTATCTCTACTTAGTGCGGAATTTTTGGCTATAAAAGATATTGAGCAAGCACCACATGTTAAAGGATCTATGACAATATAACTTCTATGTGAATATGAACAAACATAAATCATTACATTGTCTTCCTTGTCCAACGTCAACTATTTTGACACAACATATTTAATGGAAGCTCACAAACATAAAAGCTGTCCATGATAGTGTAT
Source organism: Triticum monococcum (assembly GCA_034509565.1). Lineage (NCBI taxonomy): Eukaryota > Viridiplantae > Streptophyta > Magnoliopsida > Poales > Poaceae > Triticum > Triticum monococcum. The sequence continues at coordinate 126,904,830 of CM067841.1, read as the reverse complement.
TTGCATGTGAATCTTGTCTTCCCTTATTGATTCTGTCATGAAGTGCATCATTGACCAATTTTGTGTTTGTCAATCTCCAATAACTTTTACCACTTATAATTTTCCTTATGTGATGTCATTACTTACCATAAGATTAGCATATGATCTTATTCATTTATTTTCCTTTCTTTTATTGAAACATTAAAGTAAAGAAACAAAACTCAAACTACTCTTTATTATATATCCCACACATGATTACATCCATAGATTGATCACTAAGCAAACACTCAAAAAGAAAGGATCAAACTAAACTCTTATTCAACTAAATCATAGGATAACTAATGATCGAACTAAAATAGATAAAGGCAAAGATAGTGGTGGTGATACGATACCGGGACACCTCCCCCAAGCTTGGCACAAGCCAAGGGGAGTGTCCATACCATGAACTCAAGTCTCCTTTGGTGATGAAGAAGGTGGTGGTGGTGATGTAGTAGCGAGCTTATCCTTTTTGTCCAGCTTGTGTCGGAGGGTAAAATTATCTATCCTCAACTCATCGTTCTCCATCTCTTGCTTTATTATCCTCTTGCATAATGCCTCCTTGCTTTCCCGCTTGAAATGAGGAGGGACTAGTTCATCTTCATCTTCCTCATCGGTGAACCATATATAGGGATAGGTGTCCTTGAAGATATTTTTATCCAAAGGCTGATAAGAAACTAGGCAATCCTCTCTGAATCTTGAGATGACATATTTAAGATGTACCAGGAAAAAAACAAGAAAAAAGAACAGAACATTTCTCTGCGATACTGTGGTCAATATGTGCAGGGGGTATACAAAGATTTTTTATCTTGGGAAACAAGCAAACGGGAGGAAAACGGAGCCGGGAAGGTTCCCAAGGTGGGCACAACCCACCTGGGCGCGCCCCGGTGTCTTGTGCCCTCCTTGGGTGCCTTCCTGGTTGTTTCTTATTTTCCTAATTTTTAAAATATTCCAAAACTGACAAAAAATAATTGTGCGGATTTTTCGGAGTCCGTTTACTTACCGTGTCATGTACCTCCTCTTTTTCAGTATTTGGGAGTGTTCCGGAAGGTCTCTTTTATGTGTTCCTCCGGTGTCATGGTTTGAATAATATTGCTTTCAACATTAATAGGCGTACCTGAGATATAGTGTTTAATTCTTTTCCCACTGACCACCTTTGGGTTAGTATCTTCGGCATTATTTATTTTAATATCTCCAGAGTGATAAACCTCCTCAATGATATATGGTCCTTCCCATTTAGAGAGGAGTTTTCCTGCAAAGAATCTGAGACGAGAGTTGTACAAAAAACATATTCTCCAACTTTGAATTCCCGCTTTTAGATTCTTTTGCCATGCCATCTTTTAAATTTTTCTTTAAATAACTTGGGTTCTCCATTCATCTAATGAGCTAATATCAAATAACCTCTTTTCACCGGCAAGTTTGAAATCATATTTGAGTTCTTTAATTGCCCAATATGCTTTGTGTTCTAACTCTAGAGGCATATGACAAGTTTTTCCATAAACCAATTTATAGGGTGACATACCCATAGGATTTTTATATGATGTAGGCCCAAAGTGTGTCATCCAATTTCTTAGACCAATTCTTTCGGGACCTATCAGCAGTTTTTTGTAATATTAGTTTTATTTCTCTATTGTTAAGTTCAACTTGATCACTAGATTGAGGGTGATAGGGTGATGCAATTCTATGGTTAACATCATATTTAGCAAGCATTTTGCGGAAAGCACCATGAATAAAGTGTGAACCACCATCAGTCATTAAATGTCTAGGGACTCCAAACCTCGGGAAAATAACTTCTTCAAGCATTTTAATGGAAGTGTCATGATTAGCACTACTAGTTGGAATAGCTTCTACCCACTTAGTAACATAATCAAAAGCAAACCAAAATACATGTATACCTTTTAGAGGAAGGAAAAGGTCCCATATATTCAAAACCCCAAACATCAAACGGTTCGACAGCAAGTGAATAGTTCACATGCATTTCTTGATGCTTACCGATATCACCAATTCGTTGACATTCATCAGAAGATAAAACAAACTTACGGGCATCCTTGAAGAGAGTAGGCCAATAAAAACTAGATTGCAATACCTTATGAGCAGTTCTATCTCCCGCATGATGTCCTTTGTAGGCTTCGGAGTGACATTTCCATAGGATTTGTTCCTATTCATGCTCAGGTACACAACATCTAATAATACCATCTACTCCTTCTTTGTAAAGATGTGGGTCATCCCAAAAGTAATGTCTTAAATCATAGAAGAATTTTTTTCTTTTGTTGGTATGTGAAACTAGATGGTATGTATTTAGCAACAATATAATTAGCATAGTCAGCATACCAAGGAGTATTATGAGAAACATTTATTGCAACTACTTGTTAATCAAGAAAGCTATCATCAATAGCTAGTGGGTCATCAAGGATATTCTCTAACCTAGACAAGTTATCAGCTACGGGGTTCTGAGCTCCTTTTCTAACAATGATATGTAAATCAAATTCTTGTAGAAAGAGAACCCACGTAATAAGTCTAGGTTTAGCATCTTTATTTTCCATAAGGTATTTAATAGCAGCATGATCGGTGTGAACAACGACTTTAGAATAAATAATGTAAGATCTGAACTTATCACAAGAAAACACAATTGCTAAAAATTATTTTTCTGTGGTAGCATAATTTCTTTGGGCACTGTCTAGAGTTTTGCTAGCATAATGGATAACATTCAATTTTTATCGACTCTTTCCCTAGAACATCACCAACAACATAATCACTAGCATCACACATAATTTCAAAATGCAAGTTCCAATCAGGTGGTTGAACAATAGGTGCAGAAGTTAAGGCTTTCTTAAGTGTTTCAAAGGCTTCTACACAATCATCATAAAAAAATGGAACATCCTTTTGTAAAAGATTAGTAACAGGACATAAGAGAAGTCTTTAATAAACCTCCTAGCAACTTTGAGTATAGACCAATTTCCTGCCCCATAAGAGGCGCAACCGACACATGAACTCGATGCCAGGCTACACTTCCTTCAATTAATCTTTTAGGTTTACTTTGGCGAAGCATTCAATCCAAGTGTGGGAATCATTCCGACTTCATGCATTTTCCCTGCACTAGCCTGTTGGGAACAAATCCCTAAACTCTAAACTACCTGTTATCCAAAAAACCTAAAATTCCTAATAATAGACCAAAATCCCCTACACGGTTAGTTACAAAAGCTTTTTGACACATCGCATTCCAAATTATCCAGATGCTTACGCCTAGAATCTTGTAAGGCCCAAAGTATCAAAAGGAATGGTTGTGGCATCATTTGCTCCCCTAGCTTTCGTCTCTTTGTGTTGGAATTTTTAATTGTGAGGTACCATTACAAGCTATAGAAACTAGCATGACCGAGGAAATTATATGAATACCTTTAATATCTCTAGGACATGGCATTTTCTCAATTGCATCAACTTTTGCTTTGTCGACCTCAATACCTCATTCAGAAATTTTATGCCCGAAAACAATACCTTCATTAACCATAAAGTGGCACTTCTCCCAATTCAAGACAAGATTAGTTTGCTCACATCTGTGCAAAACTCGATCAAGGTTGCTCAAGCAATCATCAAAAGAAGTTCCATATACAAAAAAGTCATCCATCAAAACCTCAATAATCTTTTCAGAAATATCAGAGAATATAGCAGTCATACATCTTTGAAAGGTAGCAGGTGCATTGCATAAACCAAAAGGCATACGTCTATAAGCATAAGTTCCAAAAGGGCAAGTAAAGGTGGTTTTCTCTTGATTGGGTTGTGAAAAGGGTATTTGAGAGAAACCCGAATATCCATCAAGAAAATAAAAGTGTGCGTGCTTTACTAATTTTTCCAACATTTGATCGATAAAAGGCATAGGGCAATGATCTTTTCTAGTTTCTTTATTTAATTTTCTATAATCAATTACCATTCTATACCAGCAACAATTCTTTTGTGGAATGAGTTCATTTTTATCATTAGGAACAATAGTAATGCCTCCCTTCTTAGGGACACAATGAACGGGACTTACCCATCTACTATCAGCTATGGTATAGATTATACCTGCTTCCAGAAGCTTAAATATTTCAGTTCTTACCACTTCCATCATTTTAGGATTCGATCGTCGTTGGTGATCAACAACGAGTTTAGCATCAGGTTCCATATTAATCTTGTGCTGATAGAGAGTGGGACTAATGCCCTTAAGATCATCAAGAGTATATTCAGTAACATCTCGGCGCTTCCTCAGGATTTTTAATAATCTTTTTTCTTCATGTTCTGGAAGGTTAGCACTAATAATAACAAGTTATATCTTTTACTCATCGAGATAAGCATATTTCAATGTCTCAGGCAATTGTTTCAATTCAAGCACAAGATCACCTTTAGGTGGAGGAGGACCTCCTAGAGTTTCAATAGGAAAATTATGTTTGAGCAGAGGTCATTGTTCAATGAAATTTTATCTATTTCATTTGTTTCATGCATGTGCATATCATTTTCATGGTCTAGCAAATATTGTTTTAGTGGATCTGTAGGAGGCACGGAAATAGAAGCAAGACCAATTATTTCATCCTTGCTAGGTAATTCCCTATTATGAGGTTGTCTATCAAACTTGGAAAAATAAAGTCATGAGACTCATCACCAAATCTAACACTGATAGTTTATTTATGACAATCTATAGTAGCATTAATAGTGTTCAAGAAAGGTCTACCAAAGATAATGGGACAAAAATCATCTTGTGGGGAACCAACGACTAGAAAATCAGTAGGGTATTTTCTTTTCCCACACAAGACTTCAACATTTCTAACAATCCCAAGTGGTGTGATGGTATCTCTATTAGCAAGTTTAATAGTAACAACTATGTCTTCTATTTCAGTGGGTGCTATATCGTTAATAATTTCTTGGTATAAGGTATAGGGAATAGCACTCACGCTAGCACCTAAATCACATAAACCATGATAACAATGATCTCCAATTTTAACTAAGACAAGAGGCATGCCAACAACAGGTCTATGTTTATCTTTTTCATCAGGTTTGGTAATTCTAGCAGCTTCATCATAGAAGTAAATAACATGGACATCAACATTTTCTACCAAGAGATCTTTAACTATAGCAACACTAGGTTCTACTTTAATTTGTTCAACAGGTTTATGTGCTCTAATATTACTTTTGCGAACTACAGTTGGAACCTTAGCATGTTCCTTTTTCCTAATAGGGAAAGGTGGGTTTTCAATATAATCAGTAGGAACAACTGGGTCAACATTGTAAATAATAGTTTCATCTTTAGCTATGACCGGTTCTTTAGTTTCTTCTTTAATAGGTGGGTGATATTTGAACCACTTCTCCTTAGGGAGATCAATATGAGTAGCAAATGATTCATAGAAAGAGGCTACTATCTCAGAGTCAAGTCCATATTTAGTGCTAAACTTGTGAAAAGCATCGGTATTCATAAAAGATTTAACACAATCAAATTCAAGCTTAATACCCGACTCTTTACCTTCATCAAATTCCCAATCTTCAGAGTTGCATTTAATTCCTTCTAAAAGATCCCACGTGAATTCAATAGTCTTTTTCATAAAAGAACCAGTACAAGAAGTATCGAGCATGGATTGATCATCACGAGAAAGCCGAGCATAAAAATTCTGAATGATAATTTCTCTTGAGAGCTCATGATTGGAGCATGAATATAACATTGACTTAAGCCTCCCCCAAATTTCACTAGATTGCATGAAGTAGAGAAGCAGAGAAGCTCCATATCAAAAGAGAAGTAGAGAATCTCTAGGCTCTAGATCAACAAAGAAGGAGAGAAGCAGACAAAAAAGGTAGAGATCAGTATAATACTCCAGGAAATTTGAAGTGGAACTGAAATTTGTAGTGCAATACTATTTAAATTGTTTGTGGGAAATTGAAATTTTAATCCAGGAAACTAAAATTTGAAAAGCAATACTGTTTAAATTGTTTGAAATGCAATACTATCTAATTTGAAGTGCAAAACTGAAACTGAAATCAGTAATTGTTTGAATAACGCATATAAAATCCCAGCTTAAAAATTAGCAATGTTGTCTAAACTTTCACTCAAGATACTACACCCTGCTAGTGCCCTTCTTAAAAAATGTTTAGTAAAGCATATAAAATCCCAGCGCTATGGTCGATGCAAATCCAGATGATGGTTGATCCAAATGTCGATGCACAAAAACTCCACAAGAGAAATAATAAGATACCAGCATTATGGTCGATGGCGGCCACATGATGGTTGTCCAAATTTCCATGTTCCAGGACAACCAGGAACATCACTATAGGAGATGAGAGGAGTACCCTCTAGGAGCATCACTATAGGAGAGGAGAAGAGTAGCAAATCCTAAAAGAAAAGAAATGCTAACATAAGTCCTAAGAGTAATCCTAAAAGAAAAGAAATGCTAAAAGAAATACTAAGAATAATCCTAAAAGAATCCAAAAAGAAATACATATATACCTTACTGAATTAAATTTTTAAGTATAAATTCAGTTTAGTTCACTAAAGTTTAACTGAATCTCTAAGTATAAATTTAGTCCAGTTCACAATCAACTTAACTGAATTTATATTTGAAACTTCATTTAAACTTCAGCGAATTAAACTCCATTTAAACTTCGGTGAACTAAACTAGTGTTTCTGAATATTTTGTACTCCTGATGTTTATGATTATTTTGTACTCCTAGTGTTTTCGAATATGTTTCTGAATATGTTTCAAAGAGTAGGACAAGAGGAGCAGAGCAGCAAGTAGTGCAAGATGGACTTTGGCCTAAACTTTTCTCCACCAGAAGATGTGGGTGAACCTACAGCGATAGAAGAGGCTCAACATGCGGGAGAAGAGGATCAACACATGGGAGAAGAGGAAGCAGGTAATGAAACATGGAGGATGAACTTGTGGGAGAAGAGTTCATATAAATGCACTTAACTGAATATATATGCACTTGAGTGCATTCAAATATAGTTAGCTGAATTTAAATGCACTTAAGTGCATATATATATATATCCAACTAAGTGCATTTATATGCACTCAAGTGCATTTATATTCACTTAAGTGCTTATGAATTCAGTTAAGTCCATTTAAATTCACTTAACTGAATTGGAATGCACTTAAGTACATATGAATTCAGTCAAGTCCATTTAAATCCACTTAACTAAATTTGCATGCACTTAAGTACATATATATTCAGTTAAGTGCATTTAAATTCAGTCAAGTGGATTTTTCTAAATTTATGTTCATCCATATTCTTGAACTTCACAATTTCCCTACTTTTCTTGTTGCATTGCTACTATAGGTGTTCAACAAGTACAGAGGCAGAGAAAGTCACTAACAAATGAACAGAGATACATGATGTCTACTACGCAACTTTTTCCTTGTAGACTCGGTTGAGCCTCCAAGCGCGGAGTTTTGTAGGACATCAGTAAATTTCCCTCAAGTGGATGACCTAAGGTTTATCAATATGTGGGATGTGTAGGATGAAGATGGTCTATCTCAAAAAACCCATGCAATCAAATACAAAAAAAACTCTTGTGTCCCCAGCACACCCAATACAATGGTAAATTGTATAGGTGCACTAGTTTGGCAAAGAGATGGTGAAACAATTGTAGTATGGATAGCAGAAATAGGTTTTTATAACCTGGATAAATAAAAACAACAAGGTAACAAGTAGCAAACAATGAGGAAAATGGTATATCAATGCTTAGAAACAAGGCCTAGGGTTTATACATTCACTAGTGCAATCTCTCAACAATGCTAACATAAATGAATCATATAAAATCACTCAATGTGCGACAAAGAATCACTCCAAAGTTCTTATGAGTAGAAAAGAACATATGAAATTGTTGTAGGTAGCAAACCACCTCAAATTTATCTTTCCGATCAATCTATTGAGCCATCCCTATAAGTGTCACAAACAGCCCTAGAGATCGTACTACAATAACACCGTATGATATGCATCATTCAACTGTAATGTCACCCAGATACTCCAATGTCACCACAAGTATCATGAGTTAATTATTCAATATGCAACAGTCAATTTTAGATTCATAATATTCACTCCAACACAAAGAACTTCAATGATTACCCCAAAGTTTCTATTGGAGAAAGTAGGATGAAAACATGTATCAACCAATGTGGCTAGATTACCCCAATGTGACCTCCGGAATCCGCAAGTTGATTACCAAAACATACATCAAGTGACTCAATAGAATACCCCACTATCACCACGGGTATCCACATACAAGACATACATCAAGTGATCTCAAATCCAAAATATCCAATCCGATAATAATGAAACCTCAAAGGGAAATACTCAATTCATCACAACAAAGATAGAGAGGGAAAAACACCATATGATTCTACTATATTAATAGCTCATGGTACATAAAGATCATGCTCGATTATGATTGTGCTCTATTATGATCGTACATATCCTCAGCCCCGAGGGTACTCCATCCTCGTCATGGAAGCAGCGGGGATGCTGAAGATGGCCCTCGGTGATGACTCCCCCCTCTAACGGGGTGCCGAAACGGAGCTCCGCATGTGATCGCTTGGGAAGATAGGCTTACGATGGCGGGAAAGCTCATCTAGGTTATCTTTTGGAGGTTTCTATATTTATAGGATTTTCAACATTGGATTCACGTCATGGGGGGTTCCCGAGGGTCCCTGAAGCTCAGGTGGCGCCCCTATGGGGCGCCACCTAGGCTTGTGGCCCCGTGATACGTCTCCAATGCATCTACTTTTCCTAACGCTTTTCCTCATGTTTGGACTCTAACTTGCATGATTTGAATAAAACTAACCCTTGACTGACGCTGTTTTCAGCAAAACAACCATGGTGTTGTTTTTATGCAGAAATAAAAGTTGTCGAAATGGAACGAAACTTTGCGAGAAATTTTTATACAACAAACAAGAATTTCTGTAGCCAAGACCTACCGGAGAGGGGCAACTAGGTGGGCACAACCCACCAGGGCGCCCGGCGCGCCCCCTCTCATGGCGTGCCCAGGTGGGTTGTCCCCACCTAGTGGCCCCGTAGACCCTGAAACTGATGCTATAAAATCCTATTTTTCCAGAAAAAATGAGGGAGAAAGAATTATCGCGATCCACGAGTCGGAGCCGTCATCACCTCCTGTTCTTCATCGGGAGGCCAGATCTGGAGTCCGCTTGGGGCTCCGAAGAGGGGGATCTTCATTCTTCATCATCACCAACCCTTCTCCATCGCCAATTCCATGATGCTCCCCGCCAGGAGTGAGTAATTCCTTCGTAGGCTCGCTGGTCAGTGAGGAGTTGGATGAGATTCATCATGTAATTGAGTTAGTTTTGTTAGGGCTTGATCCCTAGCATCCACTATGTTCTAAGATTGATGTTGCTATGACTTTGCCATGCTTAATGCTTGTCACATTGGGCCCGGGTGCCATGATTTCAGATCTGAACCATTTATCTCATAACCATTATATCCATGCTCTAGATCCGATCTTGCAAGTTATAGTCACCTACTATGTGTTATGATCCAGCAACCCCGGAGTGACAATAGTCGGGACCACTCTTGGTGATGACCGTAGTTTGAGGAGTTCATGTATTCATCGTGTGTTAATGTTTTGTTCCGGTTCTCTATTAAAAGGAGGCCTTAATATCCCTTAGTTTCCAATAGGACGCCGCTGGCACGAGAGGGTAGGACAAAAGAGTCATGCAAGTTCTTTCCATAAGCCTGTATGGCTATTTACGGAATACATGCCTACATTATATTGATGAACTGGAGCTAGTGTCGTATCGCCCTAGGTTATAACTGTCTCATGATGAATATCATCCAACAAGTCACCAATCCAATGCCTACAAATTTATCTTATATTGTTCTTGCTAAGTTACTACTGTGTTCTTGCTAAGTTACTACTGCTATCAGCACTGTTACACTTGCTACAAAATTACTGATATCACTGTTACTATTACCGTTGTTGCTGCTACTATTATCAAAACTATCATATTACTTTGCTACTAATCACGTTGCTCCAGATAATTAATCTCTAGGTGTGGTTGAATTGACAACTCAGCTGCTAATACCTTCAAATATTCTTTGGCTCCCCTTGTGTTAAATCTATAAATTTGGGTTGAATACTCTACGTACCCTCGAAAACTATTGCGATCCCCTATATTTGTGGGTTATCAAGACCTTTTTCTGGCGCCGTTGCCGGGGAGCATAGCTATATTTGTTGAGTCACTTGGGATTATTATCATATTATCACTATGAAGAATCTGAAGGATGCTAAGACTAAGATATTTCCCTCAAAGACGACGGGAGGTAAGGAACTGCCATCCAGTTCTGCTTTAGATTTACCTTTTGTTACAAGTAAACTTGCAACACCACCACATGCTATTAATTATGATATGTCGCAAGTTAATTGATGATGCTACTTCTGCTATGGATAATGCTTATGATGATGCTAGTACCTTGCTTGATAATGATGATGTGCCACTTGGTGAATTTCTTGATAAACAAATTGGTAGAGTAATACAACATGATGTTGTTGAATCCGACGATGAGCTTGAAACTGAAACTCCTAAAACACCTGCAAGAACTAGCCTTCCTAGATATGAATTGCCTAAGGTACCGGAAGGTTATGTTATGAATGACGAGACAACTAGAGATATTCTTGCTTGTAGGGATAGATATGATCTAGAGAAATTATTATGCAAGTATAAAGAAAAATCTCTGAATGCTAGTGTCGGCGTTCTGGGACCGGGGGTGCCCAGACTTGCCTGCCTGTGGCCCGTGGCATGGCTCCATCAGCGGCCCTGTACAACCCAGTTCCAGTGGTAACAACTCAAGACCCTCGCGAGGGGCCAAGTCTCGCGAGGCGGACGACACCAAGACCTCCTTGGGGGCGGCCTCGCTAGGCTGGCTCCTGTGGAGAGGAGATATAAAGGCAAGGCACACCTCGCAAGGTTCACATGACGTGAGCCATGATGACCAAGGCCAAGCGGGTGCCAGCGCACGCAGTGTACCAGTTTCCTCTTTGGTGCTAAGGGGGAAAGAGCGGGCGCGGAGTCCCGAGGAATCAAGCAAAGGTTTCCATATCGGTGCAACAAGACCAAGACTGCGATGATGACAGGACGGAGGTCACCGCGGAGCTCACGGCAGCGTCACCACCAGGGCCTTTTGCAGGCAAAGACTACTTTTGTCTGGATAACTTGTACTAGTTGTCTCCCTTGGGATTTGGCCGTTGTGGGATCCCTTCCAGCCTAACATTTGGGAAGAGGACCGAGGCCACTATAAATAGGACTTAGCCACCACCATAGAGGGGCATCCCGCATTGGATCCATTCCACCCTGACTAGCTCACCAGCTCATCGAGCTCAAGAACACCTCACCTCCCGAGGCTGTTCGTCTACTGTAATAGTTCATCCTCAGCCCCTCGAGGCAATCCACCACAAAGCTGGAGTAGGGTATTACACCGCAAGGTGGCCCGAACCAAGATAAATATTTGTGTCTCTTGTTCTTTGGGTTCGTCGAGTCAAGCTGTGGAATCGTTGGGCCGGTGAGTCGGGGAGTAGGAGTTCTTCATACGCACCCCAGTGTTCGAACCTCTCAAGGGTCTGCGGAGCCCTGAATCCGACATTTCGCATGCCAGGTAGGGGTGCATCGAAGCTTCGCCTCTCCGTCTGCTCCGCGTGCTTCGCTCCCCCCGTTCCACCCTCATGGCGAGCACTGCTCCTCCGTCCGAGCCGAAAGGTGCACGCGGAGGCGCTGTGGGGCTCTGGGCCTTCGCCCCTCCTTGCGGCAGGTACGATGGCCGTGCAAGTTCAAGCCGGAGATGCCGCCTCGCTACGATGGCGCAACGGACCCGGCAAGCTTCCTCCGGGCATATGTGGAGGCCATTTGAGTGGAAGGCGGCGATGATAAGGTCATGGCTAATTAGTTCCCCATGGCCCTCATGGGAGTACCGCGCGCCTGGCTTCTCAATCTGCAGAGACTACGGTGGCCTCCTGGGAGGAGCTGCGAGGCCTCTTCATCGCGCACTTCGCAGCACCGCTGCCCCACGCCGTCACAACCCTCCTTGGTGGTTCAGAGGCGCCACCCTTGGACTGCCACATCAAGCAGTTCTTTTGTTAAGCAGGTGTCGCGTGCACACAACAGGGAGCACCTCTGGGGTGGGCGGCACCTAAAGCCGACCTCACCTTCGACTCGAGAGACCATCCGGTGACCACCACGGGCGCGGGGTGCGCTCCCGATGCTCTGCACCCCCACCATCTGTAACGTGGTGGTAACCAAGACCCTCATCGATGGCGAGGCCGGGCTCAATGTGCTTCATCATCACGGTACTGCGGGACGCGCGGGCATGCTACCCCATGCCACAAAAGCTCTTACTCACGCTCCTCGTCGCCTCATGCAAGCTGCGCCACTACTTCCAAGGGCACCCTATCAAGGTCATTTCGGCCTACCCACTAGAGAGGGTATTCCGGAGCCCCAACGCCGCGGGTAGAATCGCCGAATGGAACTTCGAGCTACAGGAATTTCAGATGGAGCTCAGCACCACTAGGGTCATCAAGGGGGCCGCGCTTGCCGACTTCGTGGCAGAGTGGACTAATGCCCCAGGGCCAGAGGCAGGCGAGGACCGGACGCTCTCACCAGGGGACGAAGGACCGGACGACTGGGTCATGTACTCCGACGGTACCTTCGCACAACAGGGCGCGGGGGCTGGAGCCGTGCTCGTCTCGCCTACTCAAGACAAGCTCTACTACACCGTGGAGCTCTACTTCCAACACGGCGAAAAGGTCCCGGACAACATTGCAGAGTACGAAGGCTTGATCGCCGACCTCAAGGCCGCAACCGCTTTGGGCATGAAGTGCCTCACCATCAAAGGCGACTCTCAGCTCCTCGTTAACTTCTCCAACAAAGTGTATGAGCCGAAGGATGAACACATGGAGGCATACCTGGCAGAGGTACGCATGATGGAGAAGCAATTCCTAGGTCTGGAGCTGCAGCACGTGCCCTGCGGCACGAACAAGGAAGACGACGACATCGCCAAAGAATGGCTCTTCAAGCCCTCAGCAGCCCCTCCAGCTGCGGAGCTAGCACATCCTCAGGAGGAGCTCCCGCCAGCACCAACCTCGGGGGCTCCGGCCTGCGGCCCGACCTCAGGAGCACCCATGATCCTTGCGCTCGAGCCTCAGAAGGGATGCTGGACCAAAGAATTCAATGCGTACCTGCTTCAGGGAACCCTGCCGGAGAAGGAAGAAGACGCCGAACGAGTAGCTCGGCAGGCCACAACCTACTGCATTCGGGATGGTGAGCTTTTCCGAAAACGACCAAATGATGTTTCCTTGCGATGCATCTCCAGGAACAGGGGCACGAGCTGTTAGCCGACATACATGACAGAGGCTGCGGGCACCACTCATCATCACACACCCTCATGGGCAAGGCGTTCCGCAGCGGATTCTACTGGCCCACGACGCTCACCGACGCGGCCGAGCTGGTGAGGTCATGTGAAGCCTGCCAGTTCCACGCCAAACAAATCCACCAGCCTGCCCAGGGCCTCCAGACCATCCCACTCCCATGGCCATTTGCGGTCTAGGGGCTGGACATCTTGGGTCCGTTCCCCCGGGCGCCCGGGGCTACCGCTACCTCTACGTCGCCATCGACAAGTTCACCAGATGGGCGGAGGTGGAAGCAGTCCGCACCATCCCGGCCGGCTCGGCGGTCAAGTTCATCAAGGGCCTTATGAGCCGCTTCGCAGTCCCTAACGACATCATCACCGATAATGGCTCGCAGTTCTCTAGCAACCTCTTCAAAACATATTGTGCTAACCATGGAACGCAGATATGCTACGCCTCAGTAGCACACCCGAGGAGCAACAGTCAGGCTGAGTGCGCCAACACGGAGGTCATGAGGGGCCTCAAGACAAGAACCTTTAAGAAGAAGCTCGAGGCCTACGGCAGGGGCTGGCTCGATGAGCTCCAGTCCGTGCTATGGTCCGTCCGCACAACTGCGACCAAGCCAACCAGCCAAACTCTGTTCTTCCTCGTCTACAGAGCTGAAGCGATTCTCCCAAATGAGGTTAGGCATCGCTCGGCACAGGTCTTGGGGTTTGACGAGGCGCGCCAGGATGCCGAGCGGGTGATGGACCTCATGCTGGGGGAGGAACACCACCATCAAGCCTCGCTCCGAGCGGCAAGGTACCAGCAGGCGCTGCGGCGGTACCATGGCTGCAGCATCTGCTCCAGGACGCTCGAGGTGGGAGATCTTGTTCTACGGCGGGTGCTCTCAAGGGAAGGGTTGCATAAGCTCTCACCCATGTGGGAGGGCCCATTTAGGGTCGCCGTGTCTCCAGGCCTGGCGCTGCGCGCCTGGAGACATAGGACGGGATCCCCATCCAGAACGCCTGGAACATCCAGCACCTCCGGAGGTTCTACCCATGAAGCAAGGCCCAGTGCTTGTGAAGGTCTGCGCTCGTGAGACTCTCACGTAATAATGAGTGGGGATGTACACGCCCCGGAGTCTCCAGAGTGCCGCCCTCCGGCCTCGGGGCTCCCTCCCATGTCCTAGTGGCAGCACTTAGCTCCGTGTTGGTGACAAGACTAGACTATGTGTCGGACGCGACTGTTCATTTGCTTTCTATATCTGGTTTGCAACCTTTTAATGAATTTGGAGTTCGTGTGCTTTTAGTTGCTTGACCGACTTCCCCCCTCCATTTTCTCTTTTGCGTTTTGGTCTTGATTCTGGAGGAGCGGCAGTTGCCCGTCGCTCCTTCTCACGCGTCTCGCGCGCGGAGGTTGGGTAGGTGTGTGCGTGCAACTGGCTCGCCCCGCGTGGAAAACACACTTTGCCGTAGCCCCACTCCTTTGGAGCTCTGGCTTCTTCTATCCTCGCAAGACGCCCTTGAGCAAGCTCGTGATCTACGCACTCTCTTGATGTCCATGCCCCCCGGGTACCGCGGCGCGGTGCACTGAACTACAATGGGCTCACGCCTGAGGCTCGCGCAAAGAAGAATAAGGACACCCAACAGAGCTTTCTAGCGACCCCGCAGCCTCATGACACCCGCTGAGGTCGGAGACTCCTGAGCCAACAGCAAGAAGGACCTCACCAGATAGTGGAACACGCGTCCTCACGAGGAGAGGGAGCTACCGCAAGCCCATCAAGCTAAGTATCCTACCGTAAGCATCGGAGCAATAAGCATAACATAGTAGCATAAATACCATAGTCCATCACACGCCCCGCAGGGCCCCATGCTTTTTTAAAGTGCAGGAGGGAAAGGAAGGATAAAAAAGTGGCACTCACAGCCACGGCAGCATGAGGGTTGGCTCCTAGCCCCCCCCCCCCGGACTCAGCCGGGGCCCTCCTTGTGCTTCACCTGAGGGCGGCGGGACGACCCGCCGCCATCCTCGAAGTGAGCCCGGCGGCATGGCGGCTGGTCGTAGCCACCGCTGCTAGTGCTCTCGCCGGAGGAGGAGCCGCCACCGCTGGACGAGCCACGACCATCGCCCAGGGCAATCTCGCCTTCCGCATTGACGCGGCCTTCATCAAGGTTGAGCCCACCATCATCGTTGCTATCTTTGGGGAAACACCCTGCGTGGCGACCATCCTCCCCAAACACCCTCACGTAGAGGGTCACGACACCCTCGTACTTGAAGTGGAGGGTGCACCTCCTGCTCAGGACGCGCGCGTGGGCAAACGTCTGCTAACCGCGGGCTAGGACTGTGTTGCCCGCGGAGGAAACCTCCACCATGGCCCACGAGGCCTTGCTGCAGCAGCCATAGGCTTGCAACCAGAAGCTGCCAGAGCACGTGGCTGGCAGCTCGCCGGCAAAGGAGTGCGGGAGCTGGAGCCAAGTGCCGGTCGGCCGCTCCGACCACACGACGAACTCCGGGAGCACCTTTGCCGAGTGGAAGCGAGGACGAGGAGGCTGGGCGACCACGGAGCGCCTCTGCTACGTCTTGAGCACTGCGTTGGTTTTCCCTTGAGGAGGAAAGGGTGATGCAGCAAAGTAGTGTAAGTATTTCCCTCAGTTTTTGAGAACAAGGTATCAATCCAGTAGGAGGCCACACGCAAGTCCCTCGTACCTACACAAACAAATAAGAACCTTGCAACCAACGCGATAAAGGGGTTGTCGATCCCTTCACGGTCACTTACGAGAGTGAGATCTGATAGATATGATAAGATAATATCTTTGGTATTTTTATGATAAAGATTAAAAGTAAAGATTGCAAAATAAATGGTGCAAGGAATAACTTGATAACTGGAGATTAATATAATGGAGAATAGACCCGGGGGCCATAGGTATCAGTAGTGGCTTCTCTCAAGATAGCATAAGTATTACGGTGGGTCAACAAATTACTGTCAAGCAATTGATAGAAAAGCGGATAATTATGAGAATATCTAGGCATGATCATGTATATAGGCATCACGTCCGTGACAAGTATACCGACTCCTGCCTGCATCTACTACTATTACTCCACACATTGACCGCTATCCAGCATGCATCTAGAGTATTAAGTTCATAAGAACAGAGTAACACATTAGGTAAGATGACATGATGTAGAGGGATAAACTCAAGCAATATGATATAAACCCCATCTTTTTATCCTTGATGGCAACAATACAATACGTGTCATTTCCCTTTCTATCACTGGGATCGAGCACCGCAAGATTGAACCCAAAGCTAAGCACTTCTCCCATTGCAAGAAAGATCAATCTAGTAGGCCAAACCAAACTGATAATTCGAAGAGACTTGCAAAGATAACCAATCATGCATAAAAGAGTTCAGAGAAGATTCAAATATTGTTCATAGATAAACTTGATCATAAACCCACAATTCATCGGATCTCGACAAACACACCACAAAAAGAGTTACATCGAATAGATCTCCAAGAAGAATAAGGAGAACATTGTATTCAGATCGGAAGAGAGAGAAGAAGCCATCTAGATAATAACTATGGACCCAAAGGTCTGAAGTAAACTACTCACACATCATCGGAGGGGCCAGGGAGTTGATGTAGAGGCCCTCCGTGATTGATGCCCCCTCCGGTGGACCTCCGGAAAAGGCCCCAAGATGGGATCTCTTGGGTACAGAAGGTTGCGGCGGTGGAAATAGGTTTTCGTGGTGCTCCTGGATGTTTTCGGGGTATATGGATATATATAGGAGGAAGAAGTAAGTCGGTTGAGCCACGAGGGGCCCATGAGGGGGGAGGGCGCGCCCAGGGGGTAGGCGCGCCCCTGCCTCATGGCCGCCTCGTTGGTTGCTTGACGTCCACTCCAAGTCCTCTGGATCACGTTGTTCCAAAAATAACTCTCCCGAAGGTTTCATTCCGTTTGATATTCCTTTTGTGCGAAACACTGAAATAGGCAAAAAATAGCAATTTGCACTCGGCCTTGGGTTAGTAGGTTAGTCCCAAAAAGAATATAAAAGTGTAAAATAAAGCACATTAACATCCAAAACAGAATATATAATAGCATGGAACAATCAAAAATTATAGATACGTTGGAGACGTATCAAGCATCCCCAAGCTTAATTCCTGCTCGTCCTCGAGTAGGTAAATGATAAAAACAGAATTTTTGATGTGGAATGCTTTCTAGCATATTCTTCAATGTAATTCTCTTTATTGTGGCATGAATATTCAGATCCGAATGATTCGAGATGAAAGTTTAATGTTGACATAAAAATAATAATACTTCAAACATACTAACAAAGCAATTATGTCTTCTCAAAATATCATGGAAAAAGAAAGTTATCCCTACAAAATCATATAGTTTGGCTATGATCTATCTTCACCACACAAAATATTTAAATCATGCACAACCCCGATGACAAGCCAAGCAATTGTTTCATTCTTTTGGTGTTATCAAACTTTTTCAATCTTGACGCAATACATGAGCGTGAGCCATGGACATAGCACTATAGGTGGAATAGAATGGTGGTTGTGAAGAAGATGGAGATGCCCATCAATAGATATCAATGTGAGTGAGTAGGGATTGCCATGCAACGGATGCACTAGAGCTATAAGTGTATGAAATCTCAACAAATGAAACTAAGTAGGTGTGCATCCAACTTTCTTGCTCATGAAGACCTAGGGAATTTTAGGAAGCCCATCATTGGAATATACAAGCCAAGTTCTTTAATGTAAAATTCCCACTAGTATATGAAAGTGATAACATAGGAGACTCTCTATCATGAAGATCATGGTGCTACTTTGAAGCACAAGTGTGGAAAAAGGATAGTAACATTGTCCCTTCTCTCTTTTTCTCTCATTTTTCATTTTTTATTTGGGCCTTTTCTCTCCTTTTTTTGGCCTCTTTTCTTCCTTTTGTTTTCGTCCGGAGTCTCATCCTGACTTGCGGGGGAATCATAGTCTCCATCATCCTTTCCTCACTTGGGACAATGCTCTAATAATGATGATCATCACACTTTTATTTACTTACAACTCAAGAATTACAACTCAATACCTAGAACAAAATATGACTCTATGTGAATGCCTCCGGCGGTGTACCTGGATATGCAATGACTCATGAGTGACATGTATGAAAGAATTATGAACGGTGGCTTGCCACAAATACGATGTCAACTACATGATCATGAAGCAATATCACGATGATGAAGTGTCATAATGACGGAATGGTGGAAAGTTGCATGGCAATATATCTCGGAATGGCGATGGAAATGCCATAATAGGTAGGTATGGTGGCTATTTTGAGGAAGGTATATGGTGGGTTTATGGTACCAGTGAAAGTTGCGCGGTACTAGAGAGGCTAGCAATGGTGGAAGGGTGAGAGTGCGTATAATCCATGGACTCAACATTAGTCATAAAGAACTCACATACTTATTGCAAAAAATTATTAGTTATCGAAACAAAGTACTATATGCATGCTCCTAGGGGGATAGATTGGTAGGAAAAGACCATCGCTCGTCCCCGACCGCCACTCATAAGGAAGACAATAAATAAAAAAAATCATGCTCCGACTTCATCACATAAAGGTTCACCATATGTGCATGCTACGGGAATCACAAACTTTAGAACAAGTATGTCTCAAATTCACAACTACTCAACTAGCACACCCTAATATCACCAACTTTATATCTCAAAACAATTATCAAGTATCAAACTTCTCCTAGTACTGAATGCACTTTTTATGAAAGTTTTCATTATACCGATCTTGGATGCCTATTATATTAGGACTAAATTCATAACCGAAGAAAATTACCATGCTGTTCTAAAGGACTCTCGAAATAATATAAGTGAAGCATGAGAGATCAATTATTTCTATAAAATAAAACCACCACCGTGCTCTAAAAATATATAAGTGAAGTACTAGAGCAAAATTATCTAGCTCAAAAGATATAAGTGAAGCACATAGAGTATTCTAATAAATTCCAATTCATGTGTGTCTCTCCCAAAAGGTATGTACAGCAAGGATGATTGTTGTAAATTAAAACGCAAAGACTGAAATCATACAAGACGCTCCAAGCAAAACACATATCATGTGGTGAATAAAAATATAGCTCCAAGTAAAGTTACTGATGGACGAAGACGAAAGAGGGGATGCCTTTCGGGGCATCCCCAAGATTAGGATCTTTTTTGTCCTTGGATTTTACCTTGGGGTGCCTTGGTAATCCCCAAGCTTAGGCTCTTTCCACTCCTTGTTCCATAATCCATCAAATCTTTACCCAAAACTTGAAAACTTCACAACACAAAACTTAAACAGAAAATCTCGTGAGCTCCGTTAGTGAAACAAAACAAAACACCAATGCAAGGTACTGTAATGAGCTCATTCTTTATTTATATTGGTGTTAAATCTACTGTATTCCAACTTCTCTATGGTTCATACCCTCTGATACTACTCACAGATTCATCAAAATAAGCAAACAACACGCGCAAAACAGAATCTGTCAAAAACAGAACAGTCTGTAGTAATCTGTAGGTTTCGAATACTTCTGGAACCCCAAAAATTCTAAAATAAATTTCTGGACGTGACTAATTTATCTATTAATCATCTTTAAAAATAATTAACTAAATAGAACTTTCTAGTAAAAAATGGCAGCAAATCTCGTGAGCGCTAAAGTTTCTATTTTTTACAGCAAGATCGCAAAGACATTCCCCAAGTCTTCCCAAAGGTTCTACTTGCCACAAACACTAATTAAAAGCACAAAACAACATCTAAACAGAGGATATATGAATTATTTATTACTAAATAGAATCAAAAAGCAAGGAACAAAAATTAAATTGGGTTGCCTCCCAACAAGAGCTATCGTTTAACGCCCCTAGCTAGGTATAAAAGCAAGGATAGATCTAGGTATTGCCATCTCTGGCATGCAATTCATAAGTGGCTCTCATAACATATTCATAAGGTAATTTAATTTTCTTTCTAGGAGAGTGTTCCATGCCTTTCCTTAACGGAAATTGGAATCTAATATTTCCTTCTTTCATATCAATAATTGCACCAATCGTTCTAAGGAAAGGCCTACCAAGAATAATAGGACATGAAGGATTGCAATCTATATCAAGGATAATGAAATCTAGAGGCACATAATTCCTATTTTCAACAATAAGAACATCATTAATTCTTCCCATAGGTTTCTTAATGGTGGAATCTGCAAGATGCAAGTTTAAAGAACAATAATCAAATTCACGGAAACCTAGCAAATCACACAAGGTTTTAGGAATCGTGGAAACACTAGCACCCAAATCACACAACACATAGCATTCATGATCTTTAATTTTAATTTTAATATTAGGTTCCCATTCATCATAAAGTTTTCTAGGGATAGAAACTTCCAATTAAAGTTTTTCTTCATAAGATTGCATTAAAGCATCAACGATATGTTTAGTAAAAGCCTTATTTTGACTATAAGCATGCGGAGAATTTAGCACGGATTGCAACAAGGAAATACAATCTATTAAAGAGCAATTATCATAATTAAATTCCTTGAAATCCAAGATAGTGGGTTCATTGCTATCTAAAGTTTTTGACCTCTCCGATCCCACTTTTATTAATTTTTGCATCAAGATCTAAAAACTCCGAATCATTGGGACGCCTTCCAACTAAAGTTGACTCATCTCTAGTCCCATCATTATCAAGATTCATATTGCAAAACAAAGATTTAATAGGAGACACATCAATAACTTATTATCATGGAAACTAGAAGAACACGCTTTCACAAAGCAATCTTTGTTAGCACGCATCCTAGCGGTTCTTTCTTTGCACTCATCAATGGAAATTCTCATGGCCTTGAGAGACTCATTGATATCATGCTTAGGTGGGATAGATCTAAGTTTCAAAGAATCAACATCAAGAGAAATTCTATCCACGTTCCTAGCCAACTCATCGATCTTAGACAATTTTTCTTCAATCAAAGCATTGAAACTCTTTTGCGAACTAATAAATTCTTTAATATTAGATTCAAAATCAGAGGGTATCTTATTATAATTTCCATAAGAGTTGTTGTAGAAATTACCATAATTATTAGAGGAATTACTAGAAAACGGCCTAGGATTAAAATTACCTCTATACGTGTTATTACCAAAATTGTTCCTACCAACAAAATTCACATCCATAGATTCATTATTATTCTCAATCAAAGTAGACAAAGGCATATCATTAGGATCAGAAGAAACACTCTTATTAGCAAACAATTTCATAAGTTCATCCATCTTTCCACTCAACACATTAATCTCTTAAATTGCATGCACCTTTTTACTAGTAGATCTTTCAGTGTGCCATTGAGAATAATTAACCATAATATTATCTAGGAGTTAGTAGCTTCTCCTAAAGTGATTTTCATAAAAGTGCCTCCCGCAGGAGAATCTAAAAGATTTCTAGAAGCAAAATTCAATCCGGCATAAAATTTTTGTATAATCATCCATAAATTCAAACCATGAGTAGGGCAATTAAGGATCATTAATTCCATCATTTCCCAAGATTGTGCAACATGCTCATGATCTAGTTGTTTAAAGTTCATAATATCGTTCCTAAGAGAGATGATCTTAGCGGGAGGAAAATACTTAGAGATAAAAGCATCTTTGTGTTGGAAATATGCCCTAGAGGCAATAATAAAATGGTTATTATTATATTTCCTTGTTCATGATAATTGTCTATGGTTCATGCTATAATTGTGTTATCCGGAAATCATAATACATGTGTGAATACATAGACCACAACATGTCCCTAGTGAGCCTCTAGTTGACTAGCTCATTGATCAACAGATGGTTATTGTTTCCTGACCATGGACATTGGATGTCGTTGATAACGGGATCACATCATTAGGAGAATGATTTGATGGACAAGACCCAATCCTAAGCATAGCACAAGATCGTGTAGTTCGTCTGCTAAAGCTTTTCTAATGTCAAGTATCTTTTCCTTAGACCATGAGATTGTATAACTCCTGGATACTGTAGGAATGCTTTGGGTGTGCCAAACTTCACAACATAACTGGGTGGCTATAAAGTTGCACTACGGGTATCTCCGAAAGTGTCTGTTGGGTTGGCACAAATCAAGACTGGGATTTGTCACTCCATATGACGGAGAGGTATCTCTGGGCCCACTCGGTAATGCATCATCATAATGAGGTCAATGTGTCTAAGAAGTTAGTCACGGGATCATGCATTACAGAACAAGTAAAGTGACTTGCCGGTAACGAGATTGAACGAGGTATTGGGATACCGACGATCGAATCTCGGGCAAGTAACGTACCAATTGACAAAGGGAACTGTATACGGGATTGATTGAATCCTCGACATCGTGGTTCATCCGATGGGATCATCATGGAACATGTGGGAGACAACATGGGTATCCAGATCCCGCTGTTGGTTATTGGCCAAAGAGATGTCTCGGTCATGTCTACATGGTTCTCGAACCCGTAGGGTCTACACACTTAAGGTTCGATGACACTAGAGTTGTTATGGGAATTAGTATGCAGTTATCAAATGTTGTTCGGAGTCCCGGATGAGACCTTGGACGTCACGAGGAGTTCCGAAATGGTCTGGAGGTGAATATTTATATATGGGAAGTCATCATACGGTCACCGGAAGTATTCGGCGGTTTGCCGGTATTGTATCGGGACCACCGAAGGGGTTCCGGGGGTCCACCTGCCCCGGAGGGCCCTATGGGCTGTATGTGGAAGGGAACCAGCCCCTAAGTGGGCTGGGCGCCATCCCCTAGAGTTCATGTGCCTACGGTTGGGGGGAACCCTAAAGGGGGCGCCCCCCTTGGCTTGGGGGGCAAGCCTTTCCCCCCTTGGCCGCTGCCCCCTCTAGATCTCATCTAGAGGGGCCGGACCCCTTCCCCTTCGCCCTATAAATAGAGGGAAGGAGGGAGGGCAGTAGAACCTCATCCAAGGCGCAGCCCTCCCCCTCTCCAACACCCTCTCCTCCTTCGTTGAGCTTGGCGAAGCCCTGCCGGAGAACTGCGAGCTCCACCACCACGCCGTCATGATGCCGGAGTTCTTCCCCAACTTCTCCTTCCCCCTTTCTGGATCAAGAAGGAGGATACGTCCCCGGGCTGTACGTGTGTTGAACACGGAGGCGCCATTGTTCAGCGCTTAGATCGGAATCAACCGCGATATGAATCGCTATGAGTACGACTCCTTCATCCGCGTTCTTGTAACGCTTCCCTTTTGCGATCTTCAAGGGTATGAAGATACACTCCCCTCTCTCTCGTTGCTAGTCCCTCCATAGATTGATCTTGGTGATGCATAGAAATTTTTTAATTTCTGCAATGATCCCTAATAGTGGCATCATGAGCTAGGTCTATGCGTAGTTTCTATGCACCAGTAGAACACAAGATGTTGTGGGCGTCGATTTTGTCAATTTACTTGTCGTTACTAGTCTTATCTTGATTTGGCGGCATCGTGGGATGAAGTGGCCCGGACCGACCTTACATGTACGCTTACGTGAGACATGTTCCACCGACTGACATGCACTAGTTGCATAAGGTGGCTAGTGGGTGTCTGTCTCTCCCACTTTAGTCGGATCGGATTCGATGAAAAGGGTCCTTATGAAGGGTAAATAGAAATTGGCATATCACATTGTGGTGTTGGCGTAGGTAAGAAACGTTCTTGCTAGAAACCTATAGCAGCCACGTAAAAAACTTGCTACAACAATTAGAGGACGTCTAACTTGTTCTTGCATCATATTCCGTGTGATGTGATATGGCCAAAAGGATGTGATGAATGATATATGTGATGTATGAGATTGATCATGTTCTTGTAATAGGAATCACGACTTGCATGTCGATGAGTATGACAACCGGCAGGAGCCATAGGAGTTGTCTTAATTTATTGTATGACATGTGTGTCAATGATAACGCCATGTAATTACATTACTTTATTGCTAACCGTTAGCCATAGTAGTAGAAGTAACAGTTGACGAGGCAACTTCATGAAGACACTATGATGGAGATGATCATGGTGTCATGCCGGTGACGATGATGATCATGGCGCCCCGAAGATGGAGATCAAAAGGAGCAAAATGATATTGGCCATATCATGTCACTATTTGATTGCATGTGATGTTTATCATGTTTATATATCTTATTTGCTTAGAACGACAGGAGCTTAAATAAGATGATCCCTCGCTAAAATTGTAAGAAAGTGTCCCCCCTAACTGTGCACCGTTGCAAAGGTTCGTTGTTTCGAAGCACCACGTGATGACCGAGTGTGATAGATTCTAACGTTCGAATACAACGGGTGTAAGACATATTTACACATGCAAAACACTTAGGTTGACTTTACGAGCCTAGCATGTACAGACATGGCCTCGGAACATGAGAGACCGAAAGGTCAAACATGAGTCGTATAGTAGATACGATCAACATGGAGATGTTCACCGTTGATGACTAGTTTGTCTCACGTGATGATCGGACACGGCCTAGTCGATTCGGATCATGTATCACTTAGATGACTAGAGGGATGTCTGTCTGAGTGGGAGTTCATTAAATAATTTGATTAGATGAACTTAATTATCATCAACATAGTCTAAAATCTTTCCAATATGTCTTCTAGATCAAATGGCCCACGCTAATGTTGCCCTCAACTTCAATGCGTTCCTAGAGAAAACCAAGCTGAAAGACGATGGTAGCAACTATACAGACTGGGTCCGTAACTTGAGGATCATCCTCATAGCTGCCAAGGTCCTTGAAGCACTACTAGGTGAAGCGCCCATTTTCCAAGCAACTCAAGACGTTATGAACGCCCGACAGTCGTGTAATGATGATTACTCCCTGGTTCAGTGCGGCATACTTTACAGCTTAGAACCGGGGCTCCAAAAGCATTTTGACCAACACGGAGCATATGAGATGTTCCAAGAGCTGAAAATGGTTTTCCAAGCTCATGCCCGGGTCGAGAGATACGAAGTCTGCGACAAGTTCTACAGTTGTAAGATGGAGGAGAATAGTCCTGTCAGCGGGCACATACTCAAAATGTCTGGGTTGCAGAACCGCTTGTCTCAGTTGGGAGTTAATCTCCCGGATGACGCGGTCGTTGACAGGATCCTTCAGTCGCTCCCACCTAGCTACAGGAGCTTTGTGATGAATTTCAATATGCAGGGGATGGAGAAAACCATTCCTGAGGTATATTCAATGCAGAAATCAGCGGAGGTGGAGATCAAAAAGGAACATCAAGTGTTGATGGTCAATAAAACCACTAGTTTCAAGAAAGGCAAGGGTAAGAAGAATTTCAAAAAGGACGGCAAGGGAGTTGCCGCGCCTGGTAAGCTAGTTGCTGGGAAGAAGCCAAAGCATGGACCCAAGCCTGAGACTGAGTGCTTCTATTGCAAGGGAAACAGTCACTGGAAGCGGAACTGCCCCAAGTACTTAGCGGATAAGAAGGCCGACAATACCAAAGGTATATATGATATACATGTCATTGATGTGTACCTTACCAGCACTCGTAGTAGCTCCTGGATATTGGTGCGGTTTCTCATATTTGTAACTCAAAACAGGAGCTGCAGAATAAGCGGAGACTGGCAAAGGATGAGGTGACGACGCACGTCGGGAACGGTTCCAAGGTCGATGTGACCGCCGCCGGCACTCTACCCCTGCATTTACGTACGGGATTAGTTTTAAACCTCAATATTTGTTATTTAGTGCCATCTTTGAGCATGAACATTGTATCTGGATCTCGTTTAATGCGAGATGGCTACTCATTTAAATCCGAGAATAATGGTTGTTCCATTTATATGAGAGACATGTTTTATGGTCATGCCCCGTTGGTCAATGGTTTATTCTTGTTTAATCTCGAACGTGATGTTACACATATTCATAGAGTGAATGCCAAGAAGTATAAGGTTGATAATGATAGACCCACATACTTGTGGCACTGCAGCCTTGGTCACATTGGTGTCGAACGCATGAAGAAACTCCATGCAGATGGACTTCTGGAGTCTCTTGATTATGAATCATTTGACACGTGCGAACCGTGCCTCATGGGCAAAATGACCAAGACTCCGTTCTCCGGAACAATGGAGCGAGCAACCAACTTATTGGAAATCACACATACTGATGTGTGCGGTCCAATGAGCGTTGAGGCTTGTGGTGGCTATCGTTATGTTCTCACCCTCACTGATGACTTGAGTAGATATGGGTATGTCTACTTAATGAAACACAAGTCTGAGACCTTTGAAAAGTTTAAGGAATTTCAGAGCGAGGTAGAGAATCAACGTGACAAGAAAATGAAGTTCTTATGATCAGATCGTGGAGGAGAATACTTGAGTCACGAGTTTGGCACACACTTAAGGAAATGTGGAATTGTTTCACAACTCACGCCTCCTGGAACACCTCAGCGAAATGGTGTGTCCGAACATCGTAATCGCACTCTATTGGATATGGTGCGATCTATGATGTCTCTTACCGATCTACCGCTGTCATTTTGGGGTTATGCTTTAGAGACTTCCGCATTCACTTTGAATAGGGCTCCATCGAAATCCATTGAGATGACACCGTATGAATTATGGTTTGGGAAGAAACCAAAGCTGTCCTTTCTGAAAGTTTGGGGATGCAATGCTTATGTGAAGAAACTTCAACCTGAAAAGCTCGAACCCAAGTCGAAAAAATGCGTCTTCATAGGATACCCTAAGGAGACTATTGGGTATACCTTCTACCACAGATTCGAAGGCAAGGTCTTTTGTTGCCAAGAATGGATGAGGTACTGCATCTTGAATCGGAGAGTAGCGCAGCTCAGGAAGATATTTCTGTGGTGCCTGCACTGACTAGAGAGGAAGTTAATGATGATGATCACGAAACTTCGGATCAAGTTGCTACTGAACTTCGTAGGTCCACAAGGACACGTTCCACACCAGAGTGGTACGGCAACCCTGTCCTGGAAATCATGTTGTTAGACAATGGTGAAAATTCGAACTATGAAGAAGCGATGGCGGGCCTAGATTCCAAGAAATGGCTTGAAGCCATGAAATCCGAGATAGGATCCATGTATGAATACGAAGTATGAACTTTGAAAGACTTGCCCGATGATCGGCAAGCCATAAAGAATAAATGGATCTTTAAGAAGAAGACATACACGGATGGTAATGTGGCCATCTATAAGGCTCGGCTTATCGCTAAGGGTTATCGACAAGTTCAAGGGGTTGACTACGATGAGACCTTCTCACCCGTAGTGAAGCTGAAGTCCATCCGAATCATGTTAGCGATTGCCGCATTCTATGATTATGAGATATGGCAAATGGATGTCAAAACGGTATTCCTTAATGGTTTCCTTAAGGAAGAATTATATATGATGCAGCCAGAAGGTTTTGTCGATCCTAAGAATGTTGACATGGTATGCAAGCTCCAGCGCTCAATCTATGGGCTGGTGCAAGTGTCTCGGAGTTGGAACATTCGCTTTGATGAGATGATCAAAGCGTTTGGGTTTACACGGACTTATGGAGAAGCCCGTGTTTACAAGAAAGTGAGTGGGAGCTCTGTAGCATTTCTCATGTTATATGTGGATGACATACTATTGATGGGAACTGATATAGAATTCTTGGAAAGCATAAAGGCCTACTTGAATAAGTGTTTTTCAATGAAGGACCTTGGAGAAGCTGCTTACATATTAGGCATCAAGATCTATAGAGATAGATCGAGATGCCTCATTGGTCTTTCGCAAAGCACATACCTTGACAAGATATTGAAGAAGTTCAATATGGATCAGTCCAAGAAGGGTTCTTGCCTGTATTGCAAGGTGTGAGATTGAGCACAGTTCAATGCCCGACCATGGCAGAAGATAGAGAAAAGATGAGTGTCATCCCCTATGCTTCGGCCATAGGATCTATTATGTATGCCATGCCGTGTACCAGACCTAATGTAAACCTTGCCATAAGTTTGGTAGGAAGGTACCAAAGTAATCCTGGCATGGAACACTAGACAGCGGTCAAGAATATCCTGAAGTACCTGAAAAGGACTAAGGATATGTTTCTCGTTTATGGAGGTGATGAAGAGCTCGTCGTAAAGGGTTACGTCGATGCTAGCTTCAACACAGATCTGGATGACTCCAAGTCACAAACCGGATACGTGTATATTTTGAATGGTGGGGCAGTCAGCTGGTGCAGTTGCAAGCAAAGCATCGTGGCGGGATCTACATGTGAATCGGAGTACATGGCAGCCTGTTCCCAATGACTCTGTTCTATGACAACACTGGAGCTATTGCCCTTGCTAAGGAGCCTGGGTTTCACAAGAAGACCAAGCAGATCAAGCGTCGCTTCAACTCCATTCGTGAAAATGTTCAAAATGGAGACATAGATATTTGTAAAGTGCATATGGACCTGAATGTCGCAGATCCGTTGACTAAACCTCTTCCGCGAGCAAAACATGATCAACACCAGAACTCTATAGGTGTTCGATTCATCATAATGTAACTAGATTATTGACTCTAGTGCAACTGGGAGACTGTTGGAAATATGCCCTAGAGGCAATAATAAAATGGTTATTATTATATTTCCTTGTTCATGATAATTGTCTATTGTTCATGTTATAATTGTGTTATCCGGAAATCGTAATACATGTGTGAATACATAGACCACAACATGTCCCTAGTGAGCCTCTAGTTGACTAGCTCGTTGATCAATAGATGGTTACGGTTTCCTGACCATGGACATTGGATGTCCTTGATAACGGGATCACATCATTAGGAGAAAGATGTGATGGACAAGACCCAATACTATGCATAGCACAAGATCGTGTAGTTCGTCTGCTAAAGCTTTTCTAATGTCAAGTATCTTTTCCTTAGACCATGCACTACAAAAAAAATACACTTCTGTGATGACACGCGTTTGTCACAGTAGGTCGTGTTTTCTGTCATGCATGTACATCCATGAGAAATTTATGACAGAATCAAGATAGTCATACTTGTGCTGTCGTAGAAGTGTTCCATGACATTGCCAAGATTATCATCACGGAAGTGTCCACGTCCATGACGATAAATCGCGCGTCACAGAAGTGCTTTCGTCAAGGGTGACCGACACGTGGCATCCACCGTAACGGAACACCGTTGAGCTATCGGGTCAGATTTTGGATCCGATAACCCGTTAACAGCCACGACCAATGCCGATTTTCCACATGTAAAATTCTCATTGGCTGACGGATCCACATGTCAGCTCCGCATTGGCACAAGTGTCACTCATCCAATGGTCGAGATGGGCCTATGATATGTTGACACGTGCACCGGCCCAAAAGTGGCCCACAAAGCTTAAATGGGCTGGCCCAACCGAAGGCCCATAAGATTTAGCGGACCATAATGGGGCGGCCCAGCTAAAGGCCCACAAAATTTAGCGGACCATAATGGGACGACCCAGCTAAAGGCCCACACGATTTTGCAGACCATAATGGGACGGCCCAGCTAAAGGCCCACAAGATTTTGCGGAGCACAATGGGCCAGCCCAGCTAAAGGCCCACAAGATTTTGCAGACCATAATGGGTCGGCCCAGCTAAAGGCCCAACATTCTCTGTCAAATCGGCCCGTCAACGGCCTGTCCTAAACTTGTCATCAACGCGACCCATGGTCACTTCTGGCCCGTTAACAGTCTGCTAAGTAATTGGGCCGAATTACGGCCTAGTGTATTTCCGGCCTGTTAAAGGTCCGGCTTCATTTGGGCCCATTTACAAGCCATCAAAACTTTCGTCCCATAAACGACCATGAAGGATTTGGTCATATTCGGCCATGTCTGACATTCGGCCTGTTAGATGCCCACTATGGCTTTGGGCCACTTTCGGCCTGTTGTCATTTTCGGCCTGTTAACACCGAACGTAAACCATGGGCCATATGTGGCCCAACGTCATATCGGGCCCATTAACGGCCCATATAAAAATGATGATAATCTAGCCCGACCAAAGTTCCGGCCTGTTAAAGGCCCGTGTATTAGGTCGGCGCATTTACGGCCCATCCGAATTTCGGCCTGTCAAAGATTCGCATCGTAAATGGGCCACCATTTTGGCCTGCTAAGTCCAGTGGGTTATTTGGCAAAATCAGGGCCCAATCTCACTTTCGGTCTACTAAAGGCCCATGTTTTTATGGGCTCGAGATATTTTACACCTGTAAACGGCCTATTTTTGCTGAGGGCCCAAATTATGTTTAGGCCTGTTAAAGGCCCACTATGGGCACATGCCTACCAGAAAAATATGAAAGCTTATGCTGATTTAGGCCTAGATATTTTTAGTGGGCTACATGCCAATTTTGGCCCGTAATCGTTTTTAGCCCAATTGGAATGGGCCCGACGAATGTTGGCATGTTGGGCTCCTACGAAGCTTTCGGCCGAATACATTACTAAGATAAACCTACACTATACAAAAATAGCATCGTAATTACTGCAGCCTGAGGCAGCATTATAAATGTTGTATCACAACAAAATAAATTCCAACCATACAACAAAAGGCCTGTTGGCATAAAGTTTATAGTCCTTCTAGATAAAAGCACCATCAGATGTATAGAAGCACAAGTCATTTGACCTGAGTGCTAATGTTTCAGGCTGTAGAATCTGATGGAGCAGCACGATCTCCACCTTTTTCCGTCATTGCTCTTGAACAATGAAGTGAATGTCTGATAGTCTGGTTTCAAAACCATTCATATCTTGACGACATTTCTCAACCACTATTCTTGTTTTCGAAACAACGTCCATTAGGGATTGGACTTGTGTCTGGAGCACAGATATATCACTCTGTCTAGTAGGAAGATTTTGTTCAGTAGGCGATTTGGACGAGGTTACCTTGACTACCAACCCAGAATTACACAGGAAGGTGCTTTTTGCACTGTTAGTGGAGAGATACCGACGCACTGCAGCAAGAGGTGACATTGTGCCTGTAGTAGCCTCGTCACCTTCAGGTGGTTGTGGCTGTTCAATCATTTGTTCCATAGCTTCCTGAAAGTTTGAACTTGTAGATTAGTGTACCAGATAAGTTACTAATGAGACAAAAAACAAAGAAAGTAGCTTAAACGTTTATACATAACTTATTTTGGTGAACTACTATAATACATTAGCATGTATTGTAGTGCCAACTACATAATAAAATCACTTTCGGAACATATGTCCATGTAGCATGCCTACTGTATTGTCTATTTCCTCACATTGTTGACATCTAAGGATAAAGAGACATGGTTTAAAGTAGGATGAACATAGTATGACATCATTCGTATCATGGGCAAATAGATATAAAACAAACAGGCTATTTTATCATTGTGTGCGCACATGAACATAACAACTAGATTACAGATCAAGACCAAAAGAATATCCTTCATCTCTTTTAAACCATGTAAGGTGAAATGATACGTTAAGACAACTGTGAATAAAAGTGAACAGAGTAACTGACATTGGCTGCAAACCAAGTAGTTAAATGAACACATCACAGTACCAATCAATTCAAGGCAGGAGGAGTAAGGACTTACAACAGTGGCTTGAACTGGTGTGCTCATGCCCTTCATCTTGCTGGTGTGGCAATCCTTGAAGATTTACACTACATTCGGTTCAGGTTCTTTTTGGTCCACACGGGCTTTCCTCTGTATTTGGAACAAGTCAATATAGATACGATAATATGGCACAAAAAAGGAAGTAGCAGCTATTTACAAGAGCCTCGCAGTGTGCAATATAGTTATGAGATCATGTTGTCTGTTGGAATTTCACTTTAGAACGGTTGGTTTTGTTCTTCAAACAGTTAGCCTAGAAGAAGATACACTTGTAAGGCACATACATAAATACAAGTTCAATATGTGGTCTGATCAAATACATATAGCCTACCTGATACTTTGGATTAGACCAGTGTTTAACGAGGGTTGTCAAGTCTTCATCTGTAATATATTCCACTAGAGATGTTTGGGCGATTTCATTGTTAGCCTTGCCTTCAAAGTGAGATTTTCTAAGGTGGTACTGATACTGTCGCAGAGCAGACTGAAAAACATGAGTGCATGCTTGTTTAGTTGCATCATCTTTCGGATCCAACTTGAACCTCATCTGTTGAAAAAAGAATGTGAGTCTTATTAGGAGGAAGCTAGAAAGTATGGGACAGAGCAAGACTATATTACTAATTGTGATGAATAACATTACTTACGGATAAATGGTCAAGGAAGGTGTTAAACTGGGTATTATCTTTCTCATTCCTGTACTGGATCCACGTTGGGAGGATATGTGCATGACACCTAACGGCAACTGCTGCCTTTGATACTAACTTGGCTGACTATGTAGCATCACGTGGCCTTTTTAAACCTGCCTCAAAATGGATCTCCATTCTTCCTCCTTTAGATTTTGTTAATCTATTAAGCATTATCCCTGATGTCTGTTTCCGCTTGCGCCATGGTGCTAGTTCAACAACGAATATGGAAAGTGTTAGTGTACATCAGACTATGAGAGTACATATAAAGGAGCATGCAACTGCAACTTGACTCGGTCAGGTACCGTCTTGGTGTTGATGCTCATGAGGTTCATCTGATCTTGCCAAGTCATGTTATGTCAGCAGTGCTTCGGAAGTAGTGTTAGGTGTGAAGGCAGCTTGGGAACTGGCCAGTTCCGGAGGAAACGAATGAGTAACTGGTTGAGATGCTGATAGAGTTGAAGCGGATGCTGCAGCTGGTGGAGCAGGTGATACTGGGTTGTAGATTTAGCTGGTGGACTGGACCTTCTACTGCACTATAAGTACCAGCAGAATCTCGACGGTAGAACCTTTTCTGTTTCACCCGACGAGTAACAGCACTCCCTACTATATTATTTTCCTTGCTCTTTTTTGACTTTGCCATGTCAAGCTGTACCCACAACACAAAAGAATAAAATCACCCTTTAGAACTCATTGATGCATGATACAGATACGCAATACTTTGATGTAAGACAACCGTATGAGGATGGAATATGTAAGAAAAACAAGACGGCATGGCATATTCACAACTACGATGTGCAAATGAAGCAGAAGGATTTTCGAGAAAATAGAAGTAATGCAAGCTAGACACCATATGAAAGATGCAACCAATATTACTCTGCCAAGTTAAAAGTGTCTTGTCATAAGTGGCAATTCGAAAAATTAGAAGCAGTACGACATAGAAATCAATGCAAGATGCAACCACTATCAAACTGCCATGTTAAAAGCGTCCAATCATGAGTGACTGATGCGGGATACACAACAGTGGTACTTTGATGTAAGAACATGGTATGATAGATAGATGCAGTGTATTCTAGACACAGAAAGCCATGTCACATGCACATGTATAACGTATAAACTCAGCAGGTGCAATTTAATCAAAATAGAAGAAATACAGGATAGACAACATATGCAACATGAAACCAATTATCACACTATCAACTTAGAGCAAGCACCTGTGATGGTGGAGTACGGGAGATGAACTCATCTTGTAGACTTGGGACTTCAACTTCATTAGCAGTAGCAGTGGCAAATCTAGAGAGTCTCTGTTTGCGTCGGTGCGGAGGACCACCAACATCCCCTAACTTACTCTTTTCCTTCCTATTTTCTGATATTGCCTTATGAAGTCAAAACCACAAGAAGATGAATAAAATTAGCTCTGCATAACTGGTTGATGCATTATACAGACGAACACTACTTTGATGTAAGGCAAGTCCAGGATAGGAGGATGGAATATATACAAAAAAAGATGGCGTTTCATATTCACACGTACGATTGGAGGATGGAATATGTATGAAAAAACAGTAAGCGGAAGGCATTTCAACAAAATTAGAAGAAATGAAAGCTAGGCACCATATGAACATGCAACCAATATCACTCTATTAGGGAAAAGGTGTCTCGTTGTAAGTGCCATTTCAAGAAATTAGAAGCAGTACAAGCTAGAAGACAATGCAAGATGCAACCTACATCACAGTCCCAAGTTAAATGTGTCTTATGGGTAAGTGATCGTTGCAAGTATAAGTTGTAAGCTATGCAGATGCAATTCAACATAATCAGAAGCAATACAAACTAAACATCATACGGAAAACGCAACCACGTATAACAGTTCCAAGTAAGAGCAAGCACCTGTGATGGTGGAGTAGGGGAGATGTGCTCATCATGTACACGTATGTTCTAGAAACAGGAACACGTGTCATATTCACAGGCATTATGTGTAAAGTAAGCAGATGCAATTCAAGTTAGAAGCAATACAAGCTAGACATCATATGCAACATGAACCACATATAATAGTGTCAAGTTAGAGCAAGCACCTGTGATGATGGAGTAGGGGAGATGTGCTCATCATCTACACAACTACGTTGACTGTCCAGCCTTGTGTTGCTCCGAATCTTGTTGGGAGCATGGCGGAGTAGAATCTGTAGAGACCCCCTGTTTGAGTTGCTCCGAAGGACCACCATCATCCATTGCCGGACTAATTTCCTTCAGTTGTAATGATTTTGCATTGTGAAGTCAAACCGATAAGAACAAAGAATAAATTCGCTCTTCAGAACTCATTCATGCATGATACTGATGAATACTACTCGGATGAAAGGAAAACACATGATGCGAGGATGGAATATGTATGAAAAACAGGATGGTGTGACATATTCACACCTATGATGTGGTAACTAAGCAGAAGGAATTTCAACAAATTAGAAGCACTGCAAGCTAGACACCATATGAAAGATGCAACCAATATCACTCTGCCAAGTTCAAACTGTATGGCGTTTCAACAAATTAGAAGCAGTACATGCTAGAAATCATATGCAAGACACAACCGATATCATAGTGGCGACTTAAAGGTGCCTTATCATAAGTGACTGATGCGGGATATGCAAGAATAGTAGTCTGATGTAGAAAACAAGAACACATGTCATATTCACATGCATTATGTATAAAGTAAGCAAATGCAATTCAACAAAGTTAGAAGCAATACAAGCTAGACATCATATGCAACATGCAACCACATATAATAGTGCCAAGTTAGAGCAAGCACCTATGATGGTGGAGTAGGGGCGATGTGCTCATCATCTACACAGCTACGTTGACTGTCTAGCCTTGCGTTGTCTTGCGAATCTTGTTGGGAGGATGGCAGAGTAGAATCTGTAGAGAACCTCCGTTTCAGTTGCTCGGAAGGACCACCATCATCCAATGCCTTTCCAATTTCCTTCAGCTTTATTGATTTTGCATTGTGAGGTCATACCGACAAGAAAAAGGAATATCATTCGCTCTTCAGAACTCATTCATGCATGATACTGACGAACACTACTCTGATGAAAGGCAAAGTCATGATACGAGGATGGAATATGTACGAAAAAATGGACGGCTTGACATATTCACACCTATTATGTGGTAACTAAGCAGAAGGCACTTCAACAAATTAGAAACACTGCAAGACACCATATGGAAGGTGCAATCAATATCACTCTCCCAAGTTAAAACTGTCTCGTCATAGGTGGCGTTCATCAAACTAGAAGCAATACATGCTAGAAATCATATTCAAGACGCAAACCAATATCACACTGCCAACTTAAAGGTGTCCCATCATAAGTGACTGATGCAGGATACACAAGAAGAGTAGTTTCATGTAAGAACATGGTGTGATAGACAGATATAGTATGTACCAAAAATAGGAAAGCGTGTCATATTCACATGTATCGTGTGTAAGCTAAGAAGATGCAGTTTACACTAATTAGGAGCAATACGAGCGAGACACCATATGCAACATGCAACCAGATATCACACTGCCAAGTTAGAGCAAGCACCTTGGATGGTGGAGTAGGGGAGCCGAGACTTGGACCTTGTAATGCACTATCAGTACAAGGAGAATTAGTACAGATGCTCCGTTTACGTTGCTGCAGAGGACCACCATCATCGCCTTCCTTACTATTTTCCTTCCTCTTTCTTGATTTTGCCTTGTCAAGTCAAACCCACAAGAAAAAGGAATAAAATTTGCTCTTGAGAACTCATTGATGCATGATACTGACGAACACTACTTTCATGTAAGGCAGCCGCATGATAGGAGGATGGCATATGTATGAAAAACAGTACGGCGTGACATATTGACATGTATGATGTATAAAGTGTAAACTAAGCACAGGGTGCTTGAACTTGTTAGAATCGATGCAAGCTAGAATCCATATGAAAGATGAAACCAATATCACTCTGCCAAATTAAAAGGGTGCCCTAACAAATGTATTTGACCAAATTAGAAGCAATACATGGCAACATGCTAGAAATAATATGCAATATGCAATGAATAAAGGTGACTCATCGTAAGTGATTGATGCAGGATATAGAAGAGAGGTAGTTTCATGTAAGAACAAGGTTAACACATAGATGTAGTGTGTACCAAAAATAGGAAGGCATGTCATATTCACAGGTATAGTGTGTAAACTAAGCAGATGCAATTTACCCTAATTAGAAGCATTACAAGCTAGACACCGTATGCAACATGCAACCACATATCACACTGCGAAGTTAGAGCAAGCACCTGTGATGGTGGTGTAGGGGAAGCGCGGTCTTCAGTTATAGAGCTACATCCAATATCTTCATTTAGGTTTGCTGTTTCTTGAGAATCATGTGGAGAGTATGAAATTGCATTCTTTATAAGAGTATTGCGTCTCATATTAACCCACGCGCGTGACTGTCTCATCATAAGCGATAGACGCGTGATACACAAGAACAGTAGTTTGATGCAAGAACATGGTGTGATAGGCAGATGTAGTATGTACCCAAAACAGGAAGGCGTGTCATATTCACATGTATAATGTGTAAGCTAAGGAGATGCAATTTAACAAATTAGGAGCATTGATGAGGGATACACAAGAAAAGTCATTTGATGTAAGAACATGGTTAATAGAAAGACGTAGTATGTACCAAAAACAGGAAGGCATGTCATATTCATAGGTATAATGTGTTAACTAAGCAGATGCAATTTACCCTAATTAGAAGCATTACAAGGTAGACACCATATGCAACATGCAAGCACATATCACACTGCCAAGTAAGAGCAAGCACCTGCAATGGTGGTGTGGGGGAATTGCGGTGATCAACTAGAGAGCTACGTTGACTATCTTCATTTAGCCTTGTTGTTTCTTGAGAATCATGTGGGGAGGATGACACTGCACTCTTTAAACGAGTAGGGCGTCTCACAGTAACCCACTCGGGTGACTGTCTCATCATAAGTGATTGACGAGGGATACAAAAGAGCATTAGTTTGATGTACGAACATGGTTAATAGACATATGTAGTTTGTATCAAAAACATGAAAGCATGTCATTATCAAAGGTATAATGTGTAAAGTAAGAAGATGCAATTTAACCAAATTGGAAGCAATACAAGCTAGACACCATATGCAACATGCAACCACATTTGACAGCGCGAAGTTAAAGCAAGCACCTGGGATGGTTGTGTGTGGCAATTGAGATCATCAATTGCAGAGCTACGTTTACTGTCTCCAACTGCTGACACTGCACCCATTAGAGCGCTGAAACGCTTAGTGCTTATCTTTGAATTACACTGGAGCGATTTCTGTCTTTTCTTTTCTGCATTCATCAACACTGCGTCAGAGTCTGAAATACCCATGCATAAAAAAACAATAGTGTGAGTATGGTTGAAGTGTGTGCACAATTAGTACAGTGTAAAGGTAGCAGATAGCAGGTCGGTGAGAAATAAATGACGAGAGACATATGATAGCTCTACAGCATGCATGGCACACTAAATTACTACAGGATTCTATGAAAATAACAGTCGACTGAAAGAAAATAGGCATGTCCATTTTTTCTGCACTGTCCGATGTACAAAGAACGGGGCAGATCGCCTTCATCTACCTCCAGCCAGTCAGTGTTGACGATCTTCCTCAAAACGCCAGCGACCACCGGCCTAGTATTCCTCCCCTGCTTGCGCCCTCCTCTCGACCTCACCTTACCGCCGTGCTTAGCACCGCCACCCCGGCCATCCATTTAAGCCCCGCCGACCTCCAGATCGGGCGCAAGAAGCTCCTGCGCCCCACACCCCTATGATAGACACCGATGCACCGCTTCCCCGGGGAACAGGCGGACTAGGTGCTCCACACGCCTAAGCGGGTCCTGCTTCTTTTAATTGCGGTTCGACTGACCCTGAATTGAAATCCAGGCGGGCTACTGACCTCTAGCAAAGGTGAAATAGTAAAAGGGTGGAAACCTTGTGCATTTAGTATCACGAAGAAGATGCAGTAAGAAGCGCTCAACTAGTTTCTTTCATGGTATGAATACGGTGTGAGCGGAGACGTAAGATTTCCACGAATAAGGGACGAGGAGTACCTCTTTTTGCTGGCAGTGTTGTGTCCTCTTCTGTTTTTCCGACGATCTTCTTGTTGTTCGCCGGAAACCAGAAGTTGTGGAGGACGGTGCAGCCTTGGACGAACCCATGGCCAAGTTGTTGAGTGTGGTGCGGTGGCCGTATGTCGGCGGCGGGGAAGCAGATCCGAGGTGGAGAACGACGGCGTAGCGGGAACAACTCCGGTGTGGTGGACGGTTGCGACAGTGGAGCCGTAGCAGTGAGGCGCAGGACGGCGTCGTCAGAGTGGTTCTGGTACGGTGCACGTCGGTGTCGATGTCGTGGAGGCAGCTCTGCCTCGGCTTCAGCTGCTAAGTCCTTGAGGGCATTGCGGTTGCGGTTGCGTTGGACGACGACGTCGGGGTACCGGCTCCGGCGTGATGGAGGAGGGCGGCGGTGGATTGGCCGCTATGGTGTGGAGGACGGAGGAGGCTAGGGTTTCGTGGCTAGTGGAGAGGGCATTTTCGCGCCCACTGAGTATGAATGGGGAAACGGAGGGAGGCGGGGAACTAAGGGGGAACAATGTTTTGGTCCGAGACGCGCTTGTTTGAAATTTGGGGAAAGTTACAAACTTTGCCCCCATCTAAAATTTCGGACATATTGCGGGTTGGGGGTAGGACAGTCATGTCAGGTGTCCCAAATGTGGGCAGGATAGATTTCGGCCGAGCGCATGGGTAGGCGCCCATGGCATATGAATGCTTCTCGGAGGCGGTTGAGACTGGCGTCTTGGTGAAGTTACAAACCTACCCCAGTTTAGACCTTTGGACATCGGGCCGATAGGCTACACAGGCCAGAGTCAGGACAGTAATTTCCTACCACCAAAACATTAGTCTCGCGCGGTTTCGGGTGACCAGAGGCCTATTTGCCGCTTCCTTCAATATTTGGGAGCAAAAGCATTAACGTTTTCGGTTCTCTTGAATTAAACTTTCAGGATTTGTCAAACTTCACAAATCTTTACTCTTGAAAATCCTAAAGCTATGATTATTTTGGAATGGAGGGGGTACATTTGAATATACATTGTACACGAGTATATATTAAAAAATATGCAACTTATCTCAGTTCATGCATGGTTCCAGATATAATCTCCTTGGTTGGAAAAAAGGTTAGATATGCGTATGAATATATATAGCATGTTCAAACTCACAACAAAGATTGATGCCCCCTTTTACATCTGATTTACAAATGCCATTATCTCGGGTTCAAATAGATGAATGCACTTCCTATGAATTCTAATCTTCGAAACACCCTATATGTTGAATTTCACATGTATTCTATTTCATAGCTAGCAATTTGGAATGTATCCATTCAAGTGACAAATGTATAAAGTGCTTCACACTAACAACATGGAGTGCACTAATTAATGTTTATATATGAATTGCAAAAGCATCCATTGCCTGTATTTCAAACTGCTCTCACTCTATGGATCGATAATATGAAATAAACACATGCACATGCTAGAATTCAATAGAGTATGTGTGTCTGATAGACCGATTTTCGTCCATACGCAATTTGCAAAATTAATGATCTCATCAAAAAATAATAATGCCATTTATATTTTAATTTAATGCGTAGAACCGCCTTTTACACGTAGATGCACTATGCCTCGCCCCATTCTCACAAACGTGTTATATATCTCTCTATCTAACGCATAAGTGCACACACTTTCTATGCATCGGCATTTCTCTTTCACACATGCTCACAGTCTCTCTTAGGGTGTCGGGGTGTCTCACACACAAGCTCTCTCTCTCTCTCTCTCGCTCTCTCTTTCTGACTACTATGTACCACTCTTTTCACTAATCTCAGTTGGAAAACACTATTTCTCTCACATGCATATATACACATGCACGGTCTCTACTAGCCCTCTATACGCACATATATGTGCCTACGTGTCTCCCGCACGCACATTATCCTTAGGCCTCTCTCGCACACATTGCCCCCCCAACACACCTCTCTCTTAGTAGTTGGCAGATATGGTTTCATCATATCATTCGGTAGGATATCCCTTTCTGTTAGGATGGATGGTAATACGAGGCAAAGTTTTACCCTAGTTCCGATCGGACCCTTGCAGTTGAAGAAAGAGCCTACTCCTGGTACTATATATTAGTGATAGGGGTGTGTACAAAGTACACATGAATACCAGGCATTGTGCGTGTGTGTATACTATCGACGAACTAGCCCCCAAGCTTGTATAACATACTAAGGGCCTAGGGTTACAAATCATATATAGTCGGCTTATCACCAGTGGGGATAGAGTCCTCCGCGACTCTGGTAGCTTCGTGTTGTACGCCGAGTCCTCCACATGGGTCTTCGTATAACACGTCTCGTCCAACCTATATGTGGCGCAGGGTGGAACCGACCCATGAGTATTCATGTTCACCCACCACAACTAGAAATGATGTGCCCACCACACCACACACGCAATCGGCCACTAAGAAAATAAGCATATACAATAGTACAACGGTATCTAGCTCATGATATGTCTCCATATTTTGTTGATGACACTGACGGACTTTGCATTTGATGCATGCTCTGTATTTTGTTGACGACACTTACGGTCATTGTATTTGAAGCGAAAGCACGATATGGTCACTAGACTTCAGAATAAGCTCATCACGGTCACCACATACATTTTGTCGTGCTAACCAACATGTGGTTGGATGGTTAGAGGATAGTGGTTCCTCGAGCCCACCAAGGTTAAAATCCCGGTGCTCGCATTTATCTTGTGTTAATTTCAGTATTTTCCGGCGATGTACGTTTAGTGGGAGGAGACGTTCCACTCGACTACGAGGCACCTATGGTGACTTCGTAAAATATCAAGATCATATATGCTGGCCCACTCTCTCGAAGGTGCTCATAGGGGTAGGGTTCGCGTGTGTGCGCTTATAGCAGTGAGTGCTTGCGCGTATATATGAGCCCTTGCGTCTGTACCGTGTTAAACAAATACATATCATGATTATACGGTCACTGGCTCACCTGTACAACTCCATATTTTGTTGATGACATAATCAATTGACCAGTCAAACGTTTCACGCGGCGCAACTAGTGTTGCACCATCGGGGCACATAACCATGTGGCCCACCTGTCAGCCCGTATATGAAAGAAAGAAATGGTAGTTTGAGTCTGTACTGTGTTAATAAAATAGGAGTACATTTTAGGGTGATCATACGGTCACTGGCTCACCATACAACTCCGTAATTTCTTGATAACACGATCAATTGACCAGGCAAATGGTCCACATTCAGCAACGCACATTACCATAGGGCCCACCCATCAGCGCGTATATGAAGGACATAAATGGTAATAAATTAGTGGTCGGTGGGTACTCGAAGTCGTGAGACCTCTGGTTGGTAGTCACCGGTGGTTGGGCACGTTCATTGGGCGGTGGGGTGGGGATCCCTGGAGAAAAAGCTCGGCGGGGGGGGGGGGGGCTAGAGGGATGGCCGGTGCGGCGGTGGGGAGTGGTTTCGGGGAGGGCGGGCCGGCCGCGGGTGGCGGGGGCTGGCGGTTCGGCCGATGGTGGCTGGCGGCTCGGGGGGGGGGGGGGGGGTGGAGTTTGATGATAAACCGGAGCCCCTTGATTTCATATCCAACGGCTGGAAAATCTAATTACCAGAGATGAAAAAGTCAGTCGACTGACGTGTAGCCTCACCCCGCACGTACACATGCACGCACGCAAGACATGCACGCATGTAGGCATGCAACACTGACATGTACACACGCACGCATGCTAGCGTGCAACACTGGCGCGTACACATGCACTCACGAACACACGCACGTATGCACCCATGCATGCAACACTGAAACATACCCTTGCACGCATGCAACACTTGTACGCCTGCGTGCACACAGCACACGACGCAAGACACACGGTCAACCTATACGTGCATGCACCCTTTGTTAAGGACATGGATTGTTACGGGTATTAATCAATCTTATCTGTGATAAGCAGAACATTGATGTTTGCAACGGTCTTTATGAATCACAACGTATCGAACGGGCTATCAACATAGTAGGCCTATCTACATGAAAAAGATGACGTCACACTCAATGAACAATCATCGGTTTATGAAATGCCCGCTTCTGACCGCCCTGGCCCACCAAAGGTTCCTCTGCTATGCGCTGCCTGTGTTGGGTCACTGACATGCAGGCCATGCACCCAAAGAGCCCACACGTCAGTGGAAGAACGGCGCGGTGTCCTAGGTCAGAGTCGAGGGCGCCACTCGAGGCACGCCCGGCTGAACACGCCTCCGTGCCGCATTCAAACGCCTCCATGAAACCCGCCCGTGTGGAAGCCGAGAAACCCACTCTGGATACACGTCCGTTCATGACCTGGCCAGTGTTAAATACAATGCCGGCCGAGCTCCTCCCGTCCACCGTCTATTTAATCTCCTATTTAAACGAGGCCAAACGCCGGCCAAGAATCGCACACCTCCACCGCTCCCCTATTTCCTCCACCATTTTGTCCACTCTTACAATGGCTTATGAAGAGTAGTTATTCCGCATCCAAGCCGGCTAGGTAGCCCACCGGATACGAGCTATGCAGCTCGCTGATACACCTCAATGAGGAGCGGCGCACGGGCGTCGTTGTTGTCGTCCACGCCGCCGCCTCGTACCGCGTCTCCCGTTTCTATGGCCAAGACTCCCATGCCGGCGGCCATGCCATGCAAGAAGCGATAGAAGCCGGGTGCGCGGAGAGCGATGAGTCGGTGGCCAGTGCCTCCGCGTCCGCCGCCATCATCGAGGAGAAGTAGAACATGGGAGGCCGCCGCCGCTTGGGTCCCATGAAGGCCACCGCGGAGGCGACGCCGACGTACACAACAGGTGTCTTGCCGGATCCTTTTGTTGCGAGGACCTTCATCGACCCCGCATGGGCTCCACGGAAGAGGGGAATGTTAGGATGAACTCGAGCCACTGCCGACCATGGCGAAGTATTGGCCGGTGATGAACTCGAACCGGTGCCGGCCACCATCATCTTCGGCACTAGCCAATGATATCAGTATGGCAGTGGGGAAGCGAGCCATCCTTTGCATTGAAGCATATACCTCCGGGGCTCCCGGCAGTCCGGTGATCGTGCTGCCGGACATGAGGAACACAAATCGATCGGCGGGCGACCATTTAGGCCAGGTACTATATACCCGTGCTGTCCAGAACTAGCACCGCGTAGTTCATTTGAATGTAATGAAATCCATCATGTTTGTATGAAAATCTGGTGTTTTATATGATTTCCATCATTGTTTATATGAAATATCAGTTTGTCTACGTGTTTGCGTGAATTTCGTCCGCTTGGTTGAGTTGCTGTCATAATGTGTGTGGCTACGGTTGGATGGCGTAATTTGTGGGTCGCTGGTCGGTCTACGGGTGGCTCGGGCGGCGTTGTGGGACAAAAAACACAGCTCGTGCGAGCTCGTCTCCAACGTGCGCGCTGGAGGATGCATGACAACATGAGCACCCGAACCATTCCTCGTTCATCGGTGGCAACGGAACCGGTGGACAAACGGGTCGCCAATATTTTGGCTACCCCGGGCAAGATCCAAACAGCCCCTCCCAATAGATTC
Organism: Triticum monococcum; assembly: GCA_034509565.1. Lineage (NCBI taxonomy): Eukaryota > Viridiplantae > Streptophyta > Magnoliopsida > Poales > Poaceae > Triticum > Triticum monococcum. The sequence continues at coordinate 126,860,606 of CM067841.1, read as the reverse complement.
AAAACCCTCGTTTGCCATGGATTTTTTCCATGTGTTGTTTTCATGGACTAGCAAGATGCCCGTGCATTGCACGGAACATCAAGATGCATTTTTTTACAAACTCCTGCATGCATGCAAGGGATAATTAATGTCCTCCTTTGCTAGTGCCACGAGGCAAACACCATTAATATTTCATCGATTAGAGTTAGTGGCCTTGTATATCTGCAAATTGTAATTTTGATAGTGGCCCCTTGTATATAAAAATGGAGGGAGAAAGATGAGAGATAAGGTGAGGACGAGTGGGGCATGGTGGTGACTGGTGGTCGGACTGGGCGGAGGCATGGGGATGGACGGCGCATTATGTCTAGGTTTGTATCTCTCTCACACACACCCACGTAGGTGGGGGGACGTGCACGAAGAGAAGAGGTGCACGCACGGCGCACGTACTCCCGTCTCTTTCCCAACCACACCTGCGCGGGTACACGGTGGAGCTCATTTCTGTACGAAAAAGGCAGCCCACATGGTAATTTGGCACGTGTACTGGTTGTCAACTTGGTGGAGGGAGGATCGTCTACCACGGGTGAACAAAAAAATTGCGACTTGACACGTTATGTTAAACTAAAAAAAGAGGCAAACCATGTGGGGCCTACCTTAGAGGCAAGGCTCTATGCACTGGAGTACTTTTGATGTGTCCCGTCAACTCGCAGAACAAGGAGAAGCTTGCTTAGTACGCCGTCTCCCCCGCCCACGGGCACGGTGGCTCGTAGGATGAGGTGAAGCTTGCTTACGAGTAGTAGTAGTACTACTACTACTGTACGCCTTTACGCCCGCTCCCTTGCCCACACGCGCGGTTGCTCGCAGCACGAGGAGAAAATTTTACTACTCCCTCCGTTTACTCCTCGTCCCTACTACGTACTTTGGTTAGTACTCCCTCCATTTACTTATACAAGGCCACTATAAAAGAATACATTTTGCATCTATACAAGGCCATAAATAGTAATCGAGACAAAAGTTACTACTCCCTCCTTTCTAGTTTATGGCTCAATTTCAGAATCTCTCTAACCAAGGTAGACGGTGAGTGGTCGAATTAATTTCATAGTTTGCACAAGTAATTAGTACGCTCGTTTTTCTCAAGAAGTTATGTTTACTGAGGCATTAATTAGAACGAATGCATGAATGACCACTAAATTTCCATGAACTTGTACATGCATTGGTTAGTTTCCTCTTGACACTGCTTGCGTCGGGTGATCTAACGCACCTCGAAATCCAACATGTAATGGTACTACTACTAGTATAGTAGAATTGAGACTTATCAAACGGAAAAACGAATATTTTTAGATGAGACCTATAAACCCTAGTGGGTACGTACTCCATAAAAACAAATTTTTCCAAAACTAAGTTGCTCCCTTTCATGAATTCTGTAGTATACTCCTCCGTCGACGCTCCCTTTCATGAATTCTGTACTTCCTGTCGCCGACATGTGGGACATATAGCAACCGGGCCGACGTGTTAAGCACCAAATAACAGTGTAGAACAGCAGGGGGGCGCACCCCACTCGTAGCGGCCCAGTAGTAGTAATGAGCAATGAGACGTCAAATCACAATGCCGCACCTTCCTGGATGGACGAAGCAACCATTATTTCACACTTCGGTTCGCCATCATCTCAAACCACGTAGTATTGCTTCTGCCTCAAGAGGGACACGCGCATCGCCTTGGTACATCATGACACGTGGGACCGCATGACAGGCCATGCTCCCCCGCCGATCGCTCATTAAAATCACCTCATTTTTACTATACTTCCTCCGTATCAGTTTACTACATGGCATGCACGTCGTTCTAGGTTGAGAATTTAACTGGCTATATATGTGTTGAACAGTACTCTTGCCTTTTAAAAATGTATACTTTTGTACAGTAGTACTATCGATGGATTGCGCCATGGAGCAAAAATTGAAATTTAAAAAAAGGTGGTACATATAGAGAGCGCTCGTCGCCAAATTATGCATATAGTACTATTAAAAAAGCTAGTATGTGCTTAATTGGGGTGCTAAATTCTATTAAAGAAATACTAGTAGTATGTACATACTTAAGAGTTAAAGTAACAAGAAGAAACATAGCATAGTTCTGCTGGGGGCACAGCACAAAACACCCCTCAAATTAAACTAAGCACGCCTGAAATTAAACTATGCTACGAATCCGGTAGACACTGCATTAGAAGTTTAGAACCACCATGAGCAACAACACTGCCACCTTACTCGGAGTCCTCGCCCACGTCCTCGACTTCGTCCTTGTCCCTCTCCCTCTAGGCCGATACTTCTTTGCTTGAACCGCACACTTGGTTGTTGCTCTTCATCCAACCCTTGTAGATATTGAAACAAAGGTAGCCATCCATTGTAGCGTAGTGGATGTGGTCTATATCTAGTACATTCCGCTGCCATGCATGACGATGAAACGTGTGATGAGGTTTCTCCAGTTTACGGTACGAAGGATGGACCATGGCTCCTGCCAGGTCAGCATCGAAGGCTGATGAGAGGGCACCAACCGATTCTTCTGGAGGTCGAAGGGGTTGCCTACAACGAGGCCTATCCAACCCAGGACTTCTTTGTCGTTCTTAAAGTCTACAGTAACGAATTTCACTATTTTGTCCTTGAGGAAGTTCTTAAAATCCTGGCACTCAACGTCGGTATGGCATATGTGGTAGACTAAGCAAACATTATGTACGCAAACCTAGATCACAGCGGGCTTCTTCCTCTCATCGTCCTTTAGATCCTTCTCTGGTCCCAGGACTGTGGTGTACTCAACATCTAGCCCAGCGACCCACTCATCATCTGAGTTTTTGAACATGCGTCTGAAGCGAGAAAGGCATCCTTTCACCGTCGCGGAAGAACGGGTGTAGATGACATCAAACTCATCGCCGGTGATGGTTCTAACCTTGTACTCACCGCCGATCGTGGAGATTTGGGACACCATGGATTTGGAAGGAGGGTTAGGATTAGTGGAACTGCCGTAATGTGAATGGACGGGACGACTAGGAGCGAACCGCCGTAGTATTGAAGGACGTGTGGGGACGAGTAGGAGCGAACTGCCAGCGTGCAAACGGCAGGGTAGTGGCTTTCCATTCTCCCATGATACGGGCTTCCGAGAGCCCTTGGATATGAGATCGAACGGTTGCATGGCATGATTCTAGACCTATGCGTGAATATCCTATCCTGGAGGGTTATTCTGCAAATTTTCAGCAACTTAGCATGCGACCGTTTGATCTCAGATCCAAGGGCTACCTACCATGACCGCCGTGTCGCTCGCGCGGTCGCGCCCTTGGAGATTTAACACGGTGCGTTAGGCTATCTGATGTTGGCATGTCATACATAGTCATCACTTAGTCACTCATACTACAACAAGGTTGGCTATAAGTGTATTTTTTTACTCCTCTCTACCTCTTTCTTCGTAATGGAGGTGGTCAGGAATCGGCAGACTCACGCCGGTCGTAGCGCCGCAGTTAAAATGATAATGGCAAGTCAAATCACGGGGCCCCACCTGTCCAGCAGTAACTCGCTGTCAAATCACATAGCCCTACGTTTGCAGCAGCCTACTCCCTCATCTTCTCGCGTCTCCGTCGAACCGACTAGGCAGAACTGCCCTGCCTACCGCAAAGGAAATGCCCCGCCCTCGACTTTTAAATACAACTACATCCGCTTAAGAATCCAATGATATAGTTTTTGTGACATAGTAACTCATATTTAGTTAGTCAAATGGATGACCTAGAACTACGTGCAGGCCCTATAAACCGAGACACATAAAAATAAAAAAACCGAGACGGAGAGGGTAGTTCAGCACGTATCTTTTTAGATCAATATAGTCGGGATTCACCAAGGAGCAAAACCAAGTGGTAGGTTGATCCTGTCGTGTTGGTGTAGCAACTCAAGCAGGGTCAGTCCACACACGAAATGGAGACACACTTAACATGACCCCTTTGGCCGACATGTGTCTCATCCACCGTCTTGTTCCACGTGCGATGCACCAAATTACAGTTCGGAGCAACGGTTGGAATTGGAGGCACCCCGGTCGTAGCGCCGTAGTAGTAGAAAATGAGCGATGAGGGGTCAAATCACAAAGCCCCACCTTTCCCGCATTAAGCTGGACGGACGAAGCAACCATCATTTCACTCTAGGGCACAAGAGCATAAAGAAAATAGAAAACAATGATGTGTGCGGCAGCTACCTAGGGCACCCTAGGGTAGGGATCTCCACTACAGATCCTTTTTTTTAAAGCGCCTCCACTACAAATCGGCTTCTCCCTCGTCCTCTTGAAGAAAACTGATGATGAGTGCGGCGGTAGGGTTTATAGGAGTACTATGGCGTGCGAGGCCACGTTGTAGTAAACGGGTTCGAGTCGACGGCTTAAATATGTGTGGGCCACTTGGTTTTACGGGAACGAGGCAACATTTTGGGTTCGGGGACCAGTGGAGATATAGTACGTACAAAAAATTGTGGACGTAGGTTCGACCAAAAGGCAATGATGCATGGGCCCTGCGTTTTGATATACCCGTGGCCTCGTGAAATTTGCTACTCTACTCAAAACTAGTAAGGTACACATGTATTGAACACATGAGATTTTGAAACCAAATTATGAGTAAATACACATTATAGCATGTAAAGCTTTGAGTCATATATGCATGATGTAGATGTTCGTTTAGTTCTTATAGTTCATCTCATTCAAAATCAATTAGTTTTATAAAAATGTTAAGATTCATGGGGTTGTGCATTGTAAATCATAAAGTAAAAACAATAATGGCAATTCATTTAGAAAAAACAATCAATTATGATACAGAAGATTCTAGAACAAAGGAGAAGTGCTTGTGTTTTGAGGTTTGCGCATTATGCTTAAGTTCAACCATGGAGTCTTCTAAATTGTACATGTGGCAGATCTGGTGGAATGTTGATGATATCCAACGGCCAGTAGTGCTCGGATTTGCCTATCTCTGCACTGTCGGGTTAGCTTCATCCAGCGACCATCTTGCAAAGTTATTGGCACAATATATAGTTCTTGTGCCATAGTTGCATGTTTTGGAGAAGGCTACTAGTGGGTTGTATTATCTATTTAGGAATAGAAGATGTATACATGGAAGTTGTAGGGAAAGAGATGACATGGAGCATCTCAATTCCTATGGGTAGGGATTGGAAAAGAGATGTCATTTGGTTCACATCATAGGAAATTTTCTATTGAATCTAGAGATGACATGTATCTCAATTCCTATGAGGAGGGATTAGAAAAGATATGTAATTTGGTTCATATCATAGGAACTTTTCTATTGAATATACACTAATGTTTATTTTCCTTTGAAATTAAGGGAGTATAGGAATCCATTCATATGAATCAAGTGGCTCTAAAGCTGTAGAAATGATATCACGTTTATTTCCTTTGAAATGTGGAGTATATGAATCTATTCCTATGAACCAATTGGCTCTAAAGGAAAAAATCCTATAAAAATCATATCATATAGAGTTCCTATGATATTCCTCGACACTAAAGGATGCTTGAAATTGCTGGGGGTGATACGATGGTCTTTCTTTGTAGACTCCTCACCCATCTTTATAGTTACCTCTCGAAGATGAATGAAATGATATATACATGGTATTCTACATGTGCAATTTGGTACACGAAAACTCGGTAAAAGTTTGCGAGGTTCGAATTTTCCATAAAGCTATATGCACTGCATTTCGGAACGGAGGGAGCATACGGCAGTTGCTAACACTCACGTGGAAGATTTGTGTGTAGGAGGAGTGGCTGTTCTGTTAAATGACATGGAAAAACTAACACTGTCGGATGCCGATCTAACGGTTCTTATGGCGTTCGTCAGGAAAAGGCTTGTGGCGAACGTTTGTCGGATAATGATTTACGGACACATGCATTGCATTGATACGTGCCCCCCTCTCTCTCACGCACACACACCCTCACGAGTCACGATTCTCCTGAGTCCTCTCGCAGACTCACACGTCGCACCCACCGTCTATCTGCAGGTAGACATCACGCACATATGTGCTCTTCACACCCTACCCTCAGAACTTCCAAAAAACAAAAGACGGCGCGCACATTTTATTTTAGCGCACACGTCACACACTTATACTATTACTCTTGCGGCGAACGTTCTTTGGGCATAGTATATTGTACTCTCATGAAGAGAAGCGGTGCACGCACGCACTAGTCCTCTCACACCCACTCGCGGGTACATGTATGAGCGCATTTTTTTGAAGCTGGTACAGCAAAATCACTCCACTATATATAAAAGAAGGAGCCTTAGCGCTTGCTTTACTAGGGTTCCTCTCGTTCACTCTCTCATGCTCTCCATATCTAAGCAACACATATGTGGCCATACTCTCTCAGCTCACGGCTGGTCACAAATCCGGCCGGACAACCTCGACCGGGACAGGGGTGTAGGTGCATCGTTCACGCTGTCGTCGGCGGCGAGGGAGGAGACCAACGGCTGCCCGCACGTCCCGATTGGCGGCCGTGTCGTTCTCTCCGAGAGAGCGCCGACTCGGGAGGGCCTCCGACCCCTGCTTCCTCCCCGCGGTATTGTGGCCAAGATGCAGCCTCCCGACGCCGTCTTTGCCACATGCCGACGACCCTCAGGTATATATTCCTTCGAAACCTGCCTTGCTCTACTGCCTCAGCTCCCTTCGTGTGGATCCTTTTCTACTTCCGTCCACTGTTCCAATGCCACCTAGACTTCTACTATTATTAGAAGTAAAGGTAGTTCATACAGTCGACTCAAAGCGTTGGTTCAAACAGGGAAGCAAGTGGGAAAGCTATAGCATGAATCTAGGACTTGGTTCTAAGAGGAAACGGGGGAAAGTAGTAATATCTATCACTGTTTAAATAACCGTATTTGCGCAAACAGGGACGTCTGTCTCCATATCGTTTCGGGATGTCTGTCTCCGTATCGTTTCTATCCGCGCAATCTAGAGCACACACCTTAGTTTTAGTACAACTATGCAAAATGAGATGGCTATCCCTCATTGCTGTCGTCTAACCTCTCGTCTTCAAGGTATCCCTACATTGGTAGTAACTAAGGTAGAATGACCAACGCAATCTAAAATAAGCTGATTCATACGTTTTACTTCCTGATTGCAGTGCAGGGACGAGCGAAAACAACTGCATCCTAGTCCAGAATGCACTTTCTACCAGTTCATCCATGGACCGAGGACTAGTTGGCACGGCTGCACGACAGTTTTTTGGAGAGGTGTGCGGACAAGAGGCATTGTGGTATGCTTATTTCTACAAATAGTGGTGCTTAAATTTAGTGGAATGCACAAACATTTCAGCTGGTCAGTACACTACATGGTTCAGTTCAGCATTCCAGCTGAGACCACAATTATAATTGGTTATTCTGGAATGAGAGAACCTAACCCAGAATGGTGGCAACAAGAAAAAACAAAAGTGAACTCCAGGAAATTTAAGCCTGCCGGGAGGCCCTTTGCTCAGAGAAGCCTTGCTTGTTTTTTCCTGATTTGTAAACCTTCTCACAACTTTGTCTTTTGCTGTGAACTAGTATATGTTTGTTATGTTCTATGAATCATTGAGATGTATAAAATTGCTTAACTTATGCTTTTCAAGTTTTTTATGAAGACGAATTTAATGTGAGTGTTCCACATGAGCGCTGGACTAGCGTGTGAACGTTTGGAATTTATTACATTGTGGCCTCAATTAACTGCATGAACCACTGTAACAAGATACATAGTTGCTTATATGTTAGATAGAAGATTGTTGATTGTTAGCTGGTCGATAGCCTAGTGTTGAAGCGAGCTGAGCCAATGTGCCGTGTTTTGCACAACTTCTTACAAGTGGGGTAGTACCAACAGTGTTTACAAGTACTTATGTATATGTCGGTGCACAGTTCTCGAACGACTGCTTTATTTCATCAAAACACACACTGCTCATACAATAAACCTTGACAACTTATGTCTTACCATGCCATATTCATGAAAAAACTAGTTGTCGGTGTTCTGGGAATGGGGGTCCCCAGACTTGCCTGCCTGCGGCCTGCGGTGTGGCTCAAGTGGGGGCCCCGTGCGGCCCATCTTCATCAGCTCAAGCTCAAGACCCTCGCGAAGGGCCAAGCCTCGTGGGGCGGACAACAGGAAGCTTCCTCTGAGGCAGCCTCGTCAGGCAGGCTCGCGAGGAGGCGGAGAGATCAAGGCAGGGGTACCTCGCGACTAACTCGTGACGCAAGCCATGGGCGCTAGGCAAGCGTCAGCCTGCGCAGTGTCCTTGTTTCCTCTTTGGTGCAAAGGGGGACAAGCGCAGGCCAAGGCATCGGACAAAGGTTGCCATTCCGGTGCAACGAGACCAAGACTAGCAGAGCGGCTGGACGGAGGTCACCGTGGAGCTCAAGACGGTGTCATCACCAATGCTTTTGGCAGCCGAAGACCACCTTTGGTCAGGATAACTTGTACTACATGTTCCCCTTCGAAATGGCCAATTGTTGGCGCCCTTCCCGCTCATTATTTTGGGAGAGGCCCAGGGCCTCTATAAATAGAGCTAGCCACCACAGAGTAGGGACATCTAGAAAAAACACCCAGAGATCTGGTAGAGCCCTAGCAGAGAGAGAGAGTCGACAGAACTCACCCTAGCAGTTCATCGCACCAGCTCAAGAACACCTCTCGCGAGGCTGCTCTTCCTTTGTACTATTCATCATCAGCCCCTAAGGCAATCCACCACACCACACACTGGAGTAGGGTATTACACCACAACGGTGGTCCGAACTAGTATAAACCTCGTGTCCCTTGTGTTGTTCGTTGTTTTCCAGCTTAAATCACGCGAGGAGATTGGACATAGATCAGTAGGGGAGAGATCTTCGGGCGGACCCCAGTGTTCGAACCTCAAGGGTTTGCCGGAACCCGAAATCCGACATTTGGCACGCCAGGTAGGGGTGCGCCGGAATCTTTCTTCCGCCGTTCGCGTGTGATCTTCTGTCGTGTCCATGGATGACGCTCGACAGGCTCGTGCTGAGCGCTGGGCTGCCCTCGCCACCCGCGTCGCCCAGACGACGCCTGTCGGCGGACGTCCTCGTCGTTCCCCGTCGCCTGCCGCCAACACCTCCACCGGCCCGGCGGGGAACGAGCAGCAAGCCTCCTCCCAGCATCCTTCGGTGCGGCGGGAGGGCCGCACCGCCACACCGTCGCTGACTCCAGCCGCTTCGCCGTCCCACGCCCGTCGCGCCCCCACGGACGCGCATGCCGCGCTGCTCTTGGCAAGAGAGCTCTTGCACTACCGCCCCATCGACGACCTCTACGAAGACTGGCTCGCCCGCATCACCGTGCTCGTCAGTGCCACAGGCGGCTCCCCCTTGCCGTCCCTCTCGCTGCCTCGCCCTCCATTCTGCGCAGGAGGCAAAGATCAGGAGGTGCCTCCACCACCTCCTCCCCTAGGAGGCGCCCTGGCTCCGAGGCGCGCAGCACCGGGGCGAGACCCTCCGCATCCGGCGCCTGCGCAGCAAGAAAGGAGCTGCCAAGAGATCCCTCGTCCCCAAGAAGGTGCTCGCGCGCTCCCAGCGCTGGCACGCCAAGATCGCGTCCCTGCACCTCCATGCCAAGACCCCGCTCTGCTCCAAGCGGCGGCACGCGGTAATCCCCAGGATCAAGCCCAGTACCAGCAAAGGGCACCGGTGGCCACAGCAGGCTGCCGTGCCCTCACCCCCGAGCTACACGGCGTCACATGGCCAGGCAAGTTCAAGCCTAACCTGCCCCCTCGCTACGATGGCACGGTGGACCCGGCAGAGTTCCTGCAGCTTTACGAGCTATGCATCGAGGCGTTCAACAGAGACGAAAGGGTCATGGCGAACTGGTTTCCCATGGCGCTCAAGGACGAGGCCCGCATCTGGCTCCTGAACCTGGCTCCTGGCACAATCTCCTCCTAGGATGAGATGCACACTCGCTTCATCGCCAACTTCCAGGGCACTCGCGACCGGCCCCCGGCCGTGAGCGATCTGCGCCACATCAAGCATCAGCAAGGGGAAACCCTGCAGAAATACATCCAGTGCTTCAACAACGCTCGCCTCAAGATCCCCAAGGTGACTGAAGAAGCTATCATCTCGGCCTTTTCCGATGGCGTACGCGACGTCAAGATGAAGGAGGAGCTAGCAATCCATGAAGACTTGTGCACATCCCTGGAGCTGTTCAACTTGGCGACCAAGTGCGCCAGGGCCGTTGAGGCGCGCCTTTCCCTCCTTGAGCTCCCGGCTGCCGACCTGGAAGAGAAGAAGCCCAAGGCCAAGGACGTGAAGCGCAAGGGGGCTGTCGTGCTTGCAGCGGAGCCAGACACCAAGCGAGGCAGGGATCAGCCCAAGTCATCCAAGGGCTGCCAGTACTGCGTCTACCACGACCTCCACACCCATAACACCAACGAATGTCAAGTGCTCAGGGTCGTGAGAGATGGACGTGTCGGCCGACGCCCCGAGCACAACGACAGGGGCTATGGACGAGGAGGAGGAAGAGGTGGCGGATGATGGGAAGACCGTGGCCCGCGCCAAGGGTGGCGTGACCGACCTCATGAGGATCACTGGCAGGACCAGCCTCGCGAGGGAGGCTGGAGAGATCAGCCTCATGAGGATCGCCCGCGCGGCAACATAGGCCTTCCTCCTCTGCCGCCACCGCCAAGAAGGAAGACCAACATCAGGACGAGGGGCTGGGGGTTTCCAGGAGCCGCGCACAATCACTTGCATCTTGGGTGGCGCGTAGGCCCCAGCCTCACAGCGTATCTTCAAGCAGTTTGCTCGTGAGGTGAATGCAGTCCTCCCCAAGCTTGAGGCCATGCGCCCTCTCAGGTGGTCCGCGTGCGCTATCATGTTCAGCTCAGCGGATCAGCTCAAGTGCGCGGCAATGGTCAGAGTCCTCCCGATGCTTTTCTCCCTAGTCATCAGCAACGTGCAGGTCACTAGGACCCTCATTCACGGTGGAGCAGGAATCAACGTCCTGTCCGTCGAAACGTTCGACAATCTCCAAGTGCCGAACGATCAACTTCAGCCAACCAAGCCCTTCTTAGGAGTCAATGATGGTTCCACTGTGCCGATAGGGCAGGTTCGCCTTCCGGTCACCTTCGGGCAGCGCAACAACTACCGCACCGAGCTCATTGACTTCGACATCGCCCACATCCGTCTACCATACAACGCCATCCTCGGGTACCCGACCCTGGCCAAGTTCATGGCAGTGACTCACCATGGATACAATGTCCTCAAGATGCCAGGGAGCGGTGCAGTCATCACCGTACCCTGTGAAGAAAGGGACGCAGTGTGTTCACTCGAGCGCACGTTCCAAGCCGCAGCAATCAAAGACCTGGACCGCAGAAATGGAAGACTTCCCGAGGCGACCCCCAAGAAGAAGAAGGCTTCGCCTGGCCCAAGCCATCAGGAGGCAGGCACCTCCGGAGGTGTTGGGTTAGGATCTGCGCCCAATCAGGGAGCGCCACCCTCTCTCGCATAGGAAGGCGCGCCTGGCGCCCTCCTCAGGCAGGGCTTGGGGCTCTTTCTTGGAGAGCCACCGACCTTGCCAAGGTCGCGAGGGAGGCGCTCGGGCACCATTTGGAGGGGTGCTTCCAGGCACGTTTCCCTCAGGAAGGTACAAGGCAAGGAAGACCAAACCCTTAGGAGTTCATCGCAATAAACACTCAGGAGCTACAGGAGTCGAGAGTCATGCGCGGCAGCCGCCGCTTGTCCGCCATGGCCCCACATCCAGGCAAGGATGGTGGGCTGCGCGTCTGTGTCGACGTACCGAGGCTCAATCTAGCTGCGTCTCAGGAGCGCCTCTGGCCTTCGCACGTGGGGCCCTGCGAGGGACCACTTCACAGCTACGCTTGCATGCCTTTCGGCCTGCCAAACGCGGTCGCCGCTCATCGACACCTGCTGAGAAGCATTCTGGAGGCTCAGGAGGTCAGGCATGGTTCGGTCCTGGCAGAGATGGAGATGGCTCTCGGAGACCCACCTGTGCCCCCGGAGCCTCCCGAGGTTCCTGGGCCTGGGGGCTCATGAGGGTCGACGTCTTCATCGCGCATCGCCCGCTTCTTCAGCATCACTTAATGTTCAACGGCACCAGGTGACATCTTTCCAAGTTCCGTTTTTAGCTGGGAGCGCCCACAGGGCTGCATCATCCTAGGCTGCGTGGGTCTGTCCCTGCAGCATGTATCCGTTTTGCTTATGCTCTTTACTTACCTTATCGGGCGCGCCCCTCGGTCTGCATCATCCCCGAGCTGCTCGGGCCTGGCCCTACGGCGTCTGCTTTTCCCGCGTCTACTGAAAATGAATTTCCTTCTGCGTGCTTAACATACGCAACCTAATCGCCTGCTCGATTGAGGCCTACCTATAGAGCCGCTCGCTCTGGCACGGCATCTGCGCACGGGTCCGTCCCTGCAACGCCGAAAAATCTAAGTGGTCGAGCTCTGGCCGCGGCAGCCCCACAAGGCGCCACCTCACCAGGCCCTAAGTGCCCCAATCACTCCCCCGGAGCGACCAAAGGTTGGCTGGCAACCGTAACAATAGGTCTTGTTTCTCTTTATGACTGGTGTGCAGGACCTACTCCAGGAGAAACGCTAGGGACATCGTGAGCTGTCTCTCCCTCTCTCCGGCGCGCACCGCTTGCATGTTAAAAGGGGGGCGCCTGAGCATCGCGACTCATGGGCTCCTACTGGCTCTCCAGCCCTCACCCGTGGCCTTGACCCACGGCATCGCGACCTGTCATACCAGCGGCGGCTGAGCTCGCTCGAGGGCCGGGACCTGAGGACGTAGAGCATTAAGGAAAGTGCGGGGGAGTGGGAAGAAGCTCGCGAGGACCTAACCCAGCAGTGCCTCAGCTGCCATCACTCGGGCCAGGCGCTTCATCGAGGAACTACACCTAACTCAAGAGATAAGTCACACCCTTACAAGAATTGGACCAATGCCGCGTAAAACCCTCGCCCAGTGCAGCTCTCTCACGGTGACGTTACCTTCCTTTCTCGCCCCGCGAGGGCTGCTTGAGCGCTAAAGGGGACCTCTCGAGCATTGCAACTCTGGGGCTCTTACCGGACCTCGGGCCGCTCACCTCCTGGCCTTGACCACGGCATCGCGACCTGGCATACCAGCGACGGCTGAAGCCTACCTGGGGACTGGGGCCTGTCAGCGTAGAGCGCCAAGTCCTCGCGAGGATAGAAAGGGGGAGCCGAGCTGAGACAGGACAAGCAACTTGCCTTGATTCATATTAAGGATATAATATTCATAAAAGACATGGCAAACGCCTTACATACCCCCACGGGGTGTTGCTTCGATTCCTTGCAGGGAACGAGAGTTCTAATCCTAAGGAACGCTGATCGCCCGCACCGCCGCAAGGGACGCCGTCATCAACAGTGGGCCGCCCAACATCGACGCCAACCCCATCCAGATCAGTGGCGCCGGCGGCTAGACGCAGCTGCCCCGCTCCGAGCACCGCGCAAGCTTGGGGGCTCGTAGCTGTCGTCGCTCATCTCCGGAGTCGCGAGAAGCTCAGGGGAGCCGCTGAATTCCCCAGCTCCTCCACTTCTACCTGAGGAGCTACTGGAGGGCCAACGGGCAGGCCAGGTCCTCGACGGGTCATCGCCCCGGCCGCTCTCCCTGGGGCAGCACTCCAGCCGGCGTCCTTCAGCATCGAAGACCTTGAAGAGCATCAGGGAGACCCGTCGAATTCAAGATGAATTACGAGGGCGCCTACCGTCCGGCAGACCCAGGCGATTTCGCCCCAGCCCCAGGTCATGAAGACCTTGCCCGGAGCGACGACCGCGACCTCCTCTCTGGTCGCAAGGGTGCTGCAGTCAGCGTGCTGCAGCCAGAGCTCCAGAGCCCCGCTCAGCGGCATCTCGAAGGCGAAGGAAGGAGGGAGGCGAATCCAAGAGCTTGGAGGCATGGCGGCGTGGAGCACGAGCTCGTGAGAGGAGCGTTCAGCATGGACCCCAGGAGGAACAACGCGCACCACCATGACTCGCCGGCGTCGACGGTGGCACCGTCGGTGTTGCTCGACGCCTCCTCCCACAGGACCTACGACGCGGGCCTGCAAGGGTAGCGGATACCCAGGCGGCTGCCGCTCGTACCAGGGCCTCGGTGCCTCCTGCTGAGCACCCTCATCTCGGTGGCGGAGGACCAGCCGCTTCTTTGGCGGAAGTGGGTTAGGACCCTCTCGGGGGGGGGGGCCTTTCCCTTCTCTTCTGCAGAGAACCGGCGGATTGGTGCCATTGGCGTAAGGCGAAGCAAGAGCAAGGAAGGAGAAGGAAAGGAGAAACAAGAAGGGATGGACTGAAGGGGCTCGCCCAGCTCCGTACTTATAGTCGGAGGAACCGCCGAGCACCACGATCGCAGGTAATCATGACCTTTTTCTCTGCATGCAGGGACTTGTCAAGTCGTGCAGTTGCCAAGGCGTGGTGGGGAAGCGCAGACGCCCACGTCCAATCAATCGCCACGCGGCTCCCAAGGCCGCAGGCTATTAGGGCCCGTGGCGTTTTGCGCTTGCCCCTTCGCTTTCCTGCTAGGCCAAGCCCGGGCGCGCCTTGGGCCCGGGAGCTACTGTCGGTGTTCTAGGAATGGGGGTCCCCAGACTTGCCTGCCTGCAGCCTTCGGCGTGGCTCAAGTGGGGGCCCAGCATGGCCCATCTTCATCAGCTCAAGCTCAAGACCCTCGTGAGGGGCCAAGCCTCGTGGGGCGGATGACAGGAAGCTTCCTTTGAGGCAGCCTCGTCAGGCAGGCTCGCGAGGAGGCGGAGAGATCAAGGCAGGGGTACCTCGCGACTAACCCGTGACGCAAGCCATGAGCGCCAGGCAGGCATCAGCCTGTGCAGTGTCCTTGTTTCCTCTTTGGTGCAAAGGGGGACAAGCGCAGGCCAAGGCATCGGACAAAGGTTGCCATTCCGGTGCAACGAGACCAAGACCAGCAGAGCGGCAGGACGGAGGTCACCGTGGAGCCCAAGACGGCGTCATCACCAATGCTTTTGGCAGCCGAAGACCACCTTTGGTCAGGATAACTTGTACTGGATGTTCCCCTTCAAAATGGCCAATTGTTGGCGCCCTTCCTGCTCATTATTTGGGGAGAGGCCCAGGGCCTCTATAAATAGAGCTAGCCACCACAGAGTAGGGACATCTAGAAAAACACCCAGAGATCTGGTAGAGCCCTAGCAGAGAGAGAGAGAGGCGACTGAACTCACCCTAGCAGTTCATCGCACCAGCTCAAGAACACCTCTTGCGAGGCTGCTCTTCCTTTGTACTGTTCATCATCAGCCCCTGAGGCAATCCACCACACCACACACTGGAGTAGGGTATTACACCACAACGGTGGCCCGAACCAGTATAAACCTCGTGGCCCTTGTGTTGTTCGTTGTTTTCCAGCTTAAATCACGCGAGGAGATTGGACGTAGATCGGTAGGGGAGAGATCTTCGCGCGCACCCCAGTGTTCGAACCTCAAGGGTCTGCCGGAACCCGAAATCCGACACTAGTGAGGACGCATCTGTTTCGGCAACAATTACGATGGTTCTCACATGATTCACGGGCACACAAAAGTAGCAGCAGTTCCCATAGATGGATTCAAATAGAGTACTAGCCCTAGTGGGGTCGATAACAGGCAAGGTTCGGATAATTAGACACAATCCAAACTACTATTAAACACTAGCTGGGGCAACTATTTCATGCCTCGATCTAATTTGGGTTGTACACAAGACGGACCTTGCCATGAACATCATCGAGGATATCCCGCAGCAGCTCAATCCTGTGAACCTTCATGAAGACAACCTTGTGGCCTTGCCACTGATAAACTTGTTTGTGGAGGCATGCCACATCCTCTTCCTGCATAAGCTTGACAAGAACATTATGCCTTACAAACGAAGGAGTAGCTTTGAACTTCTTGTGCTTCAGTACACCCTAGACAACATGCCTAACAACAGTGAGGCTAGAATACAACTCTTCATTGATATGACCGCAAATGGCTTACAGGATCCAACATCCCAAGAACTGTGTTTTCCAGTGCGTATATTCAGGTCGTCCGCCTCATAGCGAGTGACATGTACAACCACACAATCCTTGTCTGCATCAGGGCTCTAATTGAAACAGAAACAAATTCTGAATTACTTTTCTGTATAAGAAACACAAGTTATTTAAACCACTATGTATCGCATGGCATCGAAGCTAATAAAATTTTGCATTATTAGTCACCACATACTTCCTTTTCTAAAAAAAATCACCACATACTTAGATGAAAAACCACAATCGAGATCGGCAAAGAAGGAAATCACCTTGGGCAGCTTAGCAGGGGGGGACACATCCTCGATGGGGGAAAACTGCTCCTGCAGTGCCACGGGGGTTGTAACCTCAAATGGGGCGTTGACCATCTCAGTAGTGGCCGTGAGCGTATCTGGGGTCGGCTTGGTGGTTGCCTCCATCTTCTTGGAGCTCTCTGTCTCATGGGGATCAGCCTCCCGCGTCTGCTCCAATATCGGCAGATCTTTGCCTGGTTCTCCTTGGTCCATCATGAAACTAATGAATACTAGGAGACCACTGAAAGGAAAACACAATCGCAATGACAATGAAACAAAAAAGAGAGTGAGGATCGGTTACTGCTTTGCAAAAGGTCTTTTTTCTCTGAACGAAAATATACCAACATCACGGATCTGCTTACCTTCCCTTCATTCGGAGAGAAGAACAGTGGCAGATGCGAGCGTTGCCTTTCTTGAAGACGGTGAGGGAGAAGGGGATTCAGCGAAGAGTGAAATGATGGTTTCTTCATCCGTCAAACTTAGACTGCGGGGAGGTGGGGTTTTGTGATACGACGGCTCGTTACTGCCGTGCTACGACCGGGGTGACTCTCCGCCTGCATACTGCCTTGTAATTTGGTGGATGGCATTTGGGCCCGCACGACGCATTGCCCGCTTGTCGGTGAACAAAAGTATAACGGCATTCAGTAGAGGGAGATGTTTCAATGACCTACGAGGAGCCAGAAGCGGTAGAGTGTCTCCATTGTACTAGTAGTAATTTTTTCTGGGTAGCTGTAGAGTGTCTCCACTGTACTAGTAGTATTTGTTTCTCTGGGCCCAAGACAAAACAGCCCATGCACACTAGTAAATAGTAAAATCAATTTAAAAGCCCATGTATTTACTGAATGAGAGGCGCTACCCACACCCAGCACACCCCCCCCCCAAAACCTGGGTGCTCTTCTTCCTCCTCGCTCCCATCCACCTCACGTCAGCTCGCTCCACTTGTACACCCAAATTTCTCACCTCACTCCTACAGAAAACTCCAGCTCCCCTTCTTCCTCACTCCTACAGAATGCGAGGTTACTATTGTCCATGAGGCTTAAGTTTATCAGCGGCATGGTTTTGACGGATGGGTATGTCGAAGAGCAAAAAAAGGAGTTTCAGGTGGGCAAAAGAGCTTCTGAATGTGCCAGGCTTCTATTTACAACATATTGTGGTCATAATCCAGTAAATTTTATGACCCAGGATGTTCATTCTATGGACCTAACCGATCCATTTGACTGTTACTGCCGAAAATATTGCTGGAGTTAGATGTTGTTGCCCTTTTCAATATGTTTTTTTGTAAACCTGATGAACAATTAACCCTCATGCTTTTGTACAGTTTGTAAGCTCGAGTTAGATGTTCCTGCCCTTATCAACTCGGCTGTGACTGTCATATTTTCTTTGAAACAAGGCAAATGGCTTGCCATTCATTTAATTTAGAGTGAAATATTGTAACAAATCCCAACCAAGGGAAATAACATCACTCTCGCCGGCTGCTTGAGCTCACTGTGCATTACAGAAGCCAAGTGATTAGCCCCCACCAGCACCCACAAACCAATTTCGAACTAGCACATCAAATGGGCTGTAAATTTTCATAGTAAAGGCTGCATGACCGTGATAGATTTGGATTTTGACATTTGGGACCCACGAGGAAATAGCCTATCCAAGGTGGTGTCGACTTACTAGCCAGTCAACAAACGATTCTGCCTACCAGCCGTTGGATTGACATCCAACATCTGTTGTGTATCTTCTATCTCTTGTCTTCTTCTTCCTCCAGCCGCCCAAACCAAACCACCGTGTCGGCTCCGCCTGCTCCCGCCTCCCATGGCTGGTTGCGCCTCTGCCGCCCTACCATATGTACCCCCCAACGTTGGCCAGTCCCTCCCTCTATTCCCCCACATGTCCTGTTATTCTCTGGCGATGTCAGCCCCAACACGCACCCGTGCCCGAACTAGCCAACCCTCGTACTCCCCTCCGCCTGCGACTGAACTGGCTCATCTTCAATGGCTCCTGTTCGTTCCGTCCGAGGCCTTGCCGTCGTCCTCCGCCTTGCGGCCTTGGTTCGCTCGCCGTGCGTGGTGCGCCGCCCTCTTGCGTTGTCAACATCGTCAACACCTGAGAGGAACAAGGAGATGACTGTACATGGAGAGGATGACAGTAGTGACCCACCAGCGTCATGGCAGTACGCAAGCAAGTGCCTCTATAGTACAAGCCCAAAAATATGGTTCCTCCTAATGGTTGGACATCTGGGGCTCACGCCATTGTCAACGTAGTCAATAAACGAGAGAATTACACTACGAGCGGCTGACACCAGGGGCCCAACAAATCGCGCGGTTTTTTAGGAACAAGCAGTTGTTATTTATACTAGTTTTAGCGACGCATTAGGGTAACAACGGGGCTGTGCGGGGGCTGTGGCCCGTCTAGCCAGGGTTTTATTTATGTTTACCACATCATGAGCCCAGTTGTGTTTTTTCCTTGCTGACAATGGCTAGCCCAGTTTTATTTTTTTAAGAAATACCCAAACAAGGCCTACTTGCTTTATCGGCCCTGCTAGGCTGCAAATCTTTCAAGACGAGGAGAGTTTCATTCGGTTTGCCCATAAATAGGCCGTACATTTTTAAAACACATCAAACCGGGAATTAGTTTCAATTTTTTTTCATTACAAGATCTTAAATTCCATTGATTTTTATGCGTGGACAATTATTTGGATTTATATTTATATAAATTATTTTTCAAAATAGTTTGAATGTGAATCGATATTTCTGGATTAAAAACAGTTGACTGCACTGAAATATGCAAAATTTCGTATACTTTTTAACCGTGGCCACAATATGGGGTGTAATGCTAACAAAAAGAAGATGGGCTCCAAAAAAAATTCTTAAGAATTAGCAAATGGGCTGTACATTATTAGAAATAATGGCAGATGGGTTGTATGCTGTTTCCACATATTTTGAGGCTGACTTGTGCACCTACTACTGGTTAACGCATATGCTTTCATAAAAAAAGGTTGACGCACATGCAATGCCCTGTCATAAAGCAAGTAGGCTTTATGAAAGGGCATATCCAACACGAGAGCAGTGACTGTTGGATGTCCATCCAACGGCCATTGTGCTTCTTCAATCTCTGCTCTTCATGCTCCAGCCGCTCAACCAAGCACCGGCGGGACTGCCTGCTCCCTCCTCCCGCGGCCGGCTATGCTGCCGCGCAGGCCTCACGACCCCACCGTACTCCCATCACTGGCCTAGCCATCCCTCTACTCACCCACACATGCTGTTATTCTCCAGCAATGGCAGACGAACTAGTAAACCCTCGTACTCCTCTGCGTAGGAAACAACTGCCGAGTATTCCCTGGCTCCGTGTCGTTCCCTTCCTAGGCCTCGCCGTCATCCACCACCTTGGTGCTGTCGGCGCAGCCTGGTCAACGTGGTTAATGAACGACATCCATTGGAAGTGGACTGTACGTGGAGAGGCTGACAGCTGGGTCCATGGCCACATGCAAGGAAATGCCTCCTTATTACACGCAAAATAATGATTCCTCCACCTGACAGCTAGGACCCACAGGAAGAGCCTCTATATTTCGCAAAAAAAAAACGTTCCCCCCATTTACAGGTCAGACCCACCAGCTATATCTTCGCACGCAAGGAAGTGCCTCCTTATTACGCCCAAAAAAAATGAATACCCCCTGCTAGCTGGGACCCACCATATTGTTGGGCTGACTTGTGGGCCTACTAAGTTGACGGGGACGGAGGGCTTTGTCAACTTAGTCAATACTCCAGTGACTGTATGATGTCCATCCAACGGCCATAGTGCTTCTTCAACCTCTGGTCTTCTTGCTCCTGCCGCCCAAAGCAGCGCCGGTCGTGCCTCCTGCTCCTGCCTCTGGTGGCCGGCTGTGCTACCGCGGATGCCTCACCGCCCCATACTACTCCCACCACTGGCCAGGCCATCCCTCCACTCACCCACACCCCCTGTTATTCTGCGGCGACGGCAGCCTCACACCGCAGCCGAACCAGCGAATGCTCGTACTCCTCTTCGCGTGGGCATCCACTGCCGCGTCTTGCCCGGCTCCGCGTCGTCCCCTTCCTAGGCCTCGCCATCGTCCACCACCGTGGTGCTCTCGGCACAGCATGGTCAATGTGGTCAACGACCGACTTCCATTGGAAGAGTACTATACGTGGAGAGGCTGACAGCTGGGTCCACGACTGCCGCAAGGAAGTGCCTCCTTATTACGCCGAAAATAATTATTCCTCCACCTGACAGCGGGAACCCACCGGACGGGCCACCGGTATTTTGGGAAAAAAATCGTTTCCCTGTGACCCACGGGATGGGCCACCGTATTTCGCGAAAAAACGTTCCCCCCGCTGTCAGCTCGGACCCACCGGAAGTGCCTCCTTATTACGCACAAAAAATGAATACTCCTCCGGCTAGCTGGGACCCACCTTGGTGGGAGGCTGACTTGTGGGCCTACTAAGTTGACAGGGACGAAGGGCTTTGTCTACTTAGTCAATATGAATGATTCTAGCTCCAGTGACCGTACGATGTCCATCCAACGACAATAGTGCTTCTTCAACCTTTGGTCTTCTTACTCCAGCCGCCCAAAGCAGCGCCGGTCGTGCCGCATGCTCCTGCCTCCCGTGGCCGGCTGTGCTGCCGCAGAGGCCTCACCGCCCCCTACTATTCCCACCGCTGGCCAGGCCCTACGGCGACGGCAGCCTCACACCGCAGCCAAACAGGTGAACCCTCGTACTCCTCTCCACGCGGGCTTCCACTTGTGCGTCTTCCCTGGCTCCGCGTCGTCCCCTTCCTAGGCCTCGCCGTCGTCCACCACCGTGGTGCTTTCCGCGCGGCATGGTCAACGTGGTCAAGGAACGACGTCCATCGGAAGAGTACTGTACGTGGAGAGGCTGACAGCTGGGTCCACGGCCATAGCCCAGTTTTTTTGTGATTTGCCAAGTAAGTCTCTTTGTCAGGCCTGTTGGGCTGCAAATCTTTCAAGACGAGGAGAGCTTTCATTCGGCTGGCCGATAAAATGGCCCATCAGTAATGAGAAATGGGATGTACATTTTTAAAACACATCAAACTAGCAATTAGTTTCAAATATCTTTTTTTCATTTCACGATTTTAAATTACATTAATTTTTATGCATGGAGAATTTGTTGGATTTTATATTATTATACATTTATTTTTAAAATCAGTTTGAATGTGAGTCGAAATTTTAGGATTAAAAACAGTTCGGAGCGCACCGAAATATGCAAAATTTCGTATAATTTTTTAACCGTGGCCACAATATGGGCTATAATGCTAACAAAAAGAATATGGGCTCCAAAAAAATCCTTAAGAATTAGCAAATGGGCTGTAAATTATTAGAAATAATGGCAGATGGGTTGTATGCTATTTTCCACATATTTGAGGCTTTCCTAAAAAAAGGTTGACGCACAAGCACTGACTGTTGGATGTCCATCCAACGGCCGTCGTGCTTCTTCAATCTCTGCTCTTCCTGCTCCAGCCGCTCAAACGAGCGCCGGCGGGACTGCCTGCTCCCTCCACCCCGCGGCCGGCTGTGCTTCCGTGCAGGCCTCACCGCCCTACCATACTCCCATCGCTGGCCTAGCCATCCCTCTGCTCACCCACACCTGTTGTTATTCTCCAGCGATGGCAGACGAACCAGTAAACCCTCGTACAGTTGTACTCCCCTCCGCGTGGGAAACAACTGCCGAGTCTTCCCTGCCTCCGTGTCGTCCCCTTCCTAGGTCTCACCGTCGTCCACCGCCATGGTGCTCTCGGCGCGGCGTGGTCAATGTGGTCAACGACCGACTTCCATCGGAAGAGTACTATGCGTGGAGACGCTGACAGCTGGGTCCACGGCCGCAGCAAGGAAGTGCCTCCTTATTAGGCGCAAAATAATTATTCCTCCACCTGACAGTGGGACCCACCGGACGGGCCACCGTATTTCGCGAAAAAAACGTTTCTTCCCTGACTGCTGGGACCCACCAGCTACACCTTCGCACAAAAGGAAGTGCGTCCGGGCAAAAAAACAAAACGATTCGCACCCCTGACTGCTTGGACCCGCCAGCTACATATACGCACGCAAGGAAGTGCCTGACAGTCGGGACCCACCTGGTCGAAGCATATGTAGCGTTGTCATTCTGGTCGCGAATGTGTACGTACATATATACTGGTGGATGTAGAGGCGCGCACGTGTCGTAGTAGAGGCGCGCACGTAGCATGTACACGTACGTATAGCGGCCAGGGTGCAAGAAAGAAAATACGGCCACGTATGTGTACATACGGGCGGGGTCTCGAATGCCTACTCGTGCATACGTACGGCCAGGGCTTGTTGACATGGTTGGGTCGGAACGGAGAAACAGCGTCGTCGTCGTGTTCATGGGGAGGCAACGGAATGCGTCGTGTTCATGGGGAGGCAACGGAATGCGCCGTGTTCCTCGGGAGGCAACGGAACGCGTGGGAGCCAACCGGCTGGGTTGGAATGGAATGCGTGGTCGTGTTCATCGGGAGGGATTGGACGGAACAGCCGATGGAAACAAGGCCTGGCGTACCGCAAAACAGAGGAAACGGCCTTGTGTTCGACCGGCCACGTTCGAAACGGGATCCTGTTCATCGGGAGGGGTCTGGCGTACCGCAAAACGGACGAAACAGACCTCCTACGGTCGAAACGGGGGTCCTGTTGATCGGGAGGGGTGTGGCATGCTGCAAAACGGACGAAACGGACTTGTGTTGGAGCGCTACGGTCGAAACGGGGGTCCTGTTCATCGGGAGGGGTGTGGTGTACCGCAAAACGGGACTCCACGGGATACTGTTCATCTCCACCGTCGACCGCCTCTAGCCTCCACGTGCTACCGTCGACCTCCTCCATCCTCCACCGGCTCCTATTCATCCAGCCTCCACCGCGCGCTACTCCACCGGCTACTGTTCAACCACCCCTCCACCGACTACTGTTCATCCAGCCCTCCATACCACGGGGTCCTGTTCAACCACCCCTCCAGGGGCACCCCTCCACCGTCTACTGTTCATCCAGCCCTCCACACCACGGGGTCCTGTTCATCCAGAGGCAACGCCACCGCTCACTGTTCATCCAACCCCCCCCCCCCCCCCCCGCAACGCTCACTGTTCATCCCAGAGGCAGCATCGATCGACTTCAGTTAGCAGCAGTAGCGAAGGAATCGCTCGATCGGGTTCAGTTAACCGCCATCGACCGATTGCTCGGGTTCAGTAACGCGTAGCCTGCAGTGCAATCGCTCGGGTTCAGTTAGAGCCCAACGCCATGCCCGGGTTCAGTTAGAGCCAATGCCTCGCACACACGCGCGTACGTGTACAAGAGAAACGCGCATCGCTCGGCCCCCGACCTCCCACCGTAACCGGGAACTCCCCGAAATTTTCCTCGCCCTTGCTTCTACCATGGTTTTTTCCGTCATGGACGGCCCAAAGAATGTCATGCAGCTGCGTCTCTGGCCCGCCCGGGACGAAAAGCCCATTTTCTGTCATGATTTTCTATCATAGAAGTAGGAGCCCACCACATCTATGATGATACCGGGTTTTGTCACAATTATCGTCATAGAAGTGTCATATGTATGACAGAAAAAAAATTCGTTCGGCCCAAAATGTCACGGATGTGTATTTTTTTGTAGTGATGAGATTGTGCAACTCCCGGATACTGTAGGAATGCTTTGGGTGTGCCAAACGTCACAACGTAACTGGGTGGCTATAAAGGTGCACTACGGGTATCTCTGAAAGTGTCTGTTGGGTTGGCATGAATCGAGACTGGGATTTGTCACTCCGTATGATGGAGAGGTATCTCTGGGCCCACTCGGTAATGCATCATCATAATGAGCTCAATGTGTCTAAGCAGTTAGTCACGGGATCATGCATTACAGAACGAGTAAAGTGACTTGCCGGTAACGAGATTGAACGAGGTATTGGGATACCGATGATCGAATCTCGGGCAAGTAACGTACCGATTGACAAAGGGAACTGTGTACGGGATTGATTGAATCCTCGACATTGTGGTTCATCTGATGAGATCATCATGGAACATGTGGGAGCCAACATGGGTATCAAGATACCGCTGTTGGTTATTGGCCAGAGAGATGTCTCGGTCATGTCTACATGGTTCCCGTACCCGTAGGGTCTACACACATAAGGTTCGGTGACGCTAGAGTTGTTATGGGAATTAGTATGCGGTTACCGAATGTTGTTCAGTGTCCCGGATGAGATCCCGGACGTCGGGAGGAGTTCCGGAATGGTCCGAAGGTGAAGATTTATATATGGGAAGTCACCATACGGTCACCGAAAGTATTCGACGGTTTGTCGGTATTGTACCGGGACCACCGGGAGGGTCCACCTGCCCAGAGGGCCCTATGGGCTGTATGTGGAAGGGAACCAACCCCTAAGTGGGCTGGGCGCCCTCCCCCCTAGGGCTCATGCACCTAGGGTTGGGGGGAACCCTAAAGGGGCGCCCTCCTTGGCTTGGGGGGCAAGCATTTCCCCCCTTGGCCGCCGCCCCCCTCTAGATCTCATCTAGAGGGGTCGGCCCTCTTCCCCTTCTCCCTATAAATAGAGGGGAGGAGGGAGGACAGCAGAACCTCATCCAAGGCGCATCCCTCCCCCTCTCCAACACCCCTCCTCCTCCCTTGAGCTTGGCGAAGCCCTGCCGGAGAACTACGAGCTCCACCACCACGCCGTCGTGCTGCCGGAGTTCTTCCCCAACTTCTCCTTACCCCTTTCTAGATCAAGAAGGAGGAGATGTCCCCGGGCTGTACGTGTGTTGAACACGGAGGCGCCGTTGTTCGGCGCTTAGATCGAAATCAACCGCGATCTGAATCGCTGCGAGTACGACTCCGTCATCCGTGTTATTGTAACGCTTCCGTTTCGCAATCTTCAAGGGTATGAAGATACACTCCCCTCTCTCTCGTTGCTAGTCTCTCCATAGATTGATCTTGGTGAAGCGTAGAAGTTTTTTAATTTCTGCAACGATCCCCAACACATTGCACTTATTCCAAGAATCAATACTATTTTTAGGCAAAGACGAAAACCAAGATTTAGCACGATCTCTAAGCAAAAAAGGAAATAGCTTTAGTTTAACAATATCATTGTCCACATCTTTCTTCTGTTGCATATCACATAAATCAACAAAGCTATTTAGATGGGTAGCGGCATCTTCACTAGGAAGGCTAGCGAATTGATCTGTCATGACAAGATTCAGCAAAGCAGCATTAATTTCACAAGATTTAGCATCGGTAAGAGGAGCAATCGGAGTGCTAAGAAAGTCATTGTTTTTGGTAATGGAAAAGTCACAAAATTTAGTATTATCTTGAGACATCGTGACAAGCAAGCAATCCAACACACAAGCAAACAAGAAGTAAGCAAAAAGAGACGAACTAGAAAAGAGAAGGGGAACGGAAAAAAGAGGGCGAATAAAATGGCGAGGGTGAAGTGGGGGAGAGGAAAACAACAGGCAAATGGCAAATAATGTAATGCGAGGGATAAGAGTTTGTGATGGGTACTTGGTATGTCTTGACTTGTGCAAAGACTCCCCGACAACGGCGCCAGAAATCCTTCTTGCTACCTCTTGAGCATTGCGTTGGTTTTCCCTTGAAGAGGAAAGGGTGATGCAGCAAAGTAGCGTAAGTATTTCCCTTAGTTTTTGAGAACCAAGGTATCAATCCAGTAGGAGGCCACACGCAAGTCCCTCGTACCTACACAAAGAAATAAGAACCTCGCAACCAATGCGATAAAGGGGTTCTCAATCCCTTTACGGTCACTTACGAGAGTGAGATCTGATAGATATGATAAGATAATATCTTTGGTATTTTTATGATAAAGATTAAAGGTAAAGATTGCAAAATAAACAGTGCAAGGAATAACTTGATAATGGGAGATTAATATAATGGAGAATAGACCCGGGGGCCATAGGTATCACTAGTGGCTTCTCTCAAGATAGCATAAGTATTACGGTGGGTCATCAAATTAGTGTCAAGCAATTGATAGAAAAGAGAATAATTATGAGATTATCAAGGCATGATCATTTATATAGGCATCACGTCCTTGACAAGTATACCGACTCCTGCCTGCATCTACTACTATTACTCCACACATCGACCGCTATCCAGCATGCATCTAAAGTATTAAGTTCGTAAGAACAGAGTAACGCATTAGGTAAGATGACATGATGTAGAGGGATAAACTCAAGCAATATGATATAAACCCCATCTTTTTATCCTTGATGGCAACAATACAATACGTGTCATTTCCCTTTCTGTCACTGGGATCGAGCACCGCAAGATTGAACCCAAAGCTAAGCACTTCTCCCATTGCTAGAAAGATCAATCTAGTAGGCCAAACCAAACTGATAATTCGAAGAGACTTGCAAAGATAACCAATCATGCATAAAAGAGTTCAGAGAAGATTCAAATATTGTTCATAGATAAACTTGATCATAAACCCACAATTCATCGGATCTCGACAAACACACCGCAAAAAGAGTTACATCGAATAGATCTCCAAGAAGATCAAGGAGAACATTGTATTGAGATCCGAAGAGAGAGAAGAAGCCATCTAGATAATAACTATGGACTCGAAGGTCTGAAGTAAACTACTCACACATCATCGGAGCGGCCATGGAGTTGATGTAGAGGCCCTCTGTGATTGATGCCCCCTTCGGTGGAGCTCCAGAAAAGGCCCCAAGATGGGATCTCTTGGGTACAGAAGGTTGCGACGTTGGAAATAGGTTTTCGTGGTGCTCCTGGATGTTTTCGGGGTATATGGATATATATATATATATATAGGAGGAAGAAGTAGGTCGGTTGAGCCACGAGGGGTCCATAGGGGGGGAGGGCGCACTTAGGGGGGAGGCGTGCCCCCTGCCTTGTGGCCACCTTGTTGGTTGCTTGACGTCCACTCCAAGTCGTCTGGATCACGTTTGTTCCAAAAATAACTCTCCCGAAGGTTTCATTCCGTTTGATATTCCTTTTCTGTGAAACACTGAAATATGAAAAAAAAACAGCAATTTGCACCGGGCCTTGGGTTAGTAGGTTAGTCCCAAAAATAATATAAAAGTGTAAAACAGAATAATAAAGCCCATTAACATCCAAAACAGAATATATAATAGCATGGAACAATCAAAAATTATAGATACGTTGGAAACGTATCAGCCTCCCCTCAGCATAAGAACTGCCTCGCCTCAAGTGGCCCCCGCCATGAGAGGAGGCACCGCTGCGGCCACCGAGGATGACACCAGTCCCCGAAGGAGTACGCCCGTGACCCCGAGGGGATACAACCGGAGTCGCGGCGTGCTTGTGGGGGCTGCCCTGCACCCTCTTGGGCGACGGCGAGCCAGGCCCCTCCTAGCGAGCTTTCCCCTTCTCTGCGGCCGAAACCTCTATGTTGGCGCCATGGGGGCTGCGGCAAGGCGGCAAGGACCAAGAAGAGGAAGAAGGAGTGAACAGCGGGAAGGCAGAGGCGAGCGAGTGGGCTCTGCCCCTTCCCTCATTTATAGCCAGGAGGAAGCCAATCGCTGGTCACCACAATCGCACGTAATGATGATTTCCCTCTGCATGCAACGGAGTCTCATCAAATTGGACAGTTACCAAGGCAGCATGGGGAGGCGGAGGCGCCCACGTCCCATCAATCGCCACACGTCCACCGATACTGCATCTGGTTGGGGCCCGCAGCGGTCCACACTTGCCCCTTGTCTTCGCCTCGAAGCTAAGCTCGAGCACGCCTTGGGCCCAGGGGCTACTGTCAGCGTTCTGGTACCGGGGTACCCAGACTTTCCTGCGTGCAGCCCGTGGCATGGTTCCATTAGCGGCCCTCTACGGCCCAGTTCCAGCGGTAACAACTCAAGACCATCGTGAGGGGCCAAGCCTCGCGAGGCAGACGACACCAAGACCTCCTTGGGGGCGGCCCCGCTAGGCTGGCTCCAGAGGAGTGGAGATATCAAGGCAAGGCGCACCTCGCAAGGTTCACATGATGTGAGCCATGACGACCAAGGCCAGGCGGGTGCTAGCAGGCGCAGTGTACCAGTTTCCTCTTTGGTGTTAAGGGGGAAAGCGCAGGCAAGGAGTCCCGAGGAATCAAGCAAATGTTTACATATCGATGCAACAAGACTAAGACTACCAGGACGGCAGGACAGAGGACATCGCGGAGCCCATGGCAGCGTCACCACCAGAGCCTTTTGCAGGCGAAGACTACTTTTGTCAGGATAACTTGTACTAGTTGTCTCCCTTAGAATTTGGCCGTTGTGGGATCCCTTCCCACCTAACATTTGGAAAGAGGAACGAGGCCACTATAAATAGGACTCCACCACCACCATAGCAGGGCATCTCGCATTGGATCCATTCCACCCTGATCAACTCACCAGCTCATCGAGCTCAAGAACACCTCACCTCCCGAGGCTATTCATCCATTGTAATAGTTCATCCTCAGCCCCTCGAGGCAATCCACCACAAAGCTGGAGTAGGGTATTACACCGCAAGGTGGCCCGAACCAGGATAAATCTTTGTGTCTCTCGTTCTTTGGGTTCGCCGAGTCAAGCTGTGGAATCGTTGGGCCAGCGAGTCGGGGAGTAGGAGTTCTTCGTACGCACCCCAGTGTTCGAACCTCTCAAGGGTCTGCGGAGCCCTGAATCTGACAGCTAGAATGAAATGTGATCCTAAGTTTTCTACTTCACCTATCTTTATTGATGATAAGGATTATGAATTCTCTGTCGACCCAGAGTTAATTACTTTGGTTGAATCTGATCCTTTCCATGGTTATGAAACTGAAACTGTTGTGGCACATCTTACTAAGTTGAATGACATAGCCACCCTTTTTACTCATGATGAGAAAACTCGCTACTACTTTATTCTCAAGTTATTTTCATTCTCATTAAAGGGTGATGCTAAAGCTTGGTACAATACTCTTGCCCTTGGTTGTGTGCGTAGTCCCCAGGATATGATTTATTACTTCTCTAAAAAATATTTTCCTGCTCATAAGAAACGAGATGCCTTACAAGAAATATTTAACTTTATGCAAACTAAATAAGAGAGTATCCCACAAGCTTGGGGGAGGCTATGCCAGTTACTTAATGCTTTGCCTGATCATCCTCTTAAGAAAAATCAAATACTTGATATCTTCTATAATGGACTAACTGATGCTTCTAGGGACTTCCTAGATAGTTATGCTAGTTGTGGTTTCAGGGAACGAACTGTTGGACAAGCTGAGGAATTATTGAATAACATATTGAAAAAATATGATGATTGGACTCTTCCTGAACCACCGCCTAAACCCACTCCAAAGAAGAGGAGTATATTGTATCTCAGTCCTGAAGATATGCAAGAGAAAAAGAAATCTATGAAGGAAAAGAGGTATTAAAGCCGAGGATGTAAAAAATTTACCTCCTATCGAAGAAATACATGGGCTTAATACACCAACATTGCCTAAGGAGGTAGAGGTAAAATCTCTTATGAAAATCAACGATAATGACAATCCTCACAATATGCATCCTAGCCAATGCCTTTATGAGTTTGAAAACTATATTAGAAAGCAAGATCACTTCAATGCAAATGTTATGAAACAGTTGAAATACAATTATGATATGATTTCTCACTTGAGTGACTTGTTATTTAGAATCTCAAATGATGTTAGAGGTTTTGGAAAGCATGCTTCTATGGTACAAACCCAGTTAGAACAAGTTGCTAAATCACAAAGAGGATTGCTTAATGAAATGAATAATAATATACATGACTTTGCTGTTTGAGTAGCAACTAGAGGAGGTAAAATGACTCAGGAAGCACTTTATCCTGAGGGACACCCAAAAAGAATTGAATAGGATTCACAAAGGAACAACACCACTGCACCTAGTCCTTCTAAAAAGAAAAAGAAGAAGAAAATTGATAGGACTTTGAATGCTCCCAGTGAACCTGAAATAGGGCAACCTCCTGATAATGATAATGAAACTTCTATCTCTGATGCTGAAGCTCAGTTTGGTAATGAACATTCACCTAGTGATAATGAAAAAGATAATAATGAGGTTCATGAAGACTCTTAGCCTAATAATAATAAAGAACCAGACAATGATGTGGAGATAGACCCACCTGTTGATCTTGATAACCCACAACCTAAGAATAAAAGGTATGATAAAAATGACTTGGTTGCTAGAAAACATAGTAAAGAAAGAGAACCGTGGGTTCAAAAACCTATGCCTTTTCCACCTAAGTCAAATAAAAAGAAAGATGATGAAGAATTTGAATGCTTTGCTGAAATGCTGAGCCCAGTCTTTTTGCGTACTCGCTTGACTGATATCTTTAAAATGCCTCCTTATGCAAAGTATATGAAAGACGTCATCACTAATAAAAGAAAAATACCGGAAGCTGAAATCTCCAATATGCTTGCTAATTATACTTTTAAGGATGGAGTACCTAAAGAACTTACAGATCCGGGAATACCAACTATACCTTGCTCTATCAAAAACAATTATGTGAAAACTGCTTTGTGTGATTTAGGAGCTGGTGTTAGTGTGATGCCTTTCTCTTTATATAAAAGACTTGATTTGAATAAACTCACACCTACTGAAATATCTTTGCAAATGGCTGATAAATCAACTGCCATACCTATCGGTATTTGTGAGGATGTGCCCGTTGTTGTTGCTAATGTTACTATTTTGACTGACTTTGTTATACTTGAGATGTCCGAGGAAGACAACATGTCAATTATCCTTGGTAGACCCTTCTTGAATACTGCAGGGCTGTTATTAACTGCAACAAAAGCAAGGTCACTTTTCATATCAATGGTAATGAGCATACGGTGCACTTTGCAAAGAAACAATTCCAAGTAATGGTATTAATGTTATTGAAAAATCTCCGACAATCACTATTGGAAGTTTTCAAATACCTCTACCCACTATCAAAAAGAAATATGAAATGCTTATTGTTGGGCACATTCATAACCCCATTGAGGTAACTTAATGATTTACGAAAATTCTTCGGTTTCATACTAATCAAAAGTGGTTGTGAATAAGACCTGATCAACCTTATTAATGGATCATTTTTTAAAGGTATGAAGTTGATGAATTTAGTAAGCACTACCTTCTGTCCCTACCTTTTGTTTTCTGTTTTTATTAGTTAAATAAAATAAAGTGCCATGTTTCGTCTCTTTTCTGATTTGTCCCGTGCAATAAAAAATGACCAAAAATAAAAGTTCTCAGAATGCCCTGAAAATTTAATACGATTTTTTCTGAATATTTCTGAATTTCTAGTGCAAATAATATCAGAGGGAGGTGCACCAGCTGGGCACAACTCACCTGGGCATGCCAGGACCCCCAGGCGCACCTTGGTGGGTTGTGGTCCCCACATGGGCCCCCTCATTTATCACTTCATACCACATCATCACTTACCTCCAAAAAAATCTCCATTGCTCTCTCTCCCGTGTTCTTGCTCTCAAACCCGCGGATTTCGATCTCTTTGCTCGAAGCTCCGTTTCTGAAATTGTTTCGGGGGATTGTTGCTCGGTATGTGATACATCTCCAACGTATCTAATTTTCCTAATGCTTTTCCTCTTGTTTTGGACTCTAATTTGCATGATTTGAATGAAACTAACCCCAGACTGACGTTGTTTTCAGCAGAACTACCATGGTGTTGTTTTTGTGCAGAAATAAAAGTTCTCGGAATGGAACGAAACTTTGCGAGGAATGTTTATACAATAAATAAGAATTTCTAGAGCCAAGACCTATCGGAGAGGGGCACCTGGGTGGGCACAACCCACCTGGGCGCGCCCCCTCTCCTAGCGCGCCCAGGTGGGTCGTCCCCACCTGGTGGCCCCGCAGACCCTGAAACCGACGCTATAAAATCCTATTTTTCCAGAAAAAAATCATGGAGAAAGAATTATCACGATCCACGAGACGGAGCTGCCATCACCTCATGTTCTTCATCAGGAGGCCAGATCTGGAGTCCATTTGGGGCTCCAGAGAGGGGATCTTCGTTCTTCGTCATCACCAACCCTTCTCCACCGTGAATTCCATGATGCTCCCCACTAGGAGTGAGTAATTTCTTCGTAGGCTCGCTGGTCGGTGAGGAGTTGGATGAGATTCATCATCTAATCGAGTTAGTTTTGTTAGGGCTTGATCCCTATTATCCACTATGTTCTAAGATTGATGTTGCTATGACTTTGCCATGCTTAATGCTTGTCACTTTGGGCCCGGGTGCCATGATTTCAGATCTGAACCGTTAATGTTATCACCATTATATCCATGTTCTAGATCCGACCTTGCAACTTATAGTCACCCACTACGTGTTATGATCCGGCAACCCCAAAATGACAATAGTCGGGACCACTCCCGGTGATGACTATAGTTTGAGGGGTTCATGTATTCACTATGTGTTAATGCTTTGTTCTGGTTCTCTATTAAAAGGAGGCCTTAATATCCCTTAGTTTCCAATATGGACCCCGCTGCCACGGGAGGGTAGGATCAAAGATGTCATGCAAGTTCTTTCCATAAGCACGTATGACTATTTACGGAATACATGCCTACATTATATTGACAAACTGGAGCTAGTGTCGTATCACCCTAGGTTATAACTGTCTCATGATGAATACCATCCAACAAGTCACCGATCCAATGCCTATGAATTTATCTTATATTGTTCTTGCTAAGTTACTACAGCTATCATCACTGTTACACTTGCTACAAAATTGCTATCATTGTTACCGTTATTGTTACTATTGCTACTATTATCAAAACTATCATACTATTTTCTACTGATCACTTTGATGAAGATAATTAATCTCCAGGCATGGT
The DNA here is from genome assembly GCA_034509565.1 of Triticum monococcum. Taxonomy (NCBI): domain Eukaryota; kingdom Viridiplantae; phylum Streptophyta; class Magnoliopsida; order Poales; family Poaceae; genus Triticum; species Triticum monococcum. The sequence goes on along the minus strand of CM067841.1, from coordinate 126,827,572 downwards.
TGACTTGACAACTCGGCTGCTAATACCTTCAAATATTCTTTGGCTCCCCTTGTGTCGAATCTATAAATTTGGGTTGAATACTCTACCCTCAAAAACTATTGCGATCCCCTATACTTGTGGGTTACCAAGACCTTTTTCTGGCACCGTTGCCGGGGAGCATAGCTATATTTTTTGAGTCACTTGGGATTATTATCAATTTATCACTATGAAGAATCTGAAGGATGCTAAGACTAAGATTTTTCCTTCAAAGACGAGGGGAGGTAAGGAACTTCCATCCAGTTCTGATTTAGATTCACCTTATGTTCTAAGTGAACTTGCAACACCACCATATGCTATCAATTCTAATATGTCGCAAGTTATTGATGATGCTACTTCTGCTATGGATAATGCTTATGATTGATGCTAGTACCTTGCTTGATAATGATGAGGTGCCACTTGGTGAATTTCTTGATGAACAAATTGCTAGAGTAATACAACATGGTGTTGCTAAATCTGATGATGAGCCTGAAACTGAAACCCTTGCTAGAACTAGTCTTCCTAGATATGAATTGCCTAAGGTAGTGGAAGATTATGTTATGAGTGAAGAAACAACTAGAGATATTCTTGCTTGCAGAGATAGATATGATCTTGAGAAATTATTATGCAAGGATAAAGACAAATCTCTGAATGCTAGAATGAAATATGATCCTAAGTTTGCTACTTCACCTATCTTTATTGATGATAAGGATTACGAATTCTCTGTTGACCTAGAGTTAATTACTTTGGTTGAATCTGATCCTTTCCATGGTTATGAAACTGAAATTGTTGTGGCACATCTTACTAAGTTGAATGACATAGCCACCCTTTTTACTCATGATGAGAAAACTCGCTATTACTTTATTCTCAAATTATTTCCTTTCTCATTAAATGGTGATGCTAAAGCTTGGTACAATACTCTTGCTCCTGGTTGTGTGCGTAGTCCCCAGGATATGATGTATTACTTCTTTGAAAAATATTTCCCTGCTCATAAGAAACAGGCTGCCTTGCAGGAAATATCTAACTTTGTTCAAATTAAAGAAGAGACTCTCCCACAAGCTTGGGGGAGGATTTGCCAATTACTTAATTCTTTGCCTGATCATCCTCTTAAGAAAAATGAAATACTTGATATCTTATTTAATGGACTAACCAAAGCTTGTAGGGATTTTCTAGATAGTTGTGATGGTTGTGTTTTCAGGAACGAACTGTTGGACAAGCTGAAGAATTATTGAATAGCACATTGAATTTTTTTGATGATTGGACTCTTCCTGAACCACCAGCTAAACCCACTCCAGAGAAGAGGGGTATATTATATCATAGTCTTGAAGATATCCAGGAGGCAAAGAAATCTATGAAGGAAAAAGGTATTAAAGCTGAGGATGTTAAAAATTTACCTCCTATTGAAGAAATACATGGGCTTAATACACCGCCACCTCCTAAGGTGGTAGAGGTAAATTCTCTTATGAAGTTTAATGATAATGACAATCCTCACAATATGCATCCTAGTCAATGCCTTTATGAGTTTGAAAACTACATTAGAAAACAAGATCACTTCAATGCAAATGTTATGAAACAATTGAAATACAATTCTGATATGATTTCTCGCTTGAGTGACTTGTTATTTAGAATATCAAATGATGTTAGACATGTTGTAAAGCATGCTTCTATGGTTCAAACTCAGCTAGAACAAGTTGCTAAATCACAAATAAAATTGCTTGATGAAATGAATAATAATATACATGACTTTGATGTTAGAGCTGCAACTAGAGGAGGTAAAATTACTCAGGAACCACTTTATCCAGAGGGACACCCAAAAAGAATAGCATAGGATTCGCAAAGGAACAACATCACTACACCTAGTCCTTCTAAAACAAAAAAGAAAAATGAGAGGACTTTGCACACTTCTAGTGAACCTGAAATAGAAAAACCTCCTGATAATGATAATGAAACTTCTATCTCAGATGTTGAAACTCAGTCTGGTAATGAAAACTCACCTAGTGATAATGAAAAAGGTAATGTTGATGTACATGAAAATACTCAACCAAATAATAAAGAACCAGACAATGATGTTGAGATAGAACCACCAGTTGATCTTGATAACCCACAACCTAAGAATAAAAGGTATGATAAAAGAGACTTCATTGCTAGAAAACACATTAAAGAAAGAGAACATGGGATCAAAAATCTATGTCTTTTCCACCTAACTCAACTAAAAAGAATGATGATGAAGAATTTGAACGCTTTGCTGAAATGTTGAGTCCAGTCTTTTTGCGTACTCGCTTGACCGATATCTTGAAAATGCCTCCTTACGCAAAGTATATGAAAGACATCATCACAAATAAGAGAAAAATATCGGAAGCTGAAATCTCCACTATGATTGCTAATTACACTTTTAAATATGGAGTACCTAAAAAACTTGGAGATCCGGGAATACCAACTATAGCCTACTCCATCAAAAAGAATTATGTGAAAACTGCTTTGTGTGATTTAGGAGCTGGTGTTAGTGTTATGCCTTTCTCTTGAAGGAAATATGCCCTAGAGGTAATAATAAAGTTGTTATTTATATTTCTTTATATCATGATAAATGTTTATTATTCATGCTAGAATTGTATTAACCAGAAACTTACTACATGTGTGAATACATAGACAAACAGAGTGTCCCTAGTATGCCTCTACTTGACTAGCTCGTTAATCAAAGATGGTTAAGTTTCCTGACCATAGACATGTGTTGTCATTTGATGAACGGGATAACATCATTAGAGAATGATGTGATGGACAAGACCCATCCGTTAGCTTAGCATAATGATCTTTTAGTTTTATTGCTATTGCTTTCTTCATGACTTATACATGTTCCTCTGAATATGAGATTATGCAACTCCCTGATACTGGAGGAACACCTTGTGTGCTATCAAACATCACAATATAACTGGGTGATTATAAAGATGCTCTACAGGTGTCTCCGATGGTGTTTGTTGAGTTGGCATAGATCGAGATTAGGATTTGCCACTCCGTGTATCGGAGAGGTATCTCTGGGATCTCTCGATAATGCACATCATTATAAGCCTTGCAAGCAATGTGACTAATAAGTTAGTTACGGGATGATGCATTACGGAAAGATTAAAGAGACTTGCTGGTAAACGAGATTGAACTAGGTATGATGATACCGATGATCGAATCTCGGGCAAGTAACATACCGATGACAAAGGGAACAATGTATGTCGTTATGCAGTTTAAATGATAAAGATCTTCGTAGAATATGTAGGAGACAATATGAGCATCCAGGTTCCGCTATTGGTTATTGATCAAAGATGTCTCTCGGTCATGTCTACATAGTTCTCGAACCCGTAGGGTCCGCACGCTTAACATTTGACGACGATTTGTGTTATGAGTTATGTGATTTGATGACCGAAGATTGTTCGGAGTCTTGAATGAGATCACGGACATGACGAGGAGTCTCGAAATGGTTGAGAGGTAAAGATCGACATACTGGAAGGTTGTATTCGGACACCGGAATGGTTCCGAAGTGTTTTGGATATTTTCCGGAGTACCGGGAGGTTACCGGAACCCCCCGGGGAAGTAATGGGCCTTAATGGGCTTTAGTGGAAAGGATAGAAGGGCCTCAAGGGTGGCCGCATGCCCCCCCAAGGGCTAGTCCGAATTGGACTAGGAGGGGGCGGCGCCCCCCTTTCCTTCCTTCTCCTCTCTTCCTCCTTCCCTCCTTCTCCTAGTTGGAATAGGAAAGGGGGGTGAATCCTACTTGGATCAGGAGTCCAAGTAGGACTCCCCCCTTGGCGCACCCCCTCTAGGGCCGGCCTCCTCTTCCCGCCTCCTTTATATACGTGGGAGGGGGCACCCCAAAGGCACACCAAGTCTTCCCTTAGCTGTGTGCAGTGCCACCTCCAAAGTTACACACCTCAGTCATATCGGTGTAGTGCTTAGGCGAAGCCCTGTGCCGGTAACTTCATCATCACCGTCAAAACATTATCATGGCGACGAAACTCTCCCTTGTCCACAACTGGATCATGAGCTCGAGGGACATCATCGAGCTGAACGTGTGCTAAACACGGAGGTGCCATACGTTCGGTTCTTGGATCAGTTGGATCGTGAAGATGTTCGACTACATAATCGCGTTATTAAACGCTTCCGCTTTCGGGCTACGAGGGTACATGGACACACTCTCCCCTCTCATTGCTATGCATCTCCTAGATAGATCTTGCGTGATCGTAGGTTTTTTTTTGAAATACTGCATTCCCCAACAATGGCATCCGAGCCAGGTCTATACGTAGATGTTATATGCACGAGTAGAACACAAAGAGTTGTGGGAGATAATAGTCATACTGCTTACCAGCAACGTCTTACTTTGATTGGGTGGTACTGCACTAGCACTAGCACCCATATCACATAAGCCATGATAACAATGATCTCCTATTTTAACAAAAATAATAGGCATGCCTACCACAGGTCTAGGTTTATCTTTATCACAGGATTTGGCAATTCTAGCAGTTTCATCATAGAAATAAATAACATGCCCATCAATATTATCAGATAAGAGATCTTTAACAATAGCAATATTAGGTTCAACTTTAACTTGTTCAGGAGGTGTATATGTTTTAATATTGCTTTTATGAACCACAGTTGAAGCTTTAGCATGATCCTTTATCCTAACAGGAAAAGGTGGTTTCTCAACATAAGCAATAGGAACAATAGGATCATTATAAGTGATAGTCTTTTCTTCAACTTTAATAGGTGCAGCTACTTTTACTTCTATGGGAGGATGATATTTAAACCACTTCTCCTTGGGAGATCAACATAAGTAGCAAAAGATTCACAGAAAGAAGCTACTATCTCAGAGTCAAGTCCATATTTAGTGCTAAATTTACGGCAAACATCGGTATCCATAAAAGATTTAACACAATCAAAAATAGGTGTCATAGCTGACTCCTTACCTTTGTCGAGGTACCAATCTTCAGAGTTGCGTTTAATTCTTTCCAATAAGTCCCATTTGAATTCAATAGTATTAATCATAAAAGAGCCAACACAAGAAGTATCAAGCATGGTGCGATTGATATCAGAATGCCGAGCATAAAATTTTTGAATAATTATTTCTCTTGAGAGCTCATGATTGGGGCATGAATAAAACATTGATTTAAGCCTCCCCCAAGCTTGAGCGGTGCTTTCTCCTTCGTGAGGCAAAAAATTATAATGTAATTGCGATCACGATGAACAAGATGCATAGGATAAAACTTCTGATGAAATTCCAATTTCAATCGTTTGTAATTCCAAGACCCCATATCATCACATAGCCTATACCTTGTCGATGCATCTCCCTTCAAAGATAAAGGGAAGACATTCTTCTTAACAACATCTCCGGGTACACCTGCAAGCTCAAATAATCCACAAACTTCATCCACATATATTAGATGCTCATCAGGATGTTTTGTTCCATCTCCTAAAAAAGGATTAGCTAGCAGTTTTTCTATCATACCCGAAGGAATTTCAATGTAGGAATTTTCATTTTCAGTAGGTTGAGGAGCAACTCTTTGCTCTACTGGTCGGGGTGAAGATACCCCGAACAAGCCCCTCAGAGGATTACTCTCCATAGTAACAACTGACAGTAAATTTCAGCACACTATATAAATTTTTCCTTACCAAATTCCACCTACGAAAGGCGCTTCACTCCCCGGCAATGGCGCCAGAAAAGAGTCTTGATGACCCGCAAGTATAGGGGATCTATCATAGTCCTTTCGATAAGTAAGAGTGTCGAACCCAACGAGGAGCAGAAGGAAATGATAAGCGGTTTCCAGCAAGGTATTCTCTGCAAGTACTAAAATAAGTGGTAACATATAGTTTCGTGATACGATAATTTGTAACAAGCAACAAGTAACAAAAGTAAATAAAGTGTAGCAAGGTGGCCCAATCCTTTTTGTATCAAAGGACAAGCCTGGACAAACTCTTATATGATGTAAAGCGCTCCCGAGGACACATGGGAATATCGTCAAGCTAGTTTTCATCACGTTCATATGATTCGCATTCGGTACTTTGATGATTTGGTATGTGGGTGGACCGGTGCTTGGGTGCTACCCTTACTTGGACAAGCATCCCACTTATGATTAACCTCTATTGCAAGCATCCACAACTACAACAAAAGTATTAAGGTAAACCTAACCATAGCATGAAACATATGGATCCAAATCAACGCATAATGATAGTGCAACTTATTTGTCGCGTTGCCGTTTAGGTCATATTGGTGTAAAGCGCATGAAGAAACTCCATGCTGATGGGCTTTTGGAATCACTTGATTATGAATCACTTATGCTTGCGGACCATGCCTCATGGGCAAGATGACTAAAACTCGGTTCTCCGGAACAATGGAGCGAGCAACTGACTTATTGGAAATAATACATACTGATGTATGCGGTCCGATGAGTGTTGAGGCTCGCGGCGGGTATCGTTATTTTCTCACCTTCACAGATGATTTGAGCAGATATGGGTATATCTATTTGAAGAAACATAAGTCTGAAACATTTGAAAAGTTCAAAGAATTTCAGAGTGAAGTGGAAAATCATTGTAACAAGAAATAAAGTTTCTACGATCTGATCGTGGAGGTGAATATTTGAGTTACAAGTTTGTTTTTTCATTCGAAACAATGTGGAATAGTTTCGCAACTCACGCCACCTGGAACACCACATCGTAATGGTGTGTCCGAACGTCGTAACCGTACTTTATTAGATATGGTGCGATCTATGATGTCTCTTACTGATTTACCGCTATAGTTTTGGGGTTATGCTTTAGAGACGGCTGCATTCATGTTAAATAGGGCACCATCTAAATCCGTTGAGACGACACCATATGAACTGTGGTTTGGCAAGAAACCTAAGCTGTCGTTTCTTAAAGTTTGGGGTTGCGATGCTTATGTGAAAAAGCTTCAACCTGATAAGCTCGAACCCAAATAGGAGAAATGTTTCTTCATAGGATACCCAAAAGAAATTGTTGGGTACACCTTCTATCACAGATCTGAAGGCAAGATATTAGTTGCTAAGAATGGATCCTTTCTAGAGAAGGAGTTTCTCTTGAAAGAAGTGAGTGGGAGGAAAGTAGAACTTGATCAGGTAATTGTACCTTCTCCCTTATTGGAAAGTAATTCATCATAGAAATCAGTTCCAGTGATTCCTACACCAATTAGTGAAGAAGCTAATGATGATGATCATGAAACTTCTGATCAAGTTACTATCGAACCTCATCGATCAACCAGAGTATGATCTGCACTAGTGTGGTACAGTAATCCTGTTCTGGAAGTCAGGTTACTTGACCATGACGAACCTACGAACTATGAGGAAGCGATGATGAGCCCAGATTCCACACAATTGCTTGAGGCCTTGAAATTTGAGATGGGATCCATGTATGAGAACAAAGTGTGGACTTTCGTTGACTTGCTTGATGATTGGCAAGCCATAGAGAATAAATGCATCTTTGATAACCCACAAGTATAGGGGATCGCAACAGTTTTCGAGGGTAGAGTATTCAACCCAAATTTATTGAGTCGACACAAGGGGAGCCAAAGAATATTCTCAAGTATTAGCAGTTAAGTTGTCAATTCAACCACACCTGGAAACTTAATATCAGCAGCAAAGTATTTAGTAGAAAAGTAATATGATAGTAGTGGCAACGGTAGCAAAAGGTAACGGTAGCAAAAGTAATATTTTTGGTATTTTGTAGTGATTGTAACAATAGCAACGGAAAAGTAAATAAGCGAAGAACAGTATATGGAAAGCTCGTAGGCAATGGATCGGTGATAGAGAATTATGCCGGATGTGGTTCATCATGTAACAGTCATAACCTAGGGTGACACAGAACTAGCTCCAATTCATCAATGTAATGTAGGCATGTATTCCGAATATAGTCATACGTGCTTATGGAAAAGAACTTGCATGGCATCTTTTGTCCTACCCTCCCATGGCAGCGGGGTCCTAATGGAAACTAAGGGATATTAAGGCCTCCTTTTAATAGAGTACCGGACCAAAGCATTAACACATAGTGAATACATGAACTCCTCAAACTACGGTCATCACCGGGAGTGGTCCCGATTATTGTCACTTCGGGGTTGCCGGATCATAACACATAGTAGGTGACTATAGACTTGCAAGATAGGATCAAGAACTCACATATATTGATGAAAACATAATAGGTTCAGATCTGAAATCATGGCACTCGGGCCCTAGTGACAAGCATTAAGCATAGAAAAGTCATAGCAACATCAATCTCAGAAGATAGTGGATACTAGGGATCAAACCCTAACAAAACTAACTCGATTACATGATAAATCTCATCCAACCCATCACCGTCCAGCAAGCCTACGATGGAATTACTCATGCACAGCGGTGAGCATCATGAAATTGCTGATGGAGGATGGTTGATGATGACGATGGCGACGGATTCCCCTCTCCGGAGCCCCGAACGGACTGTAGATCAGCCCTCCCGAGAGGTTTTAGGGCTTGGCAGCGGCTCCGTATTGTAAAACGCGATGAATCCTTCTCTCTTTTTTTCTCCCTGAAAGTGAATATATAGAGTTGGAGTCGAGGTTGGAGGAGCTTCAGGGGGCCCACGAGGTAGGGGGGCGTGCCCGGGGGGCAGGCGCGCCCCCACCCTCATGGCTAGGGTGTGGGCCCCTGGTCTTCATCTTTTGCAAGGATTTTTTATTATTTCCAAAAAGACGTTCCATGAAGTTTCAGGTCATTCCGAGAACTTTTGATTTTGCACATAAATAACACCATGGCAATTCTGCTGAAAACAGCATCAGTCCGGGTTAGTTCCTTTCAAATCATGCAAGTTAGAGTCCAAAACAAGGGCAAAAGTGTTTGGAAAAGTAGATACGACGGAGACGTATCAACTCCCCCAAGCTTAAACCTTTGATTGTCCTCAAGCAATTCAGTTGATAAACTGAAAGTGATAAAGAAAAACTTTTACAAACTCTATTTTCTCTTGTTGTTCCAAATATGTAAAGCCAGCATTCAAGTTTTCAGCAAAGATTATGAACTAACCATATTCACAATAACGCTCAGGTCGCATGTTTACTCATATCAATGGCATAATCAACTAGCGAGCAATAATAATAAAACTCGGATGACAACACTTTCTCAAAACAATCATAATATGATATAACAAGATGGTATCACGCTAGCCCTTTCTGAGACCGCAAAACATAAATGCAGAGCACCTTTAAAGATCAAGGACTGACTAGACATTGTAATTCATGGTAAAAGAGATCCAATCAAGTCATACTCAATGTAAACTAAGCAGTAATGAATGCAAATGACAGAGGTGCTCTCCAGCGGGTGCTTTTTAATAAGAGGAGGATGACTCAACATAAAAGTAAATAGATAGGCCCTTCGCAGAGGGAAGAGGGATTTGTAGAGGTGCCAAAGCTCGGTTTTGAAATAGAGATGAATAATATTTTGAGCGGCATACTTTCATTGTCAACATAACAACCAAGAGATGGCGATATCTTCCATGCTACACACATCATAGGCGGTTCCCAAACAGAATGGTAAAGTTTATACTCCCCCTCCACCAACAAGCATCAATCCATGGCTTGCTCGAAACAACGAGTGCCTCCAACTAGCAACAGTCCCATGGGGAGTTTTGTTTGCAATTATTTTGATTTAGTTTGCATAAAGCATGGGACTAGGCATCCCGGTGACCAGCCATTTTCTCGTGAATGCGGAGCGGAGTCTACTCCTCTTGAGAATAACCCGCCTAGCATGGAAGATACGGACAGCCCTAGTTGATACATGAGCTATTTGAGCATACAAAACAGAATGTTTATTTGAAGGTTTACAAGTTGGCACATAAAATTTTACTTGGAACGGCAGGAAGATACTGCATATAGGAAGGTATAGTGGACTCATATGGCATAACTTTGGGGTTTATGGAATTGGATGCACAAGCAGTATTCCCGCTTAGTACAGGGGAAGGCTAGCAAAAGACTGGGAAGCGACCAACTAGAGAGCGACAACAGCCATGAACATGCATTAAAGTCAATGAACATCGAGTGCAAGCATGAGTAGGATATAATCCACCATGAACATAAATATCGTGAAGGCTATGTTGATTTTGTTTCAACTACATGCGTGAACACATGCCAAGTCAAGTCACTTAAATCATTCAAAAGAGGATACCACCCCATCATAACCATTTTAATAGCATGTTGGCACGCAAGGTAAACCATTATAAGCTCCTAGCTAATTAAGCATGGCATAAGCAACTATAATCTCTGATTGTCATTTCAAACATGTTTATTCATGATAGGTTGAATCAGGAACGATGAACTAATCATATTTACAAAAACAAGAGAGGTCGAGTTCATACCAGCTTCTCTCATCTCAGTCAGTCCATCATATATCGTCATAATTGCCTTTCACTTGCACGACCAAATGATGTGAATAATGATAATAATGCACGTGCATTGGACTAAGCTGGAATCTACAAGCATTCAATAAATAGGAGAAGACAAGGAAATATGGGCTCTTTTGTCAAGTCAACAATAATGCATATAAGAGCCACTTCAACAATTTAATCATGGTCTTCTCCTATCGACCCCCAAAGAAAAGAAAAGAAATAAAACTATTTACACAGGAAAGCTCCCAGCAAGCAAAATAAGAACAGGAAATCTTTTTGGGTTTTCTTTTTAATTACTACTACAAGCATGGAAAATAAACTAATTAAAGGCTACAACTATTTTTTTCTTAAGGTTTATCAAACACACAAGAAGAAAGCAAGAAAAAGAAAATAAACTAACATGGATGATACAATGAAAAAGTATGAGCGCCGACATCTAGCAATGAGTGTGTGAACATGAATGCAATGTCGGTGAGAAATACGTACTCTCCCAAGCTTAGGCTTTTGGCCTAAGTTGGTCTATGGCCACGGCTGGCCTGGCGGATATCCAAAATAATAGTTGGGGCCGTACTGTGATGCAACAGTCATTGCATCGTGAGCTACAGCTTGGAGGCGAGCTATCTCAGCCCTCCTCTTATACTCTTCCGCCTCCTCTCTGGTTATAAAATATCTCCCTTTTTGCTGAAAGTCAAAGAAAGTAGAAGCAGGGAGAGCGACGTGATAGGTGCGTCATCTATCAAAGATTAGTCGGTACTGGAGGAACTGATCGTTCCTCTCAACAAACTGATGACGAACCATAGCCTCATAATCCAAATAAGCAGGAGGCAACTCAATATCATCTTCACGTATGGTTATACCAAGGAAATTAGCTATGCGGGTTGCATAAATTCCACCAAAGAATCTCCATTAAATCTATTAAGATGCAACCTACGTGCAACAATGGCTCCCAAATTATAAGATTTATCTCCTAACACAACACTCCTAAGAATACTGAGGTCAGGCACACACATGTGACATGCTTCATCTTTACCATTAATGCATCTACCTATGAAGAGAGCAAAATAATGTATAGCAGGAAAATGAATGCTCCCTATGGTAGCTTGTGTTATATCTCTAGATTCCCCCACAGTTATTGCTACCTCTTGAGCACTGCGTTGGTTTTCCCTTGAAGAGGAAAGGGTGATGCAGCAAAGTAGCTCAAGTATTTCCCTCAGCTTTTGAGAACCAAGGTATCAATCCAGTAGGAGGCTATGTGCGAGTCCCTCGCACCTGCACAAAACAAATAAATCCTCGCAACCAATGCGATAAGGGGTTCTCAATCCCTACACTGTCACCTACGAGAGTGAGATCTGATAGATATGATAAGATAATATTTTTGGTATTTTTATGATAGAGATGCAAAGTAAAATAAAAGCAATGAGAATAACTAAGTGTTGGAAGATTAATATGATGAAGATAGACCCGGGGGCCATAGGTTTCACTAGTGGCTTCTCTCAAGAGCATAAGTATTTTACGGTGGGTGAACGAATTACTGTTGAGAAATTGACAGAATTGAGCATAGTTATGAGAATATCTAGGTATGATCATGTATATAGGCATCACGTCCAAGACAAGTAGACCGACTCCTGTCTGCATCTACTACTATTACTCCACACATCGACCGCTATCCAGCATGCATCTAGAGTATTAAGTTCAAGAGAACAGAGTAATGCTTTAAGCAAGATGACATGATGTAGAGGGATAAACACATGCAATATGATGAAAACCCAATCTTTTAATCCTCGATGGCAACAATACAATACGTGCCTTGCTGCCCATACTATCACTGGGAAAGGACACCGCAAGAATGAACCCAAAGCTAAGCACTTCTCCCATTGCAAGAAAGATCAATCTAGTAGGCCCAACCAAACTGATAATTCGAAGAGACTTGCAAAGATAACCAATCATACATAAAAGAATTCAGTGAAGATTCAAATATTTTTCATAGATAAACTTGATCATAAACCCACAATTCATCGGTCTCAACAAACACACCGCAAAAAGAAGATTACATCAAATAGATCTCCACAAGAGAGGGGGAGAACTTTGTATTGAGATCCAAAAAGAGAGAAGAAGCCATCTACCTAATAACTATGGACCCGAAGGTCTGAGGTAAACTACTCACACTTCATCGGAGAGGCTATGGTGTTGATGTAGAAGCCCTCCGTGATCGATGCCCTCTCCGGCGAAGCTCCAGAACAGGCCCCAAGATGGCATCTCGTGGATACAGAAAGATACGGCGGTGGAATTAGGTTTTTTGGCTCTGTATGTGATCGTTTGGGGGTACGTTGGTATATATAGGAGGAAGAAGTACGTCGGTGGAGCAACAGGGGGCCCACTAGGGTGGAGGGCGCGCCGGGGGGGGGGGGGGGGGGGTAGGCACGCCCCCTACCTCGTGGCCTCCATGTTGACTGCTTGACGTAGGGTCCAAGTCTCTTGGATCTTGTTCGTTCCAAAAATCACGTTCCCGAAGGTTTCATTCCGTTTGGACTCCGTTTGATATTCCTTTCTTCGAAACCCTAAAATAGGCAAAAAAGCAATTCTGGGCTGGGCATCCGGTTAGTAGGTTAGTCCCAAAAATAATATAAAAATGGATAATAAAGCCCAATAATGTCCAAAACAGAATATAATATAGCATGGAGCAATCAAAAATTATAGATACGTTGGAGACGTATCAAGCATCCAGAAGCTTAATTCCTGCTCGTCCTCGAGTAGGTAAGTGATAAAAATAGAATTTTTGATGTGGAATGCTACTTGGCATAATTTCAATGTAATTCTTCTTAATTGTGGTATGAATATTCAGATCCGAAAGATTCAAGACAAAAGTCCAATATTGAAATAAAAATAATAATACTTAAAGCATACTAACTAAGCAATTATGTCTTCTCAAAATAACATGGCTAAAGAAAGTTATCCCTACAAAATCATATAGTCTGGCTATGCTCTATCTTCACCACACAAAGTATTTAAATCATGCACAACCCCGATGACAAGCCAAGCAATTGTTTCATACTTTTGACATTCTCAAACTTTTTCAATCTTCACGCAATACATGAGCGTGAGCCATGGACATAGCACTATAGGTGGAATAGAATGGTGGTTGTGGAGAAGACAAAAAGGGAAAAGATAGTCGCACATCAAATAGGCGTATCAACGGGCTATGGAGATGCCTATCAATAGATATTAATGTGAGTGAGTAGGGATTGCCATGCAACGGATGCACTAGAGCAATAAGTATATGAAAGCTCAAAAAGAAACTAAGTGGGTGTGCATCCAACTCGCTTGCTCGCGAAGACCTAGGGCATTTTGAGGAAGCCCATCATTGGAATATACAAGCCAAGTTCTATAATGAAAAATCCCCACTGGTATATGAAAGTGACAACAGAGGAGACTCTGTATCATGAAGATCATGGTGCTACTTTGAAGCAAGTGTGGTAAAAGGATAGTAGCATTGTCTCTTCTCTCTTTTTCTCTCATTTTTTATTTGGGCCTTTTTATGGCCTTTTTTATTTGGGCTTCTTTGGCCTCTTTTATTTATTTATTTATTTTCGTCTGGAGTCTCATCCTGACTTGTGGGGGAATCATAGTCTCCATCATCCTTTCCTCACTGGGACAATGCTCTAAAAATGATGATCATCACACTTTTTATTTTCTTATAACTCAAGAATTACAACTCGATACTTACAACAAGATATGACTCTATATGAATGCCTCCAGCGGTGTACCAGGATATGTAATGAATCAAGAGTGACATGCATGAAACAATTATGAACAGTGGCTTTGCCACTAATACAATGTCAACTACATGATCATGCAAAGCAATATGACAATGATGAAGTGTGTCATAATAAACGGAATGGTGGTAAGTTGCATGGCAATATATCTCAGAATGGCTATGGAAATGCCATGATAGGTAGGTATGGTGGCTGTTTTGAGGAAGGTATATGGTAGGTGTATGATACCGGTGAAAGGTGCGCGGTATTAGAGAGGCTAGCAAAGGTGGAAGGGTGAGAGTGTGTATGATCCATGGACTCAACATTAGTCATAAAGAACTCATATACTTATTGCAAAAATCTACAAGTTATCAAAGAAAAGTATTACGCGCATGCTCCTAGGGGATAGATTGGTAGTAAAAGACCATCGCTCGTCCCCGACCGCCACTCATAAGGAAGACTATCAATAAATAAATCATGCTCCGACTTCATCACATAACGGTTCACCATATGTGCATGCTACGGGAATCACAAGCTTTAACACAAGTATTTCTCAAATTCACAACTACTCAACTAGCATGACTCTAATATCACCATCTCCATATCTCAAAACAATTATCAAGTTTCAAACTTCTCATAGTATTCAACACACTCATAAGAGAATTTTATTATTAATCTTGAATACCTAGCATATTAGGATTATTTAAGAAAATTACCATGCTATTTAAGACTCTCAAAATAATCTAAGTGAAGCATGAGAGATCAATAGTTTCTATAAAACAAATCCACCACCGTGCTCTAAAAGATATAAGTGAAGTACTAGAGCAAAACTATATAACTCAAAAGATATAAGTGAAGCACATAGATTATTCTAATAATTTCTGAATCATGTGTGTCTCTCTCAAAAGGTGTGTACAGCACAGATGATTGTGGTAAACTAACAAATAAAGACTCAAATAATACAATATGCTCCAAGCAAAACGCATATCATGTGGTGAATAAAAATATAGCTCCAAGTAAAGTTACTGATGGAAGTAGATGAAAGAGGGGATGCCTTCCGGGGCATCGCCAAGCTTTGGCTTTTAGGTGTCCTTAGATTATATTGGGGGTGCCATGGGCATCCCCAAGCTTAGTCTCTTGCCACTCCTTGTTCCATAATCCATCAAATCCTTACCCAAAACTTGAAAACTTCACAACACAAAACTTAAAGTAGAAAAATCTCGTGAGCTCCGTTAGCGAAAGAAAACAAAAGACCACTTCAAGGTACTATAATGAACTCATTATTTATTTATATTGGTGTTAAACCTACTTTATTCCAACTTCTCTATGGTTTATAAACTATTTTACTAGCCATAGATTCATCAAAATAAGCAACAAACACACGAAAAACAGAATCTGTCAAAAACAGAACAGTCTTTAGTAGTCTGTAGCTGACGCAATATCTGTAACACCAAAAATTCCAAAATAAATTGATGGACGTGAGGAATTCATATATTAATCATCTGCAAAAATAATTATCTAAATATCACTGTCAAAATAAAAATGGCAGCAGTTCTCGTGAGCGCTAAAGTTTCTGTTTTTTTACAGCAAGATTAACAAGACTTTCCCCAAGTCTTCCCAACGGTTCTACTTGGCACAAACACTAATTAAACACAAAAAAACACAACCAAAACAGAGGCTAGATAAATTATTTATTACTAAACAGGGGAAAAAAGCAAGGAATAAAAATAAAATTGGGTTGCCTCCCAACAAGCGCTATCGTTTAACGCCCCTAGCTAGGCATAAAAAGCAAGGATAGATCTAGGTATTGCCATCTTTGGTAGGCAATCCATAAGTGGCTCTCATAATAGATTCATAAGGTAATTTAATTTTCTTTCTAGGAAAGTGTTCCATGCCTTTCCTTAACGGAAATTGGAATCTAATATTTCCTTCCTTCATATCAATAATTGCACCAATCGTTCTAAGGAAAGGTCTACCAAGAATAATAGGACATGAAGGATTGCAATCTATATCCGAAACTTCAGCTATTAACTTCTGAAGACAAGAAAATTGGGACTCAAACCATCAAATTCTTTAGACATATCATCGAGCTCTTTATTCATATAACTCATAAAGCTTTTTTGTTCTTTAAGCTCGTTTCTAAAGAAACTATTATGCTCAAATTGTAAGACCATAAAACTCCTAACGTTGCTTTCAATTTCTTCTAACCTTTTAAGGTGAAGATCACCAAATTGGGGAAGAGCCATCGTAACAAGCAAGCAATCCAACACACAAGCAAACAAGGAACGGGCAAAAAGAGGCAAATAGGGAAAGAGAGGGAGGATAGAGAGAGAGGGCGAATAAAACGGCAAGGGTGAAGTGGGGGAGAGGAAAACGAGAGGCAAATGGCAAATAATGTAACGCGGGAGATAAGGGTTTGTGATGGGTACTTGGTATGTTGACTTTTGCGTAGACCTCCCCGGCAACGGCGCCAGAAATCCTTCTTGCTACCTCTTGAGCACTGTGTTGGTTTTCCCTTGAAGAGGAAAGGGTGATGCACCAAAGTAGCGTAAGTATTCCCCTCAGTTTTTGAGAACCAATGTATCAATCCAGTAGGAGGCTACGCGCGAGTCCCTTGCACCTGCACAAAACAAATAAATCCTCGCAACCAACGCAATAAGGGTTGTCAATCCCTACACGGTTACTTACGAGAGTGAGATCTAATAGATATGATAAGATAATATTTTTGGTATTTTTATGATAGAGATGAAAAGTAAAATAAAAGCAAAGAAAATAACTAAGTGTTGGAAGATTAATATGATGAAGATAGACCCAGGGGCCATAGGTTTCACTCAAGAGCATAAGTATTTTACGGTGTGTGAACGAATTACTGTTGAGCAATTGACAGAATTGAGCATAGTTATGAGAATATCTAGGTATGATCATGTATATAGGCATCACGTCCAAGACAAGTAGACCGACTCCTGCCTGCATCTACTACTATTACTCCACACATCGACCGCTATCCAGAATGCATCTAGAGTATTAAGTTCAAGAGAACAGAGTAACGCTTTAAGCAAGATGACATGATGTAGAGGGATAAACTCATGAAATATGATGAAAACCCCATCTTGTTATCCTCGATGGCAACAATACAATACGTGCCTTCCCGCCCCTACTGTCACTAGGAAAGGACACCGCAAGATTGAACCCAAAGCTAAGCACTTCCCCCATTGCAAGAAAGATCAATCTAGTAGGCCAAACCAAACTGATAATTCGAAGAGACTTGCAAAGATAACCAATCATACATAAAAGAATTCAGAGAAGATTCAAATATTGTTCATAGATAAACTTGATCATAAACCCACAACTAATCGATCTCAACAAACACACCACAAAAAGAAGATTAACATCGAATAGATCTCCACAAGAGAGGGGGAGAACTTTGTATTGAGATCCAAAAAGAGAGAAGAAGCCATCTAGCTAATAACTATGGACCCGAAGGTCTGAGGTAAAGTACTCACACTTCATCGGAGATGCTATGGTGTTGATGTAGAAGCCCTCCGTGATTGATGCCCTCTCGGGCGGAGCTACGAAACAGGCCCCAAGATGGGATCTCGTGGATACAGAAACTTACGGTGGTGGAATTAGGGTTTTGGCTCCGTATCTGATCGTTTGGTGGTACGTAGGTATATATAGGAGGAAGAAGTACGTGGGTGGACCAACAGGGGGTCCACGAGGGTGGAGGGCGCGCCTGAGGGGTAGGCGCGCCCCCTACCTCGTGGCCTCCCTGTTGATTGCTTAACGTAGGGTCCAAGTCTCTTGGATCTTGTTCGTTCCAAAAATCACGTTCCCAAAGGTTTCATTCCGTTTGGACTCTGTTTGATATTCCTTTTCTTCGAAACCCTAAAATAGGCAAAAAACAACAATTCTGGGCTGGGACTCCGGTTAGTAGGTTAGTCCCAAAAATAATATAAAAGTGGATAATAAAGCCCAATAATGTCCAAAACAGAATATAATATAGCATGGAGCAATCAAAAATTATAGATACGTTGGAGACGTATCAGTTATATTAGCAAGAAATTCCCTAAATTCAGATTTATGAGGTTCACTAGTACTACCCCATTGTGGAAGTTTGCAAGCAGTCGTAAAATCCTCTAAGTCCATCGTATAAGATTTTTCATAAAGATCAAACAAGATAGTTTGAGAATTACGTGAAGATGAAAATTCAAACCTCCTCACAAAGGAACTAGTGAGATAGTGGTACTGGCGGCATTTTTCTGCCTCAAAGCTCACAAGATAAGCATTACACAAATATGCGTTAAATTCTTCCTTAATTTCCGCTTGATCCATGAAGTCCTCTGAAAGCCATTCACAAGGCCGAAGTGGAGCGTCCCTTGGGGGCTCATCATCAGCATCACGCATTGCAAGCCTGGGATCTTGTTTCCTTGAAGAACCACCTTGATACATTTTTCTAAACATATTTCTTTCTCTGAAAAATTTCTAAAAATTTTAGTAACTTCAAAATAAAAGTAAACCAAACTTAACAAAATTGATAGCAACTACTCCTACAAGTGCCTAGAGCCTATATCATGCATCAAAACTACTTTTGACCATATAAATTTGACATGCAAGTTCAAGAACTGGGTCACTTAAGCAACAAAAATATGCAATGAATAAAGCACTAGAACAAAAACTAATTGGACCAATGGAGGAGTCACATACCAAGGAACAATCCCCCCAAGCAGTTTTGTGAGAGGTGCTTTGAGCAAGGAGATCGAAAATCATAGCCAAATGAGCAAGAACTCGTGCTTGAGCTGGATATTGGTGTTTGTGGGAGGAAGAAGGAGTGTGTGTGGGAGCAGGAATAAGTGGAGAAGGGCCACCGTGGGCCCACGAGGCAGGAGGCGCGCCTAGGGGGTAGGGCGCGCCCCTGACCCTCGTGGCCAGCTGCTAGCTCCCCCTGCTGTGTTCTCAGTGCCAAATATTCTCAAATATTTCAGAAAAAATCATATTTAAATTTCAGGGCATTTGGTGAACTTTTATTTTCGGGGTATTTTTATATTGCACGGATAATTCAGATAACAGACAAAAAATACTATTTTTATTTTATTTAATATTAATAACAGAAAGTAAAAAGACGGTAGAGGGAGTTGTGTTTTCTAAATTCATCCATCTCATGATCATCAAAAGGAATCCACTAACAAGGTTGATCAAGTCTTGTTAACAAACTCATTCCGAATAACATGGAACCAGGGAATTTTCGAAAATCACTAGGTTACCTCAACGGGGATATGCACATCCCCAACAATAAGAATATCAAATTTCTTCTTGACAGTAGGTAGAGGAAATTCAAAACCTCCAAAAATAATCAATGGAATTTTTCCAATAGAATTGATACTATGAACTTGAGGTTGTTTCCTCGGAAAGTGTATCGTATGCTCATTACCATTAACATGAAAAGTGACATTGCCTTTGTTGCAATCAATAACAGCCCCTGCGGTATTCAAAAAGGGTCTTCCAAGAATAATGGACATACTATCGTCCTCGGGAATATTAAGAATAACAAAGTCCGTTAAAATAGTAACATTTGCAACCACAACAGGCACATCCTCACAAATACCGACAGGTATAGCAGTTGATTTATCAGCCATTTGCAAAGATATTTCAGTAGGTGTCAGCTTATTTAAATCAAGTCTACGATATAAAGAGAGAGGCATAACACTAACACCGGCTCCAAGATCACATAAAGCAGTTTTAACATAGTTTCTTTTAATGGAGCATGGTATAGTGGGTACTCCTGGATCTCCAAGTTTCTTTGGTATTCCACCCTTAAAAGTATAATTAGCAAGCATGGTGGAAATTTCAGCTTTCGGTATTTTCCTTTTATTAGTAACAATATCTTTCATATACTTAGCATAAGGATTCATTTTGAGCATATCAATTAATCACATACGCAAAAAGATAGGTCTAATCATTTCAGCAAAGCGCTCAAAATCCTCATCATCCTTTTTCTTGGATGGTTTGGGAGGAAAAGGCATGGATTTCTGAACCCATGGTTTTCTTTCTTTACCATGTTTCCTAGCAACAAAGTCTCTCTTATCATAATGTTGATTCTTTGATTGTGGGTTATCAAGATCAACAGCAGGTTCAATTTCTATATCATTATCATTGCTAGGTTCAACATCAACATGAACATTATCATTAACATTATCACTAGTTTCAGGTTCATTACTAGATTGTGTTTCAGCATCATAAATAGAAATATCATTTGGATTCTCAGGTGTTTCAGCAATAGGTTCACTAGAAGCATGCAAAGTCCTATCATTTTTCTTTTTCTTCCTTTTAGAAGGACTAGGTGCATCTATATTATTTCTCTGAGAATCTTTCTCAATTCTCTTAGGGTGGCCTTCAGGATATAGAGGTTCCTGAGTCATTCTACCAGTTCTAGTAGCCACTCTAACAGCAAAATCATTATTCTTACTGTTCAACTCATTGAGCAAATCATTTTGAGCTTTAAGTACTTGTTCTACTTGAGTGGTAACCATAGAAGCATGTTTACTAATAAGTTTAAGTTCACCTTTGACTCTAGACATATAGTCACCCAAGTGTTCAAGCATATTTGAATTGTATTTCAATTGTCTACCAAAATAAGCATTGAAGTTTTCTTGTTTGACAATAAAATTATCAAACTCTTCTAAGCATTGTTTAGCAGGCTTATAGTGAGGAATATCACCTTCATCAAATCTATAGAGAGAATTTACCTTTACTACCTGTGTCGGGTTATCAAGACCATGAGTTTCTTCAATAGGAGATAGACTAAAATTATGCATTTCTTGGTCAAGCGGTAAATTATGACCATGTATTTCTTCAATAGGAGGTAAATTCTTAACATATTCAACTTTAATACCCTTTTCCTTCATAGATTTCTTTGCCTCTTGCATATCTTCAGGACTGGGAAATAGAACACCTCTTTTCTTCGGAGTTGGTTTAGGAATAGGCTCAGGAGCTGGCTCAGGAAGTGTCCAATTATTTTCATTTGTCAACATATTATTCAATACAATTTCAGCTTCATCCGGTGTTCTTTCCCTGAAAACAGAACCAGCACAACTATCCAGGTAATCTCTGGAAGCATCGGTTAGTCCATTATAAAAGATATCAAGTATTTCATTTTTCTTAAGAGCATGATCAGGCAAAGCATTAAGTAATTGGAGAAGCCTCCCCCAAGCTTGTGGGAGACTCTCTTCTTCAATCTGCACAAAATTATATATTTCCCTTAAAGCAGCTTGTTTCTTATGAGCAGGGAAATATTTAGCAGAGAAGTAATAAATCATATCCTGGGGACTACGCACACAACCAGGATCAAGAGAATTAAACCATATCTTAGCATCACCCTTTAATGAGAACAGAAATATTTTAAGGATATTAAGGTAGCGAGATTTCTCATCCTTAGTGAACAGGGTGGCTATATCATTTAATTTAGTAAGATGTGCCACAACAATTTCAGATTCATAGCCATAGAAAGGATCAGATTCAACCAAAGTAATTATATCAGGATCAACAGAGAATTCATAATCCTTATCAGTAACACAGATAGGTGAAGTAGCAAAAGCAGGGTCAGGTTTCATTCTAGCATTAAGAGATTGATGCTTCCATTTAGCTAATAACCTCTTGAGCTCGTATCTATTGTTGCAAGCTAAAATAGCTCTAGCGGCTTCTTTTTCCAGAACATAACCCTTAGGAACAACAGGCAATTCATATTTATTAGGGGGAGAGTCTTCATCATCACTTTCATCAATATTATCAGTTTCAATAATTTCATTCTCTCTAGCCCTAGCAAACTGTTCATCAAGAAATTCACCAAGTGGCACACTAGTATCAAGCATAGAAGCGGTTTCATCATAAGTATCATGCATAGCAGAAGTGGCATCATCAATAACATGCGACATATCAGAACGAGTAGTAGAAGCAGGTTTAGGTGTCGCAATCTTACTCAAAACATAAGGTGAATCAAGTGCAGAGCTAGATGGCAGTTCCTTACCTCCCCTCGTAGTCAAGGGATAAATTGTTGTCTTAGCGTCATTCAAGTTCTTCATAGTGACCAGCAGATATAAATACCAAGTGACTCAAAGAATAGAGCTATGCTCCCCGGCAACAGCGCCATAAAATAGTCTTGATAACCCACAAGTATAGGGGATCGCAACAGTTTTCAAGGGTAGAGTATTCAACCCAAATTTATTGATTCTACACAAGGGGGGCCAAAGAATATTCTCAAGTATTAGCAGTTGAGTTGTCAATTCAACCACACCTGGAAACTTAATATATGCAGCAAAGTATTTAGTAGCAAAGTAATATGATAGTAGTGGTAAGGGTAGCAAAAGTAATATTTTTGGTATTTTGTAGTGATTGTAACAAAAGCAACGGAAAAGTAAATAAGCAAAGAACAGTATATGGAAAGCTCGTAGGCAATGGATCGGTGATAGAGAATTATGCTGGATGTGGTTCATCATGTAACAGTCATAACCTAGGGTGACACAGAACTAGCTCCAATTCATCAATGTAATGTAGGCATGTATTCTGAATATAGTCATACGTGCTTATGGAAAAGAACTTGCATGACATCTTTTGTCCTACCCTCCCGTGGCAGCGGGGTCCTAATGGAAACTAAGGGATATTAAGGCCTCCTTTTAATAGAGTACCGGACCAAAGCATTAACACATAGTGAATACATGAACTCCTCAAACTACGGTCACCACCGGGAGTGGTCCCGATTATTGTCACTTCGGGGTTGCCGGATCATAACACATAGTAGGTGACTATAGACTTGCAAGATAGGATCAAGAACTCACATATATTGATGAAAACATAATAGGTTCAGATCTGAAATCATGGCACTCGGGCCCTAGTGACAAGCATTAAGCATAGCAAAGTCATAGCAACATCAGTCTCAGAACATAGTGGATACTAGGGATCAAACCCTAACAAAACTAACTCGATTGCATGATAAATCTCATCCAACCCATCACCGTCCAGCAAGCCTACGATGGAATTACTCATGCACGGTGGTGAGCATCATGAAATTGGTGATGGAGGATGGTTGATGATGACGATGACGACGGATTCCCCTCCCCGGAGCCCCGAACGGACTCTAGATCAGCCCTCCCGATAGGTTTTAGGGCTTGGCGGCGGCTCCGTATCGTAAAACGCGACAAATCCTTCTCTCTTATTTTTTCTCCCTGAAAGTGAATATATAGAGTTGGAGTCGAGGTCGGAGGAGCTTCAGTGGGCCCACGAGGTAGGGGGCGCGCTCGGCGGGGCAGGCGGACCCCCACCCTCGTGGCTAGGGTGTGGGCCCCCTGGTCTTCATCTTTTGCAAGGATTTTTTATTATTTCCAAAAAGACGTTCCGTGAAGTTTCAGGTCATTCCGAGAACTTTTGTTTCTGCACATAAATAACACCATGGCAATTCTGCTGAAAACAGCGTCAGTCCGGGTTAGTTCCATTCAAATCATGCAAGTTAGAGTTCAAAATAAGGGAAAAGTGTTTGGAAAAGTAGATACGATGGAGACGTATCAATCTTCAAGAAGAAGATTGACGCTGACGGTAATGTTACTGTCTACAAAGCTCAACTTGTTGCGAAAGGTTTTCGACAAGTTCAAGGAGTTGACTACAATGAGACGTTCTCACCCATAGCGATGCTTAAATCTGTCTAAATCATGTTAGCAATTGCCGCATTTTATGATTATATAATTTGGCAAATGGATGTCAAAACTGCATTCCTTAATGGATATCTTAAAGAAGAGTTGTATATGATGCAACCAGAAGGTTTTGTCGATCCAAAAGGTGCTAACAAAGTGTGCAAGCTCCAGCGATCCATTTATGGACTGGTGCAAACCTCTCGGAGTTGGAATATATGCATTGATAGTGTGATCAAAGCATACAATTTTATACAGACTTTTGGAGAAGCTTGTATTTACAAGAAAGTGAGTGGGAGCTCTGTAGTATTTCTAATATTATATGTGGATGACATATTGTTGATTGGAAATAATACAGAATTTCTGTATAGCATAAAAGGATACTTGAATGAGAATTTTTCAATGAAAGACCTTGGTGAAGCTGGTTATATATTGGGCATCAGATCTATAGAGATAGATCAAGACGCTTAATTGGACTTTCACAAAGCACATACTTTGATAAATTTTTGAAGAAGTTCAAAATGGATCAATCAAAGAAAGGGTTCTTATCTATGTTAGAAGGTGTGAAGTTGAGTCAGACTCAATGCCCGACCACTGCAGAAGATAGAAAGAAAATGAAAGTCATTCCCTATGCCTCAGCCATAGGTTCTATCATGTATGTCATGCTATCTACCAAACCCGATGGGTGCCTTGCTATTAGTTTAGCAAGGAGGTACCAGAGTAATCCAGGAGTGGATCACTGGACAGCGGTCAAGAACTTCCTGAAATACCTGAAATGGACTCAGGATATGTTTCTCGTTTAGGGAGGTGACAAAGAGCTCATCATAAATGGTTATGTCGATGCAAGCTTTAACACTGATCTAGATGATTCTAAGTCACAAACGGGATACGTATTTATATTGAATGGTGGAGCTGTCAGTTGATGCCGTTCCAAGCAGAGCATCGTGGCGGGATATACATGTGAAGCAGAGTACATAGCTGCTTTGGAAGTAGCAAATGAAGGAGCCTGGATGAAGGAGTTCATATCTGATCTAGGTGTAATACCTAGTGCATCGGGTTCAATGAAAATCTTTTGTGTCAATACTGGTGCAATTGCCTTGGCAATTGACTCCAGATTTCACAAGAGAACCAAGCACATCAATACACGCTTCAATTACATCCGCGATCACGTCAAGGACGGAGACATATAGATTTGCATGATACATACAGATCTGGATGTTGCAGATGTTGGGGAACGCAGTAATTTCGAAAATTTTCCTACGCACACGCAAGATCATGGTGATGCACAGCAACAAGAGGGGAGAGTGTTGTCTACGTACCAACGCAGACCGACTGCGGAAGCGATCACACAACGTAGAGGAAGTAGTCGTACGTCTTCTTCCCGATCCGACCGATCCAAGCACCGTTACTCCGGCACCTCCGAGTTCTTAGCACACGTTCAGCTCGATGACGATCCTCGGGCTCCGATCCAGCAAAGCGTCGAGGAAGAGTTCCGTCAGCACGACGGCGTGATGACGATCTTGATGTACTACCGACGCAGGGCTTCGCCTATGCACTACAACGGTATGATCGAGGTGGAATTTGGTGGCAGGGGGCACCGCACACGGCTAAGGAACGATCTCAAGGATCAACTTGTGTGTCTTGGGGTGTCCCCTGCCCCCGTATATAAAGGTTGGAGGAGGGTGGCCAGCCGGCCAGGGAGAGGGAGGCGCAGGGGGAGTCCTACTCCTACCGGGAGTAGGACTCCCCCCTCCAATAATATTCCAATTAGGACTCTCGGGGAAAAGGAGAGAGAAGGGGGGGCCGGCCCCTTATCCTAGTCCTACTAGGACTTGGGGAAAGGGGGGGCGCCGGCCAGCTATGGGCTGCCCCTTTTCTCTTTTTCCACTAAGGCCCAATAGGCCCATTAGTCTCCCGGGGGGTTCCGGTAACCCTCCCGGTATTCCGGTAAAATCCCGATTTCACCCGGAACACTTCCTATGTCCAAACATAGGCTTCCAATATATCAATCTTTACGTCTCGACCATTTCAAGACTCCTCGTCATGTCCGTGATCTCATCCGGGACTCCGAACAACCTTCGGTACATCAAAATGCATAAACTCATAATAACTGTCATCGTAACGTTAAGCGTGCGGACCCTACGGTTCGAGAACAATGTAGACATGACCGAGACACGTCTCCGGTCAATAACCAATAGCGGGACCTGGATGCCCATATTGGCTCCTACATATTCTACGAAGATCTTTATCGGTCAGACCGCATAACAACATACGTTGTTCCCTTTGTCATCGGTATGTTACTTGCCCGAGATTCGATCGTCGGTATCCAATACCTAGTTCAATCTCGTTACTGGCAAGTCTCTTTACTCGTTCCGTAATACATCATCTCACAACTAACATATTAGTTGCAGTGCTTGCAAGGCTTATGTGATGTGCATTACCGAGAGGGCCCAGAGATACCTCTCCGACAATCGGAGTGACAAACCCTAATCTTGAAATACGCCAACCCAACACCTACCATTGGAGACACCTGTAGTACTCCTTTATAATCACCCAGTTACGTTGTGACGTTTGGTAGTACCCAAAGTGTTCCTCCGGTAAACGGGAGTTGCATAATCTCATAGTTATAGGAACATGTATAAGTCATGAAGAAAGCAATAGCAACATACTAAACGATCGGGTGCTAAGCTAATGGAATGGGTCATGTCAATCAGATCATTCAACTAATGATGTGACCTCGTTAATCAAATAACAACTCTTTGTTCATGGTTAGGAAACATAACCATCTTTGATTAACGAGCTAGTCAAGTAGAGGCATACTAGTGACACTCTGTTGGTCTATGTATTCACACATGTATTATGTTTCCGGTTAATACAATTCTAGCATGAATAATAAACATTTATCATGATATAAGGAAATAAATAATAACTTTATTATTGCCTCTAGGGCATATTTCCTTCAGTCTCCCACTTGCACTAGAGTCAATAATCTAGATTACGCAGTAATGATTCTAACACCCATGGAGCCTTGGTGCTGATCATGTTTTGCTCGTGGAAGAGGCTTAGTCAACGGGTCTGCAACATTCAGATCCGTATGTATCTTGCAAATCTCTATGTCTCCCACCTGGACTAAATCCCGGATGGAGTTGAAGCGTCTCTTGATGTGTTTGGTTCTTTTGTGAAATCTGGATTCCTTTGCCAAAGCAATTGCACCAGTATTGTCACAAAAGATTTTCATTGGACCCGATGCACTAGGTATGACACCTAGATCGGATATGAACTCCTTCATCCAGACTCCTTCGTTTGCTGCTTCCGAAGCAGCTATGTACTCCGCTTCACATGTAGATCCCGCTACGACGCTTTGTTTAGAACTGCACCAACTGACAGCTCCACCGTTTAAAGTAAACACGTATCCGGTTTGCGATTTAGAATCGTCCGGATCAGTGTCAAAGCTTGCATCAACGTAACCTCTTACGGTGAGCTCTTTGTCACCTCCATATACGAGAAACATATCCTTAGTCCTTTTCAGGTATTTCAGGATGTTCTTGACCGCTGTCCAGTGATCCATTCCTGGATTACTTTGGTACCTCCCTGCTAAACTTATAGCAAGGCACACATCAGGTCTGGTACACAGCATTGCATGCATGATAGAGCCTATGGCTGAAGCATAGGGAACATCTTTCATTTTCTCTCTATCTTCTGCAGTGGTCGGGCATTGAGTCTGACTCAACTTCACACCTTGTAACACAGGCAAGAACCCTTTCTTTGCTTGATCCATTTTGAACTTCTTCAAAATCTTGTCAAGGTATGTGCTCTGTGAAAGTCCAATTAAGCGTTTTGATCTATCTCTATAGATCTTTATGCCTAATATGTAAGCAGCTTCCCCGAGGTCTTTCATCGAAAAACTTTTATTCAAGTATCCCTTTATGCTATCCAGAAATTCTATATCATTTCCAATCAGCAATATGTCATCCACATATAATATCAGAAATGCTACAGAGCTCCCACTCACTTTCTTGTAAATACAGGCTTCTCCAAAAGTCTGTATAAAGCCAAATGCTTTGATCACACTATCAAAGCATTTATTCCAACTCCGAGATGCTTGCACCAGTCCATAAATGGATCGCTGGAGTTTGCATACTTTGTTAGCTCCCTTTGGATCGACAAAACCTTCTGGTTGTATCATATACAACTCTTCTTCCAGAAATCCATTCAGGAATGCAGTTTTGACATCCATCTGCCATATTTCATAATCATAAAATGCGGCAATTGCTAACATAATTCTGACGGACTTAAGCATCGCTACGGGTGAGAAGGTCTCATCGTAGTCAACCCCTTGAACTTGTCGAAAACCTTTCGCGACAAGTCGAGCTTTATAGACAGTAATATTACCGTCAGCGTCAGTCTTTTTCTTGAAGATCCACTTATTCTCAATTGCTTGCCGATCATCGGGCAAGTCAACCAAAGTCCATACTTTGTTTTCATACATGGATCCCATCTCAGATTTCATGGCCTCAAGCCACTTTGCGGAATCTGGGCTCACCATCGCTTCTTCATAGTTCGTAGGTTCATCATGATCTAGTAGCATGACTTCCAGAACTGGATTACCGTACCACTCTGGTGCGGATCTCTCTCTGGTTGATCTACGTGGTTCAGT
Organism: Triticum monococcum; assembly: GCA_034509565.1. NCBI lineage: Eukaryota > Viridiplantae > Streptophyta > Magnoliopsida > Poales > Poaceae > Triticum > Triticum monococcum. The sequence goes on along the minus strand of CM067841.1, from coordinate 126,799,079 downwards.
AGTATCTTGTCCTGAAGCTTCATGATCATCATCATTAGCTTCCTCACTAATTGGTATAGGTGTCGCAGAAACAGTTTTCTGTGATGTACTATTTTCCAATAAGGGAGCAGGTACAGTTACCTCGTCAAGTTCTACTTTCCTCCCACTCACTTCTTTCAAGAGAAACTCCTTCTCTAGAAAGTTTCCGAATTTAGCAACAAAAGTCTTGCCTTCGGATCTGTGATAGAAGGTGTATCCAATAGTTTCCTTTGGATATCCTATGAAGACACATTTCTCCGATTTGGGTTCGAGCTTATCAGGTTGAAGCTTTTTCACATAAGCATCGCAGCCCCAAACTTTAAGAAACGACAACTTTGGTTTCTTGCCAAACCATAGTTCATAAGGTGTCGTCTCAACGGATTTTGATGGTGCCCTGTTTAACGTGAATGCGGCCGTCTCTAAAGCATAACCCCAAAACGATAGCGGTAAATCAGTAAGAGACATCATAGATCGCACCATATCTAGTAAAGTACGATTACGACGTTCGGACACACCATTACGTTGTGGTGTTCCGGGTGGCGTGAGTTGCGAAACTATTCCACAATTTTTCAAATGTACACCAAACTCGTAACTCAAATATTCTCCTCCACGATCAGATCGTAGAAACTTTATTTTCTTGTTACGATGATTTTCAACCTCACTCTGAAATTCTTTGAACTTTTCAAATGTTTCAGACTTATGTTTCATTAAGTAGATATACCCATATCTGCTTAAATCATCTGTGAAGGTGAGAAAATAACGATATCCGCCACGAGCCTCAATATTCATTGGACCACATACATCGGTATGCATGATTTCCAATAAATCTGTTGCTCTCTCCATAGTACCGGAGAACGGTGTTTTAGTCATCTTGCCTATGAGGCACGGTTCGCAAGTACCAAGTGATTCATAATCAAGTGGTTCCAAAAGCCCATCAGTATGGAGTTTCTTCATGCGCTTTACACCGATATGACCTAAACGGCAGTGCCACAAATAAGTTGCACTATCATTATTAACTTTGCATCTTTTGGCTTCTACATTATGAATATGTGTATCACTATCTTCGAGATTCAACAAGAATAGACCACTCTTCAAAGGTGCATGACCATAAAAGATATTACTCATATAAATAGAACAACCATTATTCTCTGATTTAAATGAATAACCGTCTCGCATTAAACAAGATCCAGATATAATGTTCATGCTCAACGCTGGCACCAAATAACAATTATTTAGGTCTAATATTAATCCCGAAGGTAGATGTAGAGGTAGCGTGCCGACCGCGATCACATCGACTTTGGAACCGTTTCCCACGCGCATCGTCACCTCGTCCTTTGCTAGCGTCCGCTTATTCCGTAGTCCCTATTTCGAGTTGCAAATATTAGCAACAGAACCAGTATCAAATACCCAGGTGCTACTGCGAGCTCTAGTAAGGTACACATCAATAACATGTATATCACATATACCTTTGCTCACTTTGCCATCCTTCTTATCCGCCAAATACTTGGGGCAGTTCCGCTTCCAGTGACCAGTCTGCTTGCAGTAGAAGCACTCAGTTTCAGGCTTAGGTCCAGACTTGGGTTTCTTCTCCTGAGCAGCAACTTGCTTGCTGTTCTTCTTGAAGTTTCCCTTCTTCTTCCCTTTGCCCTTTTTCTTGAAACTAGTGGTTTTGCTAACCATCAACACTTGATGCTCCTTCTTGATTTCTACCTCCGCAGCTTTCAGCATTGCGAAGAGCTCGGGAATAGTCTTGTTCATCCCTTGCATATTATAGTTCATCACGAAGCTCTTGTAGCTTGGTGGCAGTGATTGGAGAATTCTGTCAATGACGCAGTCATCTGGAAGATTAACTCCCATCTGAATCAAGTGATTATTATACCCAGACATTTTGAGTATATGCTCACTGACAGAACTGTTCTCCTCCATCTTGCAGCTATAGAACTTATTGGAGACTTCATATCTCTCAATTCGGGCATTTGCTTGAAATATTAACTTCAACTCCTGGAACATCTCATATGCTCCATGACGTTCAAAACATCGTTGAAGTCCCGATTCTAAGCCGTAAAGCATGGCACACTGAACTATCGAGTAGTCATCAGCTTTGCTCTGCCAGACGTTCATAACATCTGGCATTGCTCCAGCAGCAGGCCTGTCACCCAGCGGTGCTTCCAGGACGTAATTCTTCTGTGCAGCAATGAGGATGATCCTCAGGTTACGGACCCAGTCCGTGTAATTGCTACCATCATCTTTCAACTTTGCTTTCTCAAGGAACGCATTAAAATTCAACGGAACAATAGCACGAGCCATCTATCTACAATCAACATAAACAAGCAAGATACTATCAGGTACTAAGTTCATGATAAGTTTAAGTTCAGTTAATCAAATTACTTAGGAACTCCCACTTAGATAGACATCCCTCTAATCTTCTAAGTGATCACGTGATCCAAATCAACTAAACCATAACCGATCATCACGTGAGATGGAGTAGTTTTCAATGGTGAACATCGTTATGTTGATCATATCTACTATATGATTCACGCTCGACCTTTCGGTCTCCGTGTTCCGAGGCCATATCTGTATATGCTTGGCTCGTCAAGTATAACCTAAGTATTCTGCGTGTGCAACTGTTTTGCACCCGTTGTATTTGGACGTAGAGCTTATCACACCCGATCATCACGTGGTGTCTGGGCACGACGAACTTTGGCAACGGTGTATACTCAGGGAGAACACTTCTTGATAATTTTTTAGTGAGAGATCATCTTATAATGCTACCATCAATCAAAGCAAGATAAGATGCATAAAAAGGGATAAACATCACATGCAATCAATATAAGTGATATGATATGGCCATCATCATCTTGTGCTTGTGATCTCCATCTCCGAAGCACCGTCATGATCACCATCGTCACCGGCGCGACACCTTGATCTCCATCGTAGCATCGTTGTCGTCTCGCCAATCTTATGCTTCCACGACTATCACTACCGTTTAGTAATAAAGTAAAGCATTACATCGCGATTGCATTGCATACAATAAAGCGACAACCATATGGCTCCTGCCAGTTGCCGATAACTCGGTTACAAAACATGATCATCTCATACAATAAAATCAGCATCATGCCTTGACCATATCACAACACAACATGCCCTGCAAAAACAAGTTAGACGTCCTCTACTTTGTTGTTGCAAGTTTTATGTGGCTGCTACGGGCTTAAGTAAGAACTCATCTCACCTACGCATCAAAACCACAACGATAGTTCGTCAAATAGACTCCGTTTTAACCTTCTCAAGGACCGGGCGTAGTCACACTTGGTTCAACTAATGTTGGAGAGACAGTCTTCCGCAAGCCATCTATGTGCAAAGCACGTCGAGGGAACCGGTCTCGCGTAAGGTTGGTCCGGATCGTCTCACCCAACAATACCGCCGAACCAAAGTATGACATGCTGGTAGGCAGTATGACTTGTATCGCCCACAACTCACTTGTGTTCTACTCGTGCAAATAACATCAAACCATAAAACCTAGGCTCGGATGCCACTGTTGGGGAACGCAGTAATTTCGAAAATTTTCCTACGCACACGCAAGATCATGGTGATGCACAGCAACAAGAGGGGAGAGTGTTGTCTACGTACCAACGCAGACCGACTGTGGAAGCGATCACACAACGTAGAGGAAGTAGTCGTACGTCTTCTTCCCGATCCGACCGATCCAAGCACCGTTACTCCGGCACCTCCGAGTTCTTAGCACACGTTCAGCTCGATGACGATCCTCGGGCTCCGATCCAGCAAAGCGTCGAGGAAGAGTTCCGTCAGCACGACGGCGTGATGACGATCTTGATGTACTACCGACGCAGGGCTTCGCCTAAGCACTACAACGGTATGATCGAGGTGGAATTTGGTGGCAGGGGCACCGCACACGGCTAAGGAACGATCTCAAGGATCAACTTGTGTGTCTTGGGGTGTCCCCTGCCCCCGTATATAAAGGTTGGAGGAGGGGGGCCGGCCGGCCAGGGAGAGGGAGGCGCAGGGGGAGTCCTACTCCTACCGGGAGTAGGACTCCCCCCTCCAATCCTATTCCAATTAGGACTCTCGGGGAAAAGGAGAGAGAAGGGGGGGCCGGCCCCTTATCCTAGTCCTACTAGGACTTGGGGAAAGGGGGGGCGCCGGCCAGCTATGGGCTGCCCCTTTTCTCTTTTTCCACTAAGGCCCAATAGGCCCATTAGTCTCCCGGGGGGTTCCGGTAACCCTCCCGGTATTCCGGTAAAATCCCGATTTCACCCGGAACACTTCCTATGTCCAAACATAGGCTTCCAATATATCAATCTTTACGTCTCGACCATTTCGAGACTCCTCGTCATGTCCGTGATCTCATCCGGGACTCCGAACAACCTTCGGTACATCAAAATGCATAAACTCATAATAACCGTCATCGTAACGTTAAGCGTGCGGACCCTACGGTTCGAGAACAATGTAGACATGACCGAGACAAGTCTCCGGTCAATAACCAATAGCGGGACCTGGATGCCCATATTGGCTCCTACATATTCTACGAAGATCTTTATCGTTCAGACCGCATAACAACATACGTTGTTCCCTTTGTCATCGGTATGTTACTTGCCCGAGATTCGATCGTCGGTATCCAATACCTAGTTCAATCTCGTTACTGGCAAGTCTCTTTACTCGTTCCGTAATACATCATCTCACAACTAACATATTAGTTGCAGTGCTTGCAAGGCTTATGTGATGTGCATTACCGAGAGGGCCCAGAGATACCTCTCCGACAATCGGAGTGACAAACCCTAATCTTGAAATACGCCAACCCAACACCTACCCTTGGAGACACCTGTAGTACTCCTTTATAATCACCCAGTTACGTTGTGACGTTTGGTAGTACCCAAAGTGTTCCTCCGGTAAACGGGAGTTGCATAATCTCATAGTTATAGGAACATGTATAAGTCATGAAGAAAGCAATAGCAACATACTAAACGATCGGGTGCTAAGCTAATGGAATGGGTCATGTCAATCAGATCATTCAACTAATGATGTGACCTCGTTAATCAAATAACAACTCTTTGTTCATGGTTAGGAAACATAACCATCTTTGATTAACGAGCTAGTCAAGTAGAGGCATACTAGTGACACTCTGTTGGTCTATGTATTCACACATGTATTATGTTTCCGGTTAATACAATTCTAGCATGAATAATAAACATTTATCATGATATAAGTAAATAAATAATAACTTTATTATTGCCTCTAGGGCATATTTCCTTCAGCAGACCCGTTGACTAAGCCTCTCTCACGAGCAAAACATGATCAGCACCAAGACTCCATGGGTGTTAGAATCATTACTATGTAATCTAGATTATTGACTCTGGTGCAAGTGGGAGACTGAAGGAAATATGCCCTAGAGGCAATAATAAAGTTGTTATTTATATTTCCTTATATCATGATCAATGTTTATTATTCATGCTAGAATTGTATTAACTAGAAACTTAGTACATGTGTGAATACATAGACAAACAGAGTGTCCCTAGTATGCCTCTACTTGACTAGCTCGTTAATCAAAGATGGTTAATTTCATGACCATAGACATGTGTTGTCATTTGATGAACGAGATCACATCATTAGAGAATGATGTGATGGACAAGACCCATCTGTTAGCTTAGCATAATGATCGTTTAGTTTTATTGCTATTGCTTTCTTCATGACTTATACATGTTCCTCTAAATATGAGATTATGCAACTCCCGAATACCGTAGGAACACCTTTTGTGCTATCAAACATCACAACGTAACTGGGTGATTATAAAGATGCTCTACACGTGTCTCTGATGGTGTTTCTTAAGTTGGCATAGATTGAGATTAGGATTTGTCACTCCGTGTATCGGAGAGGTATCTCTGGGCCCTCTTTGTAATGCACATCACTACAAGCCTTGCAAGCATTGTGACTAATGAGTTAGTTATGGGATGATGCATTACGGAACAACTAAAGAGACTTGTCGATAAATGATATTGAACTAGGTATGATGATAGGGACGATTGAATCTCGGGCAAGTAACATATCGATGACAAAGGGAACATATGTTGTTATGCGGTTTGATCGATAAAGATCTTCGTAGAATATGTAGGAGCCAATATGAGCATCCAGGTTCTGCTATTGGTTATTGACCGGAGATGTGTCTCGGCCATGTCTACATAGTTCTCGAACATGTAGGGTTCGCACACTTAATGTTCGATGATGATTTGTATTATGAGTTATGTGATTTGATGACCGAAGATTGTTTGGAGTCCCGGATGAGATCATGGACATGATGAGGAGTCTCGAAATGGCCAAGAGGTAAAGATCGATATATTGGAAGGTTATATTTGGATACCGGAATGGTTCCGAAGTGTTTCGGCTATTTTTCGGAGTACCGGGAGGTTACCGGAACCCCCCTGGGAAGTAATGGCCCTTAATGGGCTTTAGTGGAAAGGGGAGAAGGGCCTCAAGGGTGGTCGCCGCCCCCCAAGGGCTAGTCTGAATTGGACTAGGAGGGTGTGGCGCACCCCTCTCCTTCCTTCTCCCCTCTTCCTCCTTCCCTCCATCTCCTAGTTGGAATAGGAAAGGGGGGGCGAATCCTATTTGGACCGGGAGTCCAAGTAGGACTCCCCCCTTGGCACGCCCCCTCTAGGGCTGACCTCCTCTTCCCCCCTCCTTTATATACGTGGAAGGGGGCACCCCCAAAGGCACACCAAGCCTTCTCTTAGCCGTGTGCGGTGCCCCCCCTCCACAGTTACACACCTCGGTCATATCGTTGTAGTGCTTAGGCGAAGCCCTACGCCGGTAACGTCATCATCACTGTCAACACGCCATCATGCTGACGAAACTCTCCCTCGTCCTCAACTGGATCAAGAGCTCGAGGGACATCATCGAGTTGAACATGTCTGAACATGGAGGTGACGTACGTTCGATGCTTGGATCATGAAGACGTTTGACTACATCAACCGCGTTATTAAACGCTTCTGCTTTCGGTCTATGAGGGTACGTGGACACACACTCTCCCCTTTCATTGCTATGCATCTCCAAGATAGATCTTGTGTGATTGTAGGAATTTTTTTGAAATACTGTGTTCCCCAACATCTCTTTATATAAAAGACTTGATTTGAATAAACTCACACCTACTGAAATATTTTTGCAAATGGCTGATAAATCAACTGCCATACCTATCGGTATCTGCGAAGATGTGCCCGTTGTTGTTGCTAATATTACTATTTTGACTGACTTTGTTATACTTGAGATGCCCGAGGACGACAACATGTCGATTATCCATGGTAGACCCTTCTTGCATACTCCAGGGGCTGTTATTGATTGCAATAAAAGCAAGGTCACTTTTCATATCAATGGTAATGAGCATATGGTGCACTTTCCGAAGAAACAATTCCAAGTGAATGGTATTAATGTTATTGAAAAATCTCCGACAATCACTATTGGAAGTTTTCAAATACCTCTACCTACTGTCAAAAAGAAATATGAAATGCTTATTGTTTGGGGACATTCATATCCCCATTCAGGTAACTTAGTGATTTACGAAAGTTCTTCTGTTTCATGCTAACCAAAAGTGGTTGTTAATAAGACTTGCTCAACCTTATTAATGGATCATTTTTGAACGGTATGAAGTTGATGAATTTAGTAAGCACTACCTTATATCCCTACTTTTTGTTCTATGTTTTTATTAGTGAAATAAAATAAAATGACATGTTTTGTCTGTTTTCTGAATTTCCCGTGCAATAAAAAATGACCCAAAAATAAAAGTTCTCAGAATGCCCTGAAAATTTAATATGATTTTTTCTGAATATTTCTGAATTTCTGGTGTAAATAATGTCAGAGGGAGGTGCACCAGGTGGGCACAACCCACCTGGGCGCGCCAGGACCCCCAGGCGCGCCATGGTGGGTTGTGGTCCCCACGTGGGCCCCCTCACTTACCTATTTACACCACATCATCACTTACCTCCAGAAAAATTCTCCATTGCTCTCTCTCTCCCGTGTTCTTGCTCTCAAACCCGCGGATTTCAATCTCTTTGCTCGAAGCTCCGTTTCCGAAATTGTTTCGGGGGATTGTTGCTTGGTACGTGACTCCACCGTTTGTCCAATTAGTTTATGTTTTAGTGGTTTATATTTTGAATAATTAGCTACTCTTGGTGCTGCTGTAGATGAGCTTCCATGTTGAATTATTAGAGTTCTAAGTAGTTTGAATGCTTGCTATGACCTCTATGTATCCCTATGAGTAGTTGCTATCAATCTTATAAAGTTTTGTTGATAAATTTTTGTCACTCAATTTTTTTTAGAAAATTGTATGTGAACACAGTGAACATTTTTGGAAGGAGTTCTTCGAGGAGGCGATCCTCGGGGGCATCTTCTAGTGACAGCTCTGCTCGCCGGTCATATGTTGAACCAAGTGAAAGTTCCACACGAGATGCCGCCACCAAAACATGCTTATGGCCTTGCCATGAGTATATGATGTGTGTGGGCATTAAGGAGGAATTTGAGCAATATGTTCACAATGCCGGTCTCGGTCCCTACATTTCAGATAAATGCGAACAAAGCCATATTCTTACTGAATCGTTTGTCAAAGGATTTAAATTCCATCCCCGTGAGTATAGGGTGTCATTTATGCTTTATGATAATCCATTTACCATCTCACTAGAAATTTTTGCCTACCACTGCGAACTCCCATTCTGGGGTTCGCTTGACAAACCGCCAAGGGTTGAATACAAATCTTTCTTGATTAGCCTTTGCTACTGTGAGACGAGGGGTGCGACACAAGGTAGAATAAAGAGCATTCATTTTCCCGCAATTCAGTACTTTGCATTATTTAACGGGAAATGCATAGTAGGCAAGCAATATTCTAGTACACTTTGTGCTCCAGACTTGAGCGTCATAGACACCGCTCTCACAGGTGAAAGGAGTTATAACCTTGGAGCGATTGTTGCATGCAGGCTTCAACATAATGCTAAAAGTGGCTGGTTCTATGGTGGAATTTATGCCACATGTTTAGGACGAGGGTTGGGTGTTTCACCTTTACCCTTTGACCCTATCCTACCCACACAGTATTTAGATTTTGACACCTTAAAAGATCATAAGATCCTTAAAGGAAAGATTGATAACTTCACTTGCAATCTATTCTTTAACCAACAATCTGTTATGCATACATATTTGCCTGCGCCTGCTCTTTTTGACTATCACAGCAAGGGAAGATATTTTGTTCTCAAGAGTGAGGCCCGAGCTCACAACACAGCAGTAGAGGCAGCACGGCAGGCCGAGGCATCCGCACCGAGAGCCTCCGTGAGCTACCACGCCAACTACTACCATCCAGGATACTGGTCGACTACCAAGTTAGGCCAAAAGCCTAAGCTTGGGGGAGTATGTGTTTCTCACTGATATTACATTCATGTCCACTTATTCCAGTTGTCGGTGTTCACACATTTTCATTGTATCATACATGTTTAGATTTATTTTTCATGCTTTCTTCTTATGTGTTTGTAAAACTTTAGAAAAAACCAAAAAAATAATTGTAGTTAGTTTACTTTCTATGCATGCTTAGTAGTAACATTAAAAAGAAAATCCAAAAAGAATTCCTTGTTCTTCTTTTGCTTGTTGGGAGCTGTTGGTGACAATACCGGCGGATCTCGGGTAGGGGGTCCCGAACTGTGCGTCTAAGGCGGATGGTAACAGGAGGCAGGGGACACGATGTTTTACCCAGGTTCAGGCCCTCTTGATGGAGGTAAAACCCTACGTCCTGCTTGATTTATTCTTGATGATATGGGAATTACAAGAGTTGATCTACCACGAGATCGGAGAGGCTAAACCCTAGAAGCTAGCCTATGGTATGATTGTATGTTGTCCTATGGACTAAAACCCTCTGGTTTATATAGACATCGAAGGGGGCTAGGGTTACACAAGGTCGGTTACAAAGGAGGAGATATACATACCCGTATTGCCTAGCTTGCCTTCCATGCCAAGTAGAGTCCCATCCGGACACGGGACGAAGTCTTCAATCTTGTATCTTCATAGTCCAACAGTTCGGCCGAAGGATATAATCCGGTTGTTCAGATACCCCCTAATATAGGACTCCCTCAGTAGCCCCTGAACCAGGCTTCAATGACGATGAGTCCGCCGCGCAGTGTTGTCTTCGGCATTGCAAGGTGGGTTCTCCTCCAATTTTCCAGTGTTCGTAAGCAGTGTCCAGCCTCATAAATGTTGAACGTCTTGGCTTCTGTGCCCAATAAGCGCTATCTCCCACGCGTCGAATGAATACGGGGCGCCAGGGCGTTTTTACATTTGTCCCCTAGCCAGATAAATAAATTGTCTATTAAAGGGATGGGGATTCTTAGATTCGATCCATACCATCCTCCCCCCCAGTGAGAATCCATCAGAGCGTGTTTTGGAAAGATCCATTCCAGCATGGACGACCTCCGCAGCTCCTCCTCCCGCCCCCGTAGCCCTAAGCCCGGTGATTGGGAGAGGTGTTCAGTCCCACACAGTCGATTAGTCGAACTGCAGACTAAGGGATTTCTCCCTTCGGCGTATATGGTGCCCGTCCGAGCTGGGCTCGCCACCTACAATGGCGGGGAGCAAGCGGAGAGCTTTCCCAGCCCCTCTACGGGGGAGCGGGTATGCCTTGTCCCCTATCTATTGAGGGGACTCGGATTTCCGATTCATCCGTTCCTCCGCGGGATCCTGGAGTTTTACGGCCTCCAACTGCATAATTTCACCCCTGCTTCCATCTTACACATCGCCGGCTATGTTTCCCTCTGCGAGTTGTTCCTGGGCTGAGAGGCTCATTTCGAGCTATGGAAAAGGCTATTTTGCCTCGTCCCTCGCACATAGAGGGGGTCACTTTATCAAGTGGGCGGAGCCAAAATATGGCGCATCGCCGAAACCGGATACTTGTCCGGTACTCCGAAGAAGACGTCCGAAGACTGGCCTTCGGAATGGTTTTATATGGAGGAAGTCCCCCTTTCCGGACCCTGTTCAGTGGGGCCTTCCTGAGTTCAGCAATGCTCCTCTGAAGAAATGCCGAAGTTGGTGCCCACAGAGCCCCCAGGAGGAAGACAACAGAGAAGTCCTTTACCTGATGAACCAGATTAAAGCACTGGCTCAATCAGGATTGACAGTGATCAAAGTCATGTCAATATGCATAATGCGGGGAGTGCAACCACTTCAATATCGAGGGCGCCCCTTGTGGTGTTTTAACGGGGCGGATGACGCCACCCGTTGTGGGCGTAAGGGTCCGGACAATGCCGCCGCCTTAGCAAAAATTCTGTCCGAATTGTTCAAGGGAGAGGAAGAGGAATTCATCCGCATCAAGCCACGGGATGGATTCTCCATGAACAACCCTCCAAGCTATGTGAGTTATATCTCCTTACTCCCATTCTTCCCGCATTCTTTGTCGTAGGTATTCACCTTGCCATTTTGCGGCAGGAACTGTGAAAAGCCATAAATGAGGTCAGCAGCCCCTCTCCGCAACCAGAGGACCCTGACTGGGCTGTCGACTCCGGACTCGAAAAAGATCCGGACATATTCGTGGAGCTGATAGACCGGCAGTTCTATCAGTTAAGCTGTGATGATGCCATGGTGGCTATTACGGCCGACTATCCCAGACTGCTTCCTGCATCGCACGTAAGAAAACCCAAAAATCCCAACTTCAAAAACTAGAGTCCCCTTTTAGACACTTCACCTACCATATATACATGGTGTTTTTACAGGGAAGGCATTCGGGACGCCCTGCCGAACCCGCAGCAACTCGCCAACAAGAGGCATCGAGGCCGGGCAGGCCAAAAAAGGAAGGCGGTCAGGACGGAGATGCCGGCGCAAAGGTATAACAAAAACCCCGCTCCGTGGTTGTCGTCTTTCTCGAAATGTAATGACGCTCGTGTTTCTTTAACAGAAAAAACGCTCGCCGGAATATGTCTGGCGATGTTGCTAATCACGCTTCCACCAGTTGGGCGCCAGGACCGGACATAGAGGCAGAAGCCGATATGGGGTGGGCGCAGGATAATCCTCCTACAGAGGATGCAGATAGATTATCCGCCACAAATTCAGAAGTGGAAAGCGCCATAAATCATAGGCTCCACCGGGCCGTACTCCGCGACGCTTGTTTCTCACCAGAGGCATTTGATGCCTTCAATTCTAGAGAGGCGTACCTCCGTGCTGCTCAAGATGGTCTAGCCAGAGCCACGGATCAGTATGTAAAGGATGTACTGGTAAGTAAATCTGACGATTATATGTATCAGTAGCCCCTGAGACTTGAAACAGTTAGCATAACTGATTTAAGGATCCTCTTTATTGTGCAGGTTCTTACAGAGAAGAATACTCGGCTGTCACAGGAGCTGGAAGAATGCAAGACCCAACTGTGGGCCGCTGTTGCCGCATTGAAGGAACCGAAAAGTCCCCTGCTGGTAACATTTACTTTAAAGAATGTTGGTTACCATATAGTGTGCGGCGTGGCTGCAGATCTAACAATAGATGTTGCAGATGAATCCGGAGAAAATCCGGAGGACCAGCATGTCGTGCGACAGCTAAAGGCTAGCGAACGCGTGTTGACTGAGGTCAGGTGGGAGAAAAACAATCTCCAAGATGCCAATACCAAGTTGAGCGTGGAACTGAAAGATGTTCGAGCCCAGCTTGCGGACTCCGAGAAGGAGAATAAGCGGCTTCGACGCGGCATTTTCAGTAAGTGCTTGAACGAATCCTTTTGAAGGAGTTCGGCAAAGAAACCGGCTAACAGTGTTATGTCTGTAGGTATGCTGACGGGTCGTCCCGCGGAGGAAATGCCTGGGTCTGCGGGTGATCTTCTATCCGAGCTCTCACAACTGCACGAACAAGTTCGGCAGGTGATGCAAGGTGTTGCCCAGGCCTTGTGGCCATCCGTCACCCTGCCAGAAGGCATTGCAGAGCTTACGGAGAAGCTCAAGGGAGCACGGCGGCACTTCCGATTATGGAATATATCGGCCTGCCGTCAAGGTGCCAGGGAAGCCTGGGCCATGGTGAAGACGCGGTATACCAAGGCTGACCCAAATCACATGGCCGAGGTCGGACCTATGGGGCCCGATGGAAAAGAGATCCCCGTTAGCTTAGTTTATGGGCAAGTAGAATTAGCCGCAAAGTATTCCCAACAGGATTGTAGGATAGACCGCCTGTTGGATGGTATAGAAGAGGAATTTAGTTAGTCTGCATGACGATGTAATGAAAGTGACATGTATAATGCCTTCTAGCCGGATTGTAGATCATTTGTCATGGCGGACCTTTTCGCTTCAACCTCGGGACCCGATAGTCCGGAGTGTATCCGAATACCCGCTCAGTTATATAAGAACCGGGGTATGCGTGGAGACCAGGCGTAGGGGTCATTAGTGCTTGAACAGACAAGTGCCCAACTAGTTATGTTATATTACATGGTTAGTAAGAAACATCTTCCAGGGAGAATAGTTCCGTTAAGGGTTCCTTTCCCTGGGTACGCATGCCCTAAAGTGCATGTCCGGACTGCGATAGGAAACGCAGGAAAAACATCTGGGGGCACATATGGAAAATAAATAAAAATCATCTTTTGTTCACCGACCGAATATTCCCTTAAGAACGCTAGCTTTCGGCTTCACCCATTCTAAGGTACACATCTAGCTGACCCAACAATAACAATCGCAGAGGTGCTCCCCTTATGCCCTAGCCGAATTAACGGGAACGTAGGGCATAAATACAAGAGCCAGGCAACCCAGCTTGGCCAAAACTTAAGTCATATCGATGCATATAATGGCAAAAAAAGGTACATGTGGAAGTATAACACATGTGCGGGGCATGAGGCCCAGATAAATAATTAAGCTTTTGTGAAAGAAGCCCCCAGGTATGATCAGAGCGGCTAGCGCATCTATAATGTGCAAGCAAGGCACAAGTTGGCCCTTGAAGGCCTAGAGAAAGAATAAAAGAAAGAAAGAAAGAAAAACAAGACAGATAATGTATATGCAAAAAACGGACAGAGGAAGGAGACGAACATAGAGTCCGGCGCTAGGCGTAGAATCTTCGGAGCCTAGCCGCGTTCCATGGGTTCAGCTCGAGTCGATTATTCGATGCATCCCGCAGACGGTACGCTCCACCGGTCAGAACTTGGTCAATAATGAAGGGACCTTCCCATTTGGGCTCGAGCTTGTTCTTTTTCTTATCCGGCAGGCGTAGAACTAGTTCGCCAACGTTATAAGTTTTGGCCCATACTCCTCTGCTTTGGTATCTGCGAGCCTATTGCTGATAAAATGCGAAACGGGCTTTTGCCACGTCGTGCTCCTCCTCCAGGGTGTCTAGACTATCCTGCCGATCGATCTCGGCTTCTCTTTCTTCGTACATGCGCACTCGAGGTGAGTCATGAATTATGTCACAGGGCAAGACTGTCTCTGCACCGTACACCATAAAGAAGTGTGTATATCCGGTACTATGATTCGATGTGGTCCGCAGCCCCCAGAGTACGGAGTCGAGCTCCTCTACCCAGTGCATGTTAGACTCCGTTAAGGACCGCACCAATCTGGGTTTAATGCCGCTCATTATAAGACCGTTTGCTCGCTCAACTTGGCCATTGGTTTGTGGGTGATAGACTGAAGCATAATCGAGCTTGATGCCCATTTTGCTGCACCAGAGTTTTACCTCATCGGCCGTGAAGTTCGTGCCGTTGTTAGTGATGATGATGTGGGGGACGCCATAACGGTGTACGACCTCGGATATGAAGTCTATCACCGGTCCGGATTCGGCTGTTTTAACAGGTTTGGCATCTATCCATTTGGTGAATTTATCCACCATGACCAGTAAGTATTTTTTCTTGTGGGTTCCCCCTTTAAGGGGTCCAACCATGTCAAGCCCCCAGACTACAAAGGGCCACGTAATGGGGATTATTTGGAGGGCGGTGGGTGGCATGTGGCTTTGATTTGCAAAGAGCTGGCAACCGGCGCAACGTTGGACCAAGTCCTGTGCATCTGCCCGGGCCGTTGGCCAATAGAATCCTGTATGGAAGGCCTTGCTTACAAGAGCCCGGGCTGCGGCGTGGTGACCGCCGAGTCCGGCATGAATTTCTGCCAAAAGGTTCCGCCCTTCCTCTTCGGAGATGCACCTTTGAAGGACTCCGGTAGTGCTTTTTTTGTACAATTCTCCCTCATGGACCCTGTAGGCCTTGGACCGTCGCACTATGCAGCGTGCCTCATTTTGGTCCTCCGGAAGTTCCTGTCTAGTTAGGTAGGCCAGGAATGGTTCTGTCCACGGGGCAATGATGGCCATTATTACGTGGGCTGAAGGTGTTATTTCGGTGGCAGAGCCTCCGATTATGTCAGAGTGTTCGGTATCGGGTATTTTGGCCGGGTCCGGACTATTGTTACTGGTGTCCCCTTCCCATACTACGGATGGCTTGAACAGCCTCTCCAAAAATATGTTGGGGGGACCGCATCGCGTTTCGTGCCAATCCGGGCGAGGATATCCGCCGCCTGATTGTTTTCCCGAGCCACATGGTGAAATTCGAGCCCCTCGAACCGAGCTGGCATTTTTAGGACGGCGTTTCGATAAGCCGCCATTTTCGGATCCTTGGCGCCAAAGTCTCCATTTATTTGGGATATTGCAAGGTTTGAATCCCCACGCACCTCCAGGCATTGAATGCCCATGGAGACTGCCATCCGAAGACCATGCAACAGAGCTTCGTATTCGGCTGCGTTTTTGGAGTCTGTATACAATATTTGTAGTACGTACTGAACGGTATCTCCGGTTGGGGATGTTGGGACGACGCCAGCGCCTAGACCAGCCAGCATTTTAGAACCATCGATGTGCATGACCCAATTGGAGTATGCGCCGTACTCTTTAGGGAGTTCGGCCTCCGTCCATTCGGCGACAAAGTCGGCCAATACTTGCGACTTAATGGCTCGCCGAGGTTTGTATGTTATGTCGAATGGGAGGAGCTCAATGGCCCATTTGGCAATCCAGCCCATAGCATCACGGTTGTTTATAATATCGTTAAGTGGCACTTCCGAGGCTACTGTAATCAAACACTCTTGAAAGTAGTGTCGCAGCTTTCGGGATGCCATGAATACCGCATAAGCTATCTTTTGATAATGTGGCTACCATGATTTGCATGGAGTGAGGACAGTGGATACATAGTATACCGGCTTTTGAAGAGGGAATTTATGTCCGTCAGCTTCTCGTTCGACGACGACCACTGCGCTTACAACTTGATGAGTTGCCGCAATGTACAATAGCATTGGTTCGCTGATGTTTGGCACGGCCAGGATTGGGTTGGTTGCCAAAATGGCTTTTATTTCTTCCAATCCGGCTGTGGCAGCGTCCGTCCACTCGAAGTGTTCGGTGCACCGAAGGAGGCGATAAAGGGGTAAAGCCTTTTCTCCTAAGCGGGAGATAAAGCGGCTGAGAGCCGCCACACATCCAGTCAGTTTCTGGATTTTTTTGAGGTCCGTTGGGACAGCCAATTGTGACAGAGCTCGGATTTTGGCCGGATTAGCTTCAATCCCTCTACTGGAGACAATGAAGCCCAGGAGCTTTCCTGCTGGTACGCCGAAAACGCATTTTTCCAGATTGAGCTTGATGTCGTATGTTCGGAGGTTGTCGAATGTGAGCCTCAAATCGTCTATTAGAGAGTCGACGTGTTTGGTTTTAACGACCACATCATCTACGTATGCTTCTACTGTTTTGCCGATCTGTTTCTCCAGACAAGTCTGCATCATGCACTGATATGTTGCGCCAGTGTTTTTGAGCCCGCAAGGCATTGTGTTGAAACGGAAGGGGTCGTATGGTGTTATAAATGTCGTTGCGTCTTGGCCGGGCTCCACCATCTTGATTTGGTGGTAACCGGAGTATGCGTCGAGGAAACACAATGACTCGTGTCCTGCGGTAGCATCAATAATTTGATCAATGTGGGGGAGGGGGAAGGGATCCTTTGGGCAAGCTTTATTGAGGTCCTTGAAATCGACACAAAGGCGCCAGGATTTATCCTTCTTTGGTACCATCACCAGGTTTGCTAGCCAGTCCGGGTGTTTTATTTCTCTAATGAATCCGGCCTCCAATAACTTGGCTAGTTCCTCTCCCATGGCATGTCTCTTAGGTTCGGAGAAACGCCGAAGAGCCTGCTTGACCGGCTTGAATCCCTTTAGGATATTGAGGCTATGCGTGGCCAACCTGCGTGGGATTCCTGGCATGTCTGAGGGATGCCAGGCGAATATGTCCCAATTCTCGCGCAGGAACTCTCGTAGTGCGGCGTCCACGGCGGGGTTTAACTGTGCCCCGATGGAGGCTGTTTTTGTAGGGTCCGTTGGGTGGACTTGGAATTTGACTATTTCATCTGCTGGTTTAAAAGAGGTGGACTTGGATCTCTTGTCGAGTATCACGTCGTCCCTATCCACTGTGGAGCGTAGCATGGTTAATTCCTTGGCCGAGAGGGCTTCGAATAATGCCACGAGGGCCAGTGCGGCTGTTTTGTTTTCGTCGCGGAGTGGTGTGTCCGAATCATTGGCGAGAGTGATGATTCTGTTGGCCCCGGGCATTTTGAGCTTCATGTACCCATAATGGGGTACGGCTTGGAAGATTGTGAACGCATCCCGTCCTAAAAGAGCGTGATATCCACTACTGAACGGGGCCACTTGGAATGTAATTTCTTCAGACCTGTAGTTCTTCGGCGTGCCGAATACCACATCTAGTGTGATTTTCCCAGCACAACGTGCTTCCCGACTGGGGATGATTCCTCTGAAGGTTGTGCTACTTTGCTCAATGCGGTTCCAGTGTATTTCCATATTTTGAAGAGTTTCCTCATAGATGAGGTTTAATCCACTGCCGCCGTCCATGAGTACTTTGGTGAGTCGAAAGTCGTCCACGATTGGGCTGAGGACCAGTGCGGCTGGTGCTCGGGCTGTTCGGAATTTAGGTTCATCACTGGCATTGAAGGTGATAGCCGTGTCGCTCCATGGATTTATTGCTGCCACATGGCAGATTTCGGCAATGCTGCGGAGTGTTCGCTTGCGCCTATTATTTGATGCGAAGGTCTCAAAGACTATTAATACTGTATTGTTATCCGTGGGA
This sequence comes from Triticum monococcum, assembly GCA_034509565.1. NCBI lineage: Eukaryota > Viridiplantae > Streptophyta > Magnoliopsida > Poales > Poaceae > Triticum > Triticum monococcum. The sequence continues at coordinate 126,780,983 of CM067841.1, read as the reverse complement.
TGGTGCTCTGCGGCATCTGGGATGAGAAGATCCTCACCGCTTTTGGCCACCTGCCGGAGTATCCAACATGCTCTAAGGCTGTGTGTTGGTATGGTATCCGTCGTGCTATGAATTTTGCAGGGGCCGTTAAGCCATCCCTCCAATACGGTTATGTGCCCTGTAGATGGTTTTGTTTGTTTGTAACAAATTCGGGTGTCTTATGATAGTGAACCCTTTTGCTTCGGACTGGGTGTATATTCTGAGCCGGATTATCCCAAAATTTTGTTTCGGTTTTCTAGGTGCTTTCCATCGCACAGTACTTTCGTACTATGGACGCCAAGTCAGCGAAGCGTGATATGTCACGGCGACTTATGGCGTTAAGGATTCCCTTGTCCGTGCAATTATTGCAAAAAAGTGAGACTGCATCTTCCTCGTGGAAGTCCTTAACCTTGTTCATCACAAGGAGGAATCTGGCCCAATAATGATGTATTGTTTCATGGGGCTCTTGCCTGATGTGGGAAAGATCGTTTATGTTTGGGTGGGTGGGTGGATTTGAGTCCGAACCCCTACCCGATCTGAGACCTAGGGGCCGAGGAGTTTCCAATCTTGGAAGTTCGGGTTCCGGAGTGCTGCCCGATAAGTCTGGCCCGCTGCCTGATTCTAGGTTCAGGGCTTGGGTGATGTCCTCCCGTAAGCGGGTATCCGGCTCGGAGAGCTCAGGAATCCGGACATAGTTAGTCCTCAGAATAGAGGAAGAATTGTCGCATTGTTCCTCCACCACCGCAACATGATGGGTGACCGATGGAGAGTTAATCTCCCTTTGATCGGGTTTAAGCCCAATCCGATCATAGTCCGTAGCGACTCCCAAGGCGGCGATGCGATCCAAGAGTTCATTTAGGGAAGAGAGCTCCATTGGATCCATCTCCTCGGTGAATTCCGAGCCGACGTGGAGGCTGTTTTCGATGACCCGAGAAGTCATCGTCGGTGCAGCGACCGAACAGGCTGTCATGACGAAACTGCCTTGCCGGAGAGTTTGGCCGACAGCCAGAGCTCCCCTGGCGGTAATGTTGTTTTTAACAATGAGATGAGGCATCCTACCTTACGGCGATGTCACAGAGGAACTCACAATGAAAGCACCAATGTCGGTGTCAAAACCGGCGGATCTCGGGTAGGGGTCCCGAACTGTGCGTCTAAGGCGGATGGTAATAGGAGGCAGGGGACACGATGTTTTAACCAGGTTCGGGCCCTCTTGATGGAGGTAAAACCCTACGTCCTGCTTGATTTATTCTTGATGATATGGGAATTACAAGAGTTGATCTATGATGAGATCGGAGAGGCTAAACCCTAGAAGCTAGCCTATGGTATGATTGTATGTTGTCCTATGGACTAAAACCCTCCGGTTTATATAGACACCGGAGGGGGCTGGGGTTACACAAGGTCGGTTACAAAGGAGGAGATATACATATCCGTATTGCCTAGCTTGCCTTCCATGCCAAGTAGAGGCCCATCCGGACACGGGACGAAGTCTTCAATCTTGTACCTTCATAGTCCAACAGTCCAGCCGAAGGATATAATCCGGGTGTCTGGATACCCCCTAATCCAGGACTCGCTCAGGAGCTTTCCCGTGTAAATAGTTTATCTCGTTTTTGCTTTTCCCTTTTATTTGCTTGACCAAGAAAACCGAAAACTCCAAAAATATTTCAGTGTGTTTCTCTGAATTTCTTTTGTTTTTATTTGAGTCGTACCAGGGAGAAGACCACGATGAAAATGTTGAGTGGCTCTCATATGAATAATTGTTCATCTAATAAAGAGCCCATTTTACCTTGTCTTCTCCTATTGAATAAAATGTTTGCAGATTCCAGCTTGGTCTATGGCACTCTTGCACTATTATTATTTTCACATCATTCGGTCACACAAGTGAAAGGCAATAATGACGATATTCGATGAACTAGCTGTGGCAAAGAGAAACTTGTATGAACTCGACTTGTTCTGTTTTTGTAAATATGTTTAACCTAGTATCCATGATTCAGCCCATTATGATTAAACATGTTGGCAATGACAATTAGAGATTAAAGTTTCTCATGCCATGCATAAGTAGCTGGGAGTGGATAATGATTTATGTTGGATATCAACATTGTGTTAAAATGTTGTGATGTAGTATGATGATACGGTATACTCCTCTGAATGTTCGAGTGGCTTGACTTGGCACATGTTCATGCATGTAGTTGAATCAAGATCAACATAGCATCTATGATATTTATGTTCGTGGTGTTCATATCCTACTCATGCTAGTGTCCAATGTTACTTATCCATAATGCATGTTCATGATCCTTGTTGCTCTCTAGCTGGCCGCTTCTCAATCTAATTGCTAGCCTTCGCCTATACTAAGTGCGAATTCTGCTTGTACATAAAAAACCTTGAACCTAAAGTTATTCCATATGAATCCACCATACCTACCTATATGCGGTATTACCCTGCCGTCCTAACTAAATTTGCATGTGCCACCTCTAAAAACTTCTGAAAAATATCCTTTTGTGTGCCTGGATCGTTCATGGAATGACAGGAGGTGGTCGGTATCTTCCATGCTAAGCAGGTTATTCTCAAGTCAAGTGTTTATTCACTCGCCATCACACGAGAAAAGGGCGGTAATAGGGGTGCCCGGTCCCTAACTGCCAACAGAAAAAGAGTTAATCTCTCAAATAATCAAACAAAAACTCCCAATGGAGTTAAAACCTATACTTTTATCGCTTGGGAACCGCCACTAGCGTGCTTAGCATGGAAGATATTGATAACTTATGGTCGTGAAGTAAATGAGAAGGGTGCATGTCTCAAAATATCATTTACCACTGTTTTAAAAACTTGAGCTCTGGCACCTCTACAAATCACTGCTTCCCTCTGCGAAGGGACTATCTATTTATTTTTTGTTGTGTCATCACCTTCTAAAACAAGCACTAGAACCTGAGAGCACAGCTATCATGACTTATGCATTGTGTGTAGCTAATGTTGGGTGCATCATGACTGGCTCTTTTCTACCATGAATTCCAATGTTTAGTCGCTGCTTGGACTTTGGAGGTGCTCTGCATTTATGTTTTGCGGTCTCAGAAAGGGCTAGCAAGATACCACTATTGTCATATTATATCATGGTTGTTTTCACAACGTGTTGCCGTTTGAGATACCTTATTATTGTTCGCTAGCTGATTATGTCATTGATATGAGTTAATATAATATTTAAGAGTTATTGTTGGCATGGTTAGTTATAATGTTTGCTGAAAACCTCGGTGTTGTTTAAGCTTATTTATGCAAACAAGAGCAAAAGAGTTCGTAAAAGTTTTTCTTTTTCACTTTCAGTTTATCAATTGAATTGCTTGAGGACAAGCAAAGGTTTACTCTTGGGGGAGTTGATATGTCTCCAACGTATCTACTTTTCCTAATGCTTTTCCTCTTGTTTTGGACTCTAATTTGTATGATTTGAATGAAACTAACCCCGGACTGACGTTGTTTTCAGCAGAACTACCATGGTGTTATTTTTGTGCAGAAATAAAAGATCTCGGAATGGAACGAAACTTTGTGAGGATTTTTTATACAATAAATAAGAAATTCTAGAGCCAAGACCTATCGGAGAGGGGCACCTGGGTGGGCACAACCCACAAGGGCGTGCCCCCCTCTCCTAGCGTGCCCAGGTGGGTTGTCCCCACCTGGTGGCCCCGCAGACCCTGAAACCGACGCTATAAAATCCTATTTTTCCAGAGAAAAATCAGGGACAAAGAATTATCACGATCGACAAGACGAAGCCACCGTCACCTCCTGTTCTTCATCGAGAGGCCGGATCTGGAGTCCGTTTGGGGCTCCGGACAGGAGGATCTTCGTTCTTTGTCATAACCAACCCTTCTCCATTGCCAATTCCATGATGCTCCCCACCGGGAGCGAGTAATTCCTTCATAGGTGTAGGATCGAAAGTATGTCTAGAGGGGGGTGATTAGACTACTTGAGCAAATAAAAACTTAACCTTTTCCCAATTTTAGTTCTTGGCAGATTTTAGCTATCTTAGGACAAGTCAAGCAATCATCACACAATTCAAGCAAGCATGCAAAGAGTATATTGGCAGCGGAAAGTAAAGCATGCAACTTGCAAGAATGTAAAGGGAAGGGTTTGGAGAATTCAAACGCTATTGGAGACACGGATGTTTTTCCCGTGGTTCGGATAGGTGGTGCTATCCTACATCCACGTTGATGGAGACTTCAACCCACAAAGGGTAACGGTCGCGCGAGTCCACGGAGGGCTCCACCCACGAAGGGTCCACGAAGTAGCAACCTTGTCTATCCCACCATGGCCATCGCCCATGAAGGACTTGCCTCACTAGCGGTAGATCTTCACGAAGTAGGCGATCTCCTTGCCCTTACAAACTCCTTGGTTCAACTCCACAATCTTGTCGGAGGCTCCCAAGTGACACCTAGCCAATCTAGGAGACACCACTCTCCAAGAAGTAACAAATGGTGTGTTGATGATGAACTCCTTGCTCTTGTGCTTCAAAATGATAGTCTCCCGAACACTCAACTCTCTCTCATAGGATTTGGATCTGGTGGAAAGAAGATTTGAGTGGAAAGAAACTTGGGGAAGGCTAGAGATCAAGATTCATATGGTAGGAATGGAATATCTTGGTCTCAACACATGAGTAGGTGGTTCTCTCTCAGAACATATGAGTTGGAAGTGTAGATATGTTCTGATGGCTCTCTCCACGAATGAAGAGGAGGTGGAGAGGTATATATAGCCTCCACACAAAATCCAACCGTTACACACAGTTTTCCAATCTCGATGGGACCGAATCAAAAAACTCGGTCGGACCGAAAAGGTAAACCTAGTGACCATTAGAGATTTTCGGTGGGACTGACATGCAACTTGGTAGGACCGATTTTGTTAGGGTTAGGGCATAACGTAATCTCGGTGAGACCGATTACACAAACTCGGTGAGACCGATTTTGGTAATTAGCTAACCAGAGAGTTGGTCAGGTAAACTTGATGGGACCGATTTTCTCTTTCGGTGAGACCGAAAAGTTACAAAAAGGAAATAGAGAGTTTACATTGCAATCTCGGTGGGACCGATTCGCTCTTTCGGTGAGACCGAAAAGTTACGAAAGGGAAATAGAGAGTTTGCAATCCCATCTCGGTGAGGCCGAGATCCCTATCGGTAGAACCGATTTGCTAGGGTTTGGCAGTGGCTTATGACAAGTGAAACTCGGTGGCGCCGGATAGAAAGAATCGGTAGGACCGAGTTTGGCTTAGGGTTTAGGTCATATGTGGATATGGGAAAGTAGTTGAGGGTTTTGGAGCATATCATTAAGCACATGAAGCAAGAGGCTCATTAACCAACACCTCATCCCTCCTTGATAGTATTAGCTTTTCCTAAAGACTCAATGTGATCTTGGATCACTAAAATATAAAACGAAGAGTATTGAGCTTTTGAGCTTGAGCCAATCCTTTGTCCTTAGCATTTTGAGGGTTGCACTTTCACCATCCATGCCATGCCAATCATTGAGCTTTCCTAATCATCTTGGAATAGCATTAGCTCAATGAGCTATATGTTGTTATGAATTACCAAAACCACCTAGGGATAGTTGCACTTTCAATCTCCCCTTTTTGGTAATTGATGACAACATATAGATCAAAGCTTCGACAAATGATAATAAGAATGAATTACATCGTCGCTTTGAGAAGTATGTGATAAGTAAGAGCTCCCCCTAAATTTGTGCACATTTAAAATTTGCTTTGGACTGCAAATGCACAAGAAGTTAGAATTATGGGTTACTCTTCCATGTCACATACATCTTGGTGGAGCGCTTAAAATGTTAAGAATGAAATACATGCACTCGTCACCAAGAAAAGTGAATGATCGTATAAGATAGATAAGATAATAGCATTCACCAAGCATTAAGTGTAGCTTATGATCAAACACATGATCATCAATGTCTCACAAGCATATCAAAGTATCTCGACCAAAAGCAAACAATGTTCGAAAAAAACACCAAATAAAGTAAGAGAGAAAAAACAACACTCTCTCTCTCTCTCGAAGCCTATGATCTATACATTTTCTCCCCCTTTGGCAACAAGTTACCAAAAAGTTCCTAGAAAATGCATAGTGCTAGATCGATGCTCAGGCTTGATCTTCAGGTGGTGGTGGAGTCCGGATCACTCCAAGGACGAAGGCTTCCGTAGACGCGGTTGGAGTTGAAGCTGAAGTAGATGCTGGAGCAGGTTGGGCTGGTGCTGCGGCTGGAGCTGAGGCGATTGCTCTTGTGTCAGGAACTGGCACTGCAGACGACCTCGGACCTCGTGGCACTCTAGCAAAGGCATCAGTGGTTGTCTTCCCTTTTCTCTCATGCATGTCATCTTGGAGCTGCTCCACTGCAGTCTGAATCTCTGTCACCTTGATGTCCAAGTCATAGAACTTTTGTTTTACGATTCTCTCTAGGCTTGCCTGGTTCTGAGTTAGGGTGGCTAGTCCTTTCTCAATCTGCAGGGTGGATGCAATCAAGTAACTGAGCTGCTCTTGCTTGGTCTTCAAGAAGTACTCAGCTGCATCCTCTTGAGTTGGCATCTTGGCAGCTTTCTCCTTTATTGCCTTCTCCTTCTTGGCTTGTGCATGGGCTGAAGATGGTTCATCTTTGGTCATCACAATTTGGTTGTCCTCGAACTCTGGATAGATAGGCAAATGTTCCTTGTCCAACAAGTATGTGTCTGTGCCCATTCTTGAGTTAATCAACATCTGGATCTGAGGGGCATATCCACAGCTCCTCTTCTGATCTGCTACAGTCCTCTTGATAGTCTCTACCATGTGGCTCATGACCTTGAATTTCTAAGGCACATCAAAGATATGTAGCAAGTTAATGGCATGACCTCTGATCATCCTGTGATCTCTAGACTTGGGAAAAAGTGTGTGCCTAAGAATCCAGTTTATGGTTGGCAGCCCTAACAGAAGATAACGCACTGAGCCAAACTTGAACGTATCAAGTGCTTCATTTGGGATCTCCTTGTACATGTTTGACATATAGTTATGATCCATCTTCTTCTTGGAATAGACATCCAAGTCATCCTCATGCTCCTCTGGGGCATTGATAAGCTGTGCCCACTCAGCAACTGTTGATTGGTACCTCGTACCTTCAGACATCCAAATAATCCTCCCATCTGGGTAAAAATGTGTTGTGGAGTAGAACTGCATGATGAGTTCCTCGTTCCACTTTGTGAGCTTCTGCCCAACAAAGTCAGCTACTCCACAAGCATTGAAGCTATCTTGCACTCCAAGATAGTGCTCTTCATTTTCCTTGATATATTTCCAATCAACCCATCTCATGTCACATACAATGGGCTTCTTATTTAGCAGCACTGTCTCATAAAAATCTTTTTGTTCCTTGGTGTGAAACCTGTAGTCAATTGCAGTCCTCCTCCTGATAGCATAGGGATCTGCTTCTCTCCACTTTCTCAGCCCTGAGTCTCTTCTGAGCTTCATGTCCTCAGCCACAGGATGAGCATCATTATGGTCTGGGATCTTGGGCTTGAGCTTTCTCAGAACATGCTCTTCATCATCTTCTTCAACAACAGTCTCAGGCACTGGGGCCTTGTTCTTCTCAGCAGTTGGGATGCTTCTTGTATTCCTCTTTGGTTTTGACTTTGGAGCTGCCTTGGCCTTGGAAGCAGTTGTCCCTGATCTTATGGCATCACCCATCAGCTTGGGTGCCTTAGGTGCTGGTGCAGCAACCTCTTCTTCCTCTTCCTCTTCTTCCATGATGGAAGCCTTTCCAAGCACTTTGGCTACGGTCTTCTTGACCCTTTCCTTCCTTTTCTTTCCTTCTGCAGCAACTGGCTCTATGGAAGTGGGCTTCTAGGAATTTCAGTTGAAGCTCTGGCCTTTGGCATAGGCTGCCTGCCTGCTGGCCTTTTGACCTTCATCCCTGGCTTTATGCTCTGTGCTGGTTAATATTCTTTCTTGAGCACAGTTCTCTTTGATGTGGCTTCCTCGTCCTCTGCCACATAATCTTCATCCTCAGAATCTGAAGTTCTCTTCTTTCTTTGTCTTGTGGCAGCTTTTGGCAGGTTGCTAGGGGTGCTCCTGCTGCCATCATCTGAAGAACTTGAGGGACTAGTGCCCTCACTCATTTGCACTTGCTGCTCTGATAAATTCTGGCTATCACTTTGGTCTGACATGATGAACAATCTGACTACTGACCCTGTGATCAGTTTATAGATGAGGTAGAGTGGATGAGCATCACAAAATGCAGAGATTTTTGCAAAAGAATGATTCAAAAACTTAGTTTTAGTTTTCCACAGAAAGCATTTCGGATCTACCGATTTTTAAACTCGATGACACCGAAGCAGTTTTTGGAACCTAAACTAGTGAACTCGGTTAGACCGAGTCACAGTTCGGTGGCACCGAGACTGCTAGGGTTTCACAAAGTTCCAAAATCGGGCACACCGATTAGTAATACTCGGTCAGACCGAGTCTCACTTGTGCAATGGCATAAGCCAAATCGATGGGACCGAGTTTTTCAACTCGGTGGGTCCGAGATGGTTTCGGCGGAAACCTAACCCTAAAATTTTCGAATCAAACCTAATCTACGAATTCATTGACTGGATAGAAGTTTATCAAACGTGGCAAGAATCATTATGATCACAATGTGCTAGGAATTGGATTGGGGAATAGCACAAAGATCGAGTCCGTACCCTAGTTTGGCGGAGACTCGCTACGGCGGCAACGGCGAGGTTGTTTCCCGTTGACGGCGATGAAGACCAGCGACTGGAGGCGGCTGGCGGCGAGGAGACGATCCGAAGACCACGTTGGCAGAGCGAGCTATCGCGCGGGCGAAGGGGTTCGGAGAAATTTCCAAATTTTTGCCCGTGACTATATATAGCCCAACCCTGTCGGTGTGACCGAGGGGAACAACTCGGTGGCACCAAGATGCAAAACTGTATACAATTGTTGCAACTCGGTGTGACCGAATGGTTCAAATCGGTTGCACCGAGATCGAAAACATAGATCAACTTAATGATCTTGGTAAGACCGAAAGTGGGGTATCGGTCAGACCAAGAGTCACAAAGAGGTTTTGGAAGTTTAAGTCTATGACGAATCGGGGACTCCAAGTGCTCCTCACACAGAGTGGTTCGAATCTGACTTGATCAAATTTTGTGATGTAGCATGAATAGAGTTTGAGACGAGAAGAGCATAGATAGCTAGAGGAGGTTCTTAGGCATTCTTGTCCATCCACTTGGCAAAACGAAATAAAACCAAACAGTCAAAACAACAAGTGGATGTCCTCGAATGAGTAAAATATGCAACCAACATGCTCACACAATAAGATGGCAATTGAAATATGTGACAAAGCATGCACAACCAATTCTAGCATCTATCAAGCAATTTGCGATGACTAGGTCATCTATATATGAGTATATTGACTTAGGAGTCAAGTGAGAACACTTGATCGTAGGTCATACTCATCATTTAATCCCAAGTGGGGTTACCACTTTTACATAAAGCATTGTTGTGTTCACATCTTTAGAGTTGCTTTAGCTCAAGTCTTAGAGTAAAGCTCCCCCTAGATGTGATATCCCCCCTAAGAGGGATGAACTAACCTTGGGTTTTGTCGATGATGACTTCATGTAGATGTTGAAGATGTGGATGCTCAATGTTGATGTAGATCACTTGGAGCTATCCATTTGAGTGAATTGCACTTTCAATACCTACATGGGTTAGTCCCACAAGGAACAAACAAGGATATCCATAGACATAGAGTGATGCACACACAAGATGATGTCCATGAAAACTTTAGGTTACCTTGTCCCTTGTCTTACCAACAAGAGGGTTTGTGACTCCTTGAACTAGTGCAAGATGTGGAAGTTGATTGCACTTGTTCTTGCCAAAATGATAAGAGTGAAGTATGTTGGCGGAGTCACCCTCAAGAACTCTCTAGTTCTTCTTATTTTGGATCCACACCATCTTGATGGGAATCCTTGGAGTTGTAGTCATACTTGATGAAGTGGAACTTGAAGTAGTCTTGGGAATCCACTTGACTAAGGTCTTAGGAGCTTCTTCAAATGCATCAATTTCCTCTTGAAGCTTGTCCTTGCCTTTTTGCTTGTAGTCTTGTGGTGGAAGATCATCTTGAGCATGTGTCCCCTTGAAGGAAGTATCATACTTCTCTTGTTGAGGAACAAACTTTGTCTTGGGGTATTGATCTTTTTCCCACTCAGCTCCATTGGCATTGAACTTTCGTTCAAAACCAACACCTTGATTCTTCCGGTGCATTCCTTGCTTGCGCACAATTTCCTCGAATTGCTTACTCCCGGCAAGGCTTTTGTACACTCCTTTCTCTATAATTCCCTTCAATAAGCTATTTTCTTTCTCAAGTGTAACTTAGCTAAGAGAATCATTAGTGGAATCAAGAGAACTACTAGAAGCAACAATATTGGATTTAGCATGATCATTGTTACTACTAGAGGAAGAATCTTTCTTGTTCTTGTTACTAGACTTGACTTGAGGCATGTAAGTGGATAAGAGTAAACGCTTGGCAATGTAAGAAGAACTTTTCTTGCGGAGATCATCATTGATTGCCTTTAAAAACTCATGCTCTTGCTCAAGATTGAGCTTTTCAAAGCGTAACTTCTCATGAGCTCTTAAAAGTTCTCGATGATCTTCGAAGATAGTTTCATGAGCTAACTTAAGAGTGTTTAGTTCTTTAGTTAGAGCCTCAATATTCTCCTTATCATTGTCATTTGTTTTATCTTGATTAGCATGATTAATTGACCTTTCATCATAGTATTCATCACTAGAGTTGTCAACAAGTAAATCATCATCACCTAACAAGTCATCTTCATCACTATTGAAATCAACATACTCGGGGTGTGTTTCCTTAGGACCTTTGGGCATGAAGCATCTTCCAATTCCTTCATTTGGTGAGTCAAATATGTCGTAGGAGTTTGTTGACACAAGTGCTAGACCGGCAACACCTTCATCTTGAGTATATTCGGAGTCGGAGTGATAACTTCTCTCGGAGTGGCTGTCGGAGTCGGAGCCGGATACCCATTCACCAACATGAGCTTGATGTCTTTGTTTTGTGTAGCTCCTTGATGATTTTTCATTCCTTTCCGAATCTTTGCTTCTCCGTGAGTATCTTCGTTCATAACGATCATCTCTACTCCTTCTCTCTCTTGGTGGTGATTCTTCTCTTTTGCTTCTTCTTTTTGGAGAGTCTTCTCTTCTCTTGTGGGGAGCCGTACACTCATTGGAATAGTGTCAGGGTCTTCCACAATTGTAGCAGTTTCGCTCTCGACTAGAAGATCTTTTGTCATTGTAGGACCTTGACTTGAAGCTTCTATCTTTGCTTCTACTCTTGTAGAACTTGTTGAAGTTCTTCACCATTAAGCTCAATTCTTCATTGAAGTTTTGTTTCTCACTTGATGATGTAGGGGCTTCACATGAGGCTTTGTAGGCACCACTAGATTTGTTGTGAAGTTCCTCTTTATCCTTAAGTGACATCTCATGAGCAACAATTCTTCCAATTACCCCCATTGGCTTGAGATCTTTGTAATTGGGCATCATTTGGATCAATGTGCACACGGTATCATATTTTCCAACCAAGGCTCTTAGAATCTTCTTGATGATGATGAATCTATCGGTCATCTCTTCACTTCCTAAGCCGGCAATCTCATTTGTGATGAGAGCAAGCCTAGAGTACATTTCAGCGACACCTTCACCATCCTTCATTTTGAACTTGTCAAGTTGACTTTGAAGCACATCCAATTTGGATTCCTTGACGGAGTCGGTACCTTCATGCATATCAATCAAAGTGTCCCAAATTTCCTTTGCATTCTCAAGACGGCTGATTTTGTTGAATTCTTCGGGGCACAATCCGTTGAAGAGAATATCACAAGCTTGAGCATTATATTGCAACATCTTCAACTCATCCGCGGTAGCTTCACGGTTTGGTTCTCTCCCATCAAATAAGTCACCTTGCAAACCAACACACACAATAGCCCAAACGGCGGGGTTATGTCCAAGAATATGCATTTTCATTTTATGCTTCCAACTAGCAAAATTAGTACCATCAAAGTAAGGACCTCTATGGTGATAATTTCCCTCGCTAGATGCCATACTCTCCTAGGTTGTGAAACCAATGCTATGACCACCAAAAGCTATGGAAATCAAAGCAAATGGAGACCAAAGCTCTGATACCACTTGTAGGATCAAAAGTATGTCTAGAGGGGGGGTGATTAGACTACTTGACCAAATAAAAACTTAACCTTTTCCCAATTTTAGTTCTTGGCAGATTTTAGCTATCTTAGGACAAGTCAAGCAATCATCACACAATTCAAGCAAGCATGCAAAGAGTATATTGGCAGCGGAAAGTAAAGCATGCAACTTGCAAGAATGTAAAGGGAAGGGTTTGGAGAATTCAAACGCTATTGGAGACACGGATGTTTTTCCCGTGGTTCGGATAGGTGGTGCTATCCTACATCCACGTTGATGGAGACTTCAACCCACGAAGGGTAACGGTCGCGCGAGTCCACGGAGGGCTCCACCCACGAAGGGTCCACGAAGTAGCAACCTTGTCTATCCCACCATGGCCATCGCCCACGAAGGACTTGCCTCACTAGTGGTAGATCTTCACGAAGTAGGCGATCTCCTTGCCCTTACAAACTCCTTGGTTCAACTCCACAATCTTGTCAGAGGCTCCCAAGTGACACCTAGCCAATCTAGGAGACACCACTCTGAAAGCACAAGTGCTCCCTAGGTGGTTTTGGTAATTGATGACACCATATCTCTTGTTGGACTAATACCTTTACCTAGTGTATTTCAGATAAGTTCAACAATGGAGTGGCAGGGACTAAAGGTTGTGGCAACCTCTTCAAGATGCTAAGGACAAAGGATTGGCTAAAGCTTCAAGCTCAAGACTCTTCCTTTTATATATTTTAGTGATCCAAGATCACATTGAGTCTTTAGGAAAAGCCAATACTATCAAGAAGGGATGAGGTGTTGTTTAATGAGCCTCTTGCTCAAGTGCTTAATGATATGCTCCAAAATCCTCAGCTACTTTCCGACTTCCACAAATGACCTAAACCCTAAGCCAAACTCGGTCATACCGATTCTGTCAATCCGGCGCCACCGAGTTTCACTTGTCATTTGCCACTGCCAAACCCTAGCAATTCGGTCATACCGATAAGGTTCTCGGTCTCACCAAGATGGGCTTGCAAACTCTCTGTTACCTATTGCAATATCTTCGGTCCCACCAAGATATGCAATCGGCCCCACCGAGTTTGCTTGGCCAACTCTCAGTTTCACTTATTACCAAAATCGGTCCCACCGAGTTTGAGTAATCGGTCAAACCGAGTTTTGGATTTTCCCAAACCCTAACCGAATCGGTCCTACCGAGTTGCATCTCAGTCCCACCGAAATTCCTAACGGTCACTAGGTTTACCATTTCGGTCCCACCGAGTTTGATGATTCGGTCCCACCGAGATTGGAAAACTGTGTGTAACGGTTGGATTTTGTGTGGAGGCTATATATACCCCTCCACCACCTCTTCATTCGAAGAGAGAGAAATCAGAACACACACTCCATTCCTACTCATATGTTTTGAGAAAGAACCACCTACTCATGTGTTGGGACCAAGATATTCCATTCCTACCATATGAATCTTGATCTCTAGCCTTCCCCAAGTTGCTTTCCACTCAAATCTTCTTTCCACCAGATCCAAATCCTATGAGAGAGAGTTGAGTGTTGGGGAGACTATCATTTGAAGCACAAGAGCAAGGAGTTCATCATCAACACACCATTTGTTACTTCTTGGAGAGTGGTGTCTCCTAGATTGGCAAGGTGTCACTTGGGAGCCTCCGACAAGATTGTGGAGTTGAACCAATGAGTTTGTAAGGGCAAGGAGATCGCCTACTTCGTGAAGATCTACCGCTAGTGAGGCAAGTCCTTCGTGGGCGATGGCCATGGTGGAATAGACAAGGTTGCTTCTTCATGGACCCTTCGTGGGTGGAGCCCTCCGTGGACTCGCGCAACCGTTACCCTTCGTGGGTTGAAGTCTCCATCAACGTGGATGTAGGATAGCACCACCTATCCGAACCATGGGAAAACATCCGTGTCTCCAATTGCGTTTGAATCCTCCAAACCCTTCCCTTTACATTCTTGCAAGTTGCATGCTTTACTTTCCGCTGCCTATAACTCTTTGCATGCTTGCTTGGTATGTATTGTGTATGTTAAAATTGTGCCCGAACTCCACTTAAACCGAAAAACCTTAAAAAGTGCAACTTTAGCATTAAGTGTCTATCCCCCCCCCCCTCTAGGCACTCCTTCTTCTAGATCCTACAAGTGGTATCAGAGCTTTGGTCTCCATTGCCTTGGTTTAATCACCATTGGAGGAAGATGGATGTCTCTACCTTAGGGAGTCTTAGACATAGAGTGCCTATTCTTGATGAAGAGTACTTTCATGAGTGGAAAAATGAGATGCTTGTAATCTTCAATCAATATCATTTAAACAAGTATATTGCTAGCCCTTGTGCACCTCATATTGATCCTTTGCATCCTACCCTAGATGAAGATATTGACATGATTCGCAATCTTAGAACCATTGAGCTCATCATTAGAGGATTGCCCAAAAATTTGATTGCTGGTTTGCCTACTCTTAATTGTGCCTACACTATATGGAAATTTCTTGAGGAACGATTTCCCGATCATTCCTTGAAAAATTTGGATAAAATTCTCCATAAATCTATTGCCTTGAGTAAGATGAATTCTAGTGATCCTAAGTTTGGTGATTGTCTATTTGAGCTTACCAATCTCAAGCATGCTAAAGGAGATGTTGGAATCATTAGTGATATTATATTTGAAGCTACAAGAATTCATAAAAGTGACCACTTTGATGACCATTTATCTAATGAATTACCCTCTCTAGGAAATGATGAGTCACAAGATCATGATGAACATGGATACTATGATGATGATGATAGTGACTTCGATCTTGATGATGCAATGAGGCATTTTGGTCTTACGGCAAACCTTCGGGGATATGCGTCAGGTGGAAAGGAATGGGTTCTTGATAGCGGATGTACTGATCATATGACCGGAGATGAAGAGATGTTCCGTGAGCTTGCTGAAAATGACGGCCCTCAAAAATATGTCACCTTTGGTGATAATTCAAAGGGTAAAGTAGTTGGCCTTGGTAAGGTGGCCATCTCACATGATAGTTCCATTCAAAATGTCATGCTCGTTGAATCTCTCGGCTACAATTTACTTTCAGTATCTAGACTTGTTGATTTTGGCCTAAATGTTCTATTTACTGAGGTAGATTGCCAAGTGTTTCGTCGAGACAATCATAAAATGGTCTTTACCGGTATGCGTAGAGGTGATCTTTACATTGTCGATTTCTCTAAAAAGGCACAACCTAAAACTTGCTTCATTGCTAAATCCTCAAAAGGTTGGTTGTGGCATAGACGACTAGGTCACGTTGGCATGAGAAATCTTGACAAGCTTATTAAAGGAAATCATATCCTTGGATTAACGATGTCATATTTGATAAGGATAGACTTTGCAGTGCTTGTCAAGCAGGTAAACAGGTTGGAGGAAGGCATCCTGTGAAGAACATCATGACAACAAGGAGGCCACTCGAGCTACTTCATATGGATCTTTTTGGTCCCAACGCCTACAAAAGTCTCGGTGGAAATTCTTTTGGTCTTGTTATAGTTGATGATTTTTCAAGATTTACATGGGTGTTCTTTCTTAATGACAAGTCGCAGGTCCAGAAGATCTTCAAAAACTTCACTAGGAAAGCCCAAAATCAGTTTGAAGTGAAGATCAAGAAGGTTCGGAGTGACAACGGAACGAAGTTCAAGAACGCAAATGTGGACACCTTTCTTGACGAAGAAGGGATTTCACACGAGTTCTCGGCTACGTACACACCTCAACAAAATGGAGGTGTTGAGAGGAAGAACCGGACGCTCATCGAAATGGCAAGGACGATGCTTGATGAATACAAGACGCAAAAGCACTTTTGGGCAGAAGCGGTTGAGACAGCTTGTCACGCAACAAGTCGCTTGTATCTTCACAAGCTACTCAGCAAGACAGCATACGAGCTCCTCACCGGTAACAAACCCCAAGTTGGATACTTTCGAGTATTCGGCTCAAAGTGCTACATTCTTGATAAGCATCGTCGTTCAAAGTTTGCTCCTAAATCTCATGAAGGCTTCCTACTCGGTTATGGCTCAAACTCTCACACTTACCGTGTCTACAACAATTTCACCCGAAAAGTTGAAGAGACGGTAGATGTGAAGTTTGATGAATCTAATGGCTCGCAAGTAGTGCAATTGCCAATTGATGTAGGAGACAAAGACCCTTCAGAAGCAATCCAAGACTTGTCCATTGGCAAAGTTTGTCCAACGGAGGTGAAGGAGAGTACGTCATCCGTCCAAGTGGAAGCTTCTACTTCACGACAAGGTGAACCAAGAATCGACACGGAAGCATCCACAAGTGGGACACACCAAGATGAAGAAGACGAGGAGGTACATCAAGACGAACATCAACAACCTCCTTCCCCACCACGACAAGAGAATGACAACGTCAATAATGAAGAAGGCCAAGAAGAAGAACAAGATGAAGAAGATGCTCAACGAAGACCCAAGCAAAAACTCTCACGAGTTCGAGCAAGAATTGCCAAATATCATCTCGTCGAGCAAATCCTTAATGATATACAAACCGGGAGAATCACTCGCTCAAAAACTCGTTTAGCTAACTTTTGTGAAAACTATTCATTCATCTCTAGCATTGAACCTATGAAGGTTGAAGAAGCATTGGAAGATCCGGATTGGATAAACGCTATGCATGAAGAGCTACACAATTTTGAGAGAAACCAAGTTTGGACATTGGTTGAGAAGCCCGACAACAACCACAACATCATTGGTACCAAATGGGTGTTTCGCAACAAGCAAGATGAAGATGGACAAGTGGTCCGCAACAAAGCACGTCTCGTCGCCCAAGGGTACACACAAGTCGAAGGTATGGACTATGGTGAGACATATGCTCCCGTTGCTAGACTTGAGTCCATTCGCATCTTACTTGCCTATGCTAATCACCATAATATCACCTTGTACCAAATGGACATTAAGAGTGCTTTTCTAAATGGTGAAATAGAGGAGGAAGTTTATGTCAAACAACCTCCCGGCTTTGTCAATCCTAAGAAACCTAATCATGTTTACAAACTTCACAAAGCTCTTTATGGTCTTAAACAAGCTCCTAGAGCATGGTATAAATGCTTGACCAAGTTCCTTATTGCAAGTGGCTTTGAAATTGGTAGAATTGATTCTACTCTCTTCACTAAAAGGGTTAATGGAGAACTATTTGTATGTCAAATCTATGTTGATGATATCATATTTGGTTCAACTAACCCTCTCTTTAGTGAAAAGTTTGGAAAGCTAATGTCAGAGAAGTTTGAGATGTCTATGATGAGTGAACTCAAATTCTTTCTTGGTTTGCAAATCAAGCAAACTAAGGAAGGTACATTTTTCTCTCAAACGAAGTACACCAAGGACTTATTCAAGAAGTTCAATATGCAAGAGTGCAAAGGTATGTCTACACCCATGCCCACTAGTGGACATAATGATTTGACCAAAGATGGTGAACCGGTTGATCAAAAGGTTTATCGTTCTATGATTGGTTCATTACTATACCTATGTGCTTCACGTCTCGATATTATGCTAAGTGTATGCATGTGTGCATGATATCAAGCTGCTCCTAAAGAATGTCATCTTAAGGCTGTGAAAAGGATAGTGAGATACTTAATGCACACACCAAACTTTGGCATTTGGTATCTTAAGAGGTCTTCTTTTGATCTTGTTGGCTATTCTGAATCGGATTATGCCGGAGACAAGGTTGATAGGAAGTCCACTTCGGGTACCTATCAATTTCTTGGCAGATCTCTTGTGTCTTGGTCCTCCAAGAAACAAAACTCGGTATCCTTATCCACCGCCGAAGCGGAATACATTGCCGCTGGTTCATGTTGTGCTCAATTACTTTGGATGACCCAAACTCTTAAAGATTATGGAATTTATGTGAAACATGTTCCACTGCTTTGTGACAATGAAAGTGCTATCAAAATTGGTCATAATCCCGTACAACATTATCGAACTAAGCATATTGAAGTTCGTCATCATTTCATTCGAGATCATGTTGCTAAGGGTGACATTAATCTTAAGCATGTTCGCACTGACAAGCAATTAGCGGATATATTCACTAAACCACTTGATGAAAAAGTATTTTGCAGGCTAAGAGGAGAATTGAACATCATTGATGCTTCAAACGTGGTGTAGGAACTCCATTGGACACATGCAAGACATGAGCTTATGACTAATCCATGATATATCTCTTATGATGACTATCTTATGTCTTGGATATATTTGTACCTTGCATGTTGTCTAACCCATGTAGGTACTTGGTTGAAACTAATTCCATGGGATTGCGACTCACTCACATCTTGAGCAATCTCTACATCACCAAGTCTCTACACAATGGTGGTTGAAGACAAGGAAGCACAAAACCATTCAAACATATCCTTTGACAAGTTCTATGTTGAGCTTCATGATTGTCATTTTTGGATACACAAGTGCTCTTCCTTGCAAGAACTAACCCATGTAGGTAGATGAACTCAAACTCCAAGTGGTGCTCCAAATTCTTGATGGACTACATCAACCTTAAGCACCCACACAAGTTCAACTACATCAGCAAGAACCACTCCACCACCCAAGGTATGTTATCCCATCTTATAGAAGCTTTACTCCAAGACATGAGTCAAAGCAACTCAACAAGATGTGAATACATCAAGATGCTGAAACGAAAAATGGCAACCCCATTTTGAGCTTAAACGATGAGTATGACCTATGATCAAGTGTTCTAACTTGACTCCTAAGTCAATATACTCTAACATAGGTGACTATGTCACCGCCCAACTCTAGATGAAGTTCTCTTGTGTTTTCCTTCTGTGTTACTGCATTTGTCTCATGCTTGTTTATGTGTTTCCTTCTACTTCATCTAGATCCTTCAGTTTCTTTTCTTTTCTTTTTTATTATTCTGCATTTTCCACATTCAATTCATTGCAAATCTTTGTGAGATCCTGCATGTCTAGTGAGCTGAGGTGACAAGTGTTTTTCTCTGGGTGAACTCGGTCTCACCGAATTGTAATTTTCGGTCCAACCGAATTCCTTCGGTACCACCGAATCATACCACTCGGTGCCACCGACTTCGCAACAAGAAAAACAGTTTGTCACATAACCTATAATTCTTCTGATCCAGCTCCACTCAATGAATCTTGTCCTCTACAAGCATCCCAATTTTATTCTTTCCTTTATGCTGAGTCTCAAGGACCAAACCTTTTGGATGGATTCCTGAAGTACCTTCTTGGAAATTGATGTCAAAGGGGGAGAGAGAGATCACATCAAAGCTTATCTTCGGGGAGAAAGAGATCACATCAAAGCACTAAAGGGGGAGAGAACATCTCAAGGATCCCAAATGTTCCAGATAATGTATTAAGGGGGAGAAAGAGATCCCTAGGTGGAGAGACAATACTCAAGGATCCCAGATGCTTGATGATCAAGAGGAGAGATGTCACATGCCTTTTTAGGGGGAAAGACATGTTCATTTGTTTTGTTTCTTTTAGCTCTGATTTTCTATTCCCTATCCTCTCCCAATATCCCATATAAGATTCAGGGGGAGCAAGACACCTATGGGAAAGAAATCAGTCAAATTCATTGCATATCTTTACTCTTGGGGACATGTTGAATTCAATACAGTACCTAGTACTTACTCTCTACATGTCATCCCAGTCTTGGTATTCTTGTGGTTTCTTTAGTTTACTCTGGCTAGTGGATGTACCTGTGTTATCTAACCTTGTTTGTGCAGGTTCATTCCATCCTAAGTCAACCAAAGACTACAAGGTAAGTGTATGCATCAAAATCATGAGTATGAGAAGTTCTTGCTTATGTACATACTGTTTGCAAGAAGGACTCATGAGCATGAAGGTATTTTCCTTAACAATCTTTTACTCTTATGCATATGGCCAAGATACATGTAACACATTGCCCACTCTGTCATGGTTATGCCCTGACATGCCTCTATATTTCATATTCACATGAGTGCATACATGTAGGGGGAGCCTATGCTTGTTACATGTCCTTCCAAAGCTTTACTTGCTGTTCTTTGTATTTTTATCTAAAGCTTTGATGTATGTTGCCATCAATTACCAAAAAGGTGGAGATTGAAAGCACAAGTGCTCCCTAGGTGGTTTTGGTAATTGATGACAACATATCTCTTGTTGGACTAATACCTTTACCTAGTGTATTTCAGATAAGTTCAACAATGGAGTGGCATGGACTAAAGGTTGTGGGAACCTCTTCAAGATGCTAAGGACAAAGGATTGGCTAAAGCTTCAAGCTCAAGACTCTTCCTTTTATATATTTTAGTGATCCAAGATCACATTGAGTCTTTAGGAAAAGCCAATACTATCAAGAAGGGATGAGGTGTTGTTTAATGAGCCTCTTGCTCAAGTGCTTAATGATATGCTCGAAAATCCTCAGCTACTTTCCCACTTCCACAAATGACCTAAACCCTAAGCCAAACTCGGTCATACCGATTCTGTCAATCCGGCGCCACCGAATTTCACTTGTCATTTGCCACTGCCAAACCCTAGCAATTCGGTCCTACCGATAAGGTTCTCGGTCTCACCGAGATGGGCTTGCAAACTCTCTGTTACCTATTGCAATATCTTCGGTCCCACCGAGATATGCAATCGGCCCCACCGAGTTTGCTTGGCCAACTCTCAGTTTCACTTATTACCAAAATCGGTCCCACCGAGTTTGAGTAATCGGTCAAACCGAGTTTTGGATTTTCCCAAACCCTAACCGAATCAGTCCTACCGAGTTGCATCTCAGTCCCACCGAAATTCCTAACGGTCACTAGGTTTACCATTTTGGTCCGACCGAG
Organism: Triticum monococcum; assembly: GCA_034509565.1. Lineage (NCBI taxonomy): Eukaryota > Viridiplantae > Streptophyta > Magnoliopsida > Poales > Poaceae > Triticum > Triticum monococcum. The sequence goes on along the minus strand of CM067841.1, from coordinate 126,759,991 downwards.
TTTGATGATTCGGTCCCACCGAGATTGGAAAACTGTGTGTAACGGTTGGATTTTGTGTGGAGGCTATATATACCCCTCCACCACCTCTTCATTCGAAGAGAGAGCAATCAGAACACACACTCCATTCCTACTCATATGTTCTGAGAAAGAACCACCTACTCATGTGTTGAGACCAAGATATTCCATTCCTACCATATGAATCTTGATCTCGAGCCTTCCCCAAGTTGCTTTCCACTCAAATCTTCTTTCCACCAGATCCAAATCCTATGAGAGAGAGTTGAGTGTTGGGGAGACTATCATTTGAAGCACAAGAGCAAGGAGTTCATCATCAACACACCATTTGTTACTTCTTGGAGAGTGGTGTCTCCTAGATTGGCTAGGTGTCACTTGGGAGCCTCCGACAAGATTGTGGAGTTGAACCAAGGAGTTTGTAAGGGCAAGGAGATCGCCTACTTCGTGAAAATCTACCGCTAGTGAGGCAAGTCCTTCGTGGGCGATGGCCATGGTGGAATAGACAAGCTTGCTTCTTCGTGGACCCTTCGTGGGTGGAGCCCTCCGTGGACTCGCGCAACCATTACCCTTCGTGGGTTGAAGTCTCCATCAATGTGGATGTAGGATAGCACCACCTATCCGAACCACAGGAATACATCCGTGTCTCCAATTGCGTTTGAATCCTCCAAACCCTTCCCTTTACATTCTTGCAAGTTGCATGCTTTACTTTCCGCTGCCTATATACTCTTTGCATGCTTGCTTGATATGTATTGTGTATGTTAAAATTGTGCCCGAACTCCACTTAAACCGAAAAACCTTAAAAAGTGCAACTTTAGCATTAAGTGTCTATCCCCCCCCCTCTAGACACTCCTTCTAGATCCAACACAGTCTCCAAGAAGTAACAAATGGTGTGTTGATGATGAACTCCTTGCTCTTGTGCTTCAAAATGATAGTCTCCCCAACACTCAACTCTCTCTCATAGGATTTGGATCTGATGGAAAGAAGATTTGAGTGGAAAGCAACTTGGGGAAGGCTAGAGATCAAGATTCATATGGTAGGAATGGAATATCTTGGTCTCAACACATGAGTAGGTGGTTCTCTCTCAGAACATATGAGTTGGAAGTGTAGATGTGTTCTGATGGCTCTCTCCACGAATGAAAAGGAGGTGGAGGGGTATATATAGCCTCCACACAAAATCCAACCGTTACACACAGTTTTCCAATCTCGATGGGACCGAATCAAAAAACTCGGTCGGACCGAAAAGATAAACCTAGTGACCATTAGAGATTTTCGGTGGGACTGACATGCAACTCGGTAGGACCAATTTTTTTAGGGTTAGGGCATAACGTAATCTCGGTGAGACCGATTACACAAACTCGTTGAGACCGATTTTGGTAATTAGCTAACCAGAGAGTTGGTCAGGTAAACTCGGTGGGACCGATTTGCTCTTTCGATGAGACCAAAAAGTTACAAAAAGGAAACAGAGAGTTTACATTGCAATCTCAGTGGGACCGATTCGCTCTTTCGGTGAGACCGAAAAGTTACGAAAGGGAAACAGAGAGTTTGCAATCCCATCTCGGTGAGACCGAGATCCCTATCGGTAGAACCGATTTGCTAGGGTTTGGCAGTGGCTTATGACAAGTGAAACTCGGTGGCGCCGGATAGAAAGAATCGGTAGGACCGAGTTTGGCTTAGGGTTTAGGTCATATGTGGATATGGGAAAGTAGTTGAGGGTTTTGGAGCATATCACTAAGCACATGAAGCAAGAGGCTCATTAAGCAACACCTCATCCCTCCTTGATAGTATTGGCTTTTCCTAAAGACTCAATGTGATCTTGGATCACTAAAATATAAAATGAAGAGTCTTGAGCTTTTGAGCTTGAGCCAATCCTTTGTCCTTAGCATTTTGAGGGTTCCACTTTCACCATCCATGCCATGCAAATCATTGAGCTTTCCTGAAATAATCATCTTGGAATAGCATTAGCTCAATGAGCTATATGTTGTTATGAATTACCAAAACCACCTAGGGATAGTTGCACTTTCAGTAGGCTCACTGGTTGCTGAGCAGTTGGATGAGATTCATCATGTAATCGAGTTAGTTTTGTTAGGGCTTGATTCCTAGTATCCACTGTGTTCTAAGATTGATGTTGATATGCCTTTGCCATGCTTAATGCTTGTCACTTTGGGCCCGGGTGCCATGATTTCAGATCTGAACCATTTATGTTATCAACATTATATCCATGTTCTAGATCTGATCTTGCAAGTTATAGTCACCTATTACGTGTTATGATCCGGCAACCCCAGAGTGACAATAGTTGGGACCACTCCTGGTGATGAGCGTATTTGAGGAGTTCATGTATTCACTATGTATTAATGCTTTGTTCCGGTTCTCCATTAAAAGGAGGCCTTAATATCCCTTAGTTTCCAATATGGACCCCTCTGCCACGGGAGGGAAGGACAAAAGATGTCATGCAAGTTCTTTCCATAAACACGTATGACTATTTACGGAATACATGCCTACATTATATTGACGAACTGGAGCTAGTGCCATATCGCCCTAGGTTATAACTGTCTCACGATGAATATCATCCAACAAGTCACCAATACAATGCCTATGAATTTATCTTATATTGTTCTTGCTCAGTTACTACTGTTATCATCATTGTTACACTTTCTACAAAATTGCTATCACTATTACCGTTACCGTTACTATTGCTACTATTATCAAAACTATCATACTGCTTTGCTATTGATCACTTTGTTGCAGATAATTAATATCCAGGTGTGGTTGAATTGACAACTCAGCTGCTAATACCTTCAAATATTCTTTGGCTCCCCTTGTGTCGAATCTATAAATTTGGGTTGAATACTCTACCCTCGAAAACTTTTGCGATCCCCTATACTTGTGGGTTATCAATGCCAATATTTCATAATCATTGCCTTAGATATCGTCATAACTTTGCGCTTTTCTATCAATTGCTCGACAGTAATTTGTTTACCCACCAAATTATTTGCCATCTTGAGAGAAGCATCTAGTGAAACCTATGGCCCCCGGGTCTATTTTCCTTCATATAAGTTTCCGATCTACTATTTTGCAATCTTTTACTTTCCGACCTATAAACCAAAAATATTTACTTTATCGTTTGTTTAGTTTCATCTATCTCTATCAGATCTCACTTTTGCAAGTAACCGTGAAGGGATTGACAACCCCTTTATCACGTTGGGTGCAAGTTGTTTGATTGTTTGTGCAGGTATTAGGTGATTTGTGTGTTGTCTCCTACTGGATTGATACCTTGGTTCTCAAACTGAGGTACATACTTATCTCTAATTTGCTGCATAACCCTTTCCTCGTCAAGGGAAAAACCAACGCAAGCTCAAGAAGTAGCAGTTATGTTGACAATGAAAGCATACCGCTCAAAATTATATTCATCTCTGTTTCAAAAAGCTCGAGCTCTGGCACCTCTACAAACCCATGCTTCCCTGTGCAAAGGGCTTATCTATTTACTTTTACTGCTGAGTAATCATCCTCTTATAAAAAGCACCAGTTAGAGAGCACTACTGTCATTTGTATGCATTGCTATTAATTTATATTGAGTATGACTGGATCTCTTTTACCATGAACTACAATGTCTAGTCAGTCATTGATCTTCAGGGGTGCTCTGCATTTATGTTTTGCAGTCTCAGAAAGGGCTAGTGAGATACCATTTCAAATAAAAATCACCTTGATCTAATTTACCAATTTTTGAAAATTCAAAAATGGAATTTTATGAAAACCTTCCACTCTCTCACATGGTCCTTGAGTTGCTTAAGGTATCTAGGATCAAAATGTCCAAAAACCAAATTCAAAATGCTCAAAATATGGATACATATGATGACCTAATGATTAACATCCGAACTGAAAATTGGGATGTTACAAACCTACCCCCTTAAGATGAATCTCGCCCTCGATATTCGGGTCGACTAGCAAAAAGGTGTGGGTGGTCTTTCCGTAGGCTTCCTCTCGCTCCCAGGTGGCTTATTCCTCGGTATGGTGACTCCACTAAACTTTGCAAAACTTGATGACCTTGTTGCGTGTAACTCGGCTGGCAAACTCGAGAATCTTGACCGGTTTATCCTCATAGGTTAGGTCACTCTCCAACTGAATTGCTTCCAGGGGCACTGTATCTCTCAGAGGAATATCGGTCATCTCTACATGACACTTCTTCAACTGGGAAACGTGAAACACATCATGAAATCCTGACAATCCTTCGGGCAACTCCAATTTGTAGGCAACTTCTCCCATACGTTCCAAAACTCGGTATGGTCCTACAAACCTTGGGGCTAGCTTTCCCTTGACTCCAAATCGTTTAACTCCTCGAAGTGGTGACACACAGAGATATGCTCTGTCTCTGACTTCATAGGATACCTCCTTGCGTTTAGTGTCAGCATAACTCTTCTGCCTGGACTGAGCTACCTTCAGTCTACCACGAATCAACTTAACCTTCTCTTCAGACTCTCTGATTAAATCCGGTCCAAACAATTGACGGTGTCCAACTTCATCCCACATCAACGGTGTTCTACACGTCCCATACAAGGCTTCGAAAGGGGCCATCTTCAAACTGGCTTGGTAGTTGTTGTTATATGAGAACTCTGCGGAGGGCAAATTATCATCCCAACTAGATCCATAATCTAGTGCATAAGCTCTCAACATGTCCTCCAGAATCTGATTGACTCTCTCGGTCTGTCCATCTATCTGCGGATGAAAGACTGTACTGAACTCTAGCCTGGTACCCAAAATCTGGTGTAATTGATTCCAAAACTTCGAGGTAAACTGTTGTAACACCCTCGATGCGACTATATCTCCCACGTGTCGAGGCACGACTTAGAGGCATAATCGCATTGAAGGCATATGTCGCAAGTCGGGTAATCATCACAAACATCCCATGTAATATAGATAATGAAAAGGGACAACATAGTTGGCTTACACTCGCCACGTCAATCAAGTACATAAATAACATACATCATCCAAACACACATGGCCCGACTACGGTGCCAAAATAAAAGATAACCCAACAAGCGACATGGTCCCGATCACCCCAACTGGGCACCACTACTGATCATCAGGAAAAGAAACATAGTAACGCTGAGAGTCCTCGTCGTACTCCCACTTGACCTCAAGCGCGCCATCTGGAGCTGTATCATCGCGTCCTGCATCTGGTGTAATAGTAATCTGTGAGCCACAGGGACTCAGCAATCTCGCACCCTCGCGATCAAGACTATTTAAGCTTAATAGGTAGGGTAAGGTAAAAATATGTGGAGCTGCAGCAAGCGACTAGCATATATGGTGGCTAACTCATACGCAAAAGAGAGCGAGAAGAGGAGGCAAAGAGCGAGCGAGAAACTAGAGAGCAACCTGCGCAAACATTACTCCAACACCGTGTCCACCTCCCGGACTCCGCCGAGAAGAGGCCATCACGGTAACACAGACGGTTGATTCATTTTAATTAAGTTAAGGTTCAAGTTATCTACAACCGGACATTAACAAATTCCCATCTGCCCATAACTGTGGGAACGGCTTTCGAAAGATCAATCCCTGCAGTGGAGTCCCAACTTAGCCCATGACAAGCTCTCATGGTCAACAAAGGAATAGACCTCCACCCGAGACATTCCGATCAGACTCGGTATCCCGGTACAACAAGACATTTCGACAGGTTAAAACAAGACCAGCAACACCGCCCGAATGTGCCAACAAATCCCGATAGGAGTTGCACATATCTCGTTCTCAGGGCACACTCAGATGAGCGCTCCATACAACTAAAACCAAACCTCGAGTTTCCCCGAGGGGGCGCTGCACAGGACTCTAGTTCGGACCAACACTCAGAGGAGCACTGGCCCGGGGGGTTTAAAATAAGATGACCCTCGGGCTCCAGAAACCCAAGGGAAAAAGAGGCTAGGTGGCAAATGGTAAAACCAATGTTGGGCATTGCTGGAAAAGCTTTAATCAAGGCGAACTATCAAGGGGTTCCCATTATAACCCAGCCGCGTAAGGAACGCAAAAATCCGGGAACATAACACCGATATGACAGAAACTAGGGCGGCAAGAGTGGAACAAAACACTAGGCAAGAGGCCGAGCCTTCCACCTTTTACCAAGTATATAGATACATTAAGATAACATGGCAATATAATGATATCCCAACAAGTAAATAAATGTTCCAACAAGGAACGGTCTCCAATCTTCACCTACAACTAGCAATGCTATAAGAGGGGCTGAGCAAAGCAGTAACATAGCCAATCAACGGTTTGCTAGGACATGGTGGGTTAGAGGCTGAACATGGCAATTTGGGAGGCTCACAATCAAGTGGTAGGCATCGTAGCAATGGCATAGCAAAAGAGCGAGCAAACTAGCATAGTAAAGATAGTAGTGATTTCGAGGGTATGATCATCTTGCATGCAAAGCTGTCAGAGTTGACTGGATTCTCGAAAGCAAAATCAACGGGCTCCTCGTTAGCGAACTCGTCTCCCGGCTCTACCCAAACAAGTCAAACAAGCAACAAGGATACAATCAACCACGTGCAAACTCAAACAACACGATGCAAAGATGATATGCTATGCGGGATGCGATGCGGGATGCATATGCAAGATATGACAGGAAATGCATGAACCTGGCCTCAACTTGGAAAACCAAGTGTGCCACTGGAAAGAGGGGATGAAATCGCTTGAAAACGATATAAAGATCGCCGAAATCGGAGTTACGGTTTGGAAATGGCAAGCGATTCAAATATGACACCGGTCTGTGATTTTCAGCAAGTAGGCATCTAAATGCAATGAGATGAACATGCTACAGCACTCAAACATGGCATCAAAATACATGGTAGGGAAGAATTCAAGATGCTTAACAAAAGTCTAGCACTGAGCTACGGCCAATTCATCCATTAAGAGGTTCAAACAAACATGGCAAAAACGCAAATGGTAAAACAGATCTCAGACTTAGTGAAAATAACACTTGTCTGGAATTCAGATCATATAGCCCTCTTCGGAGAAACAAAACAACATGCTACAGGACCTGAACATGACAAAGAAATACATGGCATGGAGCTACTCATCAAGCTTACCAAAAGTACCTTAGTGACCTTGAGCCAAAAGGGATCACAAAATATACTAACAAGCACACGAACATAGCAAAAACATAATCAGTTTTCAGACTTAGTGAAAACTGGGACATGCTGAAACATAACTCACGAAGGCATGTTTACGAGCTCGATGCACTCACTACAGAGCAAGTCATGGCAAGACCAGCATACATCCATTAAGAAGGCACAAAATCGCAAACAAGTTGACGATCTGCCCAGATTCACAACCAAGCAAAAGTAGAGCTCGATTGACTCAAGCTAGGGTGCTCCATATATGCAAACAAAGACATGGATGGATAGAGCACTACAATATTAACAAAACTCCTTTACTAATCATCCTCAAAAGAGGCACGGATCACTAGGAAACAACATGAACATATGGCATCATGAACTAAACAATCCCAGGAGTTGGTGAAACTGCGAAGTCCCTGAAAATAGATTTACCTGGTGCCTCACTTTGCAAGCTTGCACTAAGCACCACACACATCACAAAAATACATGGGTTGCACCTCTGGAAAGATAACAAAACCCTTAACAAAACATATGTAGGACTCATAGGCATATCATGCACACAATAATCATGGCAAAAATGACAAAAGTCTAAGATGAACTAGCAGATCTGACAATTAACTCATGAAGCCCTCTTCTAACAGCATTTTGGGCATCAAGTTGACCTCAAATGAAAATGATGCAATGGAATGAAATGATGTACTCTCTGAGGCGAACATTTTGATATGCTACATGCGCAAATCGGAGCTACGGATGCGGAGATATAGCAGGTCAAAGATAGCAAGAAAATTAGGGTTCGGAGGGAAAAAGTCAACCCCGATTCTCAGATCTGAATCTGGCGCGTGGATCGAGGAGATCGCCGGAGTTACTGTAGTAGCGGCGGGTCGCCGGAGCTCGACAGAGAGGGAGAAGACGGCCGGGGCGGCGAGGGTGGCCGCGGCGGCGGCGCTCGGCGTGTAGGGAGTCGGCGGCCGCGGCAGCCTGGGACGGCGCCGGCGAGGGGCTGCCGGAGCGGGGCGGCTCCGGTGGCGAGGAAGAGGCGGCGGGGTCAGCGGGGTCCGGCCGGCGTCGTGGTGGCGCGCGGCAGCGGAGCGAACGAGGCGGCGGGGCGGAGGAGATGGGCCTCGGGGGGCCCCGGCTGGGCCTCCCGGGACGGAGCGACGGCGGCGGCTGTTGTGCCACGTGGCGGCGCCTGGTAGGCGCGGGCGGGCGGCGGCGGCTTTGTCCGGTGACAGCGGACGTGTCCGGGCTCGTGAGGGGAAAATTAGGGTTTCGGGGGGAGAGGAAGATCTGGATTCGGAGGGGTCTATTTATAGACATAGAGGGAGCTAGGAGAGTCCAAATGAGGTGCAGTTTTCGGCCACGCGATCGTGATCGAATGCTCCAGGTGATGGAGCAGAGTTTGTGGGTTTTGGGCCAAATTGGAGGGGTGTTGGGCTGCACACACACGAGGCTTTTTTGGTCGCTCGGTTAACCGTTGGAGTATCAAACGAAGTCCAAATGATACGAAACTTGACAGGCGGTCTACCAGTAGTAAACCAAGGCCGCATGGCAAGTCTCGGTCCAGTCCGGAAATGTTTAATCTCCACACACGAAAGAAAGCTAGAAATGACCACTGGAGGAGAACGAAGCACCGGAATGCAAAATGGACAACAGGGAAAAAGCTCGAATGCATGAGATGAACACGTATGCAAATGCAATGCACATGATGACATGATATGAGATGCATGACAATGATAGCAACACACGGAGACAAAGACCCGAACCCGAGAAAATAAATTAACTTAAAGCCGGAAACGGCAAGAGTTGGATTACATATTGGGTAAATCATATCCGAGGTGTTACAACACTCCACCACTACGAAAAGATGGCACCGGGGAAACAACGGAAGAGAGAAAGAGAAGAGGTAAAACTAAGTTGCTTCTTTGACAAACGAGTGAAAAACCAAGAACCTTGAAGAGGTTGAGCCATATCGAGAAAAGAATACAACAGAGATGAATGAAGTTGAAAACACTCCGTTAGAAAAGGAGAACAAGGAACAATAAAGGTCAAATATGACAACACTCCGGTTGAGAAGGGAAGAAAACTTGATAAGATGAGAGAACTTGGAAAGATGGCACGACACTCCGGTTAAATGGATAGGCATGAAAAGAACATGATCTTGACAAAACGAGATGATGGGTTGAAGAGAGCAACATCACAATGGCTCCGGAACAAAAATAAGAATGGAATGGAATGAACGAAGTGAAACAAGATCTCGAGGGAGCACACTTACAACAATTGCTAGAACGGAGTTGTTGGGAAAACCCACAACGAAAAGAATAATCTTGATATGGTCTTATGAAATACATCTCAAAATTATGAGGTGACAATCTGCCACTCACGGGAAAGAATTGAATTGGAATGAACAAAGAGACGCGAACGCTATTTCACCGGGAGGATAGAAGAAGAACTTGGGTCATTTATAAGCACCATAATAAACAAACCTCAGAGAAGGCTTTAAGTGAAATATAACCCAAGATAACTCCAACGAAGAGATTGATGGATTTAAAATACCTCCTTCTTAACAACATGTGAATCATGAAACATGAACTCACATTATCAAGAATGACATAACACCACCTCAAAAGATATGCGTGAACGAATTGCACTCCAGGTTGAAAGATCAAGAATGCTTGAGCTTCTTAGAAAAGAATCTCGATGAATACTTCGAGAAGAAATTGAATTCTTGATCAACCCATCATGTAGAACCTTCATGAAGAACTCCGGTAATAATAGAATGATCAAACAGGAAGGAAAAGGAAGTTGAAAGCACAAGGTGAATCCTTGTAAGGATTTTTGATGGATCTCCATGATAATTAGATCTTGGAACTCCGGGAAAGAAAAATGAACACTTGAACCCAAGAATTTAATCATCGAGAACAAACTCCGGAAAAAAATTAACATATGGATGAAACAAGAATAAGAATTACATTATGCTTGTCCTTCACCAACTTAAATTGATGACAATCACGGATTTGGCATATTACTAATTCTCGTATAAAAGATTAAGATAGATATAGCGCGAACTTGAGAAAGTCTTCGACGAACCACCGGTAGGGTTAAAACAACGAATAAATTGATATGATAACGAAGGAAGAGAAATCTTGAACAAACCACCGTAAGAAATGAAAATGAACGAAGAAAAGATAAAGGAACACCGGGAAGAACTATTGAACTGAAACAAAGAGATCACGCGTTGATTAAAGGATATTGAATGGTGCACCGGTGAGATTTAGAGAAAGAGAGCTGAAAGCTGAGAATGAATAAATCTTAGATGATGGGCTCCGGATGAACAAACTGAAAAAAGGCTCCTGAATTGCTCGGGATGGATAAAAAGAATTCTCACAATCAAACAATTATGAGAGGATGACCTCGAATTGGAACCACAATTCTCTGGGAGAACGGATAAGATATGGAGGTAAAACTCTTCTTCGGTCTTCAAATGATGAGAATGGCAACAAGAAGCACCACCAAGAATTATTGAGGCACACATGAATGAAGAATAGAAAAGTTGAGCCAACGATGAAAAGAATTTGAAAGATCTTGGAGAAATACATTTGACTGATGATAATTCATTCTTACGTCAAGCTTTGAAAAGAAATTTGAGGATAGCTCCGGGAGAATAAGAAGAGTCAGGTAAGATCCTGGAAAAGACCTGTGGGTTAGGGCCCACTCAAAAGAAACACCGTTGAAATGATTTAAAAGAGAGGTAGCACTGGTTGAATTAAAAGGCTTGAATGGGATACCCATCTCGAAAGAGCTTGAACGAATGCAGAGTGGAAACACGAATCTTCGAGATATCTTCAGCACTCCGGAATAACAAATAGCGAGAAGTAGAATGATAATGAGGTGCACCGGCACAAGAAAAGCATTAGAAACAAGGGGAAAAGGGATATGATCAACACCAAAAGTATGAATTGGTTCCACCGGAGAAGAAAAATGAGTGAAGGTTGACGAACTTGAAGCTCCGTTAAAATATACATGAGAATCACTGGATAAGAATATTGACGGGAAAAGAATGGAGAGACTTCACAAGAATAAAAGGATACTTGATTAAAACATCTGAGTCCTCGAAGAAAAAGGGTGGGTGGGCGGGAAAACAAAGGCAACTTGGGGACGGATGAAACAAACACCTTTGAGAAGAACTGATACTTGATCTTGTGAATGTTGAAAACGATCGGATTCACTTGAAGAGAAACACACCGGTGAAAAAGGATTAAAATGACAATATCGATGATCATGAAGGATTAGTATTCACATCGGAGTATGAGAACACCATTTGGGGAAGGTATGGAATCCACATTTGACTTCGAAGCAACTTGAATACCACAACTCAAGACAAAACAAAGGATTGGCTTGCAGAATAAGCCGGAACAAACATATGATAGAGATTTCGTCCGAAGTTTTCGTGGTGGGGCCTACACGGGCTCGATCGTACAGCACCATCATGTACAAGGCAGTGCACATGACATACGAAGCGTCCCCGAGTCGGCATAGCCAAGGACTCTTTAAGACGCAACAAGACCACTGTAAAACCGACCGTGGATAGGCGGACCACTAGACGTCGAACCCCAATTTCATATCATACATCCGTCGGAAAGATATCCTAAGAGCTACTTGAATTCCCACTTATAAACTCCCGAAATTTTCCGGTTATGCAATCAGGTGTTGGGGATATAGGGGAAGCATAATATCTCACCCAAATCTAGCAAATCCTACATCCAGTTGTATCCATCCTTCAACACATAACCAAGAAACCTTCGGAAATCATCTACCTCAACCTTCGAAAAGCATCCGTTATACAAGTTATGGCAATACTCCCGAACTCCCGCCCCAGTACTGGGTGGAGTCGAGGTTATCTCACCAACGAACTGCATAAAAGAGATTTTCGATGTCGGCGTACTAATCTCAGGTATTCCAGAACTACAAAGATAAAATTATGATGACAACACCTCAGAGCTCAACTCCCCAGGACACTTCCACTAAACCCCTGACAGGAGGCACCAAGACAATGTTCTCATCATAACAACATCGGAACGATTCCAAGATACCCGCGTGATCCTAAAAAAAATTAGTGAAATTTGAGAAGAGAAGAGTCAAAACTCTACGTCGGGATGCCTTACCAGAGCGATGAGGAGACTGGGAAGTAAAATAATTCCTAAACTCTCCGATATATAATTCCTAAATGACTCAAAACATTTTTTCCTAGACACAACTCGGCCGCTAAAAACGATCAATTAGTGGGGGCTCCTAAGGTCGGGGAAGGCTCTGATTACCAACTTGTAACACCCTCGATGCGACTATATCTCCCACGTGTCGAGGCACGACTTAGAGGCATAATCGCATTGAAGGCATATGTCGCAAGTCGGGTAATCATCACCAACATCCCATGTAATATAGATAATGAAAAGGGACAACATAGTTGGCTTACACTCGCCACGTCAATCAAGTACATAAATAACATACATCATCCAAACACTCATGGCCCGACTACGGCGCCAAAATAAAAGATAACCCAACAAGCGACATGGTCCCGATCACCCCAACTGGGCACCACTACTGATCATCAGGAAAAGAAACATAGTAACGTTGAGAGTCCTCGTCGTACTCCCACTTGAGCTCAGGCGCGCCATCTGGAGTTGTATCATCGGGTCCTGCATCTGGTGTAATAGTAATCTGTGAGCCACAGGGACTCGGCAATCTCGCACCCTCACGATCAAGACTATTTAATCTTAATAGGTAGGGTAAGGTAAAAATATGTGGAGCTGCAGCAAGCGACTAGCATATATGGTGGCTAACTCATATGCAAAAGAGAGTGAGAAGAGGAGGCAAAGCGCGAGCGAGAAACTAGAGAGCAACCTGCGCAGACATTACTCCAACACCGTGTCCACCTCCCGGACTCCGCCGAGAAGAGGCCATCACGGTAATGCACACGGTTGATTCATTTTAATTAAGTTAAGGTTCAAGTGATCTACAACCGAACATTAACAAATTCCCATCTGCCCATAACCGCGGGCACGGCTTTCGAAAGTTCAATCCCTGCAGGGGAGTCCCAACTTAGCCCATGACAAGCTCTCACGGTCAACGAAGGAATAGACCTCCACCCGAGACATTCCGATCAGACTCGGTATCCCGGTACAACAAGACATTTCGACAGGTTAAAACAAGACCAGCAACACCGCCCGAATGTGCCGACAAATCCCGATAGGAGCTGCACATATCTCGTTCTCAGGGCACACTCAGATGAGTGCTTCATACAACTAAAACCAAACCTCGAGTTTCCCCGAGGGGGCGCTGCACAGGACTCTAGTTCATACCAACACTCAGAGGAGCACTGGCCCGGGGGGGTTTAAAATAAGATGACCCTCGGGCTCCGGAAACCCAAGGGAAAAAGAGGCTAGGTGGCAAATGGTAAAACCAATGTTGGGCATTGCTGGAAAAGCTTTAATCAAGGCGAACTATCAAGGAGTTCCCATTATAACCCAACCGCGTAAGGAATGCAAAAATCCGGGAACATAACACCGATATGACGAAAACTAGGGCGGCAAGAGTGGAACAAAACACTAGGCGAGAGGCCGAGCCTTCCACCCTTTACCAAGTATATAGATACATTAAGATAACATGGCAATATAATGATATCCCAACAAGTAAATAAATGTTCCAACAAGGAACGGTCTCCAATCTTCACCTGCAACTAGCAACGCTATAAGAGGGGCTGAGCAAAGCGGTTACATAGCCAATCAACGGTTTGCTAGGACATGGTGGGTTAGAGGCTGAACATGGCAATTTGGGAGGCTGACAAGCAAGTGGTAGGCATCATAGCAATGGCATAGCAAAAGAGCGAGCAAACTAGCATAGCAAAGATAGTAGTGATTTCGAGGGTATGATCATCTTGCCTGCAAAGCTGTCAGAGTTGACTGGATCCTCGAAAGCAAACTCAAGAGCTCCTCGTTAGCGAACTCGTCTCCCGGCTCTACTCTAACAAGACAAACAAGCAACAAGGGTACAATCAACCACGTGCAAACTCAAACAACACGATGCAAAGATGATATGCTATGCGGGATGCGATGCGGGATGCATATGCAAGATATGACAGGAAATGCATGAACCTGTCCTGAACTTGGAAAACCAAGTGTGCCACTTGAAAGAGGGGATGAAATCGCTTGAAAACGATATAAAGATCGCCGGAATCGGAGTTACGGTTTGGAAATGGCAAGCGATTCAAATATGACATCGGTCTACGATTTACAGTAAGTAGGCATCTAAATGCAATGAGATGAACATGCTACAGCACTCAAACATGGCATCAAAATACATGGCAGGGAAGCATTCAAGATGCTTAACAAAAGTCTAGCACTGAGCTACGGCCAATTCATCCATTAAGAGGTTTAAACAAACATGGCAAAAACGCAAATGGTAAAACAGATCTCAGACTTAGTGAAATTAACACTTGTCTGGAATTTCAGATCATATAGCCCTCTTCGGAGCAACAAAACAACATGCTACAGGACCTGAACATGACAAAGAAAGACATGGCATGGAGCTATTCATCAAGCTTAACAAAAGTCCCTTTGTGACCTTGAGCCAAAAGGGATCACAAAATATACTAACAAGCACACGAACATAGCAAAAACATAATAAGTTTTCAGACTTAGTGAAAACTGGGACATGCTGAAACATAACTCACGAAGGCATGTTTACGAGCTCGATTACTCACTACGGAGCAAGTCATGGCAAGACCAGCATACATCCATTAAGAAGGCACAAAATTCAAGCTAGACATGGCAAGAACAATGGCATAGCATGCACGGATCAACTACAATAACATCGGCAAAATCGCAAACAAGTTGACGATCTGCCCAGATTCACAACGAAGCAAAAGTAGAGCTCGATTGACTCAAGCTAGGGTGCTCCATATATGCAAACAAATACATGGATGGATATAGCACTACAATATTAACAAAACTCCTTTACTGATCATCCTCAAAAGAGGCACGGATCACTAGGAAACAACATGAACATATGGCATCATGAACTAAACAATCCCAGGACTTAGTGAAACTACTAAATCCCTGAAAACAGATTTACCGGGTGCCTCACTTTGCAAGCTTGCACTAAGCACCACACACATCACAAAAATACATGGGTTGCACCTCTGGAAAGATAACAAAACCCTTAACAAAACATATGTAGGACTCATAGGCATATCATGCACACAATAATCATGGCAAAAATGACAGAAGTCTAAGATGAACTAGCAGATCTGACAATTAACTCACGAAGACCTCTTATAATAGCATTTTGGGCATCAAGATGACCTCAAATGAAAATGATGCAATGGAATGAAATGATGTACTCTCTGAGACGAACATTTTGATATGCTACACGCGCAAATCGAAGCTACGAATGCGGAGATATAGCAGGTCAAAGATAGCAAGAAAATTAGGGTTCGGAGGGAAAAAGTCAACCCCGATTCTCAGATCTGGATCCGGCACGCGGATCGAGGAGATCGCCGGAGTTACTGTAGCAGCGGCGGTTCGCCGGAGCTCGACGGAGAGGGAGAAGACGGCCGGGGCGGCGAGGGTGGCCGCGGCGGTGGCGCTCGGCGTGGAGGGTGTAGGCGGCCGCGGCGGCCTGGGACGGCACCGGCGAGGGGCTGCCGGAGCGGGGCGGCTCCGGTGGCGAGGAAGAGGTGGCGGGGTCGGCGGGGTCCGGCCGGCGTCGCGGTGCCGCGCGGCGGCGGAGCGAACGAGGTGGCGGGGCGGAGGAGATGGGCCTCGGGGGGCCCCGGCTGGGCTCCCGGGCCGGAGCGACGGCGGCGGCTGCTATGCCACGTGGCGGCACCTGGTAGGCGCAGGCGGGCGGCGGCAGCTTTGTCCGGTGACAGCCGGACCTGTCCGGGCGCGTGAGGGGAAAATTAGGGTTTCGGGAGGAGAGGAAGATCCGGATTCGGAGGGGTCTATTTATAGACATAGAGGGAGCTAGGAGAGTCCAAATGAGGTGCGGTTTTCGGCCACGCGATCGTGATCGAACGCTCTAGGTGATGGAGCAGAGTTTGGTGGGTTTTGGGCCAAATTGGTGGGGTTTTGGGCTGCAACACACACGAGGCCTTTTCGGTCCCTCGATTAACCGTTGGAGTATCAAACAAAGTCCAAATGATATGAAACTTGGCAGGCGGTCTACCGGTAGTAAACCAAGGCTGCATGGAAAGTCTCGGTCCAGTATGGAAATGTTTAATCTCCACACACGAAAGAAAGCTAGAAATGACCACCGGAGGAGAACGAAGTGCCGGAATGCAAAACGGACAACGGGGAAAAAGCTCGAATGCATGAGATGAACACGTATGCAAATGCAATGCACATGATGACATGATATGAGATGCATGACAATGATAACAACACACAGAGACAAAGACCCGAACCCGAGAAAATAAATTAACTTAATGCCGGAAATGGCAAGAGTTGGATTACATATTGGGTAAATCATATCCGGGGTGTTACAACTGTGTTCCTCTATCTAATACAATGGTCCTCGGAACTCCATGCAGACATACAATCCTGGTCATATATATCTTGGCCAACTTCGCGCTCGTATAAGTGGTTTTCATGGGGATAAAGTGGGCCACTTTGGTCAAGCGATCTACTACTACCCAGATGGAGTCATAACCTGATCGTGTTCTGGGTAATCCGGGGATGAAATCCATGCCAAGCTTATCCCACTTCCATTCGGGTATCGGCAAAGGCTGAAGTAATCCTGCTGGCTTCTGGTGTTTTGCCTTAACTCTCTGACATACGTCACATACGGCTACATATACTCAGCAATATCCTTCTTCATTCCTGTCCACCAGAAACGTTCCTTCGAATCCAAATACATCTTGGTGTTTCCTGGGTGAATCGAGTATGACAAGTCATGGCCCTCCTGAAGTATTAACTTCCTGATCTCTGAATCATTGGGCACATAAATACGGTCCTCAAACCATAAAGTTTCATGCTCATCCTCATGAAAACCTTTGGCTTTTCCTTTACTCATCTTTTCCTTTATCTCCACAATCTCACTATCAGTCTTCTGGGCTTCTCGAATCTTTCCCAACAACATGGACTGAACTTCTAACGCTGCAACAAAACCTCTCGGAACTATCTCCAAATGAAGTTCTATGAGATTGTCGGCTAACTCTTGCGGTAATCCTCCGGTCACGAGAGTATTAGCATAACTCTTGCGGCTCAAAGCGTCTGCTACAACATTAGCCTTTCCTGGATGATAATGCAGCTTCATATCATAATCCTTTATGAGCTCCAACCATCTCCTTTGCCTGAGATTCAACTCCTTCTGCGTGAAGATGTACTTCAAACTCTTATGGTGTGTGTATACATCACAATGGTTTCTAATAAGAAAATGTCTCCAGGTTTTGAGCGCATGCACTACGGCTGCTAACGCCAAATCATGCATGGCGTAATTCAACTCATGAGGTCAAAGCTGACGTGAGGCATATGAGACAGCTCTTCAGTCTTGTATAAGTACACCTCCAAGTCCCTCGCGAGAAGCATCGCAATATACTTGGAAATCCTTGTGCATATCCGGAAGAATTAGCAGTGGGGTTGTAACTAAACGTTTCTTCAACTCCTGGAAACTGGCCTCACATTCTTCGGTCCATTTGAACTTGGTATCCTTCTTCAGTAACCCCGTCATGGGCTTCGCAATCTTGGAAAAATTCTTAATGAATCTCTGACAATATCCTGCGAGTCCAAGAAAACTGTGTATCTCCCCAACTGAGGTGGGTGCCAATCAGTCAGTGACAGACTGAACTTTGGAAGGGTCTACTGCTATACCTTCTCCTGATATAACATGTCTGAGAAATCCGACTTCCTTCAACCAAAATTCACATTTACTAAACTTCGCATATAGTTGATGTTCCCTGGGCTTCTCAAGAACTAAGCGCAAATGTTCTTTGTGTTCTTCTTCGTTCTTCGAGTATACCAAAATATCATCAATGAATACCACAACAAACTTATCCAGGAACTCCATGAACACCTTATTCATCATACTCATAAAGTAGGCAGGGGCGTTGGTCAAACCAAAAGACATGATAGTGTACTCATATAGCCCATACCTTGTGGTAAAAGCTGTCTTAGGTATATACTGTTCACGAATCTTCAGCTGGTGGTATCCTGATCGAATATCGATCTTGGTGAATACTTTAGCCCCCTGCAGCTGGTCAAACAAATCATTGATCATTGGTAGTGGGTATTTATTCTTGATCGTCACCTCATTCAGTGCATGATAATTCACAACCATTCTCAAAGATCCATCCTTCTTCTCAACTAAGAGCACTGGGGCAGCCCATGGTGACGAGCTTGGTTGAATATAACCTTTCTCCAACAACTCCTTAATCTGCTTCTTAATTTTCTCCAGGTCATTTGCGGGCTTCCAATACGCTCTCTTTGATATTGGTCCAGTGCCTAGTAACAACTCTATCAAAAATTCTATATATCAATCTGGTGGCATGCCTAGTAGTTCCTCCGGGAATACGTCGGGATAATCCTTCACAACTGGCACTTCCTCCTGAACAACTCCTGAAAGTGAATTTACTTGAGTTCTCCTTGGTGTATGTCTAGACACATACTTGATCCTTTTACCCTCTACGGTGGTGAGGAGAATTGACTTACTAGCACAATCGATATTTCCTCCGTACATTGATAGCCAGTCCATGCCTAGTATCACATCCAATCCTTGTGACTCCAAAATTATTATGTCTGAGGGGAAAACATGCCTACCTATGGTCAATGGCAACTGAAAACATCCTCTGCTTGCCATATACTCCGCTCCATGTGAGCTTACTAACATAGGTGTCTTTAGGGCTACGGTGGGCAACTTAAACTTATCCACAAATCCCCTTGATATGTATGAATGCGATGCACCAGTGTCAAAAAGGATAATAGCTGTAAATGACTTAATCAAAAACTTACCAATAACTACATCGGACTGCTCTTCAACTTCCTCCATGTTGATGTGGTTCACCTGCCCTCTGGTGAAAGGGTTGGGCTTCTTTCTAGAGCTTCCATTTCCGTTACCATTCTTTATCTCAGAACAATCGTTGGC
Source organism: Triticum monococcum (assembly GCA_034509565.1). Lineage (NCBI taxonomy): Eukaryota > Viridiplantae > Streptophyta > Magnoliopsida > Poales > Poaceae > Triticum > Triticum monococcum. The sequence goes on along the minus strand of CM067841.1, from coordinate 126,740,744 downwards.
GTAGTGTCTAGTCTTCCCGCGCTTGAAACAGGTAGCATGGCTCAGATCCTTCTTGGCGGGTGTTGCCGGGTTGGAACGGCTCTGACTGTTGTTTCCTCCATTCCCATTTCCATTCTTAGGGCCACTGTGATTATGTGAACTTCCTTCATTGTGAGAATGGCCTCCATGGTTATGATGGGTATGTCCTCCCGAGTTTGGGGTGAAACAAGGCTTCTGTTGAGATCCAGAGTTGTACTTCCCCTGTCCATACTTCCATTTGCGGTTCTCTATTTGTTGTTGCTTGCCTTCAATCATAAGAGCCCTGTCTACCAGCTCCTGATAGTTGGTGAATGTTGCCACCATCAACTGCATACTCAACTCGTCATTCACCCCCTCCATAAACTTCTCCTGCTTTGTAGCATCTGTGGCCACGTCATCTGGGCGTAGCGAGCTAACTTGTTGAACTCATCCACGTACTGAGCCACAGTACGATTTCCCTGGCGTAAGTTGCGGAACTCATGTTTCTTCATGCTCATAGCTCTAGCTGAGACGTGTGCAGTGCGGAAGGCTTGTTGAAACTGCTCCCAAGTGACATTGGCCACGGGGAAAGTGGCTGTGTAGTTCTCCCACCATGAGGTTGCGGGTCCGTCTAGTAGATGTGTGGCAAAGCGCACCTTCTCAGCATCTGTGCAACCTGCGGTGGTCATCTCCCTTCCAAGCTTGCGAAGCCAGTCATCAGCAACAATCGGCTCGGTGCTACTAGAGAACACCGTTGGATTCAACCTTAGAAAGCAGGCTAAATTGTCGACTGGAGGTGGTGGCGGTGGATTGTTGTTGTTGTTGCCTTGGTTCTGGACTAGCAACTGCATCAAGGCATTCTGCTGTTGGATGAACTGAGTGAGCTCTGGTGGAAAGGCGAATGCAGGGTCACGTATCGGAGGCATCTGATAGGTTTAGAGGGGTGAGAGTGAGGTCTAAAGAGAGATTTCACTACCCATATGCACATGAGACAAACACATTCATTTCACACCACTCAATTCAAACAAGATCATACAATCGATCTAAGCTACCGTTACAAAATCTCGCGGACTATTACTATATACATGGAAGAATTCTAATGGTAATATGGTGGTCGACTAGAAATTTTGATCGGTGGAAGACTCCATAATATCTGCTCCAGCTTCGTCTTCATAATCATCATAGCTGTCGGGGTCGGAGTCTATGTCGTCTAGTATGATGTAATCTTCTCGCTGCAATGGATTTGTCCTTCCTGGTGAGAATCATCTCCCATTGCTCATCTCGGTGTCCACCATATCTGGTAGGTGGTGTCCTTACGATCCTTGTTGTATACCTCGCCTATGCATCCAATGGAGATGTGGGCAGCCATGCTCTTTCCTAAACTCCATGTTGGTGCATCAAAGGAAAACTTGATGGGCTCGGTAACTGGCGCGAACGTCTTTCCTGGAACACGAACTTGAATCGTCCAACGCTCCTCTTCTGGTAAAGTGGCGATGTAGGTTTCGATGAAGCTTGGTATGCCAATGTTCAGGTACCTAGTGACTTCCTTCAAGTGTCGTCCGAAAGGGGGGTCCTCATCCGGTTGAGTGAACTTGTTCCTTGGGTCTGCCATCTATAGAGTAGAAATGGAGAAGAGTTAGAAATGGGTAGAGAAGAGTATCATGTGGCTTTTCCTAGTGGTCGCATCCTACAGTCAGCGTGTGCTCTGATACCATCTTATAGCAACCCGATCTAAATGGACCGTAGTCTCGATGCTTAAGTGTCATCCCTGGATCGGTATTGCTGGCACACATAGTACTTGAGGATTTATTGCAGAGTTCAATCACACACTTATTACAACGAGTATCTCAAATAGAGTACTTATTAAAATAATATGCCTGGTAACTGCGGAAGCTTCGAAGATAAATGAGTCGATCCAACTCCACGGCAAAACTGAGTGCATGACAATGACCTATCACACCTTACTCTTCGTCTGAAAACTCTGCAACATGATACATTGCAGCCGTGTAAGTCAGCACATGGAATATGCTGGCAAGATAACACCATAGAGCAATGAATAAATAACATCTATCACTACATGCATATTTGGCTGGTGGAGGCTCTATGGTTATCATTTGCATAAAGGTAATTTTTCCCTACAACAAAGGAATATGTTTTATTTAACTACAAAGTTTGTTGAAGTATTGAGAAGGTACCCCCGACTCAATCCCAAATTAATAGTATTGACCCAACGGATTCATTAAGTAAAGTGATGAGATCAAGCAATAATTCAACTACCAGATACTCAAGATGTCCATAACTGGGAGACGGCTAACCATGATTAGTTTATACACTCTGCAGAGGTTTGCGCACTTTTCCCCACAAGACTCGATCTCCTCCGTTGTATTTCTCGCACTGCATGATGTTTGAGAAATGGATGACCGAGACACAGTCTTTCTGAAGAGGTCCCCTTAACCGATAGATAGGCCGGTACACCTACAATTCCCCTACATCTGCTAGCCCGTCATGGAAAGGATTCCCATAACTTACTCAACTATGCCAGAGCCCATAATGTCTTGTGGCTGCACACGGAAGTGTCTAGCATGAATAATCTTATGATCCCTTTGAGCCTGGGTGGCATTCCATATGATGATCACATGGGTACCCCGGAATCTCCTAGGACAACACTGGATTCCCTAGGTGCCCTCAACTAATCCACCTAGATGTGTATTAAAGTAGCCACCTTAAGTTTCCCTTAGTTATAAATAACTCTCACATCTTTCATGAATCTCACATACCAATCCACGTCTACGAGCATAGCAAAGTAGTGCAAGCATAACGCAATAATACCCGGGGTTTGATATAAGATAGTAGGTTCCTACCTCATCAACTACTTCCCAATACCCACATGTTATAAAAATACTACTCATGCAATATTTGAGGGTTGAGACTAATGCATAAAAACTAGGTAAATAAGGGATATTATCAAAGGGTTACTTGCCTTGCTGATGATCGGAAAACCCTAGAGATTCGTAGTAGCAAGCCTCGCACTCCGGAAACTCTACCATGAAAAAACAATAGCATACAGAAGCACTCAAGTATAAGATGCAAAGGTAAAACCGAAAGAAAAGTTCTAAACAGAAAGTTCAAGTGAAGAGCTTCGATTTACAAAAAGAATCACTCGAATCGGAGTTACGAAACTCAAACTATGATCAAAAGAAGTTTGAAATCAAATTTGGTTGAAACCAAATTTTAAATTTTCAAAATCATGTTCAAGTTATTTATCTGGACAGAGGGAAACAAGACGAAGAAATTGGCGTTGGTTTCACTAGATTTGGGTAAAGGAGCAAAACATAGTGAGGGATTGAAGATCAGGGACTAATTTGCGATGAAAATAATTACAGATAAGTCCTTGGCCGAAAATTAAACTAAAAATAAAAATCTAATGAACGAACATTCGCTAATAGAAACTAACGAACGAATTCGTTCATTAATAGAACGAACCGGGTGAACGTTCGCTAAATAACAAAACCTAAGTAATAAACCGATCTAATACGCAAAACCGGAAAAAAAACTGGGGCGGGTTTTGCGGTTTTATACCGGTTTGGTGGAAAAGACCGGCGGCGTACTCCGGCGAGCGGGTGGCGCGGCAGCAGCGAGACAGCGGCGGGGCTACGTGGTGCGGGGAGGCAGCGGCGGTTGCGGCGACTTGGGCGGTGGGGCAGCTTGAGGGGAGAGGGGCGGCGTCGCGGCACTATTTAAATGCCCCGGGGGGTGGCCTAGCCGACATGGGGGAGGGGGCGCGAGGCAGTGGCGGAGTCCGGCCGGACTCGACGGCGGAGCTCCCGTGCGAGAGCCGGACTCCCGCGGCTCGGGGTCGGTGGTGGTGGCCTAGGCCGGCTGGGCTTCGGCCCAGTCGGTCCGAAGAGTTTTTTTTTAATAATTTCACCACAGAGAAAAATCCAAAATAAAAATAAATAAAAATCCTAAAATTCCAAAAATAATTTTCACAGTCCTCTCCTAACATTTAGGACAATGTGAACATTTTTTGGGCTAAAATGCCATTTTCCCTAATTTAACCGAATAAAATCTCAAATAAAATTATAATAAAAATATTTTTTTATTCAAAATTAAATTTCCATTATTTCCTCTCTTTTGAAGAAGTCATATTATCTTCTTTCATTATTTTATTTATTTTGAAATAATTGGAAAAATAATTTCAAATAAAAATCACATTGATCTAATTTACCAATTTTTTTAAATTCAAAAATGGAATTTTACGAAAACCTCCAACTCTCTCACATGGTCCTTGAGTTGCTTAAGGTCTCTAGGATCAAAATGTCCAAATAAACCAAATTCAAAATGCTCAAAACATGGATGCATATGATGACCTGATGATTAACATCTGAATTGAAAATTGGGATGTTACAGCACTATTATTTTTTTCACATCGTTCGGTCGTGCAAGTGAAAGGCAATAATGCCTATATTCGATGAACTGGCCGTGGCACAGAGAAACTGGTATGAACTCGACTTGTTCTGTTTGTGTAAATATGTTTAACCTAGTAACCATGATTCAGCCCATTATGATTAAACATGTTTGCAATGACAATTAGAGATTATAGTTTCTCATGCCATGCATAAGTAGCTGGGAGTGGATAATGATTTATCTTGGATATCAACATTGTGTTAAAATGATTGTGATGTAGTATGATGATATGGTATCCTCCTCTGAATGTTCGAGTGGCTTGACTTGGCACATGTTCAAGCATGTAGTTGAATCAAAACCAACATAGCCCCTATGATATTTATGTTGATGGTGTTCATCCTACTCATTCTAGTGTCCAATGTTACTTATGCATAATGCATGTTCATGATCATTGTTGCTCTCTAGCTGGCCGCTTCTCAATCTAATTGCTAGCCTTCGCCAGTACTAAGTGGGAATTATGTTTGTACATCAAAAACCTTGAACCCAAAAGTTATTCCAGATGAGTTCACCATACCTACCTATATGCGGTATTACCCTGCCGTCCTAAGTAAATTTGCATGTGCCACCTCTAAAAACTTATAATCAATATCATTTTTGTGTGCCTGGCTCGTTCATGGAACGACAGGAGGCGGTCGGTATCTTCCATGTTAAGCGGTTATTCTCAGGTCGGGTGTTTATTCACTCGCCATCGCATGAGAAAAGGGCGGTAATAGGGATGCCCAGTCCCAAACTGCAAACAGAAAAAGCTTACAAATAATCAAACAAAAACTCCCAATGGAGTCAAAACCTTTACTTTTATCGCTTGGGAACCGCTACTAGCATGCTTAGCATGGAAGATATTGATAATTGATGGTCATGAAGTAAATGAGAAGGGTGCATGTCTCAAAATATCATTTATCTCTCTTTTAAAAACTTGAGCTCTGGCACCTCTGCAAATCACTGCTTCCCTCTGCGATGGGACTATCTATTTATTTTTATGTTGTGTCATCACCTTCTAAAACAAGCGCTAGAACCTGAGAGCACAGTTGTCATGACTTCTGCATTGTGTATAGCTAATGTTGGGTGCATCATGATTGGACCTTTTCTACCATGAATTACAATGTTTGGTCACTGCTTGGACTTTGGAGGTGCTCTGCATTTATGTTTTGCAGTCTCAGAAAGGGCTAGCGAGATACCACTATTGTCATATTATATCATGGCTGTTTTGATAACGTGTTGCCATTTGAGATATCTTATTATTGCTCGCTAGCTGATTATGTCATTGATATGAGTTAATATAATCTTTTAGAGTTGTTGTCGGCATGGTTACTTATAATGTTGGCTGAAAACATGGGTATTGTTTAAGCTTATTTATGCAAACAAGAGCAAAAGAGTTCATACAAGTTTTTCTTTTTCAGTTTCAGTTTATCAACTGAATTTCTTGAGGACAAGCAAAGGTTTAAGCTTGGGGGAGTTGATACGTCTCCAACATATCTACTTTTCCTAACGCTTTTCCTCTTGCTTTGGGCTCTAATTTGCATGATTTGAATGAAACTAACCCCGGATTGATACTATTTTCAACAGAACTACCATGGTGTTGTTTTTGTGCAGAAATAAAAGTTCTCGGAATGGAACAAAACTTTGCGAGGAATTTTTATACAATAAACAAGAATTTATGGAGCCAAGACCTACCGGAGAGGGGCACCTGGGTGGGCACAACCCACCAGGGCGCGCCCCCCTCTCCTAGCACGCCCAGGTGGGTTGTCCCCACCTGGTGGCCGCCAGACCCTGAAACCGATGCTATAAAATCATATTTTTCCAAAACAAATGAGGGAGAAAGAATTATCGCGATCCACGAGATAGAGCCATTGTCACCTCCTATTCTTCATCAGGAGGCCAGATCTGGAGTCCATTTGGGGCTCTGGAGAGGGGGGTCTTCGTTCTTCATCATCACCAACCCTTCTCCATCGCCAATTCCATGATGCTCTCCACCAAGAGTGAGTAATTCCTTCGTAGAATCGCTGGTCGGTGAGGAGTTGCATGAGATTTATAATGTAATCGAGTTAGTTTTGAAAGGGCTTGATCCCTAGCATCCACTATGTTCTAAGATTGATGTTGCTATGACTTTGCCATGCTTAATGCTTGTCACTTTGGGACCGGGTGCCATGATTTCAGATTTGAACCATTTATGTTATCACCATTATATCCATGTTCTAGATCCGATCTTGCAAGTTATAGTCACCTACTACGTGTTATGATCTGGCAACCCTTGAGTGACAATAGTCGGGACTACTACCAATGATGACCCTAGTTTGAGGAGTTTATGTATTCACCGTGTGTTAATGCTTTGTTCCGGTTCTCTATTAAAAGGATGCCTTAATATCCCTTAGTTTCCAATAGGACCCTCCTGTCACGGGAGGGTAGGACAAAACATGCCATGCAAGTTCTTCCCATAAGCATGTATGACTATTTATGGAATACATTCCTACATTATATTGATGAACTAGAGCTAGTGTCGTATCGCCCTAGGTTATAACTGTCTCATGATGAATATCATCCAACAAGTCACTGATCCAATGCCTACGAATTTATCTTATATTGTTCTTGCTAAGTTACTACTGCTATCATCACTGTTACACTTGCTACAAAATTACTGCTATCACTGTTATTGTTACCGTTGTTGCTGGTACTATTATCAAAACTATCATATTACTTTGCTACTGATCATGTTGTTGCAGATAATTAATCTCCAGGTGTGGTTCAATTGACAACTCAGCTGCTAATACCTTCAAATATTCCTTGGCTCCCCTTGTGTCAAATCTATAAATTTTTTGGTTGAATACTCTACCCTCGAAAATTGTTGCGATCCCCTATACTTGTGGGTTATCACCCCCTAGACACCTTCTGGCTCCCTCTCGAAGCTTCCTGGGTCTCTTATTTTCCATAAAAAATCACCATAAATTTTTGTGGCATTTGGAATTCGTTTGATATGGATTTTCTAGAATACTAAAACATGTAGAAAACAACAACTGGCACTGGGCATTAGGTTAATAGGTTAGTCCATCAAAATGATATAAAAGTGCACCAAAACCATATAAAATTGTTGTAAACATGGCATGAATACTTCATAAATTATAGATATGTTGGAGACGTATCAATACGCTGGTTACATGGCAATGCAAGCTCTAAGTATGAAGAGAGATGGTGATTTGAATGGGAAGGATAAGCAAGATGTGGCTGCATTGTTTCAAGTAGACATCCAGGTTATTCAAAGAATTTGTAAGATAGCAAAGAAACAGATTGCTCTTGGTGAACAGGTGGATGTGTCAGCCAAAAGGAATGTAAGATGTGGTAGAAAAGCACTTGATGGCTTTCTATGAAAAATCTCATCAGTTCAACTGAACAGAAGGTCAAACATAAGATCACTTGTTGCTGCACTAGGTGTGAGCCGTTCCACACTCCACATGAAGTTCCAGCTTAAAAATATAAGGAGATGCTCCAACTGGGTGAAGCCTCCTTTGAAAGAGAAGAATAAGAGAGAAAGGGTTTAGTTTTGCATGTCGATGCTTGACCAGACAACCCTAGGGAGTGAAAGGATTTGATTCAATGGTATGCACAATATTGTGCATGTTTCTTATGATGAAAACATAAACTACTACCTAATTCCAAATGAAGAATACTTGGTAAGACTAGTTCCAAACAAGATTAGGAAAGTGATGTTTCTCACCGCAGTTGCAAGGCCCAGAAATGATGCTGACGGGAATGTCACATTCTCAGGAAAGATTGGGGTTTGGACTTTCGTCACAACAGTTGCGACACAAAGAAGGAGTTTAAATAGAGAACGATGAGTCATAGGATTCAAGTCAATCATGGTGAACAGAGAAGTCATGAGACAATACATGATTGAGAAAGTTGTTCCAGTAATAAAAGATGTATGACCCTTTGAAGATGTTGGACAAACAGTCTTCATACAACAGGACAATGCAAGGACACACATTCTACCTAATGACGTTGAGTTCGTAGAAGAAGTGGTTGAGACTTGTTGGGGATATAACTATTGGGTATGACCCGCCCAGGAGGGGCCGGGTTATACCTATGGCGATTCATGAAGCCCAAGACAACTATGGAAGATGGCGGTTCAAATAAGGGCCCAAGACCCAAAGGTGACTCAAGGCCCGTATAGATAAACCACCATATGTACATAACTGGTATTGTAAGGCAGGAATAGTTAGAGACCGAGCCAGACACTGTTTATGAGCCGGTCGGGACTCTATGAGCCGCTGGGCGTCAGCCTCTGTATATAAAGGGACAACCCGGCAACGGTTCAGGACAAGTAACCACAGATTGAAAGCTAGGTCAAGCGGATTTTCTCCCTAGCAATCGAAACATAAGCAATACCACCTCAAACTGGATTAGGCCTTTACCTTCACCGCAAGGGGCCGAACCAGTATAAACCCTCGTGTCCTTTGTCCCGTTTTAACCCCTTTAAGCTTCCTAGTTGCGATGGCTCCACGCTTAAGTCCTTTCACTAGGACACCTGTCATAACAATTCCATGATAGTTGGCGCCCACCATGGGGCCAGCGCACGGTGGATTTGAGTTCTTGAAGGGCATCTTCGAAGGGCTCAAGGGATACGTTGTGGGCAGGATGACCAAGAGTCGTCGTGGCAAGCTCTACATCGACGACGTGGGTTGGGGCCCCGATGCCGATTCAATTGAGTACGGGTACCGAGTCCCCTTCGGCCGAATCCACGTCTTCATCGGCCGGGTCGGCGAGCTGGGCCCTGAGCTGAACATCTGCACCGACATCACCGAGACGGCTCAGTGTGCGAGACATGCCCGGGCTCAGCCCGCCATGAAGCGTGCCTTCGTGGGATGCATCCATGGAGGGGAATTTTCTGAAGGATCTGTGGATGGCGGTGAGACGGCCATCTACTCTGATGGTCAGTTGTCCACAGGTGAGACGAATTCATTGTATCAGTTACAAGATGGTGGGCTTGGGGGTTGTTCTGATGGCAGCAGTATTCCGGACCCCTTTGAGTCGCCGAGCGGAGTGGGGATCTTCATGGCTGGCACGCAACCCGGTCAAAACTCTACGGCTGCGGCAGGGATAGCCTCCATGTTAGCAGCAGACGGGGCAGGCGGCCCAGTGCGCCCGCCGGCTCAGGTGCTGATGGATCTTATGGATAGGATGAAAGCCCTATTAATCGCCGTGGTCAATTCGGCGGATCAGGCTCAACATGATGCAGAAGTGGCACGGTTACGCGAGGAGGTAGCACAAGCCAAGGAAAACCTGGCAGTAGAGGACGTCGGGATGGCCGCAGAGCGGGCGGCTTTGGATGCTCGAGCTCAACAGATTCAACCAGAGGCTTTCCAACTTACGATGAATCTGAACGCATCATATGAGGTAATGAGGAGAAGGCACCAGAAGGCTCAATCCCGTCTGCCTCCGGCTTAAGATCCTCGAAACCTCTTCTGCACACCCGGTGCCGGACCTAGTAACCCACCGGAGGTGAATCGGGTTACAACCCCGGGGGTTGGGACGCCGGTGCAGCCCCGGGAAATGGAGCCTCCTTGCATGAATACTGCTCCACCTCATTATGTACCAACACCACCGGGTCATTTTTCTAACCCTTTGGAGAACCTGATCGCAGCGTCGGCACAATTGGCGACTCTCTCGGTGGAGGGCGACTCTCTGATGGCAATTGAAACACGAAGGGTCGGAGAACTTCTTCAAACGGCTCTGGCGCAGCAGGAGGCGTATTCTTATAATCCAGACAGGATTCATTTGACCCCTCGCCCAAGCCGGAGCCCGAGTTATAGCAGACATATAGATTCAACAGCCATTTCAAGCAACGCCCGGCGCCGTGACCAGTCGTGCGGGCATAACCCGGCAGGTGTTGGAGCTCCTAACTTGATCGATCAGGACAGGATGCGCCAAGAGGCTGAGCGGGCGGCTCAGCAGGCGGCTAAGCAAGCGGCTCAGCAGGCAGCTTACCAGTCTTTTCTGGTTTATCCGACGACTTCTATTGAGGCAGGCGTGACCACAAGGACCGGAGGTGTCCCTTGTTTGGTACCGGCTCTACGTAATGAGCGTTTGCCCAAGGATTTCATGGGGCCTCGAAAGGTGCCTAATTACATAGCCGACTTGCAGCCCGGAGCATGGATTGAAAGCTATGAGATGGCCATGGAGCTATTGGAGGTCAGTGACGCAGCAATGACCAAGTACTTCACCATGATGTTGGATGGAATGACCCGCACTTGGTTGAAGGGGCTGCCGCCTAATTCCATTACTTCATGGGCAGAGTTAAAGGCCCGATTTATTCAGAACTTCAAAGGCACATGCAAGTAGCCCATGTTAATTGTGGATTTGACTAATTTCAAGCAAGAGGAAGGTGAGTCCACGACCAATTGGGTGCGCCGGTTCAAGGCCATAATACATTCATCTGATAAGATGGATGCCGGCTCTGCAGTCTTAATGTTGGAAAAGAATTGCCGTTTTACGCCTCTGAAACAGAAGCTGGGGCGGTTCAAGCGTGATTGTAACAACATGGGCCAGCTAATGGCGGCTTTGGTCAAGTACGCTGACTCTGATAGTACCAAGGATCCCGAGTCTGACGATGATAAGACGGGGAAGGGAAAGAAGAACGGCAATACCAAGGGTCATCAGCATAACCCGACGAATCAGGGAGGCAATAAACGTAAGGCTGACGGTAGCCCGGAGTTTGTGGCTAACACCAATGCACATGGTAACAATCAACAACGTAAGGGAAGACCACCTCCTGGGTCCGGCGGGTCAGGTCCCACTCTTGAATAGTTGCTCAATGAGCCCTGTCTAAGGCACGGTACTCAGCAAAAACCGGCCACTCACCTATGGAAGGACTGTACGATCATGAAGGCTTTCAAGAACTCTAACATGTTCGATGGCAAGCATGGGCCGGGCAGCGGCTCAGGTGGCGGCGGTTTTCACGACCCAGGCGGCTGTTCAAATTCTGGATTTCAAGGCTCTCAAGAAAGTCAAGGTGATTATAATCAGCAATCTGGCCAGGGAGGTCAGCAGCAGCAGCAATCTGGTTATCAGAGCAATCCAAAGCAGCTGAATAGTGGACAATATCATGTGTTCACCACTAGTTTGTGCAAACGAGACCAGAAGCTTCATAAAAGGGCTGTGAACTCCGTTGAGCCAGCAGTTCCTCATTATTTGAGATGGTCGGAGCAGCCTATTCTATGGAGTAGGGAAGATCACCCTCCCTAGGTTGACAATCTGGGTCACTTGGCCTTGGTGGTGCCACCTCAGGTTGGTGGATATAAATTCACTAAAGTGCTCATGGACGGAGGCAGTAGCATCAACATCCTGTATTATGAGACTTTCCGTCGTATGGGATTGACTGATAAGAATCTTAAGACGTCCACCACCATTTTCCATGAAGTGGTGCCTGGTAAATCGGCATACCCAGTGGGTAAGATTGAACTAGAAGCAGCCTTTGGAGATGAGCATGATTCTAGGGCTGAGAAGTTAACTATTGAAGTGGTCAAAATCAAGAGCCCATATCACGCACTGTTTGGACGGCCAGCTTATGCCAAGTTCATGGCGCGGCCGTGTTATGTTTATCTGCAGCTCAATATGCCGGGTTATAAGGGCACCATCATAGTGCATGGGAGTCGGAAGATAGCCTTGGAATTTGAGGAAGGCGATGCTGCTTACACTGAATCTGTGTGTGCAATGGAGGAGTTGAAGTTCTATAAGGACAATGTTGACCAGGCGGACATGACGTCTTTGAAGAAGCCAACCACAGAACATGAGCCGGTGCTAAAGTTTAAATCGGCTGATGAAACCAAGCTTGTTGATTTTGTCCCAGGAGACTCATCTAAGCAGTTCAGTATCAGCGCTAATCTGGATCCCAAATAGGAAAGCGCACTCATCGAGTTCATCCGTGAGAACCGGGATAGCTTTGCATGGAAGCCTTCTGACATGCCGAGTGTACCGAGAGAACTCGCTGAGCACACTCTCAATATTGATCCAAAGTTTAAGCCGGTCAAGCAGTTTCTTCGGCAGTTTAATGAGGAGAGGCATGAGGCCATTGGTGAGGAAGTGGCCCGGCTCTTGGCGGCCGGCTTCATTATTGAAGTTTTCCATCCAGAGTGGTTGGCTAACCTGGTGCTCGTGCTTAAAAATAACGACACCTGGCGTATGTGTGTGGATTACACAGACTTAAACAAGGCTTGTCCGGCTGATCCTTGTTGGGGAACGCAATAATTTCGAAAATTTTCCTACGCACACGCAAGATCATGGTGATGCACAGCAACGAGAGGGGAGAGTGTTGTCTACGTACCAACGCAGACCGACTGCGGAAGCGATCACACAACGTAGAGGAAGTAGTCGTACGTCTTCTTCCCGATCCGACCGATCCAAGCACCGTTACTCCGACACCTCCGAGTTCTTAGCACACGTTCAGCTCGATGACGATCCTCGGGCTCCGATCCAGCAAAGCGTCGAGGAAGAGTTCCGTCAGCATGACGGCGTGATGACGATCTTGATGTACTACCGACGCAGGACTTCGCCTAAGCACTACAACGGTATGATCGAGGTGGAATTTGGTGGCAGGGGGCACCGCACACGGCTAAGGAACGATCTCAAGGATCAACTTGTGTGTCTTGGGGTGTCCCCTGCCCCCGTATATAAAGGTTGGAGGAGGGGGGCCGGCCGGCCAGGGAGAGGGAGGCGCAGGGGGAGTCCTACTCCTACCGGGAGTAGGACTCCCCCCTCCAATCCTATTCCAATTAGGACTCTCGGGGAAAAGGAGAGAGAAGGGGGGGGGGGCGGCCCCTTATCCTAGTCCTACTAGGACTTGGGGAAAGGGGGGGGCGCCGGCCAGCTATGGGCTGCCCCTTTTCTCTTTTTCCACTAAGGCCCAATAGGCCCATTAGTCTCCCGGGGGGTTCCGGTAACCCTCCCGGTATTCCGGTAAAATCCCGATTTCACCCGGAACACTTCCTATGTCCAAACATAGGCTTCCAATATATCAATCTTTACGTCTCGGCCATTTCGAGACTCCTCGTCATGTCCGTGATCTCATCCGGGACTCCGAACAACCTTTCGGTACATCAAAATGCATAAACTCATAATAACTGTCATCGTAACGTTAAGCGTGCGGACCCTACGGTTCGAGAACAATGTAGACATGACCGAGACACGTCTCCGGTCAATAACCAATAGCGGGACCTGGATGCCCATATTGGCTCCTACATATTCTACGAAGATCTTTATCGGTCAGACCGCATAACAACATACGTTGTTCCCTTTGTCATCGGTATGTTACTTGCCCGAGATTCGATCGTCGGTATCCAATACCTAGTTCAATCTCGTTACTGGCAAGTCTCTTTACTCGTTCCGTAATACATCATCTCACAACTAACATATTAGTTGCAGTGCTTGCAAGGCTTATGTGATGTGCATTACCGAGAGGGCCCAGAGATACCTCTCCGACAATGGGAGTGACAAACCCTAATCTTGAAATACGTCAACCCAACACCTACCATTGGAGACACCTGTAGTACTCCTTTATAATCACCCAGTTACGTTGTGACGTTTGGTAGTACCCAAAGTGTTCCTCCGGTAAACGGGAGTTGCATAATCTCATAGTTATAGGAACATGTATAAGTCATGAAGAAAGCAATAGCAACATACTAAACGATCGGGTGCTAAGCTAATGGAATGGGTCACGTCAATCAGATCATTCAACTAATGATGTGACCTCGTTAATCAAATAACAACTCTTTGTTCATGGTTAGGAAACATAACCATCTTTGATTAACGAGCTAGTCAAGTAGAGGCATACTAGTGACACTCTGTTGGTCTATGTATTCACACATGTATTATGTTTCCGGTTAATACAATTCTAGCATGAATAATAAACATTTATCATGATATAAGGAAATAAATAATAACTTTATTATTGCCTCTAGGGCATATTTCCTTCAGTCTCCCACTTGCACTAGAGTCAATAATCTAGATTACACAGTAATGATTCTAACACCCATGGAGCCTTGGTGCTGATCATGTTTTGCTCGTGGAAGAGGCTTAGTCAACGGGTCTGCAACATTCAGATCCGTATGTATCTTGCAAATCTCTATGTCTCCCACCTGGACTAAATCCCGGATGGAGTTGAAGCGTCTCTTGATGTGTTTGGTTCTTTTGTGAAATCTGGATTCCTTTGCCAAAGCAATTGCACCAGTATTGTCACAAAAGATTTTCATTGGACCCGATGCACTAGGTATGACACCTAGATCGGATATGAACTCCTTCATCCAGACTCCTTCGTTTGCTGCTTCCGAAGTAGCTATGTACTCCGCTTCACATGTAGATCCCGCTACGACGCTTTGTTTAGAACTGCACCAACTGACAGCTCCACCGTTTAAAGTAAACACGTATCCGGTTTGCGATTTAGAATCGTCCGGATCAGTGTCAAAGCTTGCATCAACGTAACCTCTTACGGTGAGCTCTTTGTCACCTCCATATACGAGAAACATATCCTTAGTCCTTTTCAGGTATTTCAGGATGTTCTTGACCGCTGTCCAGTGATCCATTCCTGGATTACTTTGGTACCTCCCTGCTAAACTTATAGCAAGGCACACATCAGGTCTGGTACATAGCATTGCATACATGATAGAGCCTATGGCTGAAGCATAGGGAACATCTTTCATTTTCTCTCTATCTTCTGCAGTGGTCGGGCATTGAGTCTGACTCAACTTCACACCTTGTAACACAGGCAAGAACCCTTTCTTTGCTTGATCCATTTTGAACTTCTTCAAAATCTTGTCAAGGTATGTGCTCTGTGAAAGTCCAATTAAGCGTTTTGATCTATCTCTATAGATCTTTATGCCTAATATGTAAGCAGCTTCCCCGAGGTCTTTCATCGAAAAACTTTTATTCAAGTATCCCTTTATGCTATCCAGAAATTCTATATCATTTCCAATCAGCAATATGTCATCCACATATAATATCAGAAATGCTACAGAGCTCCCACTCACTTTCTTGTAAATACAGGCTTCTCCAAAAGTCTGTATAAAGCCAAATGCTTTGATCACACTATCAAAGCGTTTATTCCAACTCCGAGATGCTTGCACCAGTCCATAAATGGATCGCTGGAGTTTGCATACTTTGTTAGCTCCCTTTGGATCGACAAAACCTTCTAGTTGTATCATATACAACTCTTCTTCCAGAAATCCATTCAGGAATGCAGTTTTGACATCCATCTGCCATATTTCATAATCATAAAATGCGGCAATTGCTAACATAATTCTGACGGACTTAAGCATCGCTACGGGTGAGAAGGTCTCATCGTAGTCAACCCCTTGAACTTGTCGAAAACCTTTCGCGACAAGTCGAGCTTTATAGACAGTAATATTACCGTCAGCGTCAGTCTTTTTCTTGAAGATCCATTTATTCTCAATTGCTTGCCGATCATCGGGCAAGTCAACCAAAGTCCATACTTTGTTTTCATACATGGATCCCATCTCAGATTTCATGGCCTCAAGCCACTTTGCGGAATCTGGGCTCACCATCGCTTCTTCATAGTTCGTAGGTTCATCATGATCTAGTAGCATGACTTCCAGAACTGGATTACCGTACCACTCTGGTGCGGATCTCACTCTGGTTGATCTACGTGGTTCAGTAGTATCTTGTCCTGAAGCTTCATGATCATCATCATTAGCTTCCTCACTAATTGGTATAGGTGTCGCAGAAACAGTTTTCTGTGATGTACTATTTTCCAATAAGGGAGCAGGTACAGTTACCTCGTCAAGTTCTACTTTCCTCCCACTCACTTCTTTCGAGAGAAACTCCTTCTCTAGAAAGTTTCCGAATTTAGCAACAAAAGTCTTGCCTTCGGATCTGTGATAGAAGGTGTATCCAATAGTTTCCTTTGGATATCCTATGAAGACACATTTCTCCGATTTGGGTTCGAGCTTATCAGGTTGAAGCTTTTTCACATAAGCATCGCAGCCCCAAACTTTAAGAAACGACAACTTTGGTATCTTGCCAAACCATAGTTCATAAGGTGTCGTCTCAACGGATTTTGATGGTGCCCTGTTTAACGTGAATGCGGCCGTCTCTAAAGCATAACCCCAAAACGATAGCGGTAAATCAGTAAGAGACATCATAGATCGCACCATATCTAGTAAAGTACGATTACGACGTTCGGACACACCATTACGTTGTGGTGTTCCGGGTGGCGTGAGTTGCGAAACTATTCCACAATTTTCAAATGTACGCCAAACTCGTAACTCAAATATTCTCCTCCACGATCAGATCGTAGAAACTTTATTTTCTTGTTACGATGATTTTCAACCTCACTCTGAAATTCTTTGAACTTTTCAAATATTTCAGACTTATGTTTCATTAAGTAGATATACCCATATCTGCTTAAATCATCTGTGAAGGTGAGAAAATAACGATATCCGCCACGAGCCTCAATATTCATCGGACCACATACATCGGTATGTATGATTTCCAATAAATCTGTTGCTCTCTCCATAGTACCGGAGAATGGTGTTTTAGTCATCTTGCCTATGAGGCACGGTTCGCAAGTACCAAGTGATTCATAATCAAGTGGTTCCAAAAGCCCATCAGTATGGAGTTTCTTCATGCGCTTTACACCGATATGACCTAAACGGCAGTGCCACAAATAATTTGCACTATCATTATTAACTTTGCATCTTTTGGCTTCTACATTATGAATATGTGTATCACTATCTTCGAGATTCAACAAGAATAGACCACTCTTCAAAGGTGCATGACCATAAAAGATATTACTCATATAAATAGAACAACCATTATTCTCTGATTTAAATGAATAACCGTCTCGCATTAAACAAGATCCAGATATAATGTTCATGCTCAACGCTGGCACCAAATAACAATTATTTAGGTCTAATATTAATCCCGAAGGTAGATATAGAGGTAGCGTGCCGACCGCGATCACATCGACTTTGGAACCGTTTCCCACGCGCATCGTCACCTCGTCCTTTGCTAGCGTCCGCTTATTCCGTAGTCCCTGTTTCGAGTTGCAAATATTAGCAACAGAACCAGTATCAAATACCCAGGTGCTACTGCGAGCTCTAGTAAGGTACACATCAATAACATGTATATCACATATACCTTTGCTCACTTTGCCATCCTTCTTATCCGCCAAATACTTGGGGCAGTTCCGCTTCCAGTGACCAGTCTGCTTGCAGTAGAAGCACTCAGTTTCAGGCTTAGGTCCAGACTTGGGTTTCTTCTCCTGAGCAGCAACTTGCTTGCTGTTCTTCTTGAAGTTTCCCTTCTTCTTCCCTTTGCCCTTTTTCTTGAAACTAGTGGTTTTGCTAACCATCAACACTTGATGCTCTTTCTTGATTTCTACCTCCGCAGCTTTCAGCATTGCGAAGAGCTCGGGAATAGTCTTGTTCATCCCTTGCATATTATAGTTCATCACGAAGCTCTTGTAGCTTGGTGGCAGTGATTGGAGAATTCTGTCAATGACGCAGTCATCTGGAAGATTAACTCCCATCTGAATCAAGTGATTATTATACCCAGACATTTTGAGTATATGCTCACTGACAGAACTGTTCTCCTCCATCTTGCAGCTATAGAACTTATTGGAGACTTCATATCTCTCAATTCGGGCATTTGCTTGAAATATTAACTTCAACTCCTGGAACATCTCACATGCTCCATGACGTTCAAAACGTCGTTGAAGTCCCGATTCTAAGCCGTAAAGCATGGCACACTGAACTATCGAGTAGTCATCAGCTTTGCTCTGCCAGACGTTCATAACATCTGGCGTTGCTCCAGCAGCAGGCCTGTCACCCAGCGGTGCTTCCAGGACGTAATTCTTCTGTGCAGCAATGAGGATGATCCTCAGGTTACGGACCCAGTCCGTGTAATTGCTACCATCATCTTTCAACTTTTCTTTCTCAAGGAACGCATTAAAATTCAACGGAACAATAGCACGAGCCATCTATCAACATAAACAAGCAAGATACTATCAGGTACTAAGTTCATGATAAGTTTAAGTTCAGTTAATCAAATTACTTAGGAACTCCCACTTAGATAGACATCCCTCTAATCTTCTAAGTGATCATGTGATCCAAATCAACTAAACCATAACCGATCATCACGTGAGATGGAGTAGTTTTCAATGGTGAACATCGTTATGTTGATCCTATCTACTATATGATTCACGCTCGACCTTTCGGTCTCCGTGTTCCGAGGCCATATCTGTATATGCTTGGCTCGTCAAGTATAACCTGAGTATTCTACGTGTGCAACTGTTTTGCACCCGTTGTATTTGGACGTAGAGCTTATCACACCCGATCATCACGTGGTGTCTGGGCACGACGAACTTTGGCAACGGTGCATACTCAGGGAGAACACTTCTTGAAAATTTTTAGTGAGAGATCATCTTATAATGCTACCGTTAATCAAAGCAAGATAAGATGCATAAAAAGTGATAAACATCACATGCAATCAATATAAGTGATATGATATGGCCATCATCATCTTGTGCTTGTGATCTCCATCTCCGAAGCACCGTCATGATCACCATCGTCACCGGCGCGACACCTTGATCTCCATCGTAGCATCGTTGTCGTCTCGCCAATCTTATGCTTCCACGACTATCACTACCGTTTAGTAATAAAGTAAAGCATTACATCGCGATTGCATTGCATACAATAAAGCGACAACCATATGGCTCCTGCCAGTTGCCGATAACTCGGTTACAAAACATGATCATCTCATACAATAAAATCAGCATCATGCCTTGACCATATCACATCACAACATGCCCTGCAAAAACAAGTTAGACGTCCTCTACTTTGTTGTTGCAAGTTTTACGTGGCTGCTACGGGCTTAAGTAAGAACTCATCTCACCTACGCATCAAAACCACAACGATAGTTCGTCAAATAGACTCCGTTTTAACCTTCTCAAGGACCGGGCGTAGTCACACTTGGTTCAACTAAAGTTGGAGAGACAGTCTTCCGCAAGCCATCTATGTGCAAAGCACGTCGAGGGAACCGGTCTCGCGTAAGAGTACGCGTAAGGTTGGTCCGGATCGTCTCACCCAACAATACCGCCGAACCAAAGTATGACATGCTGGTAGGCAGTATGACTTGTATCGCCCACAACTCACTTGTGTTCTACTCGTGCAAATAACATCAAACCATAAAACCTAGGCTCGGATGCCACTGTTGGGGAACGCAGTAATTTCGAAAATTTTCCTACGCACACGCAAGATCATGGTGATGCACAGCAACGAGAGGGGAGAGTGTTGTCTACGTACCAACGCAGACCGACTGCGGAAGCGATCACACAACGTAGAGGAAGTAGTCGTACGTCTTCTTCCCGATCCGACCGATCCAAGCACCATTACTCCGGCACCTCCGAGTTCTTAGCACACGTTCAGCTCGATGACGATCCTCGGGCTCCGATCCAGCAAAGCGTCGAGGAAGAGTTCCGTCAGCACGACGGCGTGATGACGATCTTGATGTACTACCGACGCAGGGCTTCGCCTAAGCACTACAACGGTATGATCGAGGTGGAATTTGGTGGCAGGGGGCACCGCACACGGCTAAGGAACGATCTCAAGGATCAACTTGTGTGTCTTGGGGTGTCCCCTGCCCCCGTATATAAAGGTTGGAGGAGGGGGGCCGGCCGGCCAGGGAGAGGGAGGCGCAGGGGGAGTCCTACTCCTACCGGGAGTAGGACTCCCCCCTCCAATCCTATTCCAATTAGGACTCTCGGGGAAAAGGAGAGAGAAGGGGGGGCCGGCCCCTTATCCTAGTCCTACTAGGACTTGGGGAAAGGGGGGGCGCCGGCCAGCTATGGGCTGCCCCTTTTCTCTTTTTCCACTAAGGCCCAATAGGCCCATTAGTCTCCCGGGGGGTTCCGGTAACCCTCCCGGTATTCCGGTAAAATCCTGATTTCACCCGGAACACTTCCTATGTCCAAACATAGGCTTCCAATATATCAATCTTTACGTCTCGACCATTTCGAGACTCCTCGTCATGTCCGTGATCTCATCCGGGACTCCGAACAACCTTTCGGTACATCAAAATGCATAAACTCATAATAACTGTCATCGTAACATTAAGCGTGCGGACCCTACGGTTCGAGAACAATGTAGACATGACCGAGACACGTCTCCGGTCAATAAACAATAGCGGGACCTGGATGCCCATATTGGCTCCTACATATTCTACGAAGATCTTTATCGGTCAGACCGCATAACAACATACGTTGTTCCCTTTGTCATCGGTATGTTACTTGCCCGAGATTCGATCGTCGGTATCCAATACCTAGTTCAATCTCGTTACTGGCAAGTCTCTTTACTCGTTCCGTAATACATCATCTCACAACTAACATATTAGTTGCAGTGCTTGCAAGGCTTATGTGATGTGCATTACCGAGAGGGCCCAGAGATACCTCTCCAACAATCAGAGTGACAAACCCTAATCTTGAAATACGTCAACCCAAAACCTACCATTGGAGACACCTGTAGTACTCCTTTATAATCACCCAGTTACGTTGTGACGTTTGGTAGTACCCAAAGTGTTCCTCCGGTAAATGGGAGTTGCATAATCTCATAGTTATAGGAACATGTATAAGTCATGAAGAAAGCAATAGCAACATACTAAACGATCGGGTGCTAAGCTAATGGAATGGGTCACGTCAATCAGATCATTCAACTAATGATGTGACCTCGTTAATCAAATAAAAACTCTTTGTTCATGGTTAGGAAACATAACCATCTTTGATTAACGAGCTAGTTAAGTAGAGGCATACTAGTGACACTCTGTTGGTCTATGTATTCACACATGTATTATGTTTCCGGTTAATACAATTCTAGCATGAATAATAAACATTTATCATGATATAAGGAAATAAATAATAACTTTATTATTGCCTCTAGGGCATATTTCCTTCAATCCTTTCACTCTCCCTCGTATTGATCAAATCATTGATGCTACGGCGGGTTGTGAGCGTTTGAGCTTTTTGGATGCTTATTCTAGTTATCATCAGATCAAGATGGCAGTTAAGGACCAGGAGAAGACGGCTTTTATTACTCCATTTGGTGCCTTCTGCTATGTGTCTATGCCTTTTGGGCTTAAGAGTGCCCAAGCGACTTATCAGCCATGAGTGTAGAACTGACTACACAGTCAGATTGGGCACAATGTTCATGCTTATGTGGACGACATTGTGGTGAAGTCTAGAGAGAAGGAGACCTTGATAGATGATCTGAAGAAAACCTCTGATAACCTCCGGGTCTACAAGATGATGCTTAACCCGGCCAAGTGTGTTTTTGGAGTGCCAACGGGCAAGCTTTTGGGTTTTCTGGTTTCTAACTGAGGCATCGATGCTAACCCGGCGAAGATCAAGGCAATCACTTCTTTGGCTAAGTCGGCATGTACCAATGATGTTCAGCGTTTGGCGGGTCGTATTGATGCTTTAAGCCGGTTCATAAGCCGGTTAGGTGAGAAGGCCATGCCAATGTATCATATGATGAAAAAGACAGACAACTTTGTCTGGAGTGATGCTGCTAACGCTGCCTTTGAACATTTGAAGAGACAGCTCGCTGAGCCGCCGGTCCTTGCTGCTCCTATTGATAAGGAGCCTTATTGTTATATGTGGCTGCTAACACACGTGTCGTCAGTCTGGCCATCGTCGTAGAGCGCAAGGAGGCGGTCAAGGAATATCTGGTTCAACGGCTGGTTTACTATGTCAGTGAGGTGCTTATTGAGTCCAAGAAAAGATATCCACATTGGTAGAAGCTCGTCTATGGGGTATTCATGGCAAGCTGGAAGCTTAAGAAATACTTCCAGGGTCATCCCATCACTTTGGTTAGTTCTGCTCCTTTAGGAGATATCATTCAAAATAGAGAAGCCACAGGATGAGTTACCAAGTGGGCCATTGAACTTGGGCCTCATGGTTTGAAGTATGTGCCACGCACCGCTATCAAGTATCAAGAACTGGTGGACTTCATCAACGATTGGACAGAACTGCAGATGCCTGAAGAGAAGCCAGACAATACATACTGGACTATTCATTTTGATGGGTCCAGGCAATTGGAGGGCTCGGGGGCTGGAGTTATTTTAGCTTCCCCTCGAGGTGACAAATTTTGTTATGTGTTACGGTTGATGTTTCGCTGTACTAACAATGCAACTGAGTATGAGGCCTTGCTCCATGGTCTTCGGATGGCTAAGGAGATAAACCGGGTAAGGTGCTTTGGCGACTCAGATTTGGTGGCTCAACAAGTATCAGGCAAGTGGGATTCCAAGGATCCTCTCATGGCGGCTTATCACCGTGAAGTTGATACCATTTCTGGACATTTCAAGGGCTACCAACTGGAGCACATTGATCACAGAAAGAATGAGGCGGATGATGCTTGAAGCAGGCTGGGGTCTCAGCGTAAGCCGGTGCCACCTAACACTTTCTTAGATATTTTGAATAACCCTTCTTTCAAGTTACCCACAGAGGAAGACTTGGCTGTTCCAGACCCGGAGGCTCAATTGGTGGCGGCTCTTCACGTCATCCCAGATTGGATAGTGCCATATTTGTCTTATATGACCCGGGGCGAGTTGCCTGAGGATGAAACCTTGGCTAGACAGATAACCTAGCGGTCTAAGTCAATGACAATTGCCAATGGTGAGTTGCATCATCGCAGTGTCACTAGGGCGTTTCAACGTTGTGTCTCTCCTGAGGAAGGTCAAGAAATTCTTCGTGAGATCCATGAAGGAGATTGCGGCCATCACGCTGGTTCGAAGTCTCTTGTGGCCAAAGCTTTCCGTCATGGTTTTTATTGGCTGACGGCTCACGCTGATGCGGAAGATCTAGTCAGTAAATGTGATGGTTGCCAGAAGTTCTCACGACGGGCTCATGTGCCGGCTCAAGAATTGAGGATGATTCCAATTACTTGGCCGTTTGCAGTCTGGGGGCTTGACATGGTTGGGCCTTTCAAAAGGTCCAAACATAAAAAAGACACACCTTCTAGTGGAGATTGATAAATTCACAAAGTGGGTTGAGGCAGAGCCGGTTAGTAAGTGTGACGCAGCCACAACAGTTCAATTCATGAAAAAGGTGATCTTTCGTTTTGGCTTTCCACACAGCATCATAACTGACAACTGTACTAATCTGTCCAAAGGCGCTATGGAGGAGTTCTGTCAATGTGAGCATATCCAGCTTGATGTTTCATCAGTAGCTCATCCCCAATCCAATGGTCAAGCAAAAAGATCTAATCAGGAAATCTTGAAAGGCATCAAGCCCCGACTTCTGGTTCCTTTACAACGGACGCCGGGTTGTTGGGTGGAGGAGTTACCCTCTGTGATATGGAGCATCAATACTACTCCTAACAGGTCTATGGGTTATACGCCTTTCTTCATGGTTTACGGAGAAGAGGCGGTTCTACCAAGTGACATCCGTCATGACTCGCCCCGCGTGGCAGCTTACATTGAAGCTAATAACGAACAAGCCCGTCAGGAT